>CM070720.1:598852-1798852 GCA_036346275.1 Otatea glauca | reverse complement strand
TGGCCATGCGAAATCGGCTGCGCTGGTATAACTGAAGAAGTCTTGTTGGCTAAAGTCATTGTTGTCTAAGTTCAGAAAGAAAGATAAGTATTTCTTTAAGCCAACTGGAGAAATCTTATTGCTGCCAGAACACATGATGAATCTTTCGCCATAAGATCGGCTAGCTCTGAATTCTGGGACTGCATTTTCTGGTGTATCTTCGCGAGGAAACACTGAGTCTTCCATGGGATCCAGCTTGAAGGATCGGCTAAAATAGTAGTATAACCATACTTGGATGAACCAGAGAGGGCCTCCTACATTGCCAACACAAAATTTGGCAAACCCAGTAAATAGCCGACTCCTAATCACGTGCATCATTTGATAGACTGCTCCCAGAAGCATCTTCCCCAAGGCTATCCGACGACCCTCTACCAATCGTTCTGCTTTTAACTGGTATACTTGTGTCGGTCCCAAAGAAGCACCACAAAACAAGAATCGGTCTAACCACAAGTTCAGAAAAGCAACATGCTCCTCATCTGATACCGGCCCGTTTACTTTGTTGTTGTTACTGATAAACTTGCGCCAACCTTCTCCTTTGGATTGAATGAGCTTATGACTCGGTTTGCCACTATAAGCCGATATTTGTTCTCCATCTGGCCTAAGACAACACAATTGAGTTATGTCCAAAAGGGTTGGGCCGATGGGACCAATACGGAACAAGAAAGCGTTGAAAGTCTCCGACCAGAAATAGCAAGCCGTGGCTACTAAGGGCTCATTGGCCTCTGGGTCGGCTAAAGAGAGGGAGATGCATTCAGCTATACCCATTCTTTTCCACTCTTCTCTTTTCTGAGCAGCCTCGCGGATGAACCAAGATCTCCATCCTTTGAGCGCCGTCGGCCATGCCCTAAAGCTTTTTTCCCAACTCTCTATGTTAAATCCGGTAGCCGATAGAGGAAGGCGAGGAATGTCTTGACTAATAACCGTGCTAGCATCTAGATTTCCTATCGGGCCAAGGAAATACTGGTCTTTACTGTTAGGGATTTGAATAAGTACCTGACTCGCATCCATTTCAGCCGATCTTAGCAAGCCGATTGATGAAGGAAGAGTTGAGCAACAGACTCAATAAAGCCGATTTTTAAGAGTTACAGAGCTTGTGCGCGTGAAGAATGACCGAGGTGGGGGCCGCATTTTATAGCGTGGTGAAAATTTGAAGAGGCGGGAACTGGATCTCAAAAGACGCGAGCAGTTAAAACGCACTACTTTTGTGTCAGAGAATTACGGCGCAAATAAAGTAGCAGTTATTGAGTGAAGTTTAACGGTTAGCCGATTGGAAAAGCCGATAAAGTGAATTTTTTGACAGATAACAAGTCATCTCTCAAAAATGGGGGGCATATGTTTGCACCAAAATTTGGCAAGCTTGGTCAAAATCGGCAATAAAGTGAAAGATACGGAATTAACGGACAGGATGGAAAGGTTTGGAGATATTTTGGTAACTGCAAGATTTTTAAAGAAAAACAACCGTCCGAGATAAGGCCAATACGGATCAGGACTTGAAACATGCTGTAATAGGACACTATCGGCCGGAGGGTATAAACGAAGGGCCAAATCAAATTGCAAAAAACAACAACACAATACAATCAACCAGCTTTTACTTTCTTCCTGTCAATTAGGAGTAGCTTTTGTAATTTAGTCTCTGTAATCGATCTTGATCAATAAAGTTGCGCATCACCGATTGTTGATCTTCGTCAATTACACCCCAGGTTTGATTTGTTCTGATTTTTGTTGCGCATCGCCTTCTTCAGAATTGATCTACCTTTATCCTCTGATTAGCCTTAATCGGCTAATTAAATTTACCTTGTTACCTCGATCTTGATCGGCTTTAAGCTGATTGAATCTAAGCCGATTGATATTTACGAACGGCTTTTGAGTGAGTTTTTATATATTTTTTTTACCTTGTCGATTCTGAGTCAAATCGACCGCACGCTCTTGAACTGTGTTAAATGCGGTGTCTTCTTTGTCGAAACCCCATTTCAAGTTTTTGACGTCAACACCTAGCTAATCTGTTGAACCAACAGAACCAAGCTGCTGCTGCACCTCCTCAAGCTCGTCTCCAGTCCAAGCTAGCAGAATTTATGAGGACTCGTCCGCCAACTTTCTCCAACTCTTCAGAACCATTGGATGCCGATGATTAGATTCGCTCCATTGAGAAGAAGCTTGCAATTGCTCAGTGCACAGATCGTGAGAAGGTTCTCTATGCTGCTCATCAGCTAGAGGGCACCGCCACTGAATGGTGGGAGAACTACAGTGCCGCCCATGATGACCCTCAGACTATCACTTGGGCAGAGTTTTCCAATGCTTTCCGCCACTCTCATATTCCAGATGGCAAGGTTGAAATGAAGAAGAATGAGTTCCGAGAGCTTTAGCAAGAAGGGATGTCAGTGAGTGAATACCTCAATAAGTTCACTCAACTCGCTCGCTACGCTCCAGAGGATGTAGCTACAGATGATGCTCGCCAGAAGAAGTTCAAGCGTGAACTCAATCCAGGACTAAAGGTGCAAGTCATTGGCAATGACTATGCAGATTTTCAGCACCTTGTAGATAAAGCAATGCTTATTGAGGAATCTCGCCGTGAATTGGAAGAATCCCGTAAGAGAAAGATGATGCAGCATGGAGCCCATCAGGGTCTTAAGCAGAGAGTCAGAACCAATGCTCAATAGCCTGCTCGTTTCACTCCTCCGAATGCATTCAGGACCCCTGCACCAGCACCTCGCCCAGCTCCTTCAGGCAATCACAACCTCAGCACCAACAGCAATCCACCTCAGAGGACCAGTAATCCAGCTGCAGGAGTCACATGTTTCAACTGTCATGAACTTGGTCATTATGCCAACAATTGCCCAAGAAAGCAAGTTGTGATGCCAGTCCGTTTCAACTTGGGATCTACGCCAGCCAAGACCCCAGCACCAGGAGCAGGACGTGGAGTGCCCCAGACTCCTAACCAAGCCACAAGGACTCCGCCGCCTGCTGGAAGAGGCCGTGTGAATCACGTCACTACCGAGGACGCCCAGTCTGCACCAGACATGATACTAGGTAAGCTCCTAGTCAACTCAGCATCTGCCATGGTTTTGTTTGATTCTAGAGCTACGCATTCGTTTGTTTCTCGGAGTTTTGCTGCAAATCATCAATTAAAGACAATGCCTCTTAATACGATTTTATTAGTGCAATCTCCTGGTTCTGATTTGAGTTCGAACCAAGGCTGCCCCGAAGTTAAGATATTAATTGGAGGGGTAGAATTTCTGGCCAACTTTATTGTCCTAGACACCAAGTCCCTAGATGTGATCCTAGGAATGGATTGGCTCTCTAAGAACCAAGCAGTTTTGGATTGTGGGAATAGAGAGATCACCTTAACTAGTCCGGATGGAGCCAAGTTAAAAGTTCAAGCCACAGTAGATCTGTCCGAAGGGATTAAAGTTTGTAGTGCCAAAGGATTAAGTTTGGAAGATGTGCCAGTCGCCAGCGAATTTCCTGATATGTTTCCAGATGAGTTGCCTGGGATGCCACCGGACCGGGATATAGAGTTCTTGATAGAACTAGTTTCTGGAACCCCACCCATTTCCATGAGACCTTATAGGATGCCTGCTAATGTGTTAGCTGAAGTAAAGAGACAGATTAAAGAGCTACAAGATAAAGGTTTTGTTCGACCAAGTTCATCGCCATGGGGAGTGCCAGTTCTTTTAGTTGAAAAGAAAGATGGAACTCAGAGAATGTGTGTAGATTATCGCTCACCTAATGAGGTCAGCATCAAGAATAAGTTCCCTCTGCCAAGAATCGATGATTTGTTTGACCAACTTCAAGGAGCCGGAGTGTTCTCGAATATTGACTTAAGATCAGGTTACCACCAGTTGAAGATTCGTCAAGAGGATATACCCAAAACAGCTTTTGTTACTTGGTATGGACATTATGAGTATACCGTGATGTCTTTTGGATTGACCAATGCCCCTGCCTACTTCATGACCATGATGAATAAGGTATTCATGGAATATTTGGATAATTTTGTTGTTGTTTTCATTGACGAAGCTAAGAGAGAATCAGCTTTATGCAAAGTTCAGTAAATGTGAGTTCTGGATGAAAGAAGCTGTTTTCCTAGGACATATTATATCAGCAGAATGAGTTGCTGTTGATCCTGGTAAGGTGCGAGATGTGCTAAGTTGGGAGTCACCCAAGACGGTACCCCAAATCCGAAGTTTTCTTGGAATGGCTGGATATTATCGCCGTTTCATAGAAGGGTTTTCTAGAAAGGCTAGACCGCTCACTCAACTCTTAAAGAAGGAGAAGAAATTTGTTTGGACACCACAGTGTGAGCAAAGTTTTCAAGAATTAAAGAAGTGTTTGACAACTGCCCCAGTGCTTATCCTACCAGATAATAGGAAGGATTTTGAGATATTCTGTGATGCATCCCGACAAGGACTCGGTTCTGTGCTAATACAAGATAAGAAGGTTGTTGTAACATCCAAAAAATTTGAGTTTTGGAATGATTAAATTCAAAAATAAACCATTTGCATTTTCCTTGAATTAATCCCAGCTTAATTTGAATTTTCTATCAACAAAAGGATTTAATTTGGTTAATCTATTCATCAAACTAAAGATTTTTAGTTTCAGTTGGGTTCATTGTGCTCCAAGGAATTTTTTTGTATTTTTGGGGATTTTTCTGAATTTATTTGCTATTTATTTGAATTTATTTGTACTTATTTGAATTTCTGGAATTTTCTTAAATCGAAAAATGTTTTTGTTTTACAAATCGTCTCGGGCCGATTTCCCGTGCAGCCCATCTCTTTTCGGTCCGCCTCGGCCCAACCCGCGCCTCCGCTCGGCCCACCTCTCGCGCGTAGCCAGCCCGCCATCCCGCTCTGTGTCGCCCGCTCAATGCGCGACACGTGTGCGGCCGAGATTGCGCCACGTCGTCGTCGCCCCGCGAAACCCTAACCCTAGCCGCCGCTCGGAGTCCTTACGCCGTCCGCCTTCGTCTCAGAATCCGGGTCGGACACGGCCTCCGATACCCCTATTTAAGACGCCACACACCCTCCGAGTTTCGCCGTTTTCCGCCGCTTCGTTTGTCCTCTTTCTCGCTGCCCGAGACTTCGTCCTCAGCCCGTGCGACCTCGCCGGAGTCCGCCGCCCTTGTCGAAGCTTTCCGTCGCCTTTTCTTCGCCGTCGGTGCATCTTCGCCGCCGCCGTTGGTCTCTCCGCGTTGCCCGCATCGCCCTTTCCCCGATCCATCTTGTCCTGCATCCGATTCGTCGCCATCTCGCCGTCGGCCGTGTCTTCTTCTCGAAGTCCGGTGAGTTTGCGCCGCCGCCTCGCCGTCGTTCCTCTCCATGAACCCCAGTCGTCCGATCTGTGGCGTCTGCCCTGGATTGCGCCGCGTCATCTCCGCCCGCAGCAGCGCTTCTGAGCCGTCCGATCTAGCCCTCTCGCCAGTTGAGCTACGGGTGGCCACCTGCGTCAGCGCTGACGTCGACCGTGCGCCGGGTGCACGGTGAACCGGCGCAGTGCCGTGAACCCAATCTACTGTGAACCCGATGACGTCAGCGATTGCGTAATAAATCGTTTTTCCCGTACAAAAATAAATCCGGAAATTCCGAATTTCTGATTTTCAGCCTTTTTCTTTGATTTAATTTTCCAGAAGCTCGTTCTCCCTCATACGAACTCCGATTGAGGCGATTCAAGTTTCTAATTTTTTCTAAAATCAAGATCTATCTTCCAGAGCCATTTATTTTCAGTTTTGAGCTTGTTTGAGTCTCTGTTTTGTATTTATTTGTTTCCGTTGCTTCTTTTCCGGTAGACGCTAATTCCGAGGGAGGAAACGAAGGCTTCGAAGATCAAGACCCTGCACTAGATCAGCAAGGCAAGTCGTAATCCTTTGACCATATTGATCCTATGTTTGCAAAGTAATTTGTTTTATACAGTTGCATGCTATTTGTGTCTCAATGATTATTTCATGGGAATAGCTATATACCTAGTTGTCATTATGTCACCTTGATTAATTGGGATGCCATGTATCCATTGCTAAACCTAGGTTGGGACAATACTAGTTGGACATAATCATTATACCAACATTGGGTTATCGCAGTTATGCTTAGACATGCTTAGATATACGTTGGGATTCATGTCACATATTGAATAATGTTAATCTTGACTTAATGAGATATTGAATCGTGGCCGTTAGCCACTGTTGAAAAATTTGTTGTACCATGGCGGGGTTTGCCATTGGTCTTGGTTGAATGAATTGTTTTCACTCGGGCAAGTGATCGTGCAGTAAAGGGGGTGCTTTCTAGCACATTGGGATGTGGATGTCTTGCCTGAGACAACTTAAGGACTTAATCTTGTGCGCCATTGAACTGGGCCTAACCGTACTACCACATGTCTGGTATGGGACAGACTTAGCTGATTAATTTGCAATGTCTAGCCTTGAGTACTGCTAATTGGTGGTGTGGGTTCTGGGATGAACGGGTAGATTCGCAAGGCGCAAGAGGGGGCCTTAAGGGGCGAAACCTTAGCGAGCAGTACTGAATTTAGACAGTGCATTGTAAAGGCTTTGTCATGACATCTCTGCGACACACCAAAGGAAGTGTGTTAAGATCGATTGCATAAAGAGATGGTCATGTCTTGTGGGTAAAGTTGTACAACCTCTGCAGAGTGTAAAACTATTCGAATAGCCGCGTCCGCGGTCATGGACAAGCCCGGGAATTTCACACGGGGTATAGAGTATTTCATGAAATGTGGAATGTGGGATTGTTGGGATGTGAACGGGGAGTTCACTGTTGTTTTGTTGTCTATCATTGATCTATCAGTTATTTATTTATCTTTTCATAAATATGCTTTCAATCTATTTACTATATTTCAATTCAAGTTACTGCTTTCTGCAAATGAAACATATAGCCATCCTTGTCAAGCCGTGCATGAATATATTGCATCAATTCCTACGGCTTGCTGAGTACCTTTGTACTCACGGCTTTATGCCCTTGTTGATCAGTTGTTGAAGGAGAAAATGAATATCATGAGGAGGAATTCTATGAAGACTACGTGGATTAGGAAGGCGTTCCCCAGACGATTGCCTGTGGCATGTCGAATGGCTCAAGTTATCTTTTCCGCTGCAATAGTATTTGTTTCTTAAGCCCTTAAGGCATAATGGTGTAATCATTGACCATATGGTCTTTTGCTTTATTCAATAATAATTTGCTCCTCCTTAGTTAATTCGTTGTATGGAATGATATTTCATCTATGTTTCCACTGTGTGCACTAGCGTGATCCTGGACTAGTGCAGTATACACAGAGGGTTTCGGATTTGCAAATCCGGGTCCCGACAGAGATGGTATCAGAGCCATATCGACTGTAGGTCGCTATACTAGTTAGCATGGTCTTCAAAATTATTTTCTAAATCAAACGAACAAATTGGTACTTAATAGTTTTCGTCTCCTCTCGTCTTATTCTTATGTTCTTATTTCTTTCCTTTGCTGAAACATTGATTTGAAATCTAAATTGATCTTATCTCATGAAACTTCTCAAAGCCTCGAGTCTTCTGCAAAGAATCAAACCAAGGGAGACAGGAACCAAGCCATCAAAGACATACCCGAGAAACCTACCATATAAGATAGGTTTTTGGTGCTCAGCGGTATTTGAGCATGTTTCCCCCTTTCAGTTTAGTTACGTTTAGTCTGCGTATACTAAGATTTTCTTTACTTGTGTGCCTGGTATGTTGTACACTTGCCCCAAGCACGGTGTTGCAACCATGCCTTTAACTGAAAAAGCTTTATTTGCATCTTTATTTTGTAGCCTTTCGGCTGTGTTCTTTTGTCCCTAGGTATTACCTTCTCCCCTTGTAAGGACCCGAATCCACTGATTCGAACCCACTGTGTTTACCGCACTAGTCCCAGGATCAACGCTAGTGCACACAGCTCAACATCGATACATATCACATCATACTCAACGATAATAGAAATAGTAGCTCATTTATTGATATAGCTAAGTGTATGATCTTATGACCGACTTACATTATTAAGCCACGCAGGGCAAGACTGGAAATATAAGCTAATAATTAAGCAGCGGACAGTAGAAAACGTAGATAGCTCATCAGTTCACCACAGGTAACCGACAAGGCTCGGACCTTAATGACTCGTGTCTTCCTGGACTTCCTCTTCCAACACAGGTGTAGATTCTTCAACTGTTGATTATTGTTGTTTGGCAAGGGTGAGTACTTAAAGCACTCAACAAGTTGTGCACAGAATGCAATTCTATATATCTATATGCAAGGCTTATTCCAATGGATAGGCTATCATGGCTATTTTGCAATAAGCAGCATTTATGAAAAAGTATAATAAATAGATTGTAAAGACTGTAAAACAAATAGCAATAATAAATAAATTCAGTATTTCTCAAGTAAACCAAGTTTCCAATCCTAAGTCAAATTCCATCTTCCACATGGCATTCCGCCATCCCAACCAAATTGTCCATTTAATTAAGCTAACCCTTAACTGTAATTCCCGAGCATTGCTCAATACCGCGAGCACGGCTATCCGAATAGTTTCGCACTCTGCAGAGGTTATGCATTTTACCCACGTGATACAACCAAACACCACCAAGGCGAGTGATTATAACAAAGCCTTTACAATGCGCTGGCTTAACGCGATACTACTCGCTAAGGTTTCAACACTAGTGGGACTGGTTAACACATCCAGGGCCCCCCTCTTGCGCCATGTGAATTACTCCATAACTAGGGAACTCACACCGACCACGATAGTACCAAAATTAAGACATTGCAAATTACTCAGCTAGGCTGGCCCATACCAGACATGTGGTTGCATGATTAACTCAGGTCAAAGGCTTGCAAGGTCAAGTCCTTAGAGTGATCAAGGCAAGACATCCACATACCCTCTGCCCATTGGGCCCACCTTGGCCTTCTCGCCCCTTGTCACTTGCCCCAATCTAAATGATTATCACCAAGTTGATTACCAAGCACCACGTGCTATCAACAATTCAACATCGTTGCGTGACATGACTCGCCACAACAACTCAATCTCATCGTGTGATCCACATGACACACAAGTTCATAACATTGTTCCATATTCCATTAATCAAGATTAATTATCAATGATTCCAACACATGTGATGACGTGGCATGGCTAAGCAACTAATACGATCTAACAATACCATGTTGATTATATTTACTAACCAACTATATTGAACCAATCTAGGGTGACAATGGATCATGGCATACAATGACAAGGTAGGGTATAGATCAATCTGGTATATTAGCTAAACCCAATCTAATTTGAAACAATTGTATACTTCAAATATATGCAATAGGGTAAAACAAATATAGCAATTTTATAAACATGGGTTCAACATGATCAAAGCCCAACTTGCCTTGGAATAGGTTCTGATCTGGTTCTGGAACTTGCTCTTGAGTTGCTGGATCTTCCTCCGAAGCGTCGCACAATTCAACGTCTACGCATACCGAAGGAGAAAAGCAAATAAATACCAAAACAGAGAGCAAATGAACTCTAAAAATCAAATAACATTCACCATTAAATAGATCTCAATTTTATAAATTTTTAGAAATTTGAATCACTCAAATCCGAGTTACGATGCAAAAGATATAGCCTTTTGAAGTTTGAAATAAATACTGAAATTGCAAAAATCAGAAAATCAGAATTAACAGATTTATATTTAAATCGAAAACAGATTTATTGCGTCACGCTGACGTCATCTCTGACCCGAGCCAACCAGAGCATGATACGTGGCCACTGTGCATAGACCTGGTCCACGGGACCTACTCTGGTCTACCGCAGACCCGGTCTACGACGCCTCGGCGCCCGTACCACCACGCGGCACGATCCGATTGGCTGCGGCGACAGTGCAATCTGGTGCGCCTAGATCCGATCGAACGGCCAGGGTCTAGGAGACACGCGGCTACGCCTCGATTGCCCGATCTAAATCCGACGGCTCACACCTTCCGAGTTGCTTACCGACGTGTCACGATCTGAACTCTTCACTGAAGATCCAACGGCTCCCGAAGCTTCAACGCGACGATGGCGACACGGCGGCGCAACTCCACCGGGCTTGAGAACGACGACCTGAGAGACGGCGTTCCGGTGACGAAACGGCGATGTTGCTCCCTTCTACCGACGCGCCTTGACACCGCAGTCTCGGATCTGGATCCCGAATGGCGAGAAATAGCTGGATGACGGCGCAAAGGCACGAACAAGCGGCGGCGCGTGAAAGGAATCACGGCGAGCTCCCAAGCGTGTTCTACGGCGACTTTCGCGAGATGACTCTGATCAAGCGCTGCGGCGCTGCGGACGAACCTCGGCGACTACCCTCCCTTTATAGCCTCGGCAAATGCGCTCAAAGGGAACCCTAGATCCTACCGCGGCGGGCGTATCGGCGGAGGACTCGAGTCGCCAGCGAAATGACAACTCCCACCACTCGACCGCTACCAATGGCGGGATCGGTCCGGAATGATACGATCCGAACCAATCCTTCCAAAACCAGCGGTGCGATCCTTTTCTTTCCCGAATCAGACGATGCGAGCGGTACCGCCGATCTTGATCGGCGGCCAAGACGCGAACACTCACGTGGCGAACTCCGCCTTTGGATTGAAATCGAGCGACTCACGGGCTAGGGTTCACTGGGACGGTGATTTGGGCCGCCGACGCGAACCTCACGCGCCAAGATATTGGGCTTGCCCAATCTGCTCCAAAAAAATTTTAAAACTTTATTAATTTAAATAATTCTAGAAATTCATTTAATTGATTTTAGGCAATTAAATTATCAGGAAAAATCCAAGAAAATTCTCAAAAATACTTTGAGACATTCTGGACTTAAATAATATATTTTTGGCAAACTTTATTTTAACTTTGCATAAATTTAAATAGATTTGAACAAAAGGTCAATATACTTAATTTAAAATTAATTCAAAGAAATCCAGAAAAATCCAAATAAATTCCAGAAAATCATAAATGCACATTTAAGCAATAAAATATTATTTGGGCAAATTTTGGGATGTTACAAACCTCCCCCCTTAACAGAATCTCAACCCCGAGATTCAGGGCTAACTAGAGAATAGGTTCGGGAATTCTGACTTCAAATCTTCTTCTCGCTCCCAATTTGCTTCACTTTCAGAATGATTGCTCCACTGAACTCTGCAAAAACGAATAGACTTGTTTCTGGTCTTGCGCTCCATAACATCCAAAATTCTGACTGGTTGCTCTTTGTAAGTCAAATCTTCCTGCAGCTCTATTGCCTCCAACGGGGTTTGTTCTGCTGGCACTCTGAGATATTTCTTAAGCTGCGACACATGGAATACATCATGCACTCCTACCAAAGACTGAGGCAACTCCAACTGGTAAGCTACTTCTCCTCGACGGCTCAGAATCTTGAACGGACCAACATATCTTGGTGCAAGCTTCCCATTCACGTGAAATCTTTTAACGCCCTTAAGAGGGGTAACCCTGAGATACACATAATCTTCTGGCTCAAAACTCAAATCTCGACGACGGTTATCTGCGTAGCTCTTTTGCCTTGACTGTGCTATTTCAACCTTTCTCTAATCATTGCGACTTGATTTTCGGCTTCCTCGAGAATATCTGGCCCAAAAACCAAACGCTCTCCTGTTTCATTCCAATTTAACGGAGTACGACAAGCACGTCCATACAACGCCTCAAATGGTGACATCTGCAAGCTAGCTTGATAGCTATTATTATAACTGAACTCTGCATATGGCAAACATTTATCCCATGATGTAGCATAAGCTAAAGCACAAGCTCTCAACATATCCTCTAAAATCTGATTTACTCTTTCAGTCTGACCATCTGTCTGCGGGTGATATGCTATACTGAAATTCAGACGAGTCCCCATTGCTTCATGCAACTTGTTCCAGAACCTTGAGGTGAATTGGGTACCTCTGTCCGACACAATCTTCTTGGGCACTCCATGCAAGCATACAATCCTTGACAAATCTGACTCATTGAAACGATCTCCGTGTAAGTGGTTTTTACGGGATAAAATGGCGACCTTGGTTAGGCGATCCACAATAACCCAAATAGAATCGTAACCTCTCGGGTTTTAGGTAAACCGGTGATAAAGTCCATTCGATTTCCTCCCACTTCCATTCGGAATTTTCAGCAGTACGCAACAAACCGGTGGTCTCGATGCATGGCTTTTACTCTCGACATCGTCACATAGAGCAACATGCTCAGCTACTTCACGCTTCATATTAGGCCACCAAAATCTCTCCTTCAAATCCTGATACATCTTAGCACTTCCTGGATGAATGGAGTACTTGGAATCGTGAGCCTCCTCAAGAATCAGCTGTTTCAGCTCCTTTTTATCCGGCACACAAATTCGGCCTTTGAAGAACATGGTTCCTTGCTCATCTAAAGTGAAATCCACGGCTAGGCCTTCCTCCTTTTTAGCCTTGATCTTAGAAATTTTATCGTCCTCTTTCTGGCCTTTTCTAATCTGATCCTCCAGTGTTGGCTTCACTTCTAGTGCAGCTACCATTCCTTGCGGAACGACTTCCAATCTTAGCTTATGAAATTCCTTGCATAATTCTGGTTGATCTTCCATTGTCAATGCATTCGCGCTATGGCTCTTTTGACTCAGAGCATCTACTACCACATTGGCTTTTCCGGGATGATAATGAATTCCCACATTATAATCCTTAATTAGCTCCAGCCACCTTCGCTGTCTCATATTGAGTTCCGCTTGAGTGAATATGTATTTCAGGCTCTTATGGTCTATATATATTTCACATCTATTTCCTATGGGATAATGACGCCATATCTTTAAAGCATGCACTACGGCAGCTAATTCCAAATCATGCGTTGGGTAATTCACTTTGTGCGGTCTTAACTGTCTCGACGTATAAGCAACGACTTTGTCTTCTTGCATTAACACGCACCCCAAGCCTTGCTTTGAAGCAACGCAATAAATATCAAATCCATTCTGCACATCTGGCAACACTAACACGGGTGCTGTCGTTAAATGCTTCTTTAATTCCATAAAACTTTTCTCGCACTCTGGTGTCCATGCAAACTTCTTTTCTTTCTTCAACAACTGCGTAAGGGGTTTAGCAATTGTCGAGAGTCCCTCTATGAACCGACGGTAATATCCCGCCATTCCCAGAAAACTACGGATCTGGGTAACAGACTTTGGTTGCTCCCAATGCAACACTGCGTCCACTTTGCTTGGGTCGATTGCCACTCCTTTAGTAGTCATTACATGACCAAGAAATTCCACTTTCTCCTTCCAAAACTCGCACTTGCTAAACTTAGCATATAGCTGATGTTCTCGCAGCCTCTCCAAAACCATCCTCAGATGTTCTGCGTGCTCTTCTTCTGTTTTCGATTAAACCAAGATATCGTCTATGAAGACTACAACAAACTTATCCAAATATTCCATGAAAACCTTATTCATCATGTTCATAAAATATGCCGGGGCATTTGTCAATCCAAATGACATGATTGTGAACTCATAATGTCCATATCGCGTAGAAAACGCAGTCTTAGGCACATCCTCCGCTCGGATCTTCAACGATGGTATCTTGAGCGAAGATCTATCTTGGAAAACTCCGGCTCCTCTTAGGCGATCAAATAAGTCGTCGATCACGGGCAGCGGATACTTATTCTTGATCGTTACTTCATTAAGTGCACGATAATCAATGCACATCCTAAGGCTTCCATCCTTCTTACGAACAAACAAAACCGGTGCTCCCCATAGTGATGAACTAGGTCTAATGAAACTTTTCTTTTGCAGTTCCTCAATCTGCTTTTTCATTTCCACTAACTTGTCCGTAGGCATCCGATATGGTCTCTTTGAATCGGTCTTGTCACAGTGCTAACTTCGATAACGAACTTCGATATCGCGATCCGCGGCGATCTGGTAAATCTTCTGGAAACACGTCCGGGTATTCTATGACTACTGGCACATCTTCCATGCTGATGGCTTTCACGCTGTTGACCACTAACTGCCCATCACGAACTGCGGTCGCTTGAAATTCTACCTTCTTGCCATTAGGGCCTTCCAATGATACAATCCTTCGGCCACAATCCAAAACAGCCTTATGCTTAGATAGCCAATCCATCCCAAGGATGACGTCTAGGGATTGCGCATCTATCAAGATAAGATTCGCTAGAAACTCTATCCCATCCATAAGCAACTTAGCTCCCAAACACCCAAGGCTAGATCTAAGCTCGGATCCTGGGGCTTGGACTAAGAGTACACACTTAAGATTCACCACTTTAAATCCATTGTTGGTTGCAAAACTTTGAGAAACAAACGAATGCGAAGCTCCAGAATCAAACAAAACTGTTGCGGGTACTGAGTTAACCAGAAACTTACCCAGTACGACGTCCGTAGCCTCTTGAGCTCCATCTGCGGTGATGTGGTTGATCCTCCCACGCACAGTTGATTGCGGTGTTGCTCCAGCTTGACCTGGCGCACGATTTCCTCCGAGGTGGTGCCTTGGCGGTGTTGTTCCCAAGTTGAAACGAATCGGCGTGATGCCTCCCTTACGTGGACACCTATTAGAGAAGTGCCACGGCTCATTGAATGTATAGCATCTTTTCACTCTGATTGCGACTCCTCACGGCGCATTGTTGCCTTTGCGGCCGAGTCCGAAAGTTCGATTGGCGAGGCGAGTGCATGTCTTATTCACGGTGGCGGTTGGAATCTAGCAAATTTTTGTGGTGACATTCTCAAGCGTAGATGGTTTGGGCGCCCCACGATTAGTCATCAAGCGCTTACGGTTTCACCCGGCTCTTTGCGCTTATCCTCTAGGATCAAAGCCTTATTAACTAGCTCTGAAAGTCGGAAAATTGTGGGTAATCGGTCCACTGCGATCTGAATTCAATCCCTTCATGAAAGCGAGACTACCTAGCTTTATCCGTCGCTCGTCTTGAGGGCATAGCGAGCTAAGCGGGTAAATTTATTGAGATACTCGGCCACCTTTGGTGGCCTCCTTGTTTGAGCCACGAACTCTTCCTTCTTAAGATCCATCATTCCCTCTGGGACATGGTACTGGCGGAAAGCAGTAGTAAACTCCTCCCAGGTGATCTCTTGCGGGGCTCAATGTGCGGCACAGTAATTCTCCCACCATTCTGCGGCGGTTCCTTCCAGTTGATGAGAGGCGTAGAGCACCTTCTCATTACCTTCACATTGCGTGATGTGTAGCTTCTTCTCAATAGTCCTAAGCCAGTCATCGGCTTCCAAAGGGTTCGCATTTCCTGAAAAAGTTGGTGGCCGAGTCCTCATGAAATCTGACAGCTTGGAATAAGGTCGAGGTCCACCATTGTTGTTCTGAGCTGCATGGTTATTGTTGGTTGCTGCTACATTGGTCATCTGTTGCATCATAGTCTGCATTAGTTGAGTCTGCGCGGCAAGAAACGCTCCCATTCTTCATGTCCTTTGGCGGTGGTTGAGGGTCAGCCTCTGTCATTGGGGTTGTCATTACAGCGTGATCCACTTCACAAGCTCTTCGTTGTTCCTCGAGTATTCACCATCGATGATTGCCTCTTGGGTTAGGAAAGGTAGATGTAGCATAGATAAGAAGTAAGAATTTCTAAAGCGGGAAGATAGGTTATACCCAACTGAAATAATTCTTTATTTATTCTTGGTATGGTGCTTATTCAAGCCTACAAGCTTTGCAACACATCTTGCACACTTAGCATTACAAAGAAGCAAACTAAACACGAAACCTTAACGTCCACTAAAGAGGTAAAGACTAACTTAAAGGCGCGACTCAACACTCGAGTCTCAACACAACTCTAAGATCGATCCTCCTCGGGCTCCCACTCTCGCTCCTCGGGATCCTCCTCGACTCCTCCTCGGTGGCTCACAGAGCTCCTCGGGTCACACGCTCCAACTCGTCCTCGACCGCCTCTAGGGCCTCTCCCAGCTCGGTGATCATCCCGATGGCTGAAGCACGGGTCACCTCAAGCTCCTACTCTGCCACTCTGAGGGCCTCGTACACAGTCTCCAGCTCCTGGGTAGTCTCTCTCATATGCTCCTCCTGGGCAAGGGCAAACTCCGCAAGGTGCGTTGCAGTAGCACACTCGTCCTCCACGATCCTTCGGTGTCGGCACGCTTGAACGTCTGGGTGAAGTCGGAACACTGAGTCGTGAAGCTCGTCGGCGTAGTTGCGGCAGACACGGCGAAGCGCAAGTCGGGCAACCTCCTGGATCGCAACCTTGTACGAGAATCATCTGGCGGAGATGTTGATTGGCCTGCTAGCTTCATCATTATCCCGGGCGTAGATAATCAGCTTGCAAATAAATCCTCAGTGTACACCATTGACAGTCCAACTGCCTCCACGGTAAAGCGAACGATAGAAGCCTCCAAGCGTTTGAAGAACTCTCCACAGCTCCATGGCGTAGCCACCAGCTGACTCCTCGAAGGTTGGAACGATCGGCATCTGCTCCACAAGAACTTTAAATAAGTTCTCCACCCGGAACGGCAAGTAAATCGGTAAATTCAGCAAAGGCGAGAAGTAGAGAATGAGATGAGTCAAGAGTGTTTTATTAGTCAAGTTTAAATTTTTCTTTAGAAAATAGTTTTGGACTCACACATGACACCTTCATACTATCTAGGGCCAAGACCTACAGTCAGTATGCTATGATACCACCTCTGTAAGGACCCGAATCCACTGATTCGAACCCACTGTGTTTACCGCACTAGTCCCAAGATCAACGCTAGTGCACACAGCTCAACATCGGTACATATCACATCATACTCAACGATAATAGAAATAGTAGCTCATTTATTGATATAGCTAAGTGTATGATCTTATGACCGACTTACATTATTAAGCCACTGTCGGGACCCGGATTTGCAAATCCGAAACCCTCTGTGTATACTGCACTAGTCCAGGATCACGCTAGTGCACACAGTGGAAACATAGATGAAATACCATTCCATACAACGAATTAACTAGGAAGAAGCAAATTATTATTAAGTAAAGCAAACGACCTTATGGTCAATGTTCACACCATTATGCCTTAAGGGCTTAAGAAACAAATACTATTGTAGCGGAAAAGATAAATTGAACCATTCGACATGCCACAGGCAATCGTCTGGGGAACGCCTTCCTAATCCACGTAGTCTTCATAGAATTCCTCCTCATGATATTCATTATCTCCTTGAAAGAATCGATCAACAAAGGCATAAAGCCGTGAGTACAAAGGTACTCGACAAGCGCATCGGAAGCGATGCAATATATTTATGCGGCTTGACAAGGATGGCTATATAGTTCATTTGCGAAAGCAATAACTTGAATTGAAATACAATAAATAGATTAAAAGCATATTTATGAAAACATAAATAAATAAGCTGGAAGATCAATGATCGACAACAAAACAACGATGAACTCCCGTTCACATCCCAACAATTCCACATTCCACATTTTATGAAACACTCTATACCTGTGTGAAATTCCGGGCTTGTCCATGATCATGACGCGGCTATTCGAATAGTTTTACACTCTGCAGAGGTTGTACAACTTTACCCACAAGACATGAACATCTCTTTGTGCAAGCGTTACTAACACACTTCCTTTGGTGTGTCGCAGAGATATCATGTGAGCCTTTACAATGCCTTCGTCTAAACTCGATCGCCCGCTAAGGTTTCGCCCATTAGGGCCCCTCTTGCGCCTTGCGAATCTACCCGTCCATCCGGAACCCACACCACCAATTGGCAATACTCAAGGCTAGACATTGCAAATTAATCAGCTAGGTCTGTCCCATTCGGACATGTGGTAGTGCAGTTAGACCAGTTCAATGGCGCACAAGATTAAGTCCTTAAGTTGTCTCGAGCAAGACATCCACATCCCAATATGCTAGAAAGCACCCCTTTATCGCACGATCACTTGCGAGGGAAAACAATTCGTTCAACCAAAACCAATGGCAAACCCGCCATGGTACAACAAATTTTACAACGATGGCTAACGGCCACGATTCAATATCTCATTAAGTCAAGATTAACATTATTCAACATGTGACATGAATCCCAACGTATATGTTAGCATGTCTAAGCATAGCTACGATAACCCAATGTTGGTATAAGGATTATGTCCAACTAGTAATGTCCCAACCTAGGTTTAACAATGGATACATGGCATACAACGAATCAAGGTGGCATAATGTCAACTAGGCATACATCTACTCCCATTAAATAAACATTGATACGTAAATAGCATGCAAGGGTATAAAATAAATTACTTTGCAAACATAGGATCAATATGATCAAAGGTTACGACTTGCCTTGCTGATCTAGTCTTTGAATCTTGGTCTTGAAGTCTTCGTTCGCTCCTCGAATTAGCGTCGGACTTGAGAAGAAGATCTGGCCGACGGCGAGATGGCGGCGGATCGGACGCGCGTGGAGTGCGGATCCGGAAGAGAACGACGCGAGAACTCAATGAGACCCACTGCTGCGGAGAGACACCGGCGCGAAAAAGCAGCGCGGAAGGGCTCGG
Source organism: Otatea glauca (assembly GCA_036346275.1). NCBI lineage: Eukaryota > Viridiplantae > Streptophyta > Magnoliopsida > Poales > Poaceae > Otatea > Otatea glauca. Next base: position 1,780,350 of record CM070720.1, on the reverse strand, counting down.
GCATGGCGGAGAAACTCCGCGAGCAAGAACTCGGCGGATCGCGCGGCTCGGGCAAAAAAAGAGGGGCAAAAGGTGCGGCGCGAGGAACCTCGGGAGGTTGCGGTGGGCTTTATAGCCTCGAGGCAGCGCAAAGGGCGGCACGGGCGCTTGAGCGTGGCGCGGCGGACTCGGCGGCGGCGGCGGCTAGGGTTTCATTGCGGCCGATGGCGTGGCGCAATCCTAGCCTCCACGCGAGGCGCCGTCGGACAACCATCTGGGCGGCCGGGGCGGTGCCGAAGCGGCGAAGCGAGGCGAAGCGGGGCCAAGCCAAGCAAGCGGCGGTGGAGGCGAAGCGGGCCGGGGAAATGGGTTGGGCCACCGAGGTTTCGGCCCGAAGGCTTTTTAGAAATTAAAAACATTTTCAGATTTAAGAAAAACCCAGAAATTCAAATAAATGCAAATAAATTCAAATAAATAGCAAGTAAATTAAGAAAAATCCCCAAAAATACAGAAAAATTCCTTGGAGCACAAGGAACCCAACTAAAACTGAAATTCCTGATTTTGATGAATAGTTTAGTCAAATTAAATCCTTTCATTTATGGAAAATTCAAATTAAGCTAGAGTTAGTTCAAGAAAATGCAAATGGTTTATTTTTGAATTCAAACATTCCAAAACTTCAAATTTTGGGATGTTACAGCCACGCAGGGCAAGACTGGAAATATAAGCTAATAATTAAGAAGCGAAAAGTAGAAAACGTAGATAGCTCATCGATCACCACACAGTCAGCAGGCAAGGCTCGGACCTTAATGACTCGTGTCTTCTGGACTTCCTCTTCCAACACAGTGTAGATTCTTCAAGCTGTTGATTATTGTTGTTTGGCAAGGGTGAGTACTTAAAGCACTCAACAAGTTGTGCATGAATGCAATTCTATATATCTATATGCAAGGCTTATTCCAATGGATAGGCTATCATGGCTATTTTGCAATAGCGACATTTATGAACAAGTATAATAAATAGATTGTAAAGATCGTAAAACAAATAGCAATAATAAATAAATTGATATTTCGCAAGTAAACCAAGTTTCCAATCCTAAGTCAAATTCCATCTTCCACATGGCATTCCGCCATCCCAACCAAATTGTCCATTTAATTAAGCTAACCCTTAAGCGTAATTCCGAGCATTGCTCAATACATGCGAGCACGGCTATCAGAATAGTTTCGCACTCTGCAGAGGTTATGCACTTTACCCACGTGATACAACCAAACACCACCAAGGCGAGTGATTATAACAAAGCCTTTACAATGCATTTGGCTTAACCCGATACTCCCGCTAAGGTTTCAACACTAGTGGGACTGGTTACCACATCCAGGGCCCCCCTCTTGCGCCATGTGAATTACTCCATAACTCGGGAACTCACACCGACCACGATAGTACCAAAATTAAGACATTGCAAATTACTCAGCTAGGCTGGCCCATACCAGACATGTGGTTGCATGATTAACTCAGGTCAAAGACTTGCAAGGTTAAGTCCTTAGAGTGATCAAGGCAAGACATCCACATACCCTCTGCCCATCGGGCCCACCTTGGCCTTCTCGCCCATTGTCACTTGTCCCAATCTAAATGATTATCACCCAGTTGATTACTAAGCACCACGTGCTATCAACAATTCAACATCGTTGCGTGACATGACTCGCCACAACAACTCAATCTCATCGTGTGATCCACATGACACACAAGTTCATAACATTGTTCCATATTCCATTAATCAAGATTAATTATCAATGATTCCAACACATATGATGACGTGGCATGTCTAAGCAACAAATACGATCTAACAATACCATGTTGATTATATTTACTAACCAACTATATTGAACCAATCTAGGGTGACAATGGATCATGGCATACAATGGCAAGGTAGGGTATAGATCAATTTGGTATATTAGCTAAACCCAATCTAATTTGAAACAATTGTATACTTGAAATATATGCAATAGGGTAAAACAAATATAGCAATTTTATAAACATGGGTTCAACATGATCAAAGCACAACTTGCCTTGGAATAGGTCCTGATCTAGTTCTGGAACTTGCTCTTGAGTTACTGGATCTTCCTCCGAAGCGTCGCACAATTCAACGTCTACGCGTACCGAAGGAGAAAAGCAAATAAATACCAAAACAGAGATCTCAATTTTACAAATTTTTAGAAATTTGAATCACTCAAATCCGAGTTACGATGCAAAAGATATAGCCTTTTGAAGTTTGAAATAAATACTGAAATTGCAAAAATCAGAAAATCGAATTATGATTTATTTTTAAATCGAAAGCAGATTTGTTGCGTCCGCGGCGTTATCTCGACCGAGCCAAGCGAGCACGACACGTGGCCACGGTGCATAGACCTGGTCCACGGGACCTCCTCTGGTCTACCGCAGACCCGGTCTACGACGCCTCGGCGCCCGTACCACCACGCGGCACGATCCGATTGGCTGCAGCGACGGTGCAATCTGGTGCGCCCAGATCCGATCGAACGGCCAAGGTCTAGGAGACACGCGGTTACGCCTCGATCGCCCGATCTAAATCCGACGGCTCACACCTTCCGAGTTGCTTACCGACGTGTCACGATCTGAACTCTTCACTGAAGATCCAACGGCTCCCGAAGCTTCAATGCGACGATGGCGACGCGGCGGCGCAACTCCACCGGGCTTGAGCAGCGACCTCGAGGCGGCCTTCCGGCGACGAAGCGGCGGCGTTGCTCCCTTCTCTACCGCGCGCCTTGACACGCGGTCTCGGATCCGGATCGAGCGGCAAAAAGCGGTGGATGACGGCGCAAAGGCACGAACAAGCGGCGCGCGTGAAGCGAATCACGGCGAGCTCCCAGCGCGTTCTCTGGCGACTTTCGCGAGATGACTCCCATGAAGCGCTGCGGCGCACAGGCGAACCTCGGCGACTACCCCTCCCTTTATAGCCTCGGCAAGCGCGCTCAAAGGAACCCTAGATCCTACGTGGCGGAGGCGTATCGGCGGCGGACTCGAGTCCGCCAGCGAGGCGACAACTCCCGACCACTCGATCTGCTACCAGCGGCTAGGATCACTCCGAACGATCGATCGAACCAATCCTTCCAAAACCAACGGCGCGATCCTTTTCTTTCCCGAATCGGTACGATGCGAACGGTACCGCCCGATCTTGATTTGACGGCCAAGACGCGGACACTCACGTGGCGAACTCCGGGCCACTGGATTGAAATCGAACGACTACGAGCTAGGGTTCACTGGACGGCTGATTTGGGCCGCCCGACGCGGGCCTCACTCACACAGTATTGGGCTTCGGCCCAATACTATTCCAAAAGAATTTTAAAACTTTATTAATTTAAATAATTCTAGAAATTCATTTAATTGGTTTTAGGCAATTAAATTATCAGGAAAAATCCAAGAAAATTCTCAAAAATACTTTGAGACATTCTGGACTTAAATAATATATTTTTGGCAAACTTTATTTTAACTTTGCATAAATTTAAATAGATTTAAACAAAAGGTCAATATACTTAATTTAAAATTAATTCAAAGAAATCCAGAAAAATCCAAATAAATTCCAGAAAATCATAAATGCACATTTAAGCAATAAAATATTATTTGGGCAAATTTTGGGATGTTACACCCCTAGATGATCTTACCACTCGTCTACTGCTTTTCCCTCTTACCTATCAAACCCTTGTGCTGCATATCAGATTGTTGACACTCGTTACGGAGCCGTCGCGATTCACCGTGGATGCGGTGCGGTGCCAACACCACCTCAATCCCAATGCACCGCCACCACCGCGATGTGGATCGAACATGGGACATTTTACGCGGCTTAGACTCAGCTAATGAATACAATGATGCAGAATATGAACAACATGATGAATCAACAGAACCAGACTGCAGTTGCCCTAGCTAATCTATTGAACCAGCAGAACCAAGCTGCTGCTGCACCTCCTCAAGCTCGTCTCCAATCCAAGCTAGCAGAATTTATGAGGACTCGTCCGCCAACTTTCTCCAACTCTTTAGAACCATTGGACGCAGATGACTGGATTCGCTCTATTGAGAAGAAGCTCGCAATTGCTCGGTGCACAGATCGTGAGAAGGTTCTCTATACCGCTCATCAGCTGGAGGGCACTGCCGCTGAATGGTGGGAGAACTACAGTGCAGCCCATGATGACCCTCAAACTATCACTTGGGCAGAGTTTTCCACTGCTTTCCGCCACTCTCATATTCCAGATGGCAAGGTCGAAATGAAGAAGAATGAATTTCGAGAGCTTAAGCAAGAAGGGATGTCAGTGAGTGAATACCTCAATAAGTTCACTCAACTCGCTCGCAATGCTCCAGAGGATGTAGCTACAGATGATGCTCGCCAGAAGAAGTTCAAGCGTGGACTCAATCCAGGACTAAAGGTGCAAGTCATTGGCAATGACTATGTAGACTTCCAACACCTGGTAGATAAAGCTATGCTCATTGAAGAATCTCGCCGTGAATTGGAAGAATCCCGAAGAGGAAGATGATGCAGCATGGAGCCCATCAGAGTCATCAGCAGAGAGTCAACCAATGCTCAACAGCCTGCTCGTTTCACTCCTCCGAATGCATTCAGGACCCCTGCCCAGCACCTCGCCCAGCTCCTTTAGGCAATCGCAACCTCAGCACCAACAGCAATCCACCTCAGAGGACAAGTAATCCAGCTGCAGGAGTCACATGTTTCAACCGTTTCAACTTGGGATCTACGCCGGCCAAGACCCCCGCACCAGGATCAGGACGTGGAGTGCCCCCGACTCCTAACCAAGCCACCAGGACTCCGTCGCCTGCTGGAAGAGGCCGTGTGAATCACGTCACCACTGAGGACGCCTTGACCGCACGGGCGTCATACTAGGTAAGCTCCTAGTCAACTCAGCATCTGCCATGGTTTTGTTTGATTCTGGAGCTACGCATTCATTTGTTTCTCTTAGTTTTGCTGCAAATCATCAATTAAAGACAATGGCTCTTAAGACTATTTTATTAGTGCAATCTCCTGGTTCTGATTTGAGTTCGAACCAAGGCTGCCCCGAAGTTAAGATATTAATTGGAGGGGTAGAATTTCTGGCCAACCTTATTGTCCTAGACACCAAGTCCCTAGATGTGATCCTAGGAATGGATTGGCTCTCCAAGAACCAAGCAGTTTTGGATTGTGGGAATAGAGAGATCACCTTAACCAGTCCGGATGGAGCCAAGTTAAAAGTTCAAGCCACAGCAGATCAGTCCGAAGGGATTAAAGTTTGTAGTGCCAAAGTTAAGTTTGGAAGATGTGCGATCGCCAAATGAATTTCTGATGTGTTTCGGATGAGTTGCACAGGATGCCACGGACCGAGATATAGAGTTCTTGATAGAACTAGTTCTTGGAACCCCACCCATTTCAAGAGACCTTATAGGATGCCCGCTAATGAGTTATTTGAAGTAAAGGCAGATTAAAGAGCTACAAGATCAAGGTTTTGTTCGACCAAGTTCATCGCCATGGGGAGCGCCAGTTCTTTTAGTTGAAAAGAAAGATGGAACTCAGAGAATGTGTGTAGAATATCGCTCACTTAATGAGGTCACCATCAAGAATAAGTAACCTTTGCCAAGAATCGATGATTTGTTTGACCAACTTCAAGGAGCCGGAGTGTTCTCGAAGATTGACTTAAGATCAGGTTACCAACAGTTGAAGATTCGTCAAGAGGATATACCCAAAACAGCTTTTGTTACTCGGTATGGACAGTATGAGTATACCGGGATGTCTTTTGGATTGACCAATGCCCCTGCCTACTTCATGACCATGATGAATAAGGTATTTATGGAATTTTTGGATAAATTTGTTGTTGTTTTCATTGATGATATTCTGATATAATCCAAAAGTGAGGAAGAACATGAGGATCACTTGCGCCAAGTTTTAACGAAGCTAAGAGAAAATCAGCTTTATGCAAAGTTTAGTAAATGTGAGTTCTGGATGAAAGAAGTTGCTTTCCTAGGACATGTCATATCGCCAGTGAAGAGTCATTGTTGACCACAGTAAGGTGCGAGATGTGATAAGTTGGGAGTCACCCAAGACGGTACCCCAAATCCGAAGTTTTCTAGGAATGGCGGGATATTATCGCCGTTTCATAGAAGGATTTTCTAGAAAGGCTAGACCGCTCACTCAACTCTTAAAGAAGGAGAAGAAATTTGTTTGGACACCAGAGTGTGAGCAAAGTTTTCAAGAATTAAAGAAGTGTTTGACAATTGCCCCAGTGCTTATCCTGCCAGATAATAGGAAGGATTTTGAGATATTCTGTGATGCATCCCGATAAGGACTCGGTTGTGTGCTAATGCAAGATAAGAAGGTTATAGCGTATGCTTCGCGACAGCTGAGGCCACATGAAGTTAACTATCCTACCCATGATTTGGAATGGCAGCCGTAGTGCATGATTTAAAGATTTGGCGCCACTATCTCATTGGTAATCGTTGTGAGGTTTATACGGATCACAAAAGTCTGAAGTATATCTTTACCCAAGCCGACCTCAATATGAGACAAAGAAGATGGTTGGAATTGATCAAGGACTATGACATTGGAATTCATTATCATCCAGGCAAAGCCAATGTTGTAGCTGATGCTTTGAGTAGATAGAGCTAATGCAATACTCTGATAATTAAGGAAAGTCAGCCAGCCCTTTATAAGGAATTCCAGAAGCTTAGTTTGGAATTGGTCCAGGAAGGTTATTTAGCTACTTTGGAAGTACACCCTACGTTGGAAGATCAGATTCGAGAAGCACAGGTAGATGATGCTGATGTCAAGGAGATTAAGATTAATATGAAGAGAGGAAAAGTCCCAGGTTTCACCGAAGATGAACAAGGTACTATTTGGTATGAGAAGCGTATTTGCGTACCAGATCGGAAAGAGCTTAAGGAATTGATACTTAAAGAAGCGCATGAGACTTTATACTCTATTCATCCTGGAAGTACCAAGATGTATCAAGACCTCAAGGAAAGGTATTGGTGGCCTAGTATGAAGCGTGAGATTGCAGAGTATGTTGCACTTTGTGATGTCCGCGGAAGGTCAAAGCGAGCATCGAGGCGGCAGGATTGCTGCAGCCATTGAAGATTCCCGAGTGAAAGTGGGAAGAAATTGGTATGGATTAATCATCACCGGATTTCCTAAGACCCAAGCAGGTTATGACTCGATCTGGGTAATAGTGGATCGATTGACTAAGGTAGCTCACTTTATTCCAGTTAAGACTACCTATGCAGGAGATAAATTAGCAGAATTATATATGTCAAGGATCGTCAATCTTCACGGAGTGCCTAAGAAGATAGTGTCTAATAGAGGAAGCCAGTTTACCTCTCGTTTTTGGCAGAGTCTGCATGAAGCCATGGGCACTCATCTCAGATTCAGTACTGCCTATCACCCTCAAACCGATGGACAGACTGAGCGTGTGAATCAGATTCTTGAAGATATGTTAAGAGCTTGTGCCTTAACTTATGGTGCTATGTGGGACAAGTGTTTACCCTATGCCGAATTTTCGTACAACAATAGTTATCTGGCCAGTCTGCAAATGTCGCCTTTTGAAGCCTTATATGGAAGAAAGTGCAGAACCCCTCTCAACTGGAAGGAGTCGGGAGAAAGACAATTGTTTGGCCTTGCCATACTGCAAGAAGCCGAAGAGCAAGTTCAATTAATTCGAGACCGTTTAAAGATCGCTCAAAGCAGACAGAAGAGTTATGCAGATAATCGTCGTCGAGATTTGAGTTTCGAGCCCAATGATTACGTGTATCTCAGAGTCACCCCTCTTAAAGGAGTTAAGAGATTTCAAGTAAAAGGAAAGCTTGCCCCTAGATATGTGGGACCATTCAAAATCTTGGAACGAAGAGGCGAGGTTACCTACAAGTTAGAATTGCCTCAGTCTTTTGCCGGAATCCATGATGTGTTCCATGTATCGCAGTTGAAGAAATGCCTGCGTGTGCCAGAGGAACAGATGCCTTTGAAAGCTATTGATTTGCAAGAGGATCTTACCTACAAGGAGCAACCAGTGAAAATTTTGGATATGGCAGAGCGTATCACGAGAAGCAAGATTATCCGTTTTTGCAAGGTCCAGTCGAGCAATCATTCCGAAGAGGAAGCTACTTGGGTGCGCGAAGAGGATTTGAAGTCCGAGTTTCCCCACCTATTCTCTAGCCAGCCTGAATCTCGGGGTCGAGATTCCATTTAAGACGGGGAGGTTTGTAACATCCCAAAAATTTGAGTTTTGGAATGTTTAAATTCAAAAATAAACCATTTGCATTTTCCTTGAATTAATCCTAGCTTAATTTGAATTTTCTATCAACAAAAGGATTTAATTTGGTTAATCTATTCATCAAACTAAAGATTTTCAGTTTTAGTTGGGTTCATTATGCTCCAAGGAATTTTTCTGTATTTTTGGGGATTTTTCTGAATTTATTTGCACTTATTTGAATTTCTGGAATTTTCTTAAATCGAAAAATGTTTTTGTTTTTCAAATGGTCTCGGGCCGATTTCCCGAGCAGCCCATCTCTTTTCGGTCCACCTCGGCCCAGCCCGCGCCTCCGCTCGGCACACCTCTCGCGCGTGCTGACCCTTGACCGCTCTGCGTCGCGCGCCGTGAACCTAACCCTAGCGCGAGTCCGCCGCGCGCGCTGGCTGTCGTCTCGGAGTCCGTGCCACGCACGCCTCCCTAAGCTATTTAAGTGCCACCAAACCACCTCCCGAGGTTCCCCTCTTCGCGCCGCTTCGTTTTCCCCTTCGCCCGTCATCCGAGCAGCCGCCGTTGGCGCGTGCACCCTCGCCGGAGTCCGCCGCCCTTGCCGAAGCCTTCCGCCGCCTTTTTCTTCTCCGTCGGTGCGTCTTCGCCGCCGCCGTTTTTCTCTCCGCCTTGCCCGCGTCGCCCCCTCCCCGGTCCGCCTTGTCCCAGGCCCGATCCATCGCGTCTTCGCCGTCGGCCGTGGCTTCTTCCTCGCCTCCGGTAAGCCTCGTGCCGCCGCCTCGCCGTTGTTTCTCGCCGTGAAACTCAGCCGTCCGATCGGTGGCGTCGGCTCTAGATTGCGCCTCGTCACCTCCGCCGCAGCCCCGCTTCTTGGTCGTCTGATCTGGCCCTCTCACTAGATGCGCGACGCGTGGCTTGTCGCGTCAGCGCTGGCGTCAACCGCCTGCGTCAGTCGCCGCGTCAGCCGAGCCGCTGCGTTAGCGCCGACGTCAGTCGTGCACCGGGTGCACGGTGAACCGAGCCGGTGCCGTGGACCGAGTCCACCAAGAGCCGGATGACGTCAGTGATTGCGCAATAGATCATTTTTCCCGTACAACAATAAATCCAGAAATTTCGAATTTCTGATTTTCAGCCTTTTTCTCTGATTTAATTTTCCACAAGCTCGTTCTCTCTCATACGAACTCCGATTGAGGCGATTCAAGTTTCTAAATTTTTCTAAAATCAAGATCTATCTTCCAGAGCCATTTATTTTCAGTTTTGAGCTTGTTTGAGTCTCTGTTTTGTATTTATTTGTTTCCGTTGCTTCTTTTCCGATAGACGCTAATTCCGAGGGAGCAAATGAAGACTTCGAAGATCAAGACCTAGCACTAGATCAGCAAGGCAAGTCGTAATCCTTTGACCATATTGATCCTATGTTTGCAAAGTAATTTGTTTTATACAATTGCATGCTATTTGTGTATCAATGATTATTTCATGGGAATAGCTATATACCTAGTTGTCATTATGTCACCTTGATTAATTGGGATGCCATGTATCCATTGCTAAACCTAGGTTGGGACAATACTAGTTGGACATAATCATTATACCAACATTGGGTTATCGCAGTTATGCTTAGACATGCTTAGATATACGTTGGGATTCATGTCACATATTGAATAATGTTAATCTTGACTTAATGAGATATTGAATCGTGGTACATTAGTACTTGTTGAAAAATTTGTTGTACCATGGCGGGGTTGCCATTGGTCTTGGTTGAACGAATTGTTTTCCCTCGAGCAAGTGATCGTGCAGTAAAGGGGGTGCTTTCTAGCACATTGGGAGGTGGATGTCTTGCCTGAGACAACTTAAGGACCTAATCTTGTGCGCCATTGAACTTGGGCCAAACCGTACTACCACAAGTCTGGTATGGGACAGACCTAGCTGATTAATTTGCAATGTCTGGCCTTGAGTACCGCCAATTGGTGGTGTGGGTTCGGGATGGGCGGGTAGATTCGCAAGGCGCAAGAGGGGCCCTAAGGGGCGAAACCTTAGCGAAGCGATCTGAGAGTTTAGGCTGTGCATTGTAAAGGCTTTGTCATGATATCTCTGCGACACACCAAAGGAAGTGTGTTAGTAACGTTTGCACAAAGAGATGTTCATGTCTTGTGGGTAAAGTTGTACAACCTCTGCAGAGTGTAAAACTATTCGAATAGCCGCGTCCGCGGTCATGGACAAGCCCGGGAATTTCACACGGGGTATAGAGCATTTCATTAAATGTGGAATGTGGGATTGTTGGGATGTGAATGGGGAGTTCACTGTTGTTTTGTTGTCTATCATTGATCTATCAGTTATTTATTTATCTTTTCATAAATATGCTTTCAATCTATTTATTGTATTTCAATTCAAGTTACTGCTTTCTGCAAATGAAACATATAGCCATCCTTGTCAAGCCGTGCATGAATATATTGTATCAATTCCCTACGGCTTGCTGAGTACTTTTTGTACTCACGGCTTTATGCCCTTGTTGATCAGTTGCTGAAGGAGATAATGAATGTCATAAGGAGGAATTCTATGAAGACTACGTGGATTAGGAAGTCGTTCCCCAGACGATTGCCTGTGGCATGTCGAATGACTCAAGTTATCTTTTCCGCTGCAATAGTATTTGTTTCTTAAGCCCTTAAGGCATAATGGTGTAATCATTGACCATAATGTTGTTTGCTTTATTCAATAATAATTTGCTCCTCCTTAGTTAATTCGTTGTATGGAATGATATTTCATTTATGTTTCCACTGTGTGCACTAAGCGTGATCTGGACTAGTGCAGATATATCTGAAGGGTTTGGTTTGCAAATCCGGGTCGACAGCGTCGTCTTCGACCGAGTGCTGATCGTAGGCTTGTGAATTTCTTCGACGAATACTCCCATGGGCACTGTAGACCGGCAAGATCCCATTTTTGCTAGCTCGTCGGCCGCTTCATTGTCACGGCGGAGCACATGAATAAGTTCTAGGCCATCAAAGTTACCTTCTAGCTTGCGTACCTCCTGTCAATAGGCTGCCATGTTGTCTTCGATACAGGTCCATTCTTTTTGCACTTGGTTGACCACGAGCATTGAGTCTCTGCGAACTGCCAAACGTCGAATACCGAGTGATATGGCGATACGGAGCCCATGGATGAGTGCCTCGTACTCGGCGGCGTTGTTTGAAGCGGGAAAAAATGAAGAACGTACCTCAACCTTTCTCCGCTTGGTGATATGAGCACGATACCAGCCCCCGCGCCGCTGAGCATGAGGGAACCATCAAAGTACATTGTCCAGTACTCGAGCTCCTCGGTAACCGTCGGGCTTTGAAGCTCATCCACTCGGCCGTGAAGTCGGCGCGCTTGAGACTTGATGGCGATCTGAGGCTTTAATAAGATATCGAAAGTTCCAAGCTCGACCGCCCACTTTGCAATTCTCGGTGGTCTCACGGTTGTGAAGTATATCTCCTATTGGGAAGGAGGTGATCACCGAAATAGTATGCTCTTGGAAGTAGTGCTTGAGTTTGCGAGGCGTCGGGAGGCGACATACAATAATTTTTGCACTTGCGGATACCGCACCTTGGATTCACTCGGGACTTGACGTGAAGTAGGCCGGGTGTTGGATCTTACGCACGTGGCCCGGCTCCTCCTTTCTCTGACGGCCGCCTTGGCGACTACATGAGTCGTTGCGCGATGTAAAGTAGCGAGGGCTCCTCGGCATCGGTGAAACCAAGACCGGGGGCGTCGTCAGGAAGGTCCTCAAGTCTTCGAACGCCTGTTGTGCCTCTGGAGTCCATTGGAACTTTTCCTGCTTCTTGAGGAGTTTAAAGAAAGGCATACCTCGCATACCCAGTCGGGAAATGAACCTGCTGAGTGCGGCCATGCATCCTGTAAGCTTCTGGACGTCCTTTTGGCAAGTCGGCGGTTCCATTTTTGATATGGCCCTGATCTTCTCTGGGTTGGCCTCAATGCCTCGCTGAGATACGATAAACTCGAGCACTTTTCCCTAGCTTACTCCGAAAACACACTTCTCGGGGTTAAGCTTCATGCTGAAGGCCCTTAGACTATCGAATGTCTCGGTTAGGTCGGTGATGAGGTCCTTCTTCTCTCAAGTTTTTACCACAACATCGTCCACGTATGCCTCCACGTTGCGTCCGAGCTGGTCGTGAAAACATCGCTGAATTGTCTTGTTGATACGTTGCACGGCGTTTTTAACCGAGCGCTATCGTGGTATAGCAAAGGCTCAAAGGCGTGGTGAGCGAAGTCTTGATATGATCTTCGCCTTTGGCGAATCGATGGTAACACAGTAGGCATCGAAAACTTCGAATTTCGCGCGTGGCGGTCGAGTCAACCACCTGATCGATTTGGGGCAGCCCAAAGGGATCCTTCGGACATGCCTTGTTGAGATCAGTATAATCAACGCACATGCGCCAAGTTTTATTCTTCTTTTGAACTAGTACAGGGTTTGCTAACCAATCGGGGTGATACACCTCTTTGATGAAACCTGCAGCTAACAGCTTGGTGATCTCCTGCTTGATGGCGCTTCGGGGATCTGGAGCGAACCGCCAGAGCCTTTGCTTGATGGGTTTTGCTTTTTTGTCGACGTGTAAGGAATGCTCGATCACCTCCCTAGGAACACCCGGCATGTCGGATGGTTTCCAGGCAAAGATATCTCTGTTAGCTTGAAGAAAGGTGACGAGCGCGCTTTCCTATTTACCCTCGAGCCATGTCCCGATTAAAGTCGTCTTAGACAGATCGGACGGGTCAAGAATGATTCTTTTGGTTTCTTCGCCGAGTTTCATACCTGACATGGCCTGCTTCTTGGACGGGACGTTGCCTTCTTCCTGCAACGTGGCAGCCTCCTCTTGGATTTTCTTCCCTTCGGTGATTGCCTCATGTAGCTCAGCAAGCCCACAATTCTCTTGGTCACACTCCAGAGATCGCAGCGTCGGCTGCGCGCCGTGATGGCGCTTACGGGTCGGCATCTTCATCATCAAGTAGGTGTAGTCTTGGGACGACCATGAATCTAGCCAGACCGGGCCTTCCCAAGATAGTGTGGTACGCTGTCTCAAAATTGGCCACCTCGAAATTGATATGTTCGGTCCGAAAATTATCCTTGGTACCGAATGTAACGGGCAAAGAAATCTGCCCAAGTGGGAACGAAGACACCCCAGGGATCACTCCATGGAACAGCTGGGTGCTCAGCTTTAGCTCAGAGTGGGAATGTTCATATCGTCGAAGGTCTTGGCGAATAAGACGTTGAGACCACTCCCCCCGTCGACTAATACCTTCTTGAGCTTCACATTGCGAATAACAGGGTCGAGAACCAGAGGGAACTTACCCGGGTGTAGAACCCGGTTGGGGTGATCCGAGCAATCGAAGGTGATCGGGACCTCAGACCACCTAAGATATTGGGGAGTCGCCGGTTCCACCGCATTGACTTCCCGAGTGGTGAGCTTTTGCTTCCGCTTGGACTCATATCCCGCGGAGCCTCCGTAGATGTAGTTCAACTCCTGCTCGGGCTCTTGGAAATCGTCTTCATCTGGAAGGTCTTTCTTCTTTGTCGCCTCGTCCTTTGCTGGAGCTGGATGCTTGTTGCTTTCCCGCGCAAAACGCTTCAAGGTGAAGCAGTCCTTGGCGGCGTGCTTTTCCTTAGGGTGGAAAGGACAGATTGCTTCCATTACGGTGCTATAATTGGGTGCCTCCCTCCGTATGGCTCGGGGCTGGCTGCGCTCGGCCACCGCGACTAATTCCTCGCCCTTCCACTTCTTGTCTTTGTGCTTGGAGGACTCGGGCCTTTCGCCTTTGTTCTTCTGAGGTGGGCGATCTTCTTGGCGCTCGGCCAGGGCGTCTGAGGCCGTGGCGTAGCGGTCGGCCAGCGCGAACATCTCCTTCACAGAGGTCGGGGGTTTCCTGGATATTTTCTTGATTAGATCAGGATCACTTACCCCTTTCTGGAAGGCACCACCACCACCAATTCTGATACCTCCCTAATGGTGTTCTTTTTCTGCATGAAACGCCGGATGAAGTCTCTCAGCGTCTCGTCTTTCTTCTGGTGAAGCTGGTATAGGTACCACGGGGTGCCAGGCCTCTCGTAGGTTCCCTGGAAGTTCGCGATGAATTGTTCACAGAGATCGCTCCAGGAGTCCACCGAGTTCGCCGGTAGCCCTGTGAGCCAAGCTTGAGTTGAGGGGGTGAGATTGACCGGCAGATAATTTGCCATCACAGACTGATTGCCCTCGGCCGCCTTAACCGCCAGGGTGTAGACCTGCAGCCAAGCTTCCGGATCTCACTCCCCGTCAAACTTTACGATGCCCTTGGGGTTGAATCCTTCGGGCCATACCACTCGGCATAGTCGAGGAGTAAACTCTCGGATCCTGTCAATAGATCTCTCATCATGATGAGGGGGAGTCCGGCGTGGCAAATCTCTGGCTCGGCGATGGTCATCAACACGCCGGGGCGGAGTACGGTGCGGCGAGTCCATGACTCGCGTTCGTCGTCGTTCCGACCCTGGCGATGATGGTCTCTGTGGTCGTCGCGGTCGTCGTACCTTTGATCACTTCGTCGATCGTGGCCAGTGCCGAAACGCTCGTAGTCGTCGTGGGGCGCGCGTCGCTCTTCCTCGTCCCGCTCCTGCCGTCTGGTGGTGATGTCTTGGCAGAGGTCGCGGTTGATAATTCGGCGAGCATCGCCGAGTGGTGGCGTATGGCGCCGACTGCCGGTATTCCGACTGGTTGCAGTCCCACTGCTGGCGACACGAGTAGCCGCGTGGGAGCGCGAGTGCGCTTCACCTACCGGCCTTTCCTGATTCTGCTGGATTGCTGCCGCCGTCACCATGGCCTTGATCTGGGCCACGATCGGGGCCGCCAGGCTGGCCGATGCAATCATCGGGACCAGCGTGTCGAGAAGCATCTTGGAGGCGACAACGTTCTGCATCGGCATGCGGAAGATGGATTGGTCTCCCAACCTGGACTGCAGGATGTCCTTACGGACATTGCGGCCGCGCGATCGAAGAGATTGCGCCTGCACCTCCTTACCCTTACAAAGACAGTCTTCCTCCGCGGCCTCTTGGTCTTTTTGATGGAGATCTGTCCTCTGCTCCTCGATCGCGAAGACTCCACAAAAATCGCGGCAGTTCCTCACAATGCCGACTGGTTTTCTGGGTGAGTCAGAGCAGCATACCTGAGATGGGTTGGCCTGATCTTCACCCGATCGGATCTGGTTTTGGACCAGGCAGACAAGCTCTCCGCGCGTATCCGCGATGAAATCCAGACTTCTGAAGCGGAAGGCCTGGCCGGAGACAAACTTGGCGATGAATCCGCCGATTGCTGCCATCGAGTCTGTAGGAAAAGATTATAGCGCTTCCTCTACCTAGCGAGCCAACTGTCGACTTTTGTAGTCGGCAATAAAATTATGGGGTAGGCGCTAGATCTCAAACTCGAAGGTCACACAAGACAAGGGGTTAGAAAGGTTCAGGCCCTCAGCGATGGAGGTAATACCCTAATCCTGTGTTCTGTGCTCTGAGGCTTGATTATTCAATGAATCGATGATCCAATGCCTATGACGTTACCCGCCCTCTCCCTTATATACTGGGGGTGGGACGGATTACAGAATCCTGATCGGTTAGGAGATTCCGGAGATTCCGATCGGTTATTAGATTCTAGTCGGTTATAGGATAGAGTTTACATCTTTATCTATCCTAATAACGACTCGGATTGCAACTGTATCTTTTATATCTAAATATACACAACTGTCTATAGGATGTGCCTCCTTCCGTGCGGCAGCAATGCTTGGCGTGGGGCTCATCCATTGGGCCTTCTGCTTGGGTCTGTCTCCTCCTTAGGCAATACTGGGCCGATCATGAAGATACCTAGTTTCATATATTACACACTGACTCTCCTACATGGCTCAACACGGTCAGAGTAGGCCCGAGCCCGGATCAAACATGACGAAGTGTGAGAAAAGATTACCTCGCCGCCCCGCCTCAAGATGTCCTTGGGGATGGGGTCATCGAGGACGTAGGCGTGGGCCGCCTTCCCAAACACCTCCTGCATGCGCGCCGCCACCCACCACTCCACTGGGGCTGCAGAGAGAAGAAAATGGAGGGGGAGGGCAGTCAGGAAGGAGTTCACCCAAGCTCGAGGAAGGTTGAAGTCGGGGAAATTTACCTTTGGTACCTTCCCGAGTAGGGTCGTCCCTCCCTCGGATCTCGAAGAACAGGTGCACCCTCTTTCGTAGAGGGGACACCCGACCCCGCAGGTAGTTGTTAGTGTTATGCCCTTGAGGCAATCATTTAGATGATTGTAACATGACTATGTTTATGGATAATAATATGATTATTGGTCCAATGAATGTATATCATTGTATTGATCAACAAGTATGTGACTTGCTTATGAAGCTCTTTACTTATTGATATAATTCGATAAACATCTCTGATCGGATGTCATCGTATAGGACAACGATGAATAGATCAACACATGTAGTGATCGATGATCATGCTTCATAGATCATGGGATATGGAGATATCATCTATACATTGTGGACGCATGTTGAAGAACATGGGTTAGATAGACCCGCCATGGGACAACTGCGAGAATGTTTCATTCTTATGTGTCATCGATGTATCTCATACATAGTAGATGTATGATCCTTAGAACTGAGATTGTCATATTCCCTACATGTGTAATAGTTTTCCTTGGGGCTATCAAACACTACTTCCTAACCGGATAGTTATAAAGGTAGCTTTCATGTTTACTATGAAGCGTGTAGAGGAAGTGAGCGATCAAGATGGAATTTGCCACTCTAATGAAGCGGAGATATATGACAAGGCCACTCGTGTGATATGATTAAGGAAGTGCATGGCCATCTGTGATTGAGAAGTCAATCACAACTTATTAATATATCACGGATCACGAGAGATGGATTGAATCATCAAAGGATGACATGCTTCTGCCTTGAGTTCAATCTTCATATACTTGGCAAAGGGATTATTCTTGAGTACTTTTGATAGGTTACGTCGATTTGATCATAGTATGTTTGGGAGTTGGCATACTTTGCAGGAGCGCTACCAACTATTGGATTGAAAAGGAGTTTTCGAATCCATATCCAAACATCGTGAACCTGCGGTCACACACTTAATGGGCTAGGGCGCATTAATTTGGATTGGATCCATAATTAATGGACCTCGTGGGCTTAACACACGATGGGCCCTGGTTTAGGGTTTCATCTCATGGCTATATAAGGAGGAGGAGGGTGGGCACGGGGTGTGCTTTTCCACGGTTTAGAAGTGATTCACGAAACCCTAGCCTCCTCCTCTCGCTGCCTCGCCGAAGCGACCGGTGCTTGCACTGCGGCGCCGCGGCGTTCCATCCTGGGCGTGTGGACTGTTGCGGTGAGGCTGCTGCGACTGCGGCGTGGGAGGACGATCCACGGCGAGGCGAGGACGATCCACTCCATCGACGCAACGACCGCGACGAGGACGATCCACTACATCGACGCGCGAATGATTCCGCAACTGCGCGTTGGATTCCGCAACTGCGCGTTTAGTGGTAATCTAATCTGTGATCCCCTTCTTGCGAGTAGCTTTCTGGTTATGCGGTAGTTTTTTTTTATGCTAGTGTAGCATACCGCGTTCCTCTTCAGTAGTTGACGACCACCGCCTGGCCGGTGAGACCGTGCGTCGCATAGATGTGGATGGCGGCGATGGCCCCTTGGTCAGCCGCCGAGTCCTCGGGCTCCGGGGTCTCGTGCTTGCTGTCCACGGCGGCGCCATTGTATGCAAGCCTGCCTCCCTCGCCCTTCTTTAGGTAAAACCACCTTTACGTCCACGGCCCGAGGGAGTCCCGAGTCGGGACTTGAAGAAAAGTGCAAGGAAGTCCGGTCCGCAGCCGGAAGTATAGGCACCCCACTACATGGTCCTTCGAGGTGCGGAACAAGAATAAAAGCGAAAAAAGAGAGAGGGAGTGGGAAGGATCCCCAAAAACCCCTCGCAAAGATGTGAGAAGATGGAAAGGAGAAGAATGGAGTTCGGCATCAGATTGAAGAGCTCGATCTCGCATTGCGCAAGAACGGCTGCCAAGAAGTCGCTCTCTGGGGTCCGTAGCCCAAAGAGCGTATACTACTCCGTGCTCACGATTTCGTCCTCCTGGGGATGCGGCTCGGCCTCCCCGACCGGGAGCTACCAGGTCGCTGGATCCAAGAGTCCCAGCGCCTCTAGCTCCTTCATCATCTCCATGGTCAGGGTGTCTTTTTGAACTTGGCGATGGCGCTCAAAGAAAGGGAGTCAGGTCGGGAGAAGAAAGAGGCAGCAAGCAAGAATGCTAGAGCACAGCGCAAGAGTGGGGAATTTCTGAAGTGTGAGTCAGCTTCGAATTTTAAAGAGACTCGATCTCTTACAGCTAGCGTCGGTTATTCCTCAAAAGGCACGCTGAGACTTTCGGGCAGGGAACACGAAGCGCCACGGTCATGCCTCCTCAACTTTCCCCCTCTGAAAGCCCAAGGCATCGCGTCCCGTGTCCACCGCCCTCCCGGTCAGGATACGAAACATCATGAACAGCCTCCTCGACTCCTCCGTAGGAGATCAAAGAAGCAGAGCCCAGGCGTCACCGAGCACGGTTTCTGATTCGAAGACAGAATGACGAAAGCCCGAGCATTCCTGGGCACGACCACGTCGAAGGCCTTTTGAGGGGTTCTCGCGCGCAAGGTCGGACTCGAAGGCTTCCGATCTCGACCAAGGAGCCAATCCCTCCTCGAAGGACAAAAGACTCAAGAACGTCTCGAACTTCAGGGTCGTCCCTTAAACCTCGGGGGCTGGCTGTCGGGGATCAGTACCCTCGCCACGTATAAGCATCCCCCTGGTCTCGTGGCAGCTTGCCACGAGCTCGGGGGCTTGTCTCGGACCTAGGAGGTGCTCTCCTCAAGCCCAGGCTCGGGTCCAGTGAGCTCGGGCTCGAACACAAGGACGGAGACCCTGCTCGACCTCGACCTCTACGCCTCCCAGAGTAAGAGGCATCTATAACAATTTATTTATCTCATGTAAAAACTCTCCCCTACGTGGGAATCAGTGCCATACCTACCCCTGCGCAGGAACTAGGGCCTAGCAACTCCCGTCAACTCCCAACAGCTACTATCAGCCCCTGGCGACTATCGACGCCTCTCAACAACCCCCGTCGACTCGCCATGAGCACCTGACGTCAACCTTGGGACCAAGCAGTGAAGCCCTCAGAGGGCTACAAAAAGCGGTGGATCGCCCCGACCAAAGGGGTGGGTTCTTTTCTGACTCCCTAGACACACACCAGAGAAGAGGAAGATCAATCGAACACTCCCTCGCGGCTTCGCTTCTGAGCGACTCCCAGCTCGGGCCCCGCTTGTATTCTCCCACAGAGCTTCATTTACACCTTTCACCTCAGGGCAAGACTGGAGTAGAGTTGTTACCCAACCTAGGGGGCTCGAACCAGTATAAACCTCGTGTTGATTGCTTCTTCCCTGACACACACACCCCGCAACGCGTGCCATTCCCGAATGAGCAAGACTTCGGGCCTCACCCTCACACGATCTACTCACATCCCCTTCTACGGTCGACGGTCCCGATCATCGACAATACCTCTTTGATTATCTTGTTGGTAATTGAGGCCACCATTGTTGTACCTCGGGGTAGGATATTGTTCCTGAGCAACGTAGTGTCGAACGGGATCCGACGGTGCATCAAGCGTGACTGTGTTAGTGTCCCATATGTGTGTGAGTTCTTTTAAGTGTGAATCCAAGTGCTCGCATGTGTAAAGCTCAGGTTGGAGTCTCTGTGTCGTGGAAGTAGTGTCATGGATGGAAAGAATAGGCAAGAAGATGTGGCGGAGAAAGGGTGGAGGAGGCGTGTCTCCCTGATACCCGCTATTGATGAGATTTGTCGCAACCTGTTTGACAAGATGGCATTGGTGGCCATTTGCGTGTCTCGTCAAGAAGGCAGCCAAACCTACGTGTTCTTTGTGTCAGTTTTATCCACAAGATACTATGTGTGATCATGTGAGTTCTTATACGAGTTGTGTCCATAAGATAAATGTGTACGACTTCGTTTAGGGATGTCGTTTTCATCAAAAGAGATCATGCTGCACCAAAAGATCAACATGAAGCTGTTGCATGTGGTAGGAGGTTGTAACATCCTAATTTTTGTTTTCTTTTAATTTATTTTATTAATTTTGAATTTTATGATTTTGTTTTGAATTTATTGGATTTTTCTGTATTTTATTTGAATTTATTGAATATTGTTAAATATGGCCTATTGTGAAAATATTTAATTAATGATAAAGTTTAAACAAAGTTTGTCAAAAATATTTTATTTAAGTTCAAAATGTCTCAAAGTATTTTTGAAAAATTTTCTATAATTTTTCTGGTATTTTATCTATTTTATTTGGCCTAGATTATTTTCGGAATTAATTTTTATCAGGAAATCTCGGTAAAAATCAAATGAGCAGTAATGGGCCAAAACCTCTGCCGGCCTAGCCCATTATTTGTTTTACAGTCTTTTCAATCTATTTATTGTATTCATTTACAAATGCTGCTTACTGCAAAATAACCATGTTAGCCATTCCTTTGGAATAAGTCTTGCATATAATTATGTTAAAATTGCATTCTGTACATAACTTGTTGAGTGCTATAAGTACTCACTCTTGCCAACAACAACATCACTAGTTGAGGAGTCTACATCAGCTTTAGAGGAGTACCAAGAAGAGACGTATGTTTAGAGTGCGAGCCTTGTCAGTTGCCTGTGGTATACTGAGGGGTTATCTACTTTTTCATTCCGCTGCAATTTAATTTGTTATCCTCAATTTAGCCTTGTGAGGCATACTCATGTAAGTTTGACCGTAAAATCAGTCAATAAGTTAATATTTAATTTAAGAAGTTTTTATTTATGTTTTCACTGTGTATGATTATGATATTTAGCTATGTTGAGCCTGTGTGCACTGGCATGATCCTGAACTAGTGTGATACACACACAGGGTCCGGATTTGCATATTCGGGTCTCGACAGAGGTTGTGGTAATCTGCATGAGTCGAGTCATCTTGAGTCAAGTATGTAAGTTGAGCCCAAGATGTTGAGAAGATGTGTTCGTCGTCCAGAGTCAAGTAAGTATGTTGTGTTTAGGATGTTGAGAAAATGTGTTCGTGAGTATCAAGTAAAAGTTAGGTTACTCAGTTGAAACCGACTGCCTCAACAAGTTTGAGTTGTGTCAGAAATTAGAGATAGTTGATGTTACAAGATTAAGGGAGTGGATGTTAGAATTAATCTTGTACAAGTAGGAAACGGATTTGTTTTCGAGTAGAATTCATTTCGTAGTAGATTAGTTATTAGTACTAACTAAGGCACTGGTTGCTTGTAAGCCATAAAAAAATAAGAGTAATAAAATACAAAAGATGTTAGTTTTATCGAACCACAAATATTCTTTTCACTATATACTATTGTGTTCTTCCGTATATTCGTGTACTGTCTTCGTAATCCAGGTCTAAAACCAACGAGATGCTAGTCAGGTTTTTCAGAGCACGCCAACCAAAAATACTGTGTCGTGGACAACACTCATTTCTGGTTACGCCCAGGATAATCAGGTTGAGCCATGCCTCCATGCAGGTTCATAAAATCGAAACCGTGAAAAACTGTAAAAACTGAAATTGTGAAAACCGCAAAAACCGTTCGAAAAACCGCTCAAAAACCATCAGAAACCGAAGCGTTAAGAAATCAAAACAATTTGAAAAAAATCCAAAAAAAATCGAAACCGTTCGGTTTTCAATGAAAAACCGCTCGGTTTTCACGAAAAACCAGCCAACCAATTGAATGTTCCTCAAAAACGGTTTTCGAGCATTTTTTGAGCGATTTTTTGCGAAAACCGCGATTTTTCAACGGTTTTCGAGCGGTTTTCAACGCATAATTTTTTCAAATGTTTTTGATTTTTTTTAATTAAACCGGTTCACGGAGTGATTTTAGATCTCGAGCCGGAGTGGTATAGTTGAAAATCATGAAAATTGAATAGTTTACCGCGGTTTTGTGAACCTGCCTCCATGTATTTCAATAGATGAGGCAGTCGGCGTGCAAGCCTGATGACATCACATCTGCCACTCTCTTCAGTATGTGCACCAAGCATGCATTCCTTGCGCTTGGTAAAAGTGTTCATGGTCGAGAAATGAGAATGGGTTTTGATTCTTATGCGCATGCCTCCAATGCACTGATACCAATGTATGCAAAGTGCGGGTGTAGACGAGGCTGTTGGAGAGTAATCAATTCTTGACATAAAACAATAGAAAAGGAGAAAAGGAGAGAAAAAAAAAGACGTCAAGTTGTGATGACAAAAAAATATCATTGTATGCTATTATATTCTTCCTCGTGTTCGTGTTATGTACGTGTACGTGTGTTTATGATCTAGGACTAAAACCAACAATTAGGATCAGAGCGAGGTTCTAACCTTGGTGTCAAGCTTGCCCGAGGGAGGCCACCACTATTGCGCCTTAGGGCAGGCTATCGTTGTTGATTGACACAATATTGAGCGAGATTCGATGGTGCATCGAGCGCGGCTGTGGCGGTCCACAGCTTAGGAGAAGCGAAGATGGAGCCGTCTGGTGCTATGCCGAGGAGCAGTGACACGGGCAACATGGTGTCATTGAGGCTGGCAGTGAGAGGCAGTGGCAACATCAAGCTCCATATGAGGTCGTGGCCAATGGCGTGTCATGGTGCTACGGTGATGGCACACCAAAGATGAACATTGTGAAGCCCTTGGTGGTGGTTATGTTAATTGTCCTAAGGTAAGGTGGTCGTGCGATGCCATAAAGCCATCCTGAGTTGAGTCTATGGGAGATCAGTCCGAGATATTAAGGAGATGTGTTCATCATCCTAAGTCGAGTCTGTGTGAGATGAGTCCGGGACGGTGAGGAGACACGTTCGTCGTCCTGAGTCAAGTCTGTTGAAGATGAGTCCGGGACAGTGAGAGATGTGTTCGCCGTCCTGAGTCATGTCCGTCAAAGATGAGTCCAGAATGTTGAGGAGATGCGTTCGCCTTTCTGTGTCAATTATGAGTTAGCAAGTCGTAATTGAGATCAATTGTCTCACCAAGTTAGAGTCAACAAGTCTTGATTAGAGGGAGATTGTTGGAAAGTAACCAAAACTTGCCAAAATTGTTACCTTGCCGTGTCATGCAAGGCAAGTAAAGATTCCAACGCAATCGGCAATTGAATCAAATAAGTTAGTTTGCTTTCTTAATTAGGCTTTTCAAGTTTAGTTGTTGTCTTAGTTAGCAAATTAATTGGATGGTCCGCCCATTATAAAAGGACATGTATCCTATGAGTTTGAGAAAACACAAACATAAGACAATATAAAAAGAAAAAAGAAAGAAAAGACATCAAGTTGTGACGATGTCGAAAAAATCTCTCTATATGCTATTATGTAGCAACTTTTACATAAAATGATGACTCGTTGCACGGCTAAGCATTATACTTGCGGTCTAACTAACCACATTGGCAATTATAGCTACCAATTAGTATTAAACCATTCTAGAGTGACAAATGTGATACGACATAAGACATGACAAGGTGATGTAACACAAAGTGGATCATAACTAATCCCAATATATTTGAAACAACGATACTTAAATTAATATGCAATACTTTGAAACAATATAATATTTAAAGCATAGGTTCAACATGATCAAAGCACTACTTGCCTTCAAATAGATCTGGCTCCTGCTCTGGACCTTGCTCGGGTGCTGCCTCCTCAACCACGAACTCACCGGGCAACTCGACGTCTACACGTAACGAGCGAGAAAGAAATAAATATCAATTACAGAGAGCAAGATCAACTCCAAAAATTAAATAGAAATCACTATTAAATAGATCATGATTTTACAAATTTTTAAAAACTGGAATCACCTCAATCGGAGTTCAAATACAAAAGTTATAGCTATTCAAAGTTTGGAATAAAAGATAATTCTGAAAAATAGAAAAACCGAAATAATCGAATTACTTTTACACTGGAAAATAGCATTTATGACGTCATGCTGATGCCAGCACCGAATATGATTTTCAGCTAATTATTTTTCTAAAAAAAATGATTTATGATGTCACGCTGACGTCAGCGGACACGTGGCCCAATCAGGAGGCGACATGCGTCACTGGCGCATGGACTCGGTCTACGGTTCGGTCTTGGTCCACCGTAGACCCGGCGTATGGCGCCTCGGCTACGGCACTCGACACGAAGTGACACGCGGTTGGCCGCGGCGCTAGTGCGATCGTGGCCACATGATTCAAAATCGATGGTCAA
Organism: Otatea glauca; assembly: GCA_036346275.1. NCBI lineage: Eukaryota > Viridiplantae > Streptophyta > Magnoliopsida > Poales > Poaceae > Otatea > Otatea glauca. Next base: position 1,755,856 of record CM070720.1, on the reverse strand, counting down.
GATCCGGCGAATGGAGGTTGCGGCAGCGGACACGTGGCGAGCTAACACCATCGCTACGCGGCTGACTCTATGCGGTCTGATCCAGATCGAACGGCTAGCGATACACGACGTGGACTTGCGACACGGCTACCCCCGCGGACGACACGTGGAGAAGATCCGATGACGCTCACCAGATCCGACGGCTGACGAAGCTTGCAACGGCGATGATGGTGCGACGGAGCGGGTTCATCGGAGATGAAGACGAAGACAACGGCTGCGGCGTTAGAGGGCGATTCTGGCGACAAGGGATGAAGGAACCGGCGCATCTCGGCGCGGCGAAGTAGATGGCGGCATTGACGGCGGCACGGACTCAATGGATGGCAAACAAGCGGCGAAGAACGACGGCAGAATCTTTGGCGAACTTCGGCGAGCTCGCACGGGTGGACAAGGGTGTCTCGGCGTGCGCAACTAGGCCAGAAGATGCGATGCGGGTGAAGATCTCCATGGCAGCGGCGGCGCTTTAAATAGCGGCCTCGACTTCCGTGAATCTCGTGCGAAACGAGGTTCGCTCGGATACGGCAGCGGAATCCGGTAGGGATATGGATGAGTGACGTGGTGGCATCGCAGGCGTCCACGCGGCGGCGATCGATGTCTTGAAACACGCGGGCGACGCGGAGAATGCACAGCCGTTGGATCTCGATCTGACGGTCATGATCCTAGGGTTTCGGCGGAGCAGGCCACACGGGCCGGCGTGGCTGGGCTGCGGCGCGGACTAATGGGCCGGACCGATGGGTTTCGGCCCAACACTATTCACATTGATTTATAAATTATTTTCGAAATAAAACAATTCAGATAAATAAATAAAGCCAAAATACATAGCAAAAATATCAGGAAAAATCCCAAAAATTCTAGAAAATACTTTGGGACATTTGGAACTCAAATAAAATATTTCGAACAAAGGATCATTAATACTTTTCTCTGAATAATTAAAAGATATCAAAAGGCTTTATTCAAAATTCCAAAATGAATTAAATAAAATCTCGGAAATTCAATAACAAAGAAAAATCATATTAAATCCAATAAAAGCAAAATTTAGGATGTTACATAAGACAACTCAATACTATACATGAGTGTAGATTTAGAATTGTTAGTTGGTTTATGTATATCATGTCTGCAATGGCATCGTAGCCATGTATTTACTATTTACAGTTCTACCAATTTTGATACACAGATCAATTTAATTGCTTATGCTTATGCATTTCTCCTATGTCCTACTTTGTCTGTTCTGCTTTTAGGAGTAGCAAATAAAAACCATGCATGCGCTAGATAGCCCTGACATTTCTTTGCGGAGATGAAAGTCAGTTTTCCTTTTGTTTCATCGATGTCTACAGCAGAGAAGAGATGGTCAAATGCATCCATGTATTGCTCTATTGCCTATTTATTCTGCTTGCCTTGCCTTTAGGGAAGCCATTACTGCTCACAGAGTTCATCTTTATATGCTCTTCTATTTTGTTTACAAGTCTGCGTAAATTTTCAGAGCCTAAACTAGCAGTTCATAGATGCTTTACAAGATGTACCTTGAGTCATTTCATTTTCTTTCTTGATAAAGTGCTATGTATCTTACCTCCCACATATTTCAGGACATCATAATCTAGAGGAATTGGGGCTGTTTTCTGCAGAAGGACATATCATTCGTATTCCCGCATCTCTTTCAGTGTGCATTGAAAACACGTCCTTTAGGTCTATTTGGTTCAGATAATTGAACCAAGTGTTGTGCTTTACTATACTGTAGCATGCTATAGATAAACATATTTTCCTTATCTGTTTATGTGCCTTCTTCTAAATTTCAGGTTGTTAACCATTGGTCTCTTTCTGTGAGAAGAACCACCATATCTCAAAATTGAAGGCTAAGTGCCGTATCAATAAAGTTGGCTGTCTTTGGATTAGTCCTGCTTGAAAATTCAAACCTTCTCATAGGCCTACACGTTGTCTTTTCCTAATATGGTTTCAACTGGTTTATTCTTCGTTTTAGTCTTTCTTTGTATTCCTTTGGTGTAGCATCAAGTAGAGCATCATAATGGAAAATCTATAAGAAGATGATGCGTTGATACTATTCTTTCACATGTTTCTAAAGATATAGCCTTTCTTTACATGATATATTCTTATTTGTTTAGTAGTTAAACGGTTTGACAGCCTTCCAATAAATGCAAACAGAATATATGATGGATGTTGAAGCCATGGAACATAGACCTGCATGGATACTTTCAATGGCAGCATTTTATTCTTTTGCCGAGGTGGTTTTAGCTTTGAAGCTCTAGAACCAACCCTTTCTTTCAGGTGGTACCATTAGAATTCTTATATTTTGCTGCTAAATTAATTACAGTGTTATCCTCATAAGTTTTACATTAGGTTTAATAAGTAATGATAGTTGCATGCTTGTGATTGGTAGCGTACAACATGTTGCAATAGTACTTAGGTTGGCTTATTTCTTTTATAAAATTTATGCATGCCTATTAGTTTTTTTAAAATTTAAATTGCTATTGTTACAATATATTTGACGACTTTGCATTATGCTTGATTAGCTTTTCAGAATTATTCTTGTCAGTACTTAGCAGTACACGATTATAAGATTGTTTGGGTTATCCCAATAATGTATTTCTTAGCTCTTATTGATAAATTTGGTCTAAAGCAAAGAGATATGATTGCATAGTTCTTACCTGAAGCTAATCACTGCTGTTCTGATATGGGTTTTGTGTCCATTTTATTAGTGTGATTACATACATCATGATATTTAGGATCCCTCAAAATGTACCGGATGAGGCTCCATTCATTTTTCCTATGTATTCATATATGATTTTCGATGTTCCAGGTTATTAGCGTACATGGAGAGCTGCTTTGTAAGTATGTAGATTTACAGATTATGCTCTATCAAAATACGTTGATATTTTTTCATGTCACAGTATTTTCTTTTTCTCTCAAACATGTATAGCGCTCCATAAAAAGCAGCGCAGTGTAGCGCGCCTTCCTACCTAGTTTGTTTTAAGATAGAATGGTATGGGCTCCTGCTTGGCCTTCCCCTTAAATTTGCAGCGATGAAATTGAATATATATATATATATATATAGGAAGCCGAAATGGGGCACCATGATTTCAAATACGCGAATTCAAGCCGTATTCGAGTATATTTTTCAAAAATTTCAGTTTTAGGGTATATACCCATCTATATAAACTTAAATGAAACGCATACCTTTGAAAAAATATACTTGAATTCAAAGATTTTGAACGAGTTTGGATCACATGTTTTGCTAATTTATATATAAAATCAGCACATACTTACAACCAAACTATCATAAAAAAAGAGAAACTCTAGTTTGAATTCTAGTTCAAACTTGTTTGAACTAGTTAGTAAACTGGTTAAACTTAGCATCCTAAATTTCTTTTAAAAAAATCGCATGAAAATACATTGAGAAAACATATGTATACGTATATACATATGTATATATATATATGTATATTTATGTGTGTATATTTATGTGTGTATATTTATGTGTGTATATATATATATATATATATATATATATATGAAGGAGTGCCTCTCTTTGATGCATGCAGAGAAATATGGAGGGATGCAATGCCAATTTATCGTGGAGCTAATAAATCATGGGAAGGAAGAAAGCAAGGAAAATGCTGAAATATAAAAAAGATGTAGTCCAAGTCATGTCAGCATGGATGTTGTACATGTGCGACAGATGGAGCGATGGTATCTAGCGGATTTGGGTGCAAACCTCCAAACTGGGCAAGCGCAGCCAGCTGCCGGATTTCCCTTATCGATCTGGTGGTTGTTGTCGAGTGAGTCCGTCCCAGCTGGGAGGATAAGGAACTGGGATACCTCTGGACCCCACCAATTATGTTCACGTGCCCATCGACCCCACCCCCACACAACTGGTTCAACTTAACTCTACCCGTCGCGATCGGGGCACTCCTGATAATTCATGGTTTCTACACTTATATCTAAAAGCGTTCGCACCAACTCCGTTGAAGTAGTTTCTCGTTGATATATAGACTAGCAAAGTATTAAAAATAACTAGATTATTTTTAATTATTAGTACTATATTCATTGCATGCATCCATGCATTTAGAGAATATAAAGCAAAGATAGAAATTTATTACGAGTACACATGGAACATCACACTAATTTTATACTAACATATGAAATACGTCTTATAAATTCAAAAAATATGCCAAGCTATTTCTCATACAAGAAATATTTTTTATCTCTCTTTTCTTTAATCTTCTCTTCACCTAATCATTAATTCTACCCGTCACGATCGAGGCACTCCTGATAATACATGGTTCCTACACTAATATCTAAAAGCATTCGCACAAACTCCGTCCAAGTTTACAAGACGTGTTTCATATTGGTATATAGACTAGCAGGATATTAAAAATAACTAGATTATCTCTAATTATTATCACTAATCATTATATTCAATGCATACATGCATGTAGAGAATATAAAGCAAAGATGGATATTTATTATGAGTACAGATGGAACATCACACTAATTTTACACTAACATATGAAATACGCCTTATAAATTCAAAAAATATGCCCAAGTTGTTTCTCACACAAAAAATATTTTTTATCTCTCTTTTCTTTAATCTTCGCTCCACCTAATCATTAATTATAGATAGCATGTTAAAGAAACCGTTGATATAAAAGCATTGGGAGTGCCCTTGCAGTCGTTCCGGTGCCTCTTCAAACGTACTAAATTGCATGTGTTGTTTAAGGGTGCACTAATAATACTGCCACCGGTCATAAATAGTTGTCATTTTAGACATAGATGCGGTCAAACTTTTGAAACTTTGACTACTAATATATTTTAAATATTTAAATTAGATGCACGAAAATTATATGTATAGATTTGTCTTGAAAAGTAATTCCATAATGTTATATGTTTTTTTATTTTATAAATATATTATAATAGAAATTAGTGATCAAAACTGTATGTTAGAAATCGTGTCGATGTCCAAAATGATAACTATTTGTGGCCGGAACGAGTAGTTTAGAAGATGACCCAAAATTTTACTACACTAACGGATTTGGAGAGTATTTTAATAGTCTTTTTTTTTTAAAGATCGTTTGATTTTTATTAGTAACATGTGGATAAAGTACGTTAGTTGTAATTTTTACAGTGAGGATGATAGATGAAGAATCTGTTGCCATCAATTACGTCATAATTTGTGATGAATACCCATTGATGTGTCAAACTAAGTCTCAGTAGAGAGGTGTTGTTCGTGGGATGAGAATCAGACCCAATTCGGTATCTCCAACATTGGAGTAGTCTACTTTGTCCATCCTAGGTAAATTAAGGAAATTCGTCCCGTCTTATTTTAGCATAGCGAGCAGGGTAGGATAGGATATGCTGCTGCGTTCTAAGACACAGGTAGGAGGTTACTGCCATATATATATTGCTTCTCATTCAACTTTTTATTGAACAACAACTTTATTCGTCTTGTCGTATACAGATTATACTCCCTTAGTCCCAAAATGCAAGTCGTTTATTACTTTTTCTACATTCTCCAATGTAAGACTTTGACAAAGGTGATGCTCGGTTGGTTACAGCGCGAGGAGCGTGCCCAGTCCCTCCATGTTCGAGCGCGGGCGCTCACGGGCCAAGAGCATGCTTGCGTGCTGTCGACTTTTGTAGTCGGCAATAAATTTATGGGACAGACGCTAGATCTCAAACTCGAAGGTCACACAAGACAAAGGTTTAGACAGATTCAGGCCCTCGACGGAGGAGGTAATACCCTAGTCCTGTGTGCTGGGATTATGTGGATCTCTTGGATCTAAAATTGCTCGTGAGCTCTTGTGCTCGATTGCTCGATGCCTCTGTTATTGCCCGCCCTCTCCCTTATATAGTGGGAGTGGGGCGGTTTACAGAGTCCCGATCGGTTAAGAGATTCCGATTGGTTGTATGATTCTAATCGGTTACATGATAGAGTTTACATCTTTATCTACCCTGTTAACAACTCGGATTACAATCGTATCTTTTATATCTAAATATATGTTCAACTGTCTATAGGTTGTACCCTCTTCCGTACGGCAGCAAGGCTTGGCACGGACCTTATCCTTTGGGCCTTCCCCTCGGCCCTGTCTTCCCCTCAGGCGATGCTGGGCCGGTTATGAAGACACTTGGTTTCATATATTCCACAGTAGCCCCCGAGTGATTCCTGATCCGATTGCTATATTTTTATTTGGGACTTAACTTGGATCCGTGCTTTCAGCTTCTAACATAAACCTCTGATTGGTTTTTTCTTTGATTTGAATGCTTTTCTTTGCAGCAAGGGGATTATGAAGGACTCGAATATAACACCGGACAGTCTTCGAAGTTGTTTTGAACTCTTAAGTCAATTCTTTTTCCAAAAACCTGTTTGGCTTCTGAACTATCTTAACTCTAAGTCTCCTCGACTTCTGATGTCTTTACATCTTCGCATTTACTTCAACCTTATCGCATTGGCTACAAAAGGCGAACCAGTGCTTTTAGAATTCTTTCATGCTTAGTCCTCCATTTCTTACGTCAAGCTTCACTTTCTTCTCGAGGAATCTCATGGACTACCAGGATCCGGAGCTCGCCGAAGAATGGGCGCTTTTCGACATCGTCATGGCTGAATGGGCGGAGGACATAGCCGCCGCCCTCGACCGCACCGCCGTCAACGTCTTCCTCGAGATTTTCCCCGCCCTTCATGAGGTCAAGGAAGTTCTCGTGGAAGCGCTTGGACGTGTTCGCCGCGGAGAGGTGTAATATTTCTGTAAATGTAAGAAAACATTTTCCCAGGCATAATGCCTGGGGAACTTTATATATAATAAATAAATACATTTCCAAGTGTTTTCCATGATTGTCGTTTGACATAGCTTAGACCCAGCTTGGGGTGTATTGAAGCTTGCATGGCTCTTTGGTCGAGTGATATTCGCATCCAACCGTCGTAGGATATATTTTAGGTCCGACTTCGGACTCATTAGGATTTGCGCGGCTCTTGACCGAGTGATACCTATATTCGACTATTGTAGGATATAGTTCTGGTCCGACTTGGGACATATCATAATCTCATGGTTCTAGGTCAAGTGATACCCATATTCGACTGGTGTAGGATATAGCTTAGGCTCGACTTGGAGCGTACCATACATACGTGGCTCTTAGCCGAGTGATACCCATATCCGACTGCTGTAGGATATAGCTTAGGCTCGACTTGGAGCGTATCGGGATTTTCTCAGCTCATGGCCGAGTGATACCTGTATCCGACTGGTGTAGGATATAGCTTAGGCTCGACTTGGAGCGTACCATACATACGTGGCTCTTGGCCGAGTAATACCCATATCCGACTGCTGTAGGATATAGCTTAGGCTCGACTTGGAGCGTATCAAGATTTTCTCAGCTCATGTCCGAGTGATACCTGTATCCGACTGGTGTAGGATATAGCTCTGGTCCGACTTGAGACATATCAAGGTTTATCCGAACGGTATCCGTACTCGTTTATTACGATGCACAGCTTATCGACCCATCTTTGGGCATACCATTGGAACCGTGCCTTATCAGGCTCAACTCGGGATATATGATTCCGTCATGCGGTAACCACCTAGCGACCCAACATGGGGCATATCACAAGAAGATATTTTTAATCTGAACTGGAGGACACCCACGTCTCACTTAGTTTGATAAGTGGTTAAACATCCCATCGTGGGGAGCAACGTGTCCCAAATATGACTTGGTCAAACCATAACTGCCTCTGTATGTCGGGGCCTTGAGGTAGCAAATCATTCTGAAGCATAGAGCGGGTCAATCTCTTTCCGCCGATTTGGCGAAAACCTAATTTTCCCCTTTAAAGGCGAGCGGTGGTTCATTTTCCCATCGCATCGCTTTGCCTCTTGCTCCCTTTGTCTCTCGCCTTCTCGCGCTAGGGTTAAGCTTCATTGCGTTCGCATCTTTGCGCCGCCGTTGATCTTTTCCTCCGAAAATATCTTCTCATTCTTCCAAAGACACCTCCTCACAGCCTTTGCCTCAAGATTGGACCACCTCGGTGACGACGGAAGAGCGGTTGAAATCCATGGTGGATGACGGGGTTCTTCCAGCCCTAACTTTGATCTCCGCACGACCGGCCGCAGGTGAATCCATCCCTGCCCCCCGTTCCGAAGAGATTGTGGTTTTTGAATCCTTCTTCCAACTCGGGTTGGGCCTTCCTGCCTGCGCCTTTCTTCGCGGTCTTCTCTTCTTTTACGGCATTGAATTGGTGAACTTGAATCCCAATTCCATCCTGCAGATCTCTCTCTTTGTTCACCTCTGTGAGGCTTTCTTGGGCATCCGCTCCTATTTCGATCTCTTTAGCCATTTTTACCTTTTGAAACCTTATCCCTCAAAGAGCGACCCCAAAGTAATTAGGGGAGCTGGATTTCAGCTGCGGGAGGGGTTGAAGAAAAACTACTTTGCTATCCCCTTCAAAACTTCCAATAAAGGCTGGCACCAGGAATGGTTCTATTGTGCCAATCCTGATCCTGCTCTCCCCTCCTTTGTCGGGCGTCGGCCTAAGGTTTCCCTTTCTTGGGTATCTGCCCCCAATGCTGCTGACATGGACTCGTGCATGACCTTTTGGCGCTGATTGAGAAATTGAAGGAAGACGGTCTCACGGGAGTTGGCCTCGCCCTCCATTTTGTTGCTCGCCGGATACAACCTCTGAAGGAGCGAGTCCATCTGGGATACGCATTTGAAGGTAAGGACGATCCAACCCGGGAACTGCCCGAAGTAGTGTCGAAGGAGCAGGTATATGCTCGGGTAGGTGACTTTTTCATCCCGAGCGTTGAGATGTCCACCACCAGATGCCCAAAATCCTTCACTACATCAAACCCTCCTCCTAAGGTGAGAAAGTTTAGCTGATAGATTCCCACATTGGTCTCTGAATGTCTTTTAACAGTTGTAATACTCCTTTTCAGGATCGGTTGGCTTTCTCTAGCGATGCGTCTCTCCCGGAGATGCCCGTTCATAAGAGCGTTCCTTTTAAACGACCTGCGAGCTCCCCGGCCGGAGACCCCACCGTCAAGAAGGGGAAGAAGGCGATTGTCAAGGATCCTGCGAAGCCCCGGTGCCCGACTGGTGGTCCAAAAATTCAGGAACCGCTAGCACGAGCCCCAATGTCTTCGGTTCCCCTTCCCCATGAGCCCGTGGTACAACTGAGTCCAATTTCGAGAGACTCAGGCAGTCGAGAGGAGCCCAGGTTCCAGTTTGTAGCGCCCCGAGTGGTCCCTCCGGGAGTGGCTCTACCACCCAAAAGAAGCCCCCAATAAGAATGAAGAAGTCCGATAGGTTTGATGTCCCATCGACTCTTATTCGACTCGTTTTGCCGGCTTACTTGCTGATCGTTCTTCTTATAGGAATCCTTCATATGATGTTCCTGTCGAGACACCCTCCGGGGCCCCTGAAGAAACTGAGCCCCAGGGCGCTCACGTCTTGGTTGAGGAGGCCTCGCCCATGGACACAGGAGCGCCCACTGAGCCTCAGTCGCCTTCACCGACACCCCATGCTTCGGCGTCAGGTCCTGCTGCTCAAGGGCTCATCTCCCGTCCATCCCCCGAGGTTGAAGAGATCTCCTGAGTTCCGCCGACTCTTGCCCGCCCTCAACTCATAATGCAAACCGCGTGGGTTGATGAGGAAGACGGCTTGAAGTTCCTAGACGACTCAAAGGAGGAGAGAGAAAGGAATGACTTTTACAGTCATGCCACCGCTTGTGCTCGCCTGGCCCGGGTAATACTTTCACTACTCTCATCACCTTCGTGCTTGTGCCGGTTAGCATGTTCTCACCTTCCCCTGTGATGGTTATAGAAATTGGGAGAACGCTCTGAAAAGAAGTCCGAGTACCTCCAGAAGATGCTCCCGGAGGTCAGGATGTGCCAGGAATATCTGGCCGACTTGGAGTAGATCAAGGTTGGACATGCAGCCAAGCTGCGAGTTCTTCGGTTGGAGGTCCAGGCATTGCGGGAAGAGCAGAAAACCCTGCGGCAGGAGAAGCTAGACGTCGTCAGCTCCCTTTGAGGTAGATATTTCCTGGGCCGTCCTGTGTTCTTGTTCAATCGTCCGGTCTTTTGATTTCCTTATCTCCGTGTCAGCTCGGGATTCCACTGTTGCAAAGCTTCAAGAGCAACTCAAGGTCTCGAAGGCCTCCAAATTGAAGTCGGAGAAGGAGTTAGAAGGTATGCTCGGCAGCTTGACCCTCCCTTGTCTTCACTGCCTTCTTGGCATTTCTTGATAATCGGTTTTGCTTGCAGACTACAAGTTCAAGGCAGGGCGCAATCTGTTGCCTTATAATGAGAGGTTGAGGCCCTTGAAGCGTCTGCTCCAAGCTTGCGAGGCCTGCGAGCATTGCTAAGGTTGCTTCATCCCGAGCGGTGCTCGGCGAGGACCAAGCCATCTCCCAGCGGAGAAGCCCCAAGGAGCTCAAGATACTCTTGAAGGAAGCGGCGACTAATGGCGCTAGCCGACTCTCGCGATCGATCACCAAGTCGCTTTATCCCGAGTGGATCTTAAGGCTATTAAGGATGGCTATGCTTGCAGCGTGGATGAAGGCCAAGGCGTAGAACTGCGGGAGGAAGTTAAGGATGCTTCTTGGTGTCGCGAAACCTTGGACACTGTAAACAAATAATTGAAAGTATTTCTTTGTTCTTGCATTTTGTCTTTAAATATCTTTGCTTTGTCAAGTGGTTTTGACATATATCATGTTAGACTAGTCCAGCCCCTAGGCTCGAGGCATAGTTCATGGCGCATGTCTCGAGTCTTAAAATTTATAGAACAACGCACTTTCGGACGCATAATTTTCGAGAAGGCTATCGAGAACAACTTTAAGAGCAAACATTTATTCATAAAGAAACAACTGAATTACAAAGTTCAAGTGAAAAAACGACGTAGCTGTTCTATGTTCCATGCGTTGCTGATAATTGTGCCGTCTTCACGCTTGATCTTATAAGCCCCTGGACGTATCACCTCATCGATGATGTAAGGGCCTTCCCAGCTTGGGGAGAGCTTATGCTCGCATTTCTGATTCTTTCTAAGGACTAGATCTCCTTTGGAGAAAGCGCGGCTCCTTACATTTGCGACCGTGATAGCGACGTAAGTCGTGAAGGTATTTTGCCGACTGAATTGTTGCAATGTCCCTGGCTTTTTCCAGTCGGTCGAGGTCTTCTAGCCGGCTTTCTTTCGAAGTGACCTCTTCGTAGCTCCGAACCCGCAGGGATCCGAATTCTAACTTGGAGGGGAGGACCGCCTCTGAGCCATACACTAGGAAAAAAGGTGACTACACGGTTGCTCTGCTGGGGGTGGTTCGCAGCCCCCAAAGTACCGAAGGCAATTCTTTGACCCACCGAGTGGTGTATGGTTTAAGACGATCGAAAATCCTTGCCTTTAGGTCTTGTAAAACCATGCCGTTGGCTCGCTCAACCTTCCCATTACTTCGGGGGTGTGCTACTGATGCGAAGCAAATTTTTTGCCGATTTCACCGCACCAGTCTTGAAATATGCCACCTCTGAATTGGGTGCCATTATTCGTGATGATTTGGTTTGGTACGCCGAACCTAACAACGATTTCATGGAAGAACTCTTTGGCCTTTGCGGCTGTGGTTGTGGCGACTGGCTTGGCCTCAATCCACTTGGTGAATTTATCGACGGCCACGAAGAGATGAGTATAACCACCTTGAGCCTTCTTCAAAGGTCCCACCATGTCAAGCCCCCAGACCGCAAACGACTAGGTGATTGGGATGGTCTGCAGTTCCTGTGCTAGTTTGTTCACCTGTCGCGCAAAAAGCCGACATCGCCGCATGTCGGACGATGTCCACCGCATCGATGTGATCGGCGGAAAAATCCTGACGATAAGCCTTGCCAACTAGGGTTGATGATGCCGCATGATTCCCACAAACTCCCGAGTGGATTTTCTTGAGAAGATCTCTTCCTTCTTGTTCTGATATGCACCGTCGTAGTACACCAAAGGATCTCTTGCGATAGAATTCTTCCCTGATCACCACATAGCTCTTCCTTCGGCGCATTATTCGCTCGGCCTGCATGCGATCTTCAGGTAACTTGTCCTTCATCAAATAGTCCAGATACGAAGCTGTCCAATCGGGGGTGATGACCAAGACTTTTGCCTCTTCGCTCTTCTCCACTGGGACGTCCGACTTTGGCCGAGTGCCTATTGTGGGCTTGTGAATTTCTTCGACGAATACTCCTACGGGCACTGTGGTCCAGCCGGATCCCATCTTTGCTAACTCATCAGCCGCTTCATTGTCCCGACGGAGCACATGAACAAGTGCCAAACCGTCAAAATTGCCTTCTAGCTTGCGTACCTCCTGGCAATAGGCAGCCATGTTGTCTTCAATGCAGGACTATTCTTTTTACACCTGATTGACCACGAGCATTGAATCTTCGCGAACCGTCAGACGTCGGATACCGAGCGATATGACGATACGGAGCCTATGGATGAGTGCCTCGTACTCGGCGGCGTTGTTTGACGTGGGAAAAAGTATTTGCGAGCGTACCTTAACCGTTCTCCACTTGATGATATGAGCACTATGCGGCCGCGCGGCGTGAGCATGAGGAACCATCGAAGTACATCGTCCAATACTCGAGTTCCTTGACAACGCGAATTTTGAAGTTACATCCACTCGGCGGTGAAGTCGCGGCGCTTGAGACTTGATGGCTGTGCGAGGCTTGAATAAGATGTCAAAATCTCCAAGCTCGACTGCCCACTTTGCAATTCTCCCGGTGGCCTCCTGGTTGTGAAGTATATCTCCTAGCGGGAAGGAAATGAACACCGAAACAATGTGTTCTTGGAAGTAGTGCTTGAGTTTGCGAGATGTAAGAAGTACGGTGTATAATAATTTTTGCACTTGTGAATACCGCACCTTAGATTCACTCAGGACCTCACTGATGAAATAGACCGGATGTTGGATCTTCTGCACATGGCCCGGCTCCTCCCTTTCTACGACGATTGTAGCACTGACAACGCGAGTTGTTGCCACGATGTAAAGTAGCAGAGGTTCCTCCGGCATCGGTGAAACCAAGACCGGGGGTGTCGTTAAGAAGGTCTTCAAATCTTCAAACGCTCACTGTGCCTCAGGCGTCCATTGGAACTTGTCCTGCTTCTTGAGGAGTTTAAAGAATGGCATACCTCGTATACCCAGATGGGAAATAAACCTGCTGAGTGCGGCCATGCAACCCGTAAGCTTCTGGACGTCCTTTTGGCGAGTCGACGGTTTCATATTTGATATAGCCTTAATCTTCTCTGGATTGGCCTCAATGCCTCGTTGGGAGACGATAAACCCAAGCAATTTTCCCGAAGATACTCCGAAAACACATTTCTCGGGATTAAACTTCATGCTGAAGGCCCTTAGACTTTCGAACATCTCGGTTAGGTCGGTGATAAGGTCCTTCCTCTCCCGAGTCTTTACCACGACATCATCCACATATGCCTCCACATTGCGTCCGAGTTGGGCATGAAAACACCACTGTATTGCGCGCTGATAAGTTGCACCGACATTTTTTAACCTGAACGACATCGTGGTATAGCAAAAGGCCCCAAATGGTGTGATGAATGAAGTCTTGATGTGATCTTCCGCCTTTAGGCGAATCTGGTGATACCCTAAGTAGGCATTGAGGAAACTCAGGATCTCGCACCTGACGGTTGAGTCAACCACCTGATCAATTCGAGGTAGCCCAAAGGGATCCTTCGGACATGCCTTGTTGAGATCAGTATAATCAACGCATATGCGCCAAGTTTTATTCTTTTTTTGAACTAGTACAGGGTTTGCCAACCAATCGGGATGATACACTTCTTTGATGAAACCTGCAGCTGATAGCTTGGTGATCTCCTGCTTGATGGCGTTCCGATGATCTGGAGCGAACCGCCGAAGTCTCTGCTTGACTGGCTTTGCCTTTTTGTCGACGTGTAGAGAATGCTCGATCACCTCCTTAGGAACACCTGGCATGTCGGATGGTTTCCAGGAAAAGATGTCCTTATTAGCCCGGAGGAAGGTGACGAGCACGTTTTCCTATTTATCCCCGAGCCCTATCCCGATCAGAGTCGTTTTGGACGAGTCGGATGGGTCAAGGATAATTCTCTTGGTTCCTTCGCTAGGCTTTATCCCTGACGTGGCCTGCTTCTTGGATGGGACGTCGTCTTCTTCCTGCAACGTGGCTGCCTCTGCCTGGATATTCTTCCTCTCAGCAGTTACCTCCTGCAGCTCAGCAAGTTCACAATTCTCTCGATCGCATTCTAGAGATCGCTTGATGTCGCTGCGAATCGTGATGACACCTTCGGGTCTCGGCATCTTCATCATCAAATAGGTGTAGTGCGGGACGTCCATGAACCGAGCCAGACCGGGTCTTCCCAAGATAGCGTGATACGTTGTCTCGAAATCCGCTACCTCGAAATTTACATACTCGATCCGATAGTTGCTTTTGGTACCGAAGGTGATGGGCAAAGAAATCTGCCCGAGAGGAAACGAAGACGCCCCAGGGATCACCCCGTGGAACTGCTGTGAGCTCGGCCATATCTCGGAGCGGGGGATGTTCATGTCGTCGAGGGTTTTAGCGAACAAGACGTTGAGTCCACTCCCTCCATCAATCAAGACTTTCTTGAGCTTTACACTGCGAATAACAGGGTCGAGCACTAGAGGGTACTTACCCGGATGTAGAACTCGATTGGGGTGATCCGTGCGATCGAAGGTAATCGGGACTTCAGACCACTTTAGATACTGGGGGGTTGCCGATTCCACCGCATTGATCTCCCGAGCGGTAAGCTTTTGCTTCCGCTTGGACTCGTATCCGGTGGAGACCCGTATATGTAGTTCAACTCGTGCTCGGGTTCCTGATAATCGTGCTAGGGCGTCTGAGGTTGTGGCGTAGCGGTCAGCCAATGCAAACATCTCCTTTACGGAGGCCAATGGTTTCCTGGACATTTTCTTGATCAGATCTGGATCACTTACCCCTTTCTGAAAGGCTGCCACCACCACTGCATCTGATACATCCCTGATGGTGTTTTTCTTCTACATGAAGCGCCGGATGAAATCCCTCAGCGTCTTGTCTTTCTTCTGGTGGAGCTGATATAGGTCCAATGGGGTGCCAGGCCTCTCATAGGTTCCCTGAAAGTTAGCGATAAATTGATCGCAGAGATCGCTCTAGGAGTCCACCGAGTTCGCAGGAAGTCCAGTGAGCAAAGCTTGAGTTGAAGGGGTGAGATTGACCGGCAGATAATTTGCCATAACGTTTTGATTGCCACCAGTCGCTTTTACCGCCAGGGCATAGACCTGCAGCCAAGCTTCCGAATCTCATTCCCCGTCAAACTTAACGATGCCCTTGGGATTGAAGCCTTCGGGCCATACCACTCGGCGTAACCAAGAAGTGAACGCTCGGATTCCGTCGATGGATCTGTCGTCATGATGAGGGGGAGTCCAGCGTGGCGAGCCTCTGGTTCGACGATTGTCATCAATGCGTCGGGGTGGCGTTCGGCGCGGCGAGTCCATGACTCGATGATCGTCGTTGTCGTTCTGACCCCGGCGATGATGGTCTCTATAGTCGTTGCAGTCGTCGTACCTTTGATCACTTCGTGGACCGTGGCCGGTACAGAAGTGTTCGTAGTCGTCGTGGCGCCAACGTCGATCTTCTTCGTCCCGCTCTTGCCATCTGGCGGTGATGTTGATGAAGACCCAACCTGCTGTTGAGCAAAGGTGGCCCAATCTTTCACGGTACAACGACGATAGCTTCGTGACGCTCGCACTCAAACGGCAAAAGAGCCAATTCAAAGCGGCTGGTCACACAAACCGCGATCAACACAAGAATGCGAATTGAGTGGAGGAATCGTATAGATTCAGTGGACAATCACAAGAACATGCCGTTCTTGACTTGCACCAACACTAACAAACCCAAGAACGGGAAGAACTTATCAAGAACACATGGTATTTGCGCCACAAACAACAATGGCTTATGCTGTCTATTTCTGAACATCCAAAAGTCCATTCCAGATGGAAATACATAAGTATTTATACTAGGAACATCCCTCCTAGCTTAGGTGTGAAACTAAGATAAAAGGTTCAATGCCTTGGAAGTTGGACAGCAAGATATGGTCTCGCGCAGCTTTTGACAGCCTGTGCAACTCCCACCAAAACAGTCATATCTCCCACCTTGGAAGTCCAAATGACGCACGGTTTGAAATGCTAGAAACTAGACTTCAATATCTTTCCATCCATATAGCCCAAGGATATGTTACTTTTTGTGATTAGCATCAGAATCATGATCAAATGGATGGACAGATTTGAGTGAACCAGCCTTGCTCATGTAACTCTTCTTTGCCTTCCATTCCAATGGATCGCTGTCAATAATTCTAACAAATATGGATCCAAATAGAATTCCTTTCTCAGGTGACATATTTCCAAAAGAAAGGGATATTACTCCTTGTGGATGCATGACCAAGTCACCTTTCTTCTCCCCAAGGTTTGCATTGCAATTCTCAGCCTGTAGCACATTATTAACACAACCTGCATCGGTCTTGTGACTCACTTGCACTTTAGCAGCAGCAAAACAAGTAATGTGATTATTTGTAGACTTAGAGTCATGAGACGATATAACAATAGAGGATATATCCGCATCATCCCCTCCCTCTTCAAGCGAAACCGTCCTCGGTTTCGAGTTGTTCTTCAAAAGGCTCTTTAGCTTAGTGAGGATGTCACAATGAATATCATCCCCACTTTTGGGTAGCAAAGAAACAAACATCCCTCGATGCATAAATGTATAGCGGTTAGTCCTCCCTTGGTGCGTAGCATTTCGGTCAAATTGCCATGGACGCCCCAAAAGAATTTGACTAGCATGCATTGCAACGACATCGCACTCCACCTTGTCTTCATATCCATCGATGGAAAATGGTACATGCACCTTATGGGTCACCTTGAGCTTACCAACATTATGAAGCCATTTCATGTAATATGGCTTTGGGTGGCGCTGTGTGGTCAATTTCAAAGCATCAACCACATCCTTGCTAATCACATTGTTGTAGCTTCCTCCATCTATCACAAGCTTACACCGTTTTCCCTTGATCTTGCATTCGGTTTGGAAAATAGCACATCGCTGTCCCTTCTCCACAATTGGAGCACTATCACGATCCACCTTCTGAGCCATCAAACATTGTCCATCTTCAGGGTCACAATGAACCACATCATCATGTTCTTCACCTCCCATATCTGATTTCTCACTTGCATCACTCTGAAACATACTTTCCATCGGTGGTAAGCATTTCGCCTTTAAATTTGGGCAATCTTTCATCATGTGCCCCCTGCCCTTGCACTTGAAACTCTCAATATTCCTAGTTCTAGCGGTAGAAGGCACGAGAATCAGCTTTGGAATAATCCTTGCTTGCTGTCCCCTCTGCTCTTGATGCTTCTTTGGAGATGATCCACTTGGTTTTGTTGGCGCAACCGGCATAGACGAAGAACCACCTTCCCTAACTTGCTGTGTGGCGCCGCCAACCACTAGAAGTGACCGTCCATGATGCACAATAGATTTGTGTGCGTCTTTCAACCATAGTTTAGCTCGCATTGCGCTTGATGAAGTAGCTCTTATGCGGTATTGAATTGCATCAAATCAACACGGTTTCGCACATCCTCATTCAGCCCTTCAAAAACCTTGTCATGGTGGCATCCGCGACTCACGAATAGTTATGCGGATCATGAGTATTTGCATTTCTTGATAGTACTCATCAACAGATTTATCACCTTGATATAGCGCCACAACTTTGTGTGCGCGTTCGAGTGTAATCTGTTGGTACAAAGCGAGACGCATGATTCTCTTCATCTCCTCCCAAGTATATGGGCGCTCCCTGCACGATTCAATTGATCCCACCAAATAATAGCATATTTGGTGAACTCAATGGAAGCAACACGAACCTTCTTTTCTTGAATAGCGATGGTTGTCAAAAATTTGATTGACTCGCATCTCCCACTCCAAATATTCCTCGGATCAGCACCCCCTTGAACTCCGGTATAGTGATTCTTACATGACCAATACCATCCACCTCACGATCAACACCTCTCCTATGAATTCCTCCATGTCTAGCACCTTGATGGTCATTGCGATTATGTCGATTAAGGCGAAAATCAGATCGAGCTTGGATATGTTGTCCTCCAAATCAGTTCCAAAGTCCGTTCATCATTGCCATGTGAGCTAGCACGTCGACCGCGAACATGTGCTTGCTGCCTCGGTGCGTCATCTCCTTGTTGTGGCAGTAGCATCTCTTCCAAGCGGCAAAGATTGGCATTGACATCATTGAACCCATACGTGATGCGGTGTGCATCAAGTTCACTCACCACGGTGATTCTCCGCTCATGGTAGAAGACCGACACGGCCTCAAAGCGAGCACGCGTAGCGATGGGAAGATTGGGGTTAATTAGCAACTGCTCCTCAACAATTTCTTCATTTTCTCCAGCGTGATGCCTTGCCCCGACATTGTTGCAAGCAATCTGAAATCGACAACAAGAATTCCTCGTCTGTGAGCAGCGAAAGCTCGATGCGGATGATGAAGACCCAACCTGCAGTTGAGCAAAGGTGGCCCAATCTTTCGCGGTACAACGACGATAGCCGTGGCCTTTCGCACTCAAGCGGCAAAGAGCCAATTCAAAAGCGGCTGGTCACACAAACGCGATCAACACAAGAACGCGAATTGAGTGGAGGAATCGTATAGATTCAGTGGACAATCACAAGAACATGCCGTTCTTGACTTGCACCAACACTAACAAACCCAAGAGCGGGAAGAACTTATCAAGAACACATGGTATTTGCGCCACAAACAACCATGGCTTATGATGTCTATTTACGAACATCCAAAAGTCCATTCGGATGGAAATACATAAGTATTTATACTAGGAACATCCCTCCTAGCTTAGGTGTGAAACTATACAAGAAACTTAAGGAGTTTTCTTGGGTAGATAAAAGGTTCAATGCCTTGGAAGTTGGACAGCAAGATATGGTCTCGCGCAGCTTTTGACAGCCTGTGCAACTCCCACCAAAACAGTCATATCTCCCACCTTGGAAGTCCAAATGATGCACGGTTTGAAATGCTAGAAACTAGACTTCAATATCTTTCCATCCATATAGCCCAAGGATATGTTACTTTTTGTGATTAGCATCAGAATCATGATCAAATGGATGGACAGATTTGAGTGAACCAGCCTTGCTCATGTAACTCTTCTTTGCCTTCCATTCCAATGGATCGCTGTCAATAATTCTAACAAATATGGATCGAAATAGAATTCCTTTCTCAGGTGACATATTTCCAAAAGAAAGGGATATTACTCCTTGTGGATGCATGACCAAGTCACCTTTCTTCTCTCCAAGGTTTGCATTGCAATTCTCAGCCTGTAGCACATTATCAACACAACCTGCATCAGTCTTGTGACTCACTTGCACTTTAGCAGTAGCAAAACAAGTAATGTGATTATTTGTAGACTTAGAGTCATGAGACGATACAACAATAGAGGATATATTCGCATCAGTTGTTTTGGCGGAGGTCGCGGTTGAGATTCCGTGACGTCTCGATCGGTTGTATGGCGCCGACTACGGTACTCCGGCGGTAGCGATCCATTGCTAGCGACGTGGGTAGCTGCGTGAGAGCGCGAGTGCGCTTCTCCTACCGGCTTTTTCTGATTCTGCTGAATGGCCGCCGTCGTCACCATGGCCTTGATCTGGGCCACGATCTGGGCCGTCGGGCTATCAGATGCAATCATCGGGTCCAGCGTGTCGAGGAGCGTCTTGGAGGCAACGTCGTTCCGCGGTGACGTATGGAAGACAGCTTGGTCTCCCAATCTGGATTGTAGGATGTCCTCGCGGACATTGCGGCCGCGAGATCGAAGCGATCGCGCTTGTGCCTCCTTACCCTTACGAAGAAGATGATCTTCCTCCGCAGCTTCTTGAATCTCTTGCTGACGTTGGGGATTGGTCTTCTGCTCTTCTAGTGTGTAGATGCCGCGAAGATCGTAGCAACTCCTCGCGACGCCGACTGGTTTGCTAGCCGAGTCAGAGTGACATACCTGAGATGGGTCGGCCTGATCTTTACAGTTGGATCGGATCGAGGTTGGCGGACAAGTTCTCGCGTGCATCTGCGGCGAAGTCGGGCTTCCAAAGCTTTGGCGGAGACGAAGGTGGCGATGACTCCGTTGATTGCTGCCATCGAGTTTGTAGGAAAAGATTATAGCGCTTCCCCTACCTAGCGCGCCAACTGTCGACTTTTGTAGTCGGCAATAAATTTATAGGGCAGGCGCTAGATCTCAAACTCGAAGGTCACACAAAACAAAGGTTTAGACAGATTTAGGCCCTCGACGGAGGAGGTAATACCCTAGTCTTGTGTGCTGGGATTATGTGGATCTCTTGGATCTAAAATTGCTCGTGAGCTCTTGTGCTCGATTGCTCGATGCCTCTGTTATTGCCCGCCCTCTCCTTTATATAGTGGGGGTGGGGCGGTTTACAGAGTCCCGATCGGTTAAGAGACTCCGATCAGTTGTATGATTCTAATCGGTTACAGGATAGAGTTTACATCTTTATCTACCATATTAACAACTTGGATTACAATCATATCTTTTATATCTAAATACTTGTTCAACTGTCTATAGGATGTACCCCTTCCGTACGGCAGCAAGGCTTGGCGCGGAGCTTATCCTTTGAGTCTTCCTCTCGGCCCTGTCTTCCCCTCAGGCGATGCTGGGCCAGTTATGAAGACACCTGGTTTCATATATTCCACACGTGCGCATGTAGGTGTATGTTGGTAACTTAGTGGTTGTCCTTCTTTAATGAAATACTAGTGTTTTTGGCTATTTTTTTTTTAAAAAAAAAGACTTTGACAAAAGTTTTGTATCATAATATACTAGTAAAAACAATTAAAAAAATTATATACTTCGAAATATTTTGTAAGACAAATCTAATAATATTAATTTTATGCAGTCAATTTTATATTCTTTTAGCATTTATCGACTATCACGAAACGTCGATCACATGGATTACATGTGGACCTACGCTTTGGGAGACATGGAGTATATATTATTTAATAGCTAAATCGAATGAACTGAATCGAGACACATGATTAGCCACCGTCGTGACTCCGGCGTCTCCGGCCTCCTCTCCTTGGTTTCGGTGGACATGAAACTTTTTTTTGTTCTGGGGGAACGATGCGGACATGAAAGTAGCCCACCCGTACCATAATAGTAAAAAGTACAGTAGTAGAAACAGTAGTGCGTAGTGCCCCCAAATCAAGGGGTCGCCTGGTTGATAGACAGTCAAAATTTTGGCATAATCAAAACTTGAGCAAAGCTACGTATTGATAAAAAGAATGTTGTTTGGATCGTGTGATATTGGATTTTATTGGCATTACTAAATTTTCGTAGGTGCTACGAAATTTTAGTAGCAAACCAAATAATAGCCAATGTACTTTAGTGTTACCAATATTTAGTTTTGTTTAAAAAGGCAGCGAAGCAAACAAGCCCAACACAATTCCTCACTCTCCCCTGCCTCCTCTGTATCCTTGCTCCCGAGTTCTTAGCTAGCTCTCTCATCCGTAGACCACCGCTATATGTGTCCATCGTCTTGCTCCATGCTATCGTTGGAAATATGCCCAAGAGGCTAATCATGAAGATGATTGCCTTATATTTATGCTTATCTTATTCTTTTAATAACTGTATGTTATAGATCATCAAGTATATGATTTGATCGTGAAACTCTGTAAGTTAGTTATGACATTATTATAAATTGTTCCTTGTTTATTTATTGGTTGGAATACCAATAATCTTTATTCAAAACAAGCACATGAATTGTTTGATAATCATGTTTAACGGATTCTGGGTATGTGATACAATTCAATCATGTGAATACATGTAAGTGTACATACATTGGACTAACACACTTATGAAGCACCCTTTTGAGGATTTGATGAGTGTCATAAGTTGTTTCATACAATGATAATGATTGATCCTTAGACCTGAGATCAACACAGATTTCTACATAATTATGGTATACTTTGACGTTGTCTAACGTTGCCCGTAACTCGATAATCATAAGGACAACACTCGGGTATGCTTTGAATCTTGTAGAGGGAAGTGCATGATCAAGATTGAATTTATCATCCTCATACTGAGGGAATGATATAGATCAGTCACTCGATGAAATAAACTAAAGAATATACATGGCCATGCCCGAATGTTTAAGATGTTAATCGATCGATCTTGTTAATCTACTTTAGAGAATCGGTTTAACAGTACAAGGTCGACACACCTCAACCCTGGATTAAACCATATGATATCAAAGTGACAAAGGAACCAACATGTATTCGTTGAAGATTTGTTGGATAAACGACATTCATGCAATTTGGACAGTCGTTATGTTCTGCTATGAGCTGATTGCGATTTGTGAATCGAAAAAAAAGGAGTTTTTCAGTTTATTGTCAACATTGCATGAACCTAAAGGGTCACACACAATAATAGGCTTAAAAACAAGTGTCTGAAATCTTATCTCGTGACATATGTTCAATGTGACTGAATATGATATATGGTTGTTCCCAAAAGTCTGCGAACTCTGCGTGTGCGAAAATATGATTTTTTTTATCGAAAACCTGTAGCAACTAACATTGCAAAGTAGCAAGTCAACAGCTACTACAACAATCAACTTGGGCGTTGTAGCAAGCTGGTAGCTATTGTAGGAACCGACCTTGCTACAGTACTCAGGCTTGCATTGTAGAAACCGACCTTGCTATAGTACTCGCGGGTGCTATAGCAACTAACCCATGAATAGTGTTTTGCTATAAAAGGGGTAGCAGGTTGAGAAAAGGTGTGAAAAAATAGAGAAAAAGGGTAAAAGAAGTTTCACTTTAACCAGAAACAAAGGTCACAAGAGTCGTATTGTGCGGTACTAGCATACTGGCCTGAATGTAATATCACAAAGAGAAAAAGAGGAAAAGGTTGAATTTTTTTAGTGGGCTGGACACCCCCTCACCTCCCCTCTGCCCCCTTTCTCCCTGTAGCCACCCCCTGTCCCTCCTGCAGTAGCCCAGTGCATCCCATTGCATCTGCCCCCTGAGCAGCCCCTGCGCCTCCCTGTGCAGCCCCCTACACCCATGTGCCACCCCTGTGAACCACCCCTGCCCCTCCCGTGCTATCTTTGCTATTGCCCTGGAGGTGGAGCAGAGTTGGAGGACAATTTGGGACGTGCGGAAGAGCAAGGAGAACGCGATCCGTGGGGCAATGCCGGTATCGCCGCTGCAATGAGTCTTCGGGTGAAGGTACAACCCTTAGGCTATCCCTTGGTGATGTTGGTGCTGCGATAGGGTGGATTAGTGGTGGTTTCCTGGTGGTTGTGGGTTGGGTTGATCTCCGGATTGATTTTTTTGGGAAAGGTTAAGATTTCGGGCAAATGCTGGTTCGATTTTTGGGTTGTGTTTTAGGATATTTCTTGTCAGTTTCAGAGGGCCCAGAAGTTGTGAAAATTGTTTATCTTTGTCGAAAATTTCATTAGAGTACACGAACGCAAAATTTGGTTAAGCAGTTTAAAAGCTATGACTTGTTTAAACATGTTGTCTAGAATTTGATTGCGGCTGGAAGCAGTCGTGGTAGTCTGTAGATTAGGGATATTTAGTGGCTAAATTAGATTATCTCTACAACTAGAGAAAGCTAGAAAATTTCTATAGATTTTAGAAATATTATGATTTCCTATTTTTGGAGTTGCATAAAAATAGTTACGAAATTGTGAAATCTGCTATCCAGTAAGGTAATAGATCAGTTTTTAGGGCTGAAATAAAGGGATTAGATGAATTAATTAAAAAATGGATAACTAGAAAATTATGGGTAATCCTCTGTAGTTTTCATAAAGTGTATGAGTTTTCATGTCTGGGATATTGAGCTAGGAGTTATGGTCTTTCGACCGCTCGGATAGCAAAGGGGTGAGCTGTCCGGCGAGTAAGAAGGTTAAAATGGGTTTGCGTATAGATGCGATGTCGTTATATTCGATGTTTGTACTGTTGGTGTATTACTTTGAGATGGATATAAATATTTATTGCAGGAGGTGTGATTTCAGGAGTGACCTTAACCCCACCTCACTCCATTCCCCATGGGTAAAGAGGCAAGTACATCGTGTAATAGTGATAATTTGTTATGAAACAATGTTTAAATTGATAATTGATACCTTGTTGTCCCATATAAATGTTATCAATTATTGTCATTATTTATGTGCATGATATGTTATGGTTATGTCAATGATGGAAAGGATGGTTACTTGGTAATGTTGGTATATGGTGAATGATTATTGGAAAGTGTTGCATCATTTATATTCACATCATGAAAAATGCATAAGCCAGGTCGGTGAGAAAGTCATTTGACTAGCCCAGAGCGCTCTTGAGAAAGACCTATTGCTGTAGGCCCCTCCACGGGATGGAATGAAATGAGTGGGTGCGACACGATGGGTGTGCACTCAGCTATACCGGTATAAGATATGAGATGTGCATATGAGCCTAAAGCATGTTGCATTGCATGAATGAAGTGAAAGAATCGATTATATTGATGTGTTCTGCTATATGTATGGATAATGCGATATGATGAATTTTACTCAATTGTTATTTTCATGTATTGATATTGTTATATGTACTTTGCTGAGTTTTGGACTCATGCTTGTTTATTTAATGTTTTAGGTACTTTGAGGCCAATAGTCTGGGAAGGGGAGTAGCATAATCATATCACTTATCACCACTTCACTTTCACGATACTATTTAGTTTCTAAATATGCTTAGCTATTGTATAAATTAGACCGACTCAGTCATGGAATAACTTAGTGGATGCAAACTTGTAAAGATTTAATCTGTTTTGTAGAGTAATGTTTGTGGTTTATTTATATCGTGTGTTTGTGCTTTGTTTGTGGCTTCTCCAAAGGTAAGTATAAGGTAAGAATGTTTCCTAAACGCATGTGTTCTGGACTCTCCCAAGCGCGGGGTCAACTTTTGTAGTCGGCAATGAATTTATGGGGTAGGCGCTCGATCTCAAACTCGAAGGTCACACAAGACAAGGGGTTTATCTGAGTTCGAGCTCTCATGAGGAGATAACACCCTAATCTGTGTCTTTGGGATTATATGGATCTCTTGGATCCGGGGTTGCTCAAAGCACAATATGCTCAGGCGATATAAGGTGTTCTATGCTCTATGGCTTGATTGCTCTATGCTTGGATGATCGGATCCCCTGTTGTTGCCCGCCCTCTCCCTTATATAGCGGGGTGGGGCGACTTACAGAGTCCGTCGGTTAAGAGATTCCGATCGATTACAAGATTCTAGTCGATTCTGAGGATAGAGTTTACATCTTTATCTACCCTATTAACGACTCGGATTACAACCGTATCTACCATATCTAAATATAAGTTCAAATTCCTTTAGGATATGTCCCTTGCGCCGGCGGCGAGGGCACGACGTGGGAGTATCTTCCGGGCCTCCTCTTGGGCTTGTCATGAGGGTACCGGGTTCTTATATTCCACAGTAGCCCCGAGTCCTTTGCGATCGAGTTGCCTCCTTCACGGTTGCGAGCCAAGCGAGTCATGCTTCACGCCGAGTGCTTCGATTCTTGATGCGACTTCCGACTAGTTTTACTTATACCGAGTGCCTGTTGTAGGCAAAGAGATCGTGAAGGACTCAATAGAGCTCCACGCGTTAAACTTTCAAGTGGTTCCTAGCCCCATTATTGGAATTCTAGCGATCGGCTCATCTTGGGACATCTTGTATCCCAAACGATATCTGTAAGTCAAAACGCGTTTTCCGCTCTAGGCAAAATTCAGCGCCACTCCTTTAAATTCATTAAATCGCGAAGTTCTTGATGTCATCGTTGAGCGTTGGCTCACACACATCGCATCAAATTTAGTAGCCACGAAATCATGTATATGCGAGAACTTAGGCAATGTAAAAACAATTCACTCGGATGTGATGTCCATTGGTGTATATATAATTTTAGAGTTTTTACTCTTTTTCCTTATTGATTTTGAATTCATCAAGTGGTTTGACTCTTTTTGTTTAAGCACTCTGCCCGACTAGTCTAGCCCCGGCGTTGGGAGTCGGCTCATGGCTCTTTTTTCGAGCACGTGTTTTGGGTGACTAAAGTTCGCCGTTCATGGGGTTGAGCTTCACAATTTGGAGTTATCGCTTTTCGGATTCACTCACAATCGTTAAGCAAAAGAAGAAAAATACAACTAAAAAAAGATGTGCGCATGCACACGCTATTAGGTGTAGCCCCCGACTTATTGCTTAGTTGTGGGTCAACTAAGTAGCAAGTCAGGAAAGTGAACAATTTTATTTATAATGACATAATTGAGTAAAAAGCGACTTAGCTGCTTTATGCTCCATATGTTGCTGACGATCATGCCATCTTTGCTCATGGCGCAGGCGTAGGCTTGTAGATGAGCTGTAGGCGGCGCTCGGGGCGCAGGCGTGGCTCGTGGCCGTGCCAAAAGTGGCGCTCGGGGTGCAGGCGTAGGCTCGTGGCCGTGCCGAAAGTGGCTCTCGGGGCGCAGGCGTAGGCTCGTGGCCGTGCCGAAGGTGGCGCTCGGGGCACAGGCGTAGGCTCATGGCCGTGCCAAAAGTGGCGCTCGGGGCGTAGGCTCGTGGCCGTGCCGAAGGTGGCGCTCGAAGCGCGGCGTGGCTCATGGCGTGCGAAAGTGGCGCTCGGGCGTCGGCGTGAGGCTCGTGGCGTCTTGAAGCCGTGTGGGGCGCGAGTGCGCTTCACTGCTGATTTTCTGATTTCGCTAAATTGCGGCCGTCGTCACCATGGCCTTGATCAGGCCACGATCGGGGCAGCGGGCTATCCGATGCAATCATCGGGTCGATTTGTCGAAGCGTCTTGGAGGCGGCGGCGTTACGCATTGGCGTGCGGAAAATGGCTTGATCTCCCAACCTGGATTGCAGGAGGTCCTCGCGGACATTGCGGCCGCGAGATAGAAGCGATCGCACCTGCACCTCCTTACCCTTACGAAGACGATCTTCCCCGGCAGCTTCCTGTTCTTCTTGTTGGCGTTGGAGATCGGTCTTCTGCTCTTCTATCGTGAAGATGCCACGAAGATCGCAGCAATTCCTTGCGACGCTGACTAGTTTGCCGGCCAAGTCAAAGTGACATACCTGAGATGGGTTGGCCTGATCTTTACCAGATCGGATCTGGTTTTGGACCAGACAGACAAGCTCTCCGCTCGCATCTGCGACGAAGTCCGGGTTTCCAAAGCGGAAGGCACGGCGGAGGCGAAGGTGGCGGCGAATCCACCGATTCTTCGCCATCGAGTGCGTGGGAAAAGATTATAGCACTTCCCTACAGCGCGCCAGCCGCCGACTTTGTAGTCGACAATGAATTTATGGGGTAGGCGCTCGATCTCAAACTCGAAGGTCACACAAGACAAGGGGTTTATCTGAGTTCGAGCTCGCGGAGAGATAACACCTAATCACGTGTCTTTGGGATTATATGGATCTCTTGGATCCGGGGTTGCTCAAAGCACAATATGCTCTGGGCGATATGAGGTGTTCTATGCTCTATGGCTTGATTGCTCTATGCTTGGATGATCGGATCCCCCTGTTGTTGCCCGCCCTCTCCCTTATATAGCGGGGGTGGGGCGGCTTACAGAGTCCCGATCAGTTAAGAGATTCCGATCGGTTACAAGATTCTAGTCGGTTATAGGATAGAGTTTACATCTTTATCTACCCTATTAACGACTCGGATTACAACCGTATCTACCATATCTAAATATAAGTTCAAATTCCTTTAGGATATGTCCCCTTGCGCACGGCAGCGGGGCCTGACGCGGGGAGTATCTTCTGGGCCTCCCTCTTGGGCTTGTCATGAGGGTACCCGGGTTCTTATATTCCACACGCGGGGTCTTGGGCGTTCTTGGGCACATGGATCCAAGTGTAGTATTGCTAGTATTGTTGTCATATTTGTTGTTATTATGTTTGTTGTCATTCCTTGTCATAAATACCTTGTAGTTGTTGTTTAGTATCTAGAAACGTATGTACGATGTTGCTGAAATTGTTGTTGAAAATAGTTAAAATCTAGGAAAAAGTCATCATGAAGTGACATTTAGGGCACGTGTGGTGCCGGGCTGTTACACTGAAGGTCGTGGCTGCTACTACCATGAAGATCCGATGGAATGTATTTCCACTGCTACATCCAGGAGTTAAAGTTGTGAGCTTCACCAAGGCCTTCTCCAAAAGCTTCGTATTTACGCTCCCAGGATCACGGTACAAATTTACTACTTTTGGTATATTCTAAATCTTGGTTCTAATGCATGCGATCGATCCGAGAAGGGGATAGATTTTTGAAATTAACTGGGGCTTTACCTTCCAGATTCCCCAATAGTTATAACATGTGTTATACTTTGGTATTCCTTCTTATACCCAGTAGCCTCCTGATCGGATCAAAATTTTGTGACACGATACAAGCATCACGCTATCAATAATGAAGAATATGAATCTCGTAAAGAGAACCAAAATAACGACGTTGAAGCAACCACGATAAGAGAGAAAGAGTTGGCGAAGCCAACCGCAAATTCTTGAAGAACAACCTCTATAGAGTACAAGGGATTATTGCTTCAACCCTACTGAACCTTTTAGGCTTCTCAAATTCTTGCACTATACAAGAATCTAATGCTAAAGAATAACCTATCCTCTAATCCTGTCGTCCATCTCTTGCTTTGGATAAATTGGTTTATGGCTTCTTGGTTGCTTGAGTTCTCCATAACCACACAACGAGTTTACTCTGAAAGAAAGTAGAAATCATAATCCTATTAGGATTCATCTAGCACACAATTCTAAATCCTAAAAGACTATATATGAGTCACCATAATTAACAATCTCCACTTCAATTCTTATCTGTTGAAATCATCGTGCTCCTCTAGAACTCGCTCCAAGTCGACTTTGTTTTTTTTTTGCTTTTTCTTCCACCTTTGGGAGTACCCCCATCTCAGGGGTTCATGTACATCATCGCAATGTGTGTGTAGGTGTTCAGGCTTGGCCTTCCGAACCCTCCACATGAGAGTCCGTTCTTTGTGTAGTTTGGTTAATTATACCTCATATTTCTATAGCCCTCTATACCATAGGTTTGTACCACCTTAGGCTCCACTTGCTCGTTGGTCCCGGCATGTCTTTCTTCTTCTAACAGTTCACACCTTCACTTTTGTGTCTGCTAGATTTTGGAACTGACTTTGAAGTTCTGCACATAAATGCAGTTAAGATCTGATTACTTACCGTTGACAATATGGTTTTCTTCTCCTGATCAGAATTTGTTTAGATCGCGAATATTAGATTCTTCTTTAAACCGGGAACATACCAAACTCCTATCAATGTGCGATGTGCTCTATCATACATATTCAATATAATTATTTCCACATCAGTAATTGTATACTAATTGCAATCAGCTAAGTGAACAGTCCCATGCGCCGATCATAGAGATCATTCGTTAAACATCTCCCTCGTTGAACATATGTGAAAGCAACAGCCTCAATCTAATATACATTCATGAGAAGTACCTGATTGACTAACAACAAGTACATCTGAATCATTTTTTGCTACCGCCGTTCAACATGCACCCTTCAATTACTTCAAACTCAAAAAATCCTTTACCATATAACATTCCTCGTCACATAGATAGCATACACATGTGCCCTTTATTTTGCACTTCTTCCTATAACTCTTGCTTTTGCTCGCAACACCTACTGCAACTGATGTAAGGTTGTGTGCCGATCTTTCGACGAGAGCAATAACTAACGATTTGGTGGAACCGACTTTGACGATCCGACTACAACGTACGACGACGATGCGCCTTAGCAATCGCTAAACCAACTCCAGAGTGTTATTGATTTTGCCGTGGGCACGATCAACCTAGACACGAGGTTCAATTCTTGCAAGCAACCGAAGAACAAGCAAGAACAATAGTAAAAGCAATCTAAAATTGCGAATATGAATGAAGGGAAAACAGGGCGGGGTTCTATTGAAGGTCTTGATAAGATGGCTATCCAACACAACTTGAAGACATAAAGTTTGCACTTGGCTAAACTAATCAAACAAAATCCAAGTGTCTAAAATGGTGGCTACTGAGTTTATAAGAGGGAGGGACGTGAGAGGGATGTCCTAGGGTTGTGTGCAGCTAGGGGGGCGCACACAACTTGGGCTTGGGCCCCCACACGCTTACAAGACCCGAAACAGCCCAAAACAGTATTATAGTGTATTATTTCGATGCTTCTGACTGATCCACGATGAATCTAGAGCTAAGGATAGACCCATTGGAAAGGTCTCGTTGTAAGCTTTCAATCAAGTACAAGAACTCTCCAATCGGTGACCGTATGCAAAATTTATGCATGTTTTACGTCAGGTTGGTATCCGAAGGCCGAATTGGATTCCAGAATGTAATGGATTTGATATCTCTCTCTTCTTGGCCCGTGGATGACGTGTTGGAGTTGGCACAACCAAATGTGGTCATATCCGTAGTTGTGATGTCCTCATCATCCTCCCCTTCTTGAATTTGAGTCGTCCTCGACTCATGCTCATCTTTTAGCTCGTCCTGATAATCATCCACATAGCTCAATACTTCTTTCCAGCATATAAAGGCTTGATGAATGCTAGCACTCTTAGATGCTTCCTCCTCTCCATGAAGGAAAGTCATCCTAGTAGATGTAGATGATACAAAGGATGCCGTGAAGTGTCACCAAACTGATATCGCGTTGGTCATTTCCAGAACGAGCATGTGTCTCATTATTCTCCCTTTCTTGAATTGGAGTCGTCCTCGACTCCATCACATTCTCCTGCAAAATGTTAGTAGCGACAAAGAGCAAAGCAACATGCATATCTTTTGTGATCAAATCAATGGCTCGTGAATCACAATAACCCAAACACTCCCTTTCTTGAAAACTATCATATAGAGTATAATCGAAATTAGGGGGACTTGATATGATATTAGAATTATCAAATTGATCACATTGTTGCATAGGAAGTAGAGGTTTCAGATTTGAACAAATGTATACTCTATGCACTTTGTGCTCTCCTTTGTCATTATGTTTCCGAACAACATGAAAAATATTTCGCGATAACCATGGCAAATCAGAATGTACAAAAATCTTCTCCTTGAAACTATCTAGATCACACAGAACATCAAATTCAATGTAACCTAAAGTATTTAATGAAGATATCAATTTAAGCTCATCTTCTTCACTGGCAATGTAAATAACATGTTTATGTTCAACGCAAGTGTTTAGTTCAAATATAAATGTTTCATGTTCATTCACTAGTTGTGGCGTGGATATAAGTGAAGCATTATCACACAACTCTTCTTTATCACCAGGAATAGGAAGCAAATCAGCAATGGGTTCCATTAATAGTTGCTCTACGATAGCATGATTCATGGACAGTTTAATCTCTTCAAAATGATTTTCACCATGTATACAGTCCATACCTTTTACATTACCTTCTAAATCATTCTTAGGGGTTGTAGGTGCAACTTCAATTTCCAACTCTTCACATACGTATAGGGTAGCAAAGATCTCCTCTTTCTGCATATTTTCTTCTTCATCTTTCTCCCGATGGTACTCACTTTTCTGCAAAATGTTAGCTAAAATAGAAGGTGCAACAATGGGCACCTCAAATGAAGCTAAAGGCTCTTTTAAAGATTCAGCAAGCATGTTTTCAGCTCTACAAGCACATTTAATCAAGTCTGAAAGAGAATTATATATTTCATCAACAAGAACATCCTGAATTTCATGATTAAGTCCACGTATGACCCAAAGCTCAGTAGCTTCTTCACATTCTTGTAAACCACAACGCAATAAATTTTTTTGCAATTCATGATAGTATTCTATAATAGTTTTAGAACCTTGTTTTAAGCATTGAAGTTTAGTAAGCAAATATTCAGCATCATATTTAGGAACATAATCATTTCTCATAAGTCTTTTCATAGCATTTCAAGTTTTAGGTTCTTTATCATGTCTAGATATATGCTTCCACCAATATATTGCATCTGACGTTAACACTTTAACTGCGGCACTAATCTTTTGGTTTTCAGATAAGTCATACTTTGCAAATTCTTTGTCTACCGCTATCTCCCAATTAATGTATGCATTAGAATCGAACTTTCCACCAAAAGGAGGCAATTCAAACTTAATTTTACCTTGTTCATCATCAGTTGATGAACCTATAGCGATGTGTGGTGAGGCAACCGAGGCAGCGGGTCCATGCTGGGAAACCGGGGCAGCAATGGGAACCCGTTGTGCACGTAGTACACCATTTTTGTTGCTTAGAAGACGATGCAAAGGACTGAAAGTTCTAGGGGCAGCAGTTGCAAGCATATGAAGTCTAGACAAAATAGTAGCAAGGGTAGTGTTAGCAACTCCCTGAGCAGTCTCGATGGACCGGAGACGGTCTTCTTGCAGCGACATTCGCTCATTAGTGCGGACTCTTGTCACCTGACATTGTTAGTAGCAAAAAGGAAAATACAAAGGTTTATGTAATTCCCTATCAACTACTAGGAAGTGGAGAAAAGTCGCTCAACTCTCAAGCCTTAACCAAAGCTCTTACAAGTTCTTACCGTGCTGCAGGAATTGTCGACCGTTGGCGGTGTCAAAAGTTCTCCCGAGCTTAGAAAAAGCGATTGCCAAGGGACCGAACAAACGTACGAGCGTAGAATATGTGGAGCTGTGTAGGCTATACTTATTTCCTATACAATCTGATAATTCTAGTTATTATAATGATAAGTAATGACCCAAACTAGAATTCACAAGTCCTAGTTGCCGATCTCAAAGATATAAGCGAATTTCAAGGCAACTCACGTGCAAAGATGATGGTACTTATGCAATCAAGAAATGAGCTATAAAATATAAGTGAGGCACCAAAAGCTCTGTTGCACAAGTCGTAGAGAGACGCTAGCTTATTGCTTCAAGAATGTAAAAAGGGCACAAGATTGCTCAACAATTAATACAATTGCACAATCTAAAATAATGAACACAAATTAGGGTTTTGCTCAATGTAGTGCGACCGACCACTATTTTTTTCTTCTTCTCTTTTTTTTGCCTTTTGGCTCTTTCTTTCTCTTTTCTTTCTTTGAGTGACTTTCGGCCAACACTACTATGAACAAAGTTTTGGAATCCCTAACTCGATGTCACAAGATAGTATGATATGATAATTCAAGATTATGCAATGTATCAATATGAACAGCCCTAAGCAATATCAAATAGCTAGTCTCAATTGGTATCAAAGTATTCGCAAAGGATGAATTGGTTTCCAAAGGTATGTGTACTGATATTTTTGGGATTTTATGGATTGTGGATGCTACTGGAATCAACCAACTCAAAAGAACAAAGCTAGAACACGAATTGAAGCTAGATACCCAAATTCATTGTTTATAGGGCACCAGATTTGTTGCCTAAATTAAAGCTTCAAAACAATCGAATTTGGAAGGTTCACTATGGCAAGAATTGAAGCTTATGTTCTCAGCTTTCAAAAGAGTACAAGAACATGTAATTTGGAGCTCGAGTGTGAAAGTTATGGCTCAAAAACCGAACACCATAGAATACCCCCAATTTCAGCCTACGAGACCGATTCCAAATCCGAATCAAATTCGGTTTGAAGGAGTCCGAATCACAAAGGACACCCAAAAACATTTTTGTAGAGGACTCTTCAAGGATTCAGGAAAGTACAAAAACTTCTTAATCGGAGTTCGGACATGAGAATTATGATCAAAATACCGAACCGATCTGGATTGAAAGTACAACTTGCTTCACCAAATTTGACATCCAGATTAAACAAACTTGGATACGGAATTAGAGTCTATGCTCAAATAGGTTTTTGCAGAGCTCCTTCTCAGGTTTAATAAAGTGCAAGAACACTTAAATCCGAGCTTGTATGCGAAAGTTATGAACAAAAGAAAGTACTGGACAGATTAAAAGAAAAGCTACGCGAAAGAAAAACGATCAGCAACTAAGACAAGGACTCTAATGGATCAGAACCTAACAAAACTCACTAAAATACCAGGTTGAATCTAAAGGTTGATTTTTTGTGGAGTAATTTTAAATTTAGGACAGAAAACAAAAACTAATATACTATACTGAATCTCTCACCGAGCAACTTGGCGCTCTGATACCACCTGATGTAAGGTTGTGTCCCGATCTTTCGACGAGAGCGATAACTATCGATTTGGTGGAACCGACTTTGACGATCCGACTACAACGTATGACGACGATACGCCTTAGCAATCGCTAAACCAACTCCAGAGTGTTATTGATCTTGTCGTGGGCACGATCAACCTGAACACGAGGTTCAATTCTTGCAAGCAACCGAAGAACAAGCAAGAACAATAGTAAAAGCAATCTAAAATTGCGAATATGAATGAAGGGAAAATAGGGCGGGGTTCTATTGAAGGTCTTGACAAGATGGTTGTCCAGCACAACTTGAAGACACAAAGTTTGCACTTGGCAAAACTAATCAAACAAAATTCAAGTGTCTTAAATGGTGGCTACTGAGTTTATAAGAGGGAGGGACGTCCTAGGGTTGTGTGCAGCCAGGGGGCGCACACACAACTTGGGCTTGGGCCCCACACGCTTACAAGGCCCGAAACAGTCCAAAACAGTATTATAGTGTATTATTTTGATGCTTCTGACTGATCCACGTTGAATCTGGAGCTGAAGATAGACCCATTGGAAAGGTCTCATTGTAAGCTTTCAATCAAGTACAAGAACTCTCCAATCGGATACCGTATGCAAAAGTTATGCGTGTTTTACTTCAGACTGGTATCCATAGGCCGAATTGGATTCCAGAACGTGATGAATTTGATGAAGGGAAACGCGGTATGCTACGCTAGCACAAAAAAAAAACTACCGCGCAACCAGAAAGCTACTCGCAAGAAGGGGATCATAGATAAGATTACCACTAGACGCGCAGTTGCGGAATCCTTCGCGCGTCGATGTAGTGGTTCGTCCTCGCCGCAGTCGTTGCGTCGATGTAGTGGATCGTCCTCGCCTCGCCGTGGATCGTCCTCCCACGCCCTTGATCGCAGCAGCGTCACCGCAGATGTCCACACGCCGAGAGATGGGCGCCGTGCGTCGTGTGCAAGCACCTAGTCGCTCGGCGAGGGGCGAGAGGAGGAGGCTAGGGTTTCAAGTGAATCAAACCTAAACCGTGGAAAGCACACTCTGCGCCTCCTCCTCCCCCTCCTTATATAGCCACGAGATGAAACCTAAACCGGGGCCCACCAAAGATGCTAAGCCCACGAGGTTCATTAATTACGGATCAATCCAAATTAATGCGTCCCACCCATTAAGTGTGTGACCTGCGAGTTCACATACGTTTGGACATGATTCGAAAACTCCTTTTCAATCCAATAGTTGGTAGCGGCTTCTTGCAAAGTATGCCAACTCCCAAACATCTTGTGATCAAATCGAGCAGAACCTATCAAAAGAACTCATGTAATAATCCCTTTGCCAAGTATATGAAGATTGATCTCAAGGCGAGAAGCATGTCATCCTTTGATGATTCAATCCATCTCTCGTATCCGTGATATATTAATAAGTTGTGATTGACTCCTCAATCACGGCATGGCCATGCACTTTCTTAATCATATCACACGAGTGGCCTTGTCATATATCTCCGTTTCATTGGAGTGGCAAATTCCATCTTATTGCTCACTTCCTCTCGCACGTTTCATAGTAAACATGAAAGCTACCTTTATAACTATCCGGTTAGGAAGTAGTGTTTGATAGCCCCAAGGAAAACTATTACACATGTAGGGAATATGACAATCTCGGTCTAAGGATCATACATCTTCTAGGTATGAGATACATCGATGACACATAAGAATGAAACATTCTCGCGATGTCCCATAGCGGGTCTATCTAACCCATGTTCTTCAACATGGTCCACAATGTAGAGATGATATCTCCATATCCCATGATCTATGAAGCATGATCATCGATCACTACATGTCTTGATCTATTCATCGTAGTCCTATACGATGATATCCGATCGTAGATATTTATCGAATTACATCATTAAGTAAAGAGCTTCATAATCAAGTCACATACTTGTTGATCAATACAATGATATACATTCATTGGACCAATAATCATATTATTATTCATAAACATAGTCATGTTACAATCATCTAAATGATTGCCTCAAGGGCATAACACTAACATTCTCCCACTTGCACTTGAGTCAATCAATTAAGTATCTAATACCAATAGACCTTGTGTGCGCCTCATGCTTAGGTGTGGCGGTGGCTTTGTCAACGGATCGGCCACATTGGCTTCGTATGTACTTTGCATATTCAGCGTCACCTCTATCCACAATCTCGCGAATAAGGTGAAAGCGGCGGAGTATGTGTTTAGACTTTGATGTGATCTAGGCTCTTTTGCTTGTGCAATGGCACCACTATTATCACAATAGATGTCCATTGGACTAGAGACACTAGCGACCACACCAAGCTCTGTGATAAACTTCTTAATCCACACAGCCTCCTTTGCGGCCTCCGGCCGCAATGTACTCCGCTCGTCGTAGAGTCGGCCACCGTGTTTTGCTTGGAACTCTTCCAGCTTACTGCTCCTCCATTAAGTGTAAACACAAACCCGGATTGCGATCGAAAATCATCTTTGTCAGTTTGGAAGCTTGCAT
Source organism: Otatea glauca (assembly GCA_036346275.1). NCBI lineage: Eukaryota > Viridiplantae > Streptophyta > Magnoliopsida > Poales > Poaceae > Otatea > Otatea glauca. The sequence continues at coordinate 1,719,166 of CM070720.1, read as the reverse complement.
CGGTGTAACCCTTTGCAACAGATCTTCCTCACCTCCAAAACAAGGAACATACCCTTAGTTCTTCTCAAGTACTTGAGGATATTTTTACGGCTATCCAATGACCATCACAGGATCCGCTTGGTATCTGCTCGTGACACTTAGAGCATATGAGACATCTGGGCGTGTACAGATCATGGCATACATAATAGACCCAATAGCTGAAGCATATGGAATCTTGCTCATCCTGTCTCGCTCATCAGATGTCGAAGGACACCGATTCTTGCGAGAGGCGATGCCATGTGACATTGGCATGAAACCTCTCTTGGATTCATGCATATTGAACCTTTTCAATATCTTGTCAATGTACGTTTCCTGACTTAATCCAATTAACCTTTTTGATCTATCTCTATAGATTTTTATGCCCAAGATATAGCATGCTTCTCCCAAGTCCTTCATTGAGAAACTCCTTTTCAATGAAATCTTAACATCTTCAAGCATAGGAATGTCATTCCCGATTAATAATATGTCATCCACATACAAAATCAGAAATACAAGTGCGCTCCCACTAGCCTTCTTGTAAACACAAGGCTCTTCTTCATTTTTGATAAAGTCAAAACCTTTGACTACTTCATCAAAACGAATGTTCCAACTCCTAGATGCTTGCTTTAACCCATAAATGGATCTTTGAAGCTTGCATACCCTTTTAGCATATTTAGGATCAACAAAACCTTCAGGTTGTATCATGTATACATCCTCAGAAAGATTCCCATTAAGGAAGGCTGTTTTGACATCCATCTGCCATATTTCATAATCAAAATATGCAGCAATAGCTAAAATGATCCGGACAGACTTGAGCATGGCTACCGGTGAGAAAGTTTCATCATAGTCAACTCCTTGAACTTGTTTGAAACCCTTTGCCACCAACCGTGCCTTATAGATCTGAACATTTCCATCTCGTCTATCTTTTTCTTGAAAATCCATTTGCACTCAATGGTTTTACACCATCAGTGAATCGACCAAGTTCCAAACTTGATTGTCATGCATGGATTGAATTTGGATCTCATGGCTTCAAGCCATTTTTGAGTTTGGGTCCATCATTGCTTCTTCATAAGTCGTGGGCTCATCATTGTCCAACAATAATATGTCATTCCCATATCTAATAGGTACATGGCGTGGCCTCCCGACCTACGTGGGTGGAGTCTCTTCCACAGGTTGTACAACACTTTGTACATCTTGTGAAGGTTCAGAGGTAGCTTGAACATATTCATGTGATTCTCGAACTTCATCAAGATACACATCACTCCTCTGATTTCTTTTGAAAGAAACTCTTTCTCCAAAAGACACCATTTGAGCAACAAAAACTTTGTTTCGTTTCTTTTGTAAAAGTAATATCGTTTTGTTTCTTTAGGATACCCCACAAAAAGCATTTTTTTATTTAGGTGCGAGTTTATCGATTGTAAAGCGTTTTACATAAGCCTCACATCCCCATATCTTGAGAAATGACAACATGGGTCTTCTCCGGTCCATATCTCATATGGCGTCTTCTCAACGGATTTTGATGGGACCCTATTCAAAGTGAACGCAATTGTCTCTAGAGCGAAACCCCAAAGGATAATGGCGGATCTGTTTGGTGATCATTGACCGAACCATATCTAATAAAGTCGATTCGTCGTTCGGACACACCATTCCATTGAGGCGTTCTGGCGGAGTAAGATGCGAACGATTCCACATTGCTTTAAATGATCACCAAACTCTTGGCTCAAGTATTCGCCACCACGATCGGATCGTAAGTGTTTTATTGTTTTGCCAAGTTGATTTTGTACTTCGTTCGAAACTCTTTGAACCTTTCAAAAGTTTCAGATTTATGCCTCATTAAATAGATATATCCATATCTCTGAAGTCATCGGTAAAAGTTACAAAATCATGAAACCCACCCCTAGCGATCGAGCTCATTGGTCCACATACATCTGTATGTACTAGGGCCAATAATTCACTTGCTCTCTCACTAAAACTGTGAAAGGGCTTTTGTCATCTTGCCAAGTAAACAAGATTCACATGTTTCAAATGATTCAAAATCAAATGAGGTTAGAAGTCCATCACCATGGAGCTTCTTCATGCGCTTCTCATTTATATGACCTAAGTGACAATGCCACAAAAGGTAGGGTTCAAATCATTAGGCGGTGCCTTTTACATTAATATTATAGACAGGTTTTCTTGAGTTCAGGGCGTACAACCCATCCACCATGGGGCAACGACCATAATACATATCATTCAAAAATATTGAACAAACAAAGTTCTTTATTCGAAATCATAACCTTCATGTTCCAAACAAGAAGATGAAATAATGTTTCTACTCAAAGATGGAACAAAATAACAATTATTGAGTTCTAAAACTAATCCTCGAAGGCAAATGCAATGGGTATGTGCCAGCAGCAAGACCAAGCAACTCTTGCTTTATTCCCCACGCGAAGATCCACTTCTCCTTTTGCCAAGTCTCTACTCTTTATCAGCCCGCAACGAATTGCAAATGTGAGCAACCGAACCGGTATCATATACCCATGAGTGAGTGAAGAAGTAGCAAGATTAATTTCTATAACATTAATACCTAAAGTGGAAACCACATTTCCATTCTTCTTATCGCCAAGTACTTTTCGATTCCGTTTCCAATGCCCCGATTTCTTGCAATAGAAGCATTGGGTATCGGGTTGAGGGCCAACTTTAAGCTTCAAGCTTAGTTTTGAGGCTCGCGATCTCATCTTGAGCCTTGCCCTTGCCCTTGCTCTTTCCGTTCCCCACCTTAGCCTTTCTCTTTTTGAAAGCGGTTGTTTTCGAACCATCATCACATGATTGGGTTTTTCTTAATGCTTTCCTCCAGCCTTGAGCATCCCATGTAGCTCGGTTAGGCTCTTCTCCATGCTATTCATATGAAAATTCATAATGAATGGCTCAAAGCTCTGAGGCGTAGAGGCGGAGAATAACATCGTGGCCAAACCGAGGCTAAGGGAAACTCAAGTTTTCCAATCTCCCAATGTAACCAATCATCTTGATCACATGAGGATCGGGATGCCTTGACCCGACTTACAAGCAAATAAAAGCTTTGAGATACCATACCTCTCAGCTCTTGCTTGATTCCCAAACATGCCCTTCAAGCCCACAATCATATTGTAAGCATCCTGGTCCTCATATTGCTTTTGGAGCTCGAGTCCATTGTGACTAGCATGAGACAGTGACTCTCTGAAGCATTAACATGCTTTTCATATTCAACCCTCAAATTGCGGCGGCATTTTGGTGGTTCATCAGAATTGGATTCTCTAGAACATAGTCCTTCTTTTCATGCTTGAGAACAATTCTCGGGTTGCGATACCAATCAACAAAATTAGTTCCATTCAGTTTTTCCCTTTCCAAAACCGATCTCAAAGCAAAACCAGTGTAGCAGGAGTAGGAGAAGGTGCCATTGAACTACAACAAAAATATGCAAAGATTCTAAGCACTATGTTTATGTAAAACTTTTATTAAACTTTTAATTAAAGACACTCCTATTTTATGTCCTTTTATAGACACATAGTGAGTATTCAAGATCCATATTCATTAAACACTAGTGAGCTTTGGCATCACTTGCTAGAAATTTAATGACATAGGTAAGCAACACCTTTGCTAATTACATCATATGTAACTCTTGTTTGTTGAGTATGAAAACAAGTAATGAATGCCTCCATCAACTTGACTCATGGCCAGTCAACTGCCCCAAGGGCTCACATGAGGAGGAGCACTTCCGTATTCGGTGCCAATTAAGAAACTGCCTCATGTGTGTTTTCCTAGACACCAATTGTCTTGTATAGGTTCCTTCATTCTGAAATCAAATCCCAACCACTTATGTCCTCAAGCCCAAAACCGTTTTGATAGCTCGTTTAAATCGCCATTGTTATGCGTGATGTGTCCAACACATCCCTATCATCTATTGAGATAGCCATTGATATACTACTTTGGTAGTCATATCAATAACGATCTAAATTCTTGATAGGTGCAACAATTGGATGGACAATTTGATTTAAGATTTTTAACTATAAGGATGAACAAAGATTACTATGAACATAGCATCACATGCAATGAGCATAAAGAAAATAGCAAGGATAAAACACACATCCACAGAAAATCAAAATAAGCTGTGAAATAGCATGGCCCTTAGCATTAAGATCTCCATCATCATGCTTGGTTGTTCACCTAGCCACCTTGCTTGATTTGTTCACCTAGCCATCGTCTTCATCATTATGGATGCAACTCCTTACAACTTTTGATAATGAATTTTACATGAGGGTTTGAAGCATCACAAGTTGACACGCAGGTCGTTATACAATTTAAATAGCCTTATGGCTTAACACGGCACGCAGGCCATGTGGAAATTACATGCATCACATACACATAGGCCATACTATTTCACATAATTCCCTGCAAAAACGAGTTAAACAAAAGCAACCCTACGACTCCGGGGTCCGAGGGGCAGCGCCCCTGGCGGGGTCCAAATCAAGATTGAGTCGGTTTGCACTTTCCTCAAACCCTAAATCGATCGATCTCATCGATGGCTGCCGTCACCAATTCATCACATGAACTGGCTGAACATGTAATAGATCCAATCTACTAACCTCACACATCATATGTGCAACATCCAGATCACAAAACTATACGAGATGGCTCGATACCATTGAAGGGAACGCGGTATGCTACGCTAGCACAAAAAAACTACCGCGCAACCGTAAAGCTACTCGCAAGAAGGGGATCATAGATAAGATTACCACTAGACGCGCATTGCGGAATCCTTCGCGCGTCGATGTAGTGGTTCGTCCTCGCCGCGATCGTTGCGTCGATGTAGTGGATCGTCCTCGCCCGCCGTGGATCGTCCTCCCACGCCACGATCGCGCAGCAGCGTCACCATGATAGTCCACACGTCCGAGAGATGGAACAGCGTGCGTCGTGTGCAAGCACCTAGTCGCTCGGCGAGGGGGCGAGAGGAGGAGGCTAGGGTTTCAAGTGAATCAAACCTAAACCGTGGAAAGCACACTCTGCGCCTCCTCCTCCCCTCCTTATATAGCCACGAGATGAAACCCTAAACCGGGGCCCACCAAAGATGCTAAGCCCACGAGGTTCATTAATTACGGATCCAATCCAAATTAATGCGTCCCAGCCCATTAAGTGTGTGACCTGCGAGGTTCACATACGTTTGGACATGGATTCGAAAACTCCTTTTCAATCCAATAGTTGGTAGCGGCTTCTTGCAAAGTATGCCAACTCCCAAACATCTTGTGATCAAATCGAAGAACCTATCAAAAGAACTCATGTAATAATCCCTTTGCCAAGTATATGAAGATTGATCTCAAGGCGAGAAACATGTCATCCTTTGATGATTCAATCCATCTCTCGTATCCGTGATATATTAATAAGTTGTGATTGACTCCTCAATCACGGCATGGCCATGCACTTTCTTAATCATATCACACGAGTGGCCTTGTCATATATCTCCGTTTCATTGGAGTGGCAAATTCCATCTTATTCGCCACTTCCTCTGCACGTTTCATAGTAAACATGAAAGCTACCTTTATAACTATCCGGTTAGGAAGTAGTGTTTGATAGCCCCAAGGAAAACTATTACACATGTAGGGAATATGACAATCTCGTGTCTAAGGATCATACATCTTCTAGGTATGAGATACACGATGACACATAAGAATGAAACATTCTCGCAGTGTCCCATAGCGGGTCTATCTAACCCATGTTCTTCAACATGGTCCACAATGTAGAGATGATATCTCCATATCCCATGATCTATGAAGCATGATCATCGATCACTACATGTGCTGATCTATTCATCGTAGTCCTATACGATGATATCCGATCAGAGATATTTATCGAATTACATCATTAAGTAAAGAGCTTCATAATCAAGTCACATACTTGTTGATCAATACAATGATATACATTCATTGGACCAATAATCATATTATTATTCATAAACATAGTCATGTTACAATCATCTAAATGATTGCCTCAAGGGCATAACACTAACATTTGATATCTCTCTCTTCTGGGCCCGTGGATGACGTGTTGGATTTGGCACAACCAAATGTGGTCATATCCGTAGTTGTGATGTCCTCATCAGCAACCAATGCTTGATCACCTAAGATGAAGATTCTAATTGCTTTTTCAAGGATTTTGCCTTTAATAGATATGCATCCGCCTTGTTGAAGTTGATAGTGCTTTTTTTGACGAGAATATTCATCACAAATTGCTCCCATGATGGTGGTAGAGATGATGCCAGTATAACAAAATTGTCATTTTCCTCAATTTTCTCATCCATACTAGTCAACTACGTGATAAGATTGTTGAAGATATTGAGATGGTCAACGAAACATGTACAATTGTCGCTTTAACACCCATCGGTTTATCACCGACTTTGCCACATACAATTCTTCTAAATCCTTCCATAATTTCTTTGGTGAATTCTCCATGATTACCAAGTACTTTACCCCATCAGAGAGACATAGATGGATTATACTGACAACCTTTCGCTCCATTACCTTTTAGTCTTCAGCACACGTCTTTTCTGGTTTCTCCCATTCAAGAGTAGCGATTAACTCTTACTGAACAATGACATCCTTCACCACACATTGCCACACGCTGAAATCTCCTCTAGTGTCAAATTTCTTCACTTGATTTGGCATCGTCTATATCGAACTTGATTTTGTTCCACCTGACGTTTTACCGACCTTCTCACAAATTTGATTAATCTGGCCTTTTGTTCTGATACTACTTGTTTCACTTTGATATCCCTTCTTATGTGCAGCAGCCCATTGGGTCGGATCAAAGTTTTATGAGATACGGTACGAGCATACACAGTCTCAAGAACAAAGAAGATGAATCTCGTAGAGAGAACCAAAATAATGACATTGAAATAACCATGACGAGAGCAAAAGATTTAGCGAAACTGACCATAAATTCTTGAAGCACAACCTCAAAAGAGTACAAGGGATTGTCGCTATCTCACAACCCTCCCAAACCTTTTAGGATCGTCGGATTCTTGTCCTATACAAGAATCTAGTGCTAAAAAATAATCTAGCCTCTAATTCTCTCGTGCACCTCTTGCTTTGAATGAATTGGTTTGAGGCTTCTTGATTATTTGGATTCTTCATGACCAACCAATGGGTTTATATAGCCGCCTTAGTCCTCCTCAAAGCAAGTAGAATCCTATTTCGAAAGAAAATAGGATAACAATTCTATTAGGATTCATTTAGCACTCATTTCTAAGTTCTAAAAGTGTGTATATATATATAGAGAGAGAGAGTCACCATGATTACACACCATGCTATCTATATGGTTTCAGTACATCCATCTGGACATGTACAAGTGCAGTACTAGCTATACAGTATATATACCCACACCTGTTCGTCCTCGTGTATTGTATTTGTATATACCATCAGGACCTGCATGTACTAATTCAGTAGCGTACCGTCACTGTCACTATCAATATCTTTTTAAATATTTAAGTTTGATACATAAAAATTATATGTGTATATTTATCTCAAAAAGTATTTTCATAATATTATATTTTTATTGGGTTTTATAAATATATTAGAATAGAAATTAGTGGTTAAAGATGTGTTTTGGAGGCCATGCCGATGCTTAAAACGACAACTATTCGTGATCGGAGGAAATATTTCCAAATTTTAGAGTGACTCCCTCTGTGTGTGTATATATATATATATTTTTTTTCCTGGATTGATTTCAACTAAAGACCATCATACGTAGTAGTGTATATGAGGAGTAGATAGCACACTGCACACCCTGCCCTGCCCTCCCAATAAAATTAACAAGAAGAAGGGGACAGCAAGCTAGCTAACGAATTGAAGGCTAGCTAGCAGCAAGAGCCAAGAGGAGGAAGAAGAATCGAAGAAGAAAGTCATCGATGGATGGAGTAGTAGCTAGCTAGCTAAGCTTGGGTTTCAGAGGAGGAGAGAGGACGAAAGCTAGGCAGCAAACTTACTAGCTTGGAAATTGATACCTCTCTCGATCGTTGTATCATCAGTCCAAAAATGGCTTCCAAAGGTACATACTATCTATCCCGGCCGCTTGGCTTGCTTGATCATTTCGTTGGCGACTTCAGACATACGCATGCGCTAGCTATGGCAGCGTGCGTGTTCCACCTAGCTATCAGCTGCCCATATCATAATCATCATGCTACGCGCGTAAATCAGTTCAGTTGATTGCTCTCCTTGTTAATTTATGAAAGATGCAAGCAAGCTGGCGCTATAATTTTGTTGCAAACATAAGTAAAAAGAAGATGGAGTATATGCTGCTGCATCCTGCGTGGTTTATCAGTTCATTGGAGTTTCTGCATGCCCAGTTTCTCCTATATTATATACGATCAGTGTTCGATCGTTTTAATTGATTCGCGCGCTCCGCTGATTTCTTCATTGGTCAGTTATACGCTTCTCACTGAGGTTTGGGATCACGCAAATTTGAGCAGTCACTTAAATAGTCGGTTTCTTGTTAGGTGAGAATAGATCGTTTCAATCTCTCTCTGGTTGCTGATAGATTCCCCTGCCATCTGCAATTCTTCACATTAATTAATTCTAGCTCGATCCCCTGAAATTGGCAGTGGGTTAGCTAGCGTATGGATCACCTCGAATTGGCAGTGGACTAGTGTATGGATCCATCTATATATTTTTGTAAAACCAAAGGCATTAGTTCTATCATTCGTTTAAAAAGATAAGGATACAAAACCGCTTATTAGCTGCTGTGGCAAGTTAGTAAGTTGATCGAATTTCTGTGACAGATTATATTCCATCGATCTATGTTGAAGCTAGCTGGCGGTGAGATGGTAAATCTGAAGAAGGAATGCAGAAAGTGGTGAGTGTGATGCCAGTCCTCCCTCCCTCAGGGCGAGGGAAAGAGGAGGCAGACAACACACACACACGGACTCATTTCATTTCAGCAATTCTCTCTTATCCGAGCCAGCCTTCAATCCTTCGTTGGTTGGATGTTGATGCGGATCACACACACACCAGAGAGAGACAGAGAGACACCGAGAGAGCACATCATGAATCTTGCAGCAAGAGCTAGCTACTTGCTTGCTTAGTGGCAGTACTGATACAGACGAGATTTCATTTTCTGTCCCTTTCCCTCTTTTGTGGTCTGCCTGCCCTGGATCGATGCTGTGCTTTTCTCTCGTCACTTTCCAAGTTTCAAGTTTCACCTGTTTCTCTACTCCGCTTACATGCATAGTTGCAACTGTACCAAGAATATGTACAACAGTAGGAATGACAGTTATCTATATACTCCTTTATATCATCTGGACATAAAATTAACGACAACTTGTATAATGAATTGTTTCTTAATTTTGTATCTACGGGATCTAATTATGACATGGAAAAAGTGGTTGTTGTAGGTAATAACTCATACAATGGTGTTTTGAGTTGTTTGTATGCCCTAAATTTATGGATTTGAGTCGTCTCTTTGTAAAAAGACAGCTAACTATATTATCTCTTCACCTTGTTAGCAAAAATCCTACATGACAAAATCTATAATACGTATATACACCCTAAGATTCATTTATTTGTTTTGCTAACTATATTATCTCTTCACCTTGCTATCAAATTCCATGCCTTTTTTCCCTACTTCTTTCTTTTCAATTTTCCTTAGGTTACTTGAACCGACTTTGTGAAGTATATATCCATATCCGCAACTTTTTTTTTTGCTGTCCTTTTTACGGAACAAGCAGCTAGATGGGAAAAATCCCACATGACAAAATCTATAATACCACACCATTGTATATACACCCTAAGAGCTAGATGCATAGTAGATCATATGAGAGATACATGATTTCATCCCATGCACCTGCCCGCCTTACATGCAACAACAACATGCATGTAGAGATCAATCATCACAGATGCTACCTAGCATGGGATAGCTAGTACTAACTTCAACTTGTAGGTAAGGCTGTAATATGACACATGGCTCCCTCCTGTCGTTAAAACTCCTAGGTGACAAAACTTATAGACACTAATATCACATTACTGTACACACCCTAAGATAATAGGTACATAGTAGCTCAGATTAAAGATGCATGATCTCATCTCGTGTATCTGTTGCGTTATATGTGACAACAAAATGCATGTAGAGATCGATCATCACATATGCCACCTAGCTTGGGATTGCTACCGCTCCGACTTCAACTTGTAGGCAGGATAGAAAAATGACACATGGCATCCCATATTAGTACAAATCCTACGTAGTAAAACTTATAGACAGCCGACATAATATCATTGTACACTCCTAAGAGCTAGGTGTATAGTAGCTCAGATTAAAGATGCATGATCTCATCTCGTGCGTCCGTGTTATATACAACAGCATACATGTAGAGATCTGTAGATCACATATGCTACCTAGCTTGGAATTGCTAGTTCTCCGACTTCAACTTGCACGCATGACTGGAATACATCAGTTGAAATTCCAGAGTATCTGAATCCCATGAATGAGCCGTGAATAAAGTGATGTACGCAGACAGAGAATCAAATTCCATGGCTTTTTTTTTCCTACTTCTTTCTTTTCAATTTTTCTTAGGTTACTTGAACCGACTTTGTGAGGTGTATATCCATATCCGTAACTTTTTTTTTGCCGTCCTTTTTACGGAACAAGTAGCTAGATGGGAAAACTGCACATCAACTACCACAACTCCTAGATTTATTTATTTATTTTGCTAGTTAATTTGAACTCGTTGAATTACTAATCAAGCTTAAACTCAATTGCTTGTTGTTACAGCATCTACCCTTGTTCTCTGATGCAACTGTAAGCTGCTAGTACGTACATTAATTGATTAATTGTTATTTTACATTCATTATGCACAGTGCTCATCCAACTGGTATAGTGTAACATATCACAAGATCATGCTGCAAAATGCTAATGCTGCTGCACATTAATACATAGACCAACAAGCTAGGACAGCTGCTTCAGTTCCTCGACATAGATAGCCTCTGTCATGAAAATTGAGGAAAACCCGAACTAAATCAGGAAAAAAAATTATCCACTAGATAATTTGAGAATCATTAGCATGCACTGTAAATTTGTATCTCCCCATATATACAGCTCTGCTAGGAGGAATGTATGACATCCAAATGTAATAGCCTAAAATGTTTTTCCTATCAGAAGTGTACAATTAATGTATTTTTTTAAGAGAGTGTAAAGCAGACGAAAACATTCTCAACACGCACCACACTCATAATTAACACATGCAGTGAAGAACCAGATCTTCGAGAGTTGAAGGATAGGAGCGACACGCGACGCGACGGCGGCGAAGAACCCTGTCTCCTGGCACTACTAGCCTACTCCTTCACCTCCATCATGACTCCACCCGACGACCGAAGACCAACCCACTTAGCAAACCCAAGAGTTGAAACCATCGTGAACCCGAAACTTTTGAGACCACACCAACCCGATCCAACCCGTTTTTACCACAGAATCCAATCCAATCCAACCCATTAGCTGTCTTAACCCATTTTCACCCATCCAAAGCCAACTCAAATTAAAACCCAACCCATTTCAGACCAACCCATTAGCATGGTGTACTCTACGATGAGATTTATTTACAAGCACTGGAATTTCGTAAGGTCCCTATAAGAATTGTACTCTTTGTTGTGGCAAGATTTATGCGGATTGCTAAGCATGGTGTTGTACTAGTGCTAATAGACAGCGTGTCAGATGAAAATCCACGAAATTATGAGATGGAGGGTATGGAGTAAACCGCAAAGTTTCGAGATCAAACTAAATTGAGATAGGGAAGAGGTGAATAGAACTTAGTTAAAACAATGAAAACACTATTTTAGCAAGCATATGTGTTTTTTTTATATCTTGCAAATGTTATTAATGTTGAGCCATGCTCTTTTCATTTCTACAGTTGCACAAATATTAAATCATGAATGAAAGATGGATGATGATTACTTATGTTTTCGTTTGCTTTAAGTATTAGGAGGGAAAGCATTGAAGCACTGCTCTGTTATGTTTGATCTTGAAAATAATTTTAGAGACACGCCGCAAGGCTCATTTTGAGTTTTGGGTCATAGGGCGGGCAGTGCAGTCTGGGGCACAAGGGTCCTGGTACTACCCCGGAGGTGACTGCAATGAGCAAAAATGTCACTCATCGGCCTAAACGACTCTCTTTCTTTCCTGGGCACAGGTTTACCTGGTTGACACTTACCTGTCAAAAGCCTTTTGCCCATTCAGTTAATAGCTCAAGAAAAATCACTCTAAAGCTGTAAATATCTGCTTTGATCTTATCTGCTCCTGGGCTGGGCTGATAAGCTCAGGGGCAGCATATAGCCTTTAGCACCACTGGGAACTTCTGAATCCTGCTTTTCAGGTGAGGAAGCGGGAATTTTTAGAAATGAGGTGAAAAATAAATACGAATTTTCACATGGTATTTTGCTACCAGTAACAAGTGAGTGTGCGTGCAGGGGGAGGGGGAGGCGGCCATGGCCATGGCCATGAGAGCGTGGAGGACGAGGAGCGGCCGTACCACCACCACCACCTGCCGCGTGACTCCCGGGGATCCCTCGAGGTCTTCAATCCCTCATCAGCCGCCGACTCCGCCGCCTCTGCTGCATTCCGCCCCGCCGCCAAGTCCACCTCCCCCTTTATTGCCGCTGCTATTCCCGTCAGGGAAAGGGACAAGGATAGGAGCATCGCGGAGGATGCCGTGGGGAAGGCGGCGCAGCGGGCGGCGGAGTGGGGCCTCGTGCTCCAGACCGACGAGCACACGGGCCGCCCCCAGGGCGTGTCCGCCCGCACCTCCGGGGCCGGCGGCTCGGCCCGCAGCAGCTCCGAGGACAAGGTGATCGGCGGGGTGGCGCTCCCCCGGGTGTCGGAGGAGCTCCGGGCGGCGCTGTCGGCGTTCCAGCAGACGTTCGTGGTGTCGGACGCGAGCCGGCCGGACCACCCCATCATGTACGCCAGCGCCGGATTCTTCAACATGACCGGCTATACCTCCAAGGAGGTCGTCGGAAGGAACTGGTAACATTTCTCCTCCTCCTCCTTGCCATTCATGGAGGAAGGCTTAACCCTTTAATTTCCTCCTGATGGAATGGAATTTCAAACTGTGTGCGCTCTCTCTGCAGCCGCTTTCTCCAAGGCTCCGGCACGGACCCCGCAGAGATCGCAAAGATCAGACAAGCTCTCGCTGCTGGCTCAAACTACTGCGGCCGTGTCCTCAACTACAAGAAGGACGGCACTCCATTCTGGAACCTCTTAACCATTGCCCCCATCAAGGATGACGATGGCAGGCTCCTCAAGTTCATCGGGTCAGCCCTTCCCATCGATCATAACATCACATGTTGAGCAGATTCTTTATTCTTATCTTCGCGTCATTTTGCAGCAAAAGAATATATGATCACTGAACCATCTTTTGTTTCAGCCCACTGTGCATGCATTAGGGAGACGAACTCTGTCGTAAGTTTGATTTGACTGTTTGTATCGCTATTCCAGGATGCAAGTTGAAGTGAGTAAATACACCGAAGGGAACAAGGTTACGGTTGTTCGTCCAAATGGACTGCCAGAATCACTGATCAAATATGATGGTACTACTTCTGTTTTACCTTAAGCTTCGAAAGATCTGTAACTAGGAAGTCTTTGAATTTTCAGAAAATTGGTTTCAAAATTTTTTAAATGACGTTATGTTTGCAGCCAGACAGAAGGATCAGGCCCGTAGCTCAGTATCGGAGCTTGTGTTGGCTCTGAAGAATCCACGGTCATTTTCAGAATCAAGAAATAGCACCTTAAAAAGGAAATCGCAGGAATCATTAGGTGTGTTGATAAGTGAAGTTCCTGGCAAGAGAAGCTCTGAAAGTGGATCTCGCCGTAACTCTCACACCGGAACAAGAAGCTCACTGCAGAAGATCAGTGAAGTTCCTGAAGGAGGGAATAAAACAAAAAAATCTGGTCTGCGTTCATTTATGGGGTACGCTAGGTTCACACAAGTTAAATGATAGAATTGTGGCATCTTATTTCTTAATTTCCTTGCGCAATTCCGGCCCTTGATTTTATTTTGTCTTGTTCAATTTGTACATGCAGTTTTCTTGGTATGGGCCATGGAAATGTAGAGAAGAACATGCTCAAACCAAGAGATGAAGATCCGCTACTTGACAGTGACGATGAAAGACCTGAGAGTTTTGATGATGAGATAAGGAGGAAAGAAATGAGACGGGGTATAGACTTGGCTACTACACTTGAACGTATTGAGAAGAATTTTGTCATCACTGACCCAAGATTGCCTGATAATCCCATTGTAAGATTCAACTTGGACCTCATGTACCTCTGACTCCACTATTTTTTATTGATGTAGATATCAAGTTTTCATGAATCTGTATTTATTCTTTTGTCATTGTTTCAGATATTTGCGTCCGATAGTTTTCTGCAATTGACAGAATATAGCCGTGAAGAAATATTGGGAAGAAACTGCAGGTGAATGATGATCTCATCTTGCCCCATTTATTGCACAATTTCACTGGCAATGTTTTTGAAGTTTTAGCAAATTTCAGTCCTTTCTAAATTAACTGTTGTACAGGGTAGTAAAATCCTGAAATTGGACCTTTATTGCTGTGCATGTTGTAGACTGGTATAAGTTAGCATTTCGTGCAAAAGACTAATGTATCGCTTTCCTGATGCTTCCCTGGCTCCTCATCACAGGTTTCTCCAAGGTCCTGAAACTGACCGTGCGACCGTGAGAAAAATAAGAGATGCCATAGATAACCAAACAGAGGTCACTGTTCAGCTGATAAATTATACAAAGAGTGGTATGTTAATACTTAATACTCTTCGCATGCTTTCTTGTTCATGTAAGTGCATCACGCAGTTGATGTTCATCCATTTCCCCCCAAAATGTTTGGAACAGTGATACAGCATCTTAGTACCAATTGATAACAGAAACATGCTGTACAATTTTAAATATACCTTTTCATGGTAGTTACTTATTGGTGTTCATCACTTGGACAGGTAAAAAGTTCTGGAACCTCTTTCACTTGCAACCAATGCGTGATCAGAAGGTACCATATAATAATGGACGTGGGAAATGTTTGCTAAGTTATTCCATACAATTGGTTTGCAATTTTGCATGTAATTTGAGATGCATCAAATTTGCCTGTGGATTAGGGTGATGTTCAGTACTTTATTGGGGTTCAGTTGGATGGAACTGAGCGTGTTCGAGATGATGCTGCAAAAGAGGGTGCCACTCTGGTTTGTATTTTTTTTACTCAAATTAGCCTATTTGTGCACGCTATCAAAAGTAACAAAAATAGACAGATGAGTCTTAAATTACTACTATGTTATTAGTGCCAAGACCTCTATTAACACCAACTAGCATTCCAAGATAATTGGATGCCCTAGACCCTGGTAGTCAATACAACCAGTGCTAGTAGACTTGTGATGCCTATGACATGTTAAAAGTCTCCATGGTTAACAATTTATTTTTGGTCTGGATAAACAAAATTTTTACATGGACCTTAAATTTAAAATTTCTGTTGTCCGAAAGCATAGCTTGTTTAAAAACTAATCTAATTGTTCTTGTAACAGGTTAAGAAAACTGCTGATAATATTGATGTGGCTGCGAAGGAACTTCCAGATGCTAATTTGGTAAGACTAAAGCATTATTCCTTAAGCTCAACAAATAAGTATGTGCATGCAGTTCTGAGAGTGATCCATGATCACATTCAGAGACCGGAGGATCTATGGGCTGACCACTCAAAAGCAGTCCTGCCAAAGCCACATATGAAGGATACTGCATCATGGAGAGCCATCCAAAAAGTATGATATACATATAGTTTACCAAAGTACATGTTATTTTGAGGTTACTGGATGAAAATGGCACTGTATGTAGAAACTTGAGACAGTGATTTACCATGCATTCTTCTTTACAATACAGTAACCTTTACAGAATATTGATTATATGTATAATGTATTGTATTCGCAAAGACAAAGAGATAGGCAAGTACAGATGGCATTTTCTGAAACTTCTCTGTGATATCATGCTACTTCTCTGTAGGTTCTTGAGGGTGGAGAAAGCATTGATTTAAAACATTTCAGGCCTGTAAAACCTTTAGGATCTGGTGATACTGGAAGGTAAATCCTGTCATACTTTGGCTTACAATGGGAATACCTTAAATTTGCATTCTTGCATTGCTAATATCTTAGACTCGTTTTGAAGTTTCATTTGCATTATCAGTTTCAAACAGTAAATCATATGCAGTATTGTTGGAATTGTAGTGTGCACTTGGTGGAGTTGCTAAATACAGGTGAATACTTTGCCATGAAAGCTATGGATAAAAACGTCATGCTTAACCGCAATAAGGTTTGATGCTTGTTTTACCTTTTGAAATGATAATAACTTTTATCTACAAAAAAAAATGCCGTTCTGTTCTACCTATGGCTGTTGCTTTCTGTCTCTGACGGCACTCTAATGCTTCTAGGTCCATAGAGCTACTGCTGAACGACAAATACTTGATATGTTGGACCACCCATTCCTTCCAACATTATATGCATCATTTCAGGTTTGTTATATAAATATATGCTACTATTTAGAGATAATGCTGTCCTTGTTATTATGCAATCAATAAGCTGATGTTTTCAAGGTTTTGAGGCTCTGCATAAGACATTAAATCAATAAGCTGAGTTTTAACTTTTAAATTTTAGACAATGTTTAAACCCTCCTGAAGCAGTCCTTAGTTACAATTCGATAGGCTTTCTACATCATGTTTTCTTAGGAGGGGTTATTTTCATTTTTGTGACGCCATCAAATTCCATTTTTTTTTTGGAGAGTTAACCTTTTGTTTTCCGCTCAAATGTTGCAGACAAAAACACATATATGTCTCATTACTGATTATTGCCCTGGTGGGGAGCTCTTTCTGCTCCTAGATAGGCAACCTCTGAAGGTTCTACGGGAAGATGCAGTCAGGTCATAATTCCAACTGTTTCTTTTTGCTTAGATCTGGTGGGATGATGTACATGGTTTTCGTTGAAGGAACACAACATGGGCCACTGATATGCTCAAATGATCACAGTAACAGACGCGTTACTTAAATATTTTGGAGATGAGATTTATCAATCTAGTTGTTGTAGGAGAAGACAAGAAGAATTATTTACTACTATCTTATGATTGGTACAGGTTCTACGCTGCTGAAGTGGTCATTGCACTCGAATACCTGCATTGTCAAGGTATATATATACACCATGCTTGTAACTTATTGTGTATATGAAATTTTCTCTCATATTCATATATGATGTACAATGGTACGCCTGTCAGCATAAATCAAAATGGCCATACTTATAGCCATTCATGTTTTAGCTCAGCCAACGTAAATTATGTATTCACCTTTCAAATGTATGCGTTTAGTAAAGATTTAACTGAGCATCATTGTCTTTCATAAAGTTTTAACCATATAACAAAGGAATGCGTTTCCTTACCAGATAACAATGCCTGACACTTTTTGATAATTCATCACATTTTATTGGAATCAGTTGAGATTTCTACTGCTTGTAACTGTGCTCTGATTCTTTTTTTATCTACAGGTATAATCTACCGAGATTTAAAGCCAGAGAATATCTTACTTCATAGAGATGGGCACATCTCCCTGACAGACTTTGATTTGTCTTGCCTGACATCTTGCAGACCGCAGGTAAAAAAATCAATAAATATCTTCTGACAAAAGTCATTTTAATTCCTGCACCTCTTTCTCTTTCGAACTACTCATAAAACAGTCCCAGTTTTTTTGTGCGTTGATGAGCTAAGACAAAAAAAAGAAGATTCTTTGATTGGAATATCCTTGTTCATTTTAGTAGTACATTATTTTGAAAAGACATTTCACCATTCTTGTGCAGTACCTGTGCCAGAACAAAATTTGTGGTAAGCATTTTGTTGGTAATAGTATTATACCAACCTTCAAGTAATAGATCATAGCAGCAACATATCATTCACAACTCTCATGTACATTATGACAAGTAGATTAGTGACTTCATTAGTTTTCATGGTTGCATTAAGTAATTATTTTGCCTGTTATTCGGTAGGTCTTTCTTCCTGAAGAAACTGAAAAGAAAAGGAAGAGGAAAAGCAGGAGTTCTCCTATATTTTTTGCTGAACCTATGCGAGCATCCAATTCATTTGTGGGCACAGAGGAGTACATTCCACCTGTATGTACATGCTCTCGCGTTCCTCTTATTTTGCACTGTTTTCCCAACCTTTTCATTTATTCCCAGCATTTGTTTTTATCTGGGGTATTCAGTTCTTGCATTTTCTTGCAGGAGATTATTACTGGAGCTGGCCATACGAGTGCTGTTGACTGGTGGGCTCTAGGTAACTCTTCTTCCACTAACAGTGCAGATGCCACTTTGACTTTTGTAGTTTATACAGTCGCTTTGAATAAATTAGGAAGACAATGACGGACAAGCTTTACAAACTCGTTGTATGGTCATGCAGTTATGCTGATGAACTTGTTTGTTGATTCAGGAATTCTTTTGTATGAAATGTTGTATGGTTATACACCCTTCAGAGGAAAAACGAGGCAAAGGACCTTTGCTAATATCCTGCATAAGGATATCAGATTTCCTGCAAGTATATCGGTAAGCAACCAGCGTTTGTTTAGAATAAGTTTTTGGTTGCTACGGGAAAAACCATTAATTGTGGTACGTGTGAGCATGCATATACGCAGGTGAGCCTCCCGGCGAGGCAGCTGATGTACAGGTTGTTACACAGGGATCCTGCAAACAGGCTGGGCTCGTACGAGGGAACGAATGAGATAAAACAGCACCCTTTCTTCCGCGGCATCAGCTGGCCTCTCCTTCGTGGCACGGTAATTCATTGTTAAGCCCACCAACTAGCTTGTTTGTTTTCGTCTGATTGATGCATGATCCGAAGAAGCAGGTTTATATATATATATATATGTATATGTATATCCTAGCTAGTCTAGCTAATAATGTTTCTGTTTTGTTGGGCATGCAATGCACATATGCAGGCTCCTCCAAAGCTGGAGGTTCCACTGTTCTCGGATGACATGGACAAGAAGGGAATATTGAGCGGCCCAGTCGACGCTGCTGCTGCTGCTGATAATCACACTGATATGTTCTGAAGATCCATATGGCAGATTATTTATAGGCGATTCTGCATGCAATGCAGGAGCTAGCTAGGCTAGCAATCGACATGTCGAGCTCGATCATGGATGGAGCTAAAGCTAGAATTTCGTCGTCGATGGAGCTAGCCACTATTGCATGTAGTTGTTGTTTCTGTAGGAGATCGAATGGAATAAAAATAAATGTCGAGTTGCTCGATGGCTTCTGTAATCTGTTCTGTGTATCATAATTAAGACGAAAGTTTGAATGAGTTGGACAAAAATGTCATGTGAATTAATTGGTACCAATTAAGTTGATTAACTGTGCATCATGCATGCATGTGAGTGTGACCAGGTTCCAAATCTCGCCGAAATTTTGCGAGTTTTCACTGAGATCTCGGTCTCCAGACCAGGACGGTTTGTAGGAGTGCTGGCTGAATTTGAAAATCCAAAAAAATTTGATTTGCTATGGTAATCTCGTTTTTCTCGACGAGATTTCGCCCTTACCGGTCGGTATCTCATCATTTTGACCGAAATTTGATGTTTGACCACAGGATTTGATCGGAAATTGATCAATAACTCTTAAGAAAGTCATCTTTTATGAAAATTTTTGAAAAACCGAATTTTTGAGATATATTTTAAAAACTTCAGAAACACTGTCAGATTTTTATAAAATTGTACGTGCTTTCTTTTGATCTTAAAAATTTATGGTATCATTATAAGAAGTGTAGGGTCATACATAAAAATTTTCAAAATAATTTAATTTCATTTTTTATCTTTAAAAAATCAAAAACAGAATGAACATAATTGAGACAGTAACATTGTTGAAATTTTATAATTTTTCTGAAGTATGATCATGATCTAAAATTTTTATGAGAGATTAATAATTGACTCAGTACCATTATATAAAATGTTTAAAAAATTTCAAAATTTTTTGTTTGCTCAATCAAATCTATGTATGTATTAAACTTCATTTGTTATATTTCAAAAATCAAAAACACCAAGAACATAAATCGTACACTGTGTTTGTAAGAATTTTATAAATTCACTGGAGCGTGATCATGATTCAAAATTTTTATGATATCTTAATAATTTTTTTATAACCCTTATGCAAAATTTTCAAAAAATTTAAACATTTTTTTTATTTTTAAAGCAAATCTATGTATTGATCGTTAGGTTGTTACGAGGACTTAGCACTCTCAGAATTTTTGGAACTCCTTGAAGCTTGATCATTAGGTGAAAATTTTATAGAAACATTGATGATAAATCAGGACCATCTACAAAAAATTTAAAAAATTTCTAACGTGGTTTGTACCATTTTTCATTTGGTTAAAGTTTGCCGGTAAAGCTTTTATCAGCACAGTAGCACTGTCCGAATTTTTAAACATTTATAAAGTTTCATCATCATCTGAAAATTTTATGGGAACATTAGTGATGCATCACAACCATGCACAAAAAAATTCAAAATTTTATAACGTGGTTTGTTTCTTTTTTTCATTCGGTTCAAACTTGCCGGTCAGTGTTTTATCAGGATAGTAGAAATGTTTAAATTTTCAAACATTCCTCAGATATGATAATCATCTGAAATTTTTATGGGAACATCACTGATTTATCAGGAACCTACAAAACAAATTTCAAAAAATTTTCGATGTTGTTTGATCTTTTTTTCGCTCAGTGCAATTTTGCCGAGATCTCGGCAAAACCGGCGAAATTTCGGTTTTCTCGGTAGAAAAAAAAAAACCAGATCTGAATTTTTGTTTTTGTATTTCGTCCTAAATTTGTCTGAAATTTTTAAATCTCGCCGAGATTTCGTTCTCCGGTCATGGACGAAATTTGGAGCGAAACCGAGATTTTGAACCTTAAGTGTGACATGGCACGGATAGATAGATATATGCAGTTTTCGACATGATGCGCACGGAGCAAGATGGAGGACAGGACGAAGAAAGGCAGGCAGGCACCCTACGTTGGAGCTGTGCATGCAGCTCCTAAGTGTGCTCACGTGGACTCCTGTCAGCAATCATCATATCCTTGTGCCCTGCAGAATATATTTACAGATCGATGGACGATCGTTCTTGTTATTAGCTTGCCTATCTATCTGTATGGATCGATCTTGTTCTAGTCTGAATGTCTGATGGATGCACACACCTAGCAGTTTGGGACGTACGTGGAAATGGATGCTTGTTTGGATGCAGATCAATCGAGATGCGCACAGTGAGGAAGGCACGTCCATGGGGTCGAAGCTAATTTCGATCTAGTCGTCCATCTTGGGGAGCTTGCCCTTTTTTCTGCTTCTCGTTCTTTAATTTCTTGTATGCAGCGGCGAATCTAAGATTTAAACCTAGAGTATACCGATCAAATAATAATTTGGTAAACGATTTAAAATTTATTGAGCAATTCAGTATACAAGTAAAAAAAATTAAAAATAAGATAATATATTTAAAAGAAGCTTATATACCTATAATATTACTTCTTCTTGTTCGGTCTACGCCTTCTAATGACTATAAAACTCTTGATTATATCATCTTCTTCCATTTTGAAGAAAATATCTCGCTCAATGTTGCAGTTTGTGACGGAGAAGGAGGTGAAGCAGCAGCAGCCTTCTTTGCTGCATGTTTCCGAAAAAAAGATACAATGTCTTCGTTCCTCTTCATAATTTAAAAACCTTGTAAATAAAATATGTCCATTGAGTGGTTAAAATACTAACTAAGATAAGCAATAAATAAAGATATAACTATGTCAGCTATAGTAGGAGTCGAATAAAGTATATGTGTAGAATCGAAATATACTAAACTAGCAATCAGAGGGGGGTGAATGATTGCGCGGAAGCTAAAATCAAATTTTTGATCTACAAAAAATTCACCCCAATTCAGACTCAAATAATTTCTTCGTATTCAACAAAACAGAGTAGATGTATTCGGTAACTCACGAATTCTCATAGATCCAACCGTTGGATTGACCTGAAATTTGAACAGAATAAACTAGATTCTAATATGCATCTAACTAAAAAATAATTAGCACGATCGGAGCTACGGATCAAACGTTATAAATCCTACAAGGTTGCTGTGACAGATTATAACGAGAATCATGTATAGGTTAGGCCAAATCTACAGGGTATGCCGTGGCCCACCCGGCATACCCTGTAGATCCGCCCCTGCTTGTATGCTAATTAGCTAGCTAGGCCGGTTTTCGATCGAGCTCGCTAGCTACCTGCTAGGTTGATAGTCAATTCGGTTGTGCTAGCTACCTTAATTCGGTCGTTTATCTTTCCTATGCTCACTGGCGAATCTAGGATTTAAACCTAGGGTATGTCGATCAAATAATAATTCGGTAAACGATTTAAAATTTATTGAGCAATTCGGTACACAAGTAAAAAAATAAAAGCAAAATAATATATTTAAAAGAAGCTTATATACCTATAATATTACTTCTTCTTGTTCGGTCTACGCCTTCTAATGACCATAAAACTCTTGATTATATCATCTTCTTCCACTTTGAAGAAAATATCTGGCTCAATGTTGCAGTTTGTGACGGGGGAGGAGGTGAAGCAGCAGCAGCCTTCTTTGCTGCATGTTTTCGAAAAAGAGATGCAATGTCTTCGTTCCTCTTCATAATTTAAAAAGCTTGTAAATAAAATACGTCCATTGAGTGGTTAAAATACTAACTAAGATAAGCAATAAAATAAAGATATAACTATGTCAGCTATAGTAGGAGTCGAATAAAGTATATGTGTAGGATCGAAATATACTAAACTAGCAATCAGAGGGGGTGAATGATTGTGCGGAAGCTAAAATAAAATTTTTGATCTACAAAAAATTCACCCCAATTCAGACTCAAATAATTTCTTCGTATTCAACAAAACAGAGTAGATGTGTTCGGGAAATCACGAATTCGCAGAGATCCAACTGTTGGATTGACCTGAAATTTGAACATAACAAACTAGATTCTAATACGCATCTAACTAAAAAAGAATTAGCACGATCGGAACTACGGATCAAAAGTTATAAATCCTACATGGTTGCTATGACAGATTATGACGAGAATCATGTATGGGTTAGGTCAAATCTACAGGGTATGCCGCGGCCCACCCGGCATACCCTGTAGATCCGCCCCTGCCTGTTCTTGCTATCTTTTGTTATCTAAATATTAGGTGTATAGATATATTAATATTTCTGCTAGTCAGTGGCAGAGCTAGTAAATTTTAGTAATCTGGATAAATCTAACTACTTGAAAGCTCAGGATGCAGACTTGCCTGAGAAATCTCCGTTTTTATGGTGTTTGCAACGGTGAAGCTACACTACACCTCTATGACGAGTCGTTGGGTAGCCTGAGCAGTCGCCTACCCTGTCTGGGAGGTGGATCCACCGATGCTGGTAGTGAATGAGTACATGGATTTTTTGTACACAACTTTTCATGAGCACCGTTAGATTTATTTGATCTAATGGCCACGGTGATCTATTACTATGTAGAGGGAGAGAGGTCACTTTGACCATCAAAAGGTTAAGGAAAAGTTTTTTTTTGTCCCTCAACTCTTGCTTCGGTTTAATTTTGGTCCCTCGAGTGCAATACCGTTTAGAAATGGTCATCCATCTTGCAATACCGATGCATGTGACCCCCTAAAACTAGAAAACAATGGTTTTTACCAGAGTTGACCAACATGGCTTGCTACCTCACCATCTGACGTGGCCAAGGTCAGTTGGCTAGGAGTGTACCTATCCCTCCCGTGATGGGCGGTGGCGGTGTCAGCGAATGGTAGTGGGGTTGTCTCGGCCGATGGGGAAAACGGGTTTCCATGGCCTCGATCAAGCGATGGGAAGAGGCTGCGTGAGCAGGGAAGCACTGCGGCAGTGCAAGCGGTGAGCAAGACGGCCGACAGCATGGGCGAATAGTGAAAGTGGTGCTTCGTTGATGCCCTTTGGGAACTAGCGTGAGCACGAGGAAGGCGACAGTGAGGGAAGTCCTTCGGTGTGGTTAGCTTGGGCAAGGATGGCCAGCATCGATGAAGAAGGTTGTGCGGTGGTGGTTCTCCACTTCCGTGCAATGTCCAAATCGGATTGGGAAAAAGGTAGGTGAGATGGAAGTGGTGTTCTGGGTGCAGTGGATTTGGGAGGAGCTCACCGATGATGATGAGATCGATGACAGCAGCAGATTGAACTACAATGGAGATGATGGTGAAATTCCAGCAACGAGTTGCAAGAGAAGTGAAATTAAAGGGGGGGCGATACTCATGGTGCTCAGGAACACGATATGACGCGAGAGGTTTCAAGAATACTCCACTGAGGTGGCACAAGGATGAAGCGGAGCAGCGGCCGACTTAGGGGAAGATAACCTCGCACGGTGACAACGACGCACGAGTGAGGGTGAAACTTGGAGGGAGTGAACAGGTTCACAACGATGAAATTTATAGGGAGAGAGAGGGGTAGAGGAGAGGGTCGATGGTGTTTCTAGTGATGTTTGGGAAGAAAGGAGTGTCGTAGCTTGTACTTCGGTTCCATCCCTTCCCTTGGTTTTGTTTCTGCTTTCATCCCTGTCTCATTGGACTTCAGTTGCCGCCAGCATTGCCAACAGAAGGTCGTACCACCCCTCTATTCTCAATGAGGTAGATAAATTGGAAGCACTTACATGTGGGGCCAGCCTATCTCATGGCTAGCTCAAATCCAACATGACATGCCACGTGGTTCAGACTAGGTCAAAACCGACTTTTGCTAGTTGGAGGATGTATTCTAAATGGTTTTGAGAGTTATAGAACGTGTTTAACCAGTATTTCAAAAGAGCATGAAGGATCGAAACCGTCGACTAGAGGGGGGTGAATAGGAGCTAAATAAAAATTTTCTCCTAAAAAATCTCTTCAAGAATACTAGTGCTATTAAGCAAATGCTAGGATCAAGAACACCAAAAGAAGAATAAAAGGAGCAGGAATTTCAGCAACTCGGATGAGCAAAATATCAAACATGGCCATCAAGAAAAGTGAATAACTTCAGATTTACTCATCCAAAATTGATGAAATTTGAATCATAGTAAGATAAGGTCCTCAGGGTCGTGATTCCAAAAGGAATTTTAACAAAATCCAAAAAGAGAGACATTTCTACCTCAACATCCACATTGCACAAAAATAGAGCTTTTAGAAACTTGGCCACAAAGAAACCTCAATAACTTTTGATCTACTCAAAATTGCAAATTCAGTTTTCTAAACTAAAATAAACTCACAAAAATCGACACAAGTTTAACAAATATCAAATACTTATCACACATCCATGGGTTGACATCCACATGGTCTCACAGAGCAGATTGCTATAATGAGAGAAAGGTTAAATGTATCTTAGTTTAGGCAAAGGAGCTATACTAATAATCATTGTTGAGAGTTGAGTTTTGATCTTGAGGATTTTGTGTACCTCAGAGTTACCCATCTTAAATGAGTCAAAAGGTTTCAAGCTAAAATAAAGATTTCCCTATGATTTGTTGGTCCATTCAGAATTTTGCAGCATATAGGGTTAGTAGCTTATTTGTTGGAGTTGCCTCAATAGTTGGTTGATGTGAATGATGTATTTCATGTCTCTTAGCTTAAGAAATATTTTCGAGTGCCAACAAAGTAGACAACATTGGAGTCGATTGAGTTGCAAGAAGATTTGACTTATATGGAGCAACCAATTAAGATCTTGGTTTTTGCTAATCATAAGACTAGTAGCAAGTAAATTCATTTCAGCAGAGTACAGTGGAGTAATCATTTAGAGAGTGAAGCAATGTGGAAGCCTGAGGAGGATATGAAGTCAGAGTTTCCTAACTTATTTCTATAGTTAGTAGTTAGTCCTAAATCTCGAGGTCGACATTCTGTTAGGGGGGTTCATAACATCCCAATTTTTTCTTTTGAACTGTTTTGTGCAATTTAACATTTTTGGGATTTTATTTGCAAATCAAATATTACTTTGGATTTTTCCTTCAGTCAAAAAGTATTTATTATGGATATTTTCAATTGAACATTTGCCAAATTTTTTTATTTGAGTTCTATATTCTTAGAAGTATTTTACAGAATTTTTTGTGATTTTTCTAAATTTATGTGCTATTTATTTTAAGCTATTTGCATTTTTTGTATTTATTTAAATCGAAAAAATGAAGAAAAATCAAGATTTTGCCTTTTGGGCCAAAGCCTATCGCAGCCTAGCCTGATTTGGCCCAATCTCCACATCTCACCACAGCACGCAAAGCTATCCGGCCCGATCTATTGCTTGTGCCACGACATGCAGGGTCTGCATGTTAGACACGTCGTCCCCGATGTGTCCGAGCCAAACACCATCCCGACCGTGTCTACCATGGGAAAGGACTCCGTTCAGGGTGGAGCACAGATGCCGAGGTGCAATAAAGGTGCACCTTAGGATCTCCCGAAACCCTAGATCAATCTGAAGTTAGCGCCGTTGTTCTCCCGGATTTTGCGAAGTTTTGCAAGTGACACCGCAAGGAAGAAGACATTGTTCATCATCTCCGGTGGGCTTCAAGTCTCGAGGTTGGCTCCGTTGAGTTCACCTTTGCCTGATCTCTCCAGTGCTCGTGCTATGTAACATTCCAATTCTTTCCTTAAATAATATTATATTGTTACTTATGAATTTTGTGAATTTTTGGAATTTTCTGGAATTTATTTAATATGTTTGAATTAGTCCTATTGTAAAAATTATTTAAATATTTGAAAAGTTCAAATAAACTCATGTCAAAAATATTTTATTTATGTTCCAAATGTCTCAAAGTATTTTTGAGAATTTTCCTAGAATTTTTCTGATAGTTTTGCTATTTTATTTGGCTTTGTTTAATTTTTGGAATTAATTTAAATAAAAAATGTTTAAAAATTTGTATGAATAGTATGTGGGCCAGAACCCTACAGGCTAGCCCATTTCCCATACTGGCCCAGTCCGTTCCGCCTTAGGCCAACCCAACCACAAACCCTAGTGATCGTGGTCATTAGATTAAGTTAGACGGGCGGGATCATTCGGGATGGTTTAGAACCCTAACGGGTGGTGGACAGTTGAGATCTCGCCACGTGCGAAGCTTCGATGGCTGTCCGATTCGTTACTCGGGTTTGACTAGGATTGCGTCTCTTCCACCTTGCCGTTACCGTATCGAACAAGGACTTCGCCACTGTGTCTGAGCAGGAATCCGGCCAGAGCCCACCTCCTGGGGCTTTAAATGTCGCCACAACCCCTCATGTGTTCCTCAGCCACTACTGCGTCTTTTGCTCCTGACGATTTCGCCCGAGACACTCTCGTTGTCGAGATTCAAATCGCCAAAGTCACCGTCATCTTCTTCCACTCGGATCTGTGTCGCTGTTGAGTTTTTGCCGAAATTGTGTCTAGATTCTAGTTCACCATGCTAGAAAGGTTCAGATCCGTGCTAACCCGAGTCGATTCCATCTGGGTTCCACCATTCCCTACGTCGTCGTCTTTGTCGCCCGTAGCACGCTGCCGCAAGCCATCGTTGGGGTGGTCGCCATGGCTCGAGTTGGTCGATCCGACGTGTCACCCACGTGTATGTCGCGTCAGCATCGTATGGGTGACGTGTCAGCAGTTACAAACCATGCGGTGATGATGTGTGCGCCTCGGTGTCGTGCCACGGCAGTCGGTCGAGTCCTCCCGCCAGTCGTGGAGTCGTGGACTCGGTTCAGTGTGGACTTGTGCCGCATCATGGACTTGCTCCATGGACCAAGGGCGCACAAGTCGGCTGTATAAAGAATTTAAAGATTTGTTTTTATTCAAAAAATATGTGGGTGACGTCAGCATTTCATCGTAAATTTATTTTTCAGTAGAAGAATAAATCAGGAAATTTAGATTTTTCTATTTTCTAGTTTCTTTTAATTTGAATCTTTTGAGACCACCTTCTTCTTCATACGAGCTCCGATTGAGATGATTCTAGTTTCTAAAAATTTGTAAATTTGAGATCTATTTAATGGTGAATTTTATTTGATTTTTGGGGTTTGTTTGTTCTCTAGTTTGGTATTTATTTTCTATTTTTCTCGATTCGTGTAGATGTCGTACTGCCTGGATCACTTGAAGGTGAAGTGTTGATTCAAGACCAAGCTCTAGATCAAGATCAAGACCTTTTCTAAGGCAAGTTATGCTTTGATAATGTTGAACCCAATTTTATAATTGCTATATTTTCTTAAATTACTGCACGCTATTTTATGCTTAGAACTGTTTTCAAATAGTTAGATCTAGTTATTTAATCCAATTGGATTATACCTACCTTGTCATTTGTACAACATGATTATTTGTCACCCTAGGATGGTTCATTATTAGTTGGTTGCTAATAGATGCCAACGTGGGTTGGTTAGATCGTGAATAGTGTGCTTAGCCATGCAACGGGTTATTGATATCATTTTGAAAGTTCATATCAATCGTGACTAATGGAATATGGAATGTGTTTATGAAAAGGTGTGTCATGTGTTGTCACACAATGATGTTGAGTTGTTGATGGTATGTGTTGCACGATAATTAACTAGGGTGGTAAATGATTTAGACTAGGGCATGTGGCAAGAGGTTGTGAGTCGTGGTGGGTCAATGTGGCATTGGGTTGATATGTTGACATGTTGTTTTACGAGTGAATATGAGATGGTTTCTATAAGTGTTTTGTTGGAAGTCTTGCCTCGGTCAATTAAGGGCTTAACCTTGCAAGCTATTGAACTGGACTGATCATGCAACCATATGTCTGGCATGGGATAGACCTAACTAAGTAAGTTACTGAATCTTAACATTTAATGCCCTAGGAGGATAACTAAAATGAGTGTGCGCTTATAGGAAATTTGTGTGTGCTATGCAGTAGCCTCACATCTGCCCAAACGGTATGTCCCTCCTATTCTTCTGCTCTGAGTGAGGGAAGGAATAGCTAGTTCAGACTTATCAGGAGAGTCAGTGTTATGACTGAGTCTCCGAAAGGTTTTGTTGTGATCTTCTAGCCACACATCGATGGGTAAGTGAAAATCCATAGCAGTATATTTTGATCATACCATGTGGGTAAAGTGCGTAACCTCTGCAGAGTGTAAATCTATTCGGATAGCCGTGTCATTGGTATTGGACAATGCTCGAGAATTTCAGTCAACGGTTAGATTTTATAAAGTGAAATTGGGAATGGAGGCTGTGTGCCATAGGAAACATTGGAAATTATTTAGGGCTGTGTGCCAAGTTTACTCTTGAGAAATATCTGAAAGGTATTTATTACAGCTATTTGTACTGTCATTTCAATCTAATTGTTGTATTTAATTGTAAATGCTGCTTTACTACAAAAAACCATATCAGCTATTCATTTGGAATCAGCTTTGAATATAGTTATATTAGACTTGCATTCTGTGCACAACTTGTTGAGTGCTTTATGTACTCACCTTTACTGCAACAAAATCATCAGTTGAGTAGGAGTCTACACAAGTGTTAATTCTAGTTGCGATATATTTGTGTGATGATTAATTTGACAACAATATAATATATGTGTGATGATTTATGCTACAACAATATTTTTTATTTAAGAAGGTACTGTGTGGTTTGTTGTTTATTTGCAACAGCTATTGCAGAGTAGGCAACAGGAGGTGCATCGCAAGGATATGAGATGGACGTACACTACAAGTCGGGGAGATTCCTTGCAGGTGGCGCATAGTCCTAGGAGAAGCACGCGAGGGTCGCAGGTGTAGGCGTAGCATGCGAGGTCGCAGAGGACGCAGGTGCAGCGAGATGGGACGTGTCGAAGGTTAGAATTCGATAATAAACTTATGATCATGGGTACCTTCGGTGTTAGAGTCAAGCACGAAGACAGCGGCACACGATATATAATGGTTTGGGCCCTCAGATGGAGTAATACCCTACGTCCTGTGCGGATGATGTATGTATTTGGTGTATCGAGTACAGAGCGAGTTGTCTAGCACTAGTTACAATGAAGACTAGATCTAAACAATGGCTGGAGGTTGACGAAGCATGGTCCGTCAGCTCCTGGTTGCTCTGCGTCCTCCTTCCTGAGGATACCTACCCCTGGCCTTATATAGTCGGTGTAGCCCCGCCTCAAGTTGAGTTGTAGTCGGCTTGGGATACCATATCGTAGCTGATGAGGAGTCCATCGTCGCGCGATCTTCACATCATATCCAAACTTCCCTAGATACCAGGCATACTCGAGTCAGTTTCCTCGTATCAGGAAAGCGATCGAGTCCTTCCTAGTATGGAGATATCCCCTCCGTTTATACCATATTCCGTAGGGTCGGGTCCGAGATATCCGGAGCTTCTAAACGCTTGCTTGAGCATATATGGTATAGTCTTCATGTTTGGAGGACCGAAATGGCAATCAGAGGGGGGAGGGTGAATGATCCCAAATAAAATTTTCCACTCAAAATGATCCAACCAAGCCCACAAACAATTCAATCAAAAAGAGCAAATGAAATGAAGGAATTTTTCCTGCAGGTCCGGTATGACCGAGTTAAATTCGATAGCACCGAAATCCGGTATGACTGTAAGAAGGGCGATATGACCAGGCTCAAGAACAGCATGAAGAACAGAGCCAAGAACAGCACGAACTCAAAAGCTAATTTGAGGAATTTTTTGATCGGCTAGATAAAAACTCATGAAACTTGATAGATGTGATCCTAAGAATGTCAGGAACTTATTCCAACCTTCAATCGCAAGGATTGACGTCAAAGTTCTGACCTTTTTCACTTTGAAGGAAGAACACACCAAGTTTGAGCAAAACTTGAGAAATTGATCTTGGACTTGCTCGTGGGGTTTTGATGATCAAGATGATCTTGGATAACCTCCCACACGTCACAGCAAGCAAGAACACAAGTCCAAAACCCCTCTATACTCTATCACCTAGACCGCACTCTATCACCTACCTAGACCCGCTACTCTATCACCTAGACCTTTCAAAGCATACTACCTAGACCCGCTACTCAAACTTGCTCAATTGCTCAAACTTGCTCGTGGGGTTTTGATGATCAAGATGATCTTGGATAACCTTTCAAAGCATACTACCTAGACCCGCTACTCTATCACCTAGACCACGATCTGACGGCCCTCCTTGATCCGAGTAGAGTCTAGCTAGCAACTCATCCGTTCCTTGTCTTCTTGGTTTGCCACGACTCCGTCTCCGATCATCTTCCGATGATCCTTGACCGTTTGGACCTTCGGCGCTCCTCGCCTAGTCTCGGTCATCCTCCACCTCACCATGATCTAGCACCGTCGTCCTGCAACCATAAAAAATAAGGAAAACCCATCACATAGCAATGTCCAACAAAGATATGCAATCATCACCCAATTTCTTCACTCAAGAAGTCGGCACTACCAACCACTGTATCGACTTCATCGAGTTGCCACCATCGAGTAGGATCCTCGCTCGAGAAGAAATTCGACCACCGTTTCGACCGCATCGTGTGATCGACCACATGTCTATCGACTATATGTCCAACTCGATTGATCACGACACCAAGTCGATTAAACGATATCGAGTAACAATTGGTTAAACTAAGGATTCGAGTTGAGCTGTCTACAGAGTGCTCGACCCAGCAACATTTCTACTCGATACTCAAACCAATCTACTCGAATCATTCGACCACAAGTTGGCAGGGCATTACTCGAAGCCAGTAGAGCTGCTCGTGACAGACACAATTCAATTTGTTTCAATTTGAAAATCCAATTCAAATGAAACTCAAATCAGAGCATACCAAGCTCAAATTTAGTCAAATACTCATCACAAAACATGGGTAGACCTCCACATGGTCTTTCAATCTCCCCCTTGATGAGTATGTTGACAAACAAAAGGCATAATTTTGAGTTTGAGAGAGAGTGGGAGAAGGCAATTTGAATGCAAAGCCAAACTTGATCCAGAGAAAAAGAAAATAAGATCAGGACCAAGTTGGCAAGGATGATTTTGGAGCAAGCCAATAGAAAGAACAAGTTTTCCATAAAATCTCTAAAAATTCCAAGAAAAGATCAAATATAAAATTCTCCCCCTTTACACATGTATGCATGAAATGCATCCTAAAAGAGATTTGAGAATTATCCAAGTGACCATATGAATAAAGTATGACACCAAGCTACTCAAGTTCAGAATATGCTAAACAAAGACATGTCCAAGTGTAAATGCCAATTTTGTTAGCAAGTACAAGAAAGACCATGTCGTTTATGCATATTTAACAAGTGCAACACTAAGCAAAGTTTCTAAACTAGAAGCACATCATACAATGGATCAAATGAAGAACATATAGCTCAACCTACTCAACACTTTGGGAAAGCTAGAAGTGCATACAAAGTCCTTCGGGCTCAATTATCTTTAATGCAAATTTTTGCTTAAGACTAACACAGTGGGGTGCAAATGTGTAACATTATTTGCATTCTTTACCCACTTAATATTTTTTTTATATTTGCATTTTTTAAGTGTGATTGACTCAAGCCATAGTCTACCATCTCAAGAAGAGCTCTTAAGAGGATGGTCTTGGTCATACACAATACATTCCAAGTTCATCCCAAGTGCAATGGGAAGCAGTCTTGTGAAGGTAAGGTGTTGAGATCAATTTGCACAAAAAGAGTCCATTTTTGTTTTCATTTTAGCACATAGATTTATGAGTATGTGAAGGACTCGAGTATGGATCTACTCAGCTTCACCCAAGTTGCTATAGGGACTAGTAGAAATCCAAAATTTCACCAAGAATGGCATATGCACCTAGAGAGGAAACATAGTAAGTAAAAGCAACATATTTCATCAAGTTTTCATTTAAAGCTTTAATTTTCAAATTTTAATAAGCTTAGCAAGACGATTCAAAATGAACTTGGACATATCTAAGCTAGCATTTTTCTTCATAAAAGTAGCAGGGTGCATAGCATGAATAGAAGATCATTTGCATAGTAGACAAAGCTCACAAAACAGAAAATGAAGTCTATATGCAATGCATAAAGCAAATTCTCAAACTCCCCCTCAACAAGTGAATCAATTTTAAGCACAAATCTTGTTCAAGTTGTGTTATTAGCAAAATTAAGCTCAAGGAAGGTCCAAAAGAACTCAATCGAAACCAGAAACACAGAATGAGGAGAAGAAGTCAAGAGACTGCAAACTGGGTGGCTATAGAGTACAGAAAAGATAGTAGATAACACTATGGCTCAGAAACACCCAGAAGATGCAAAGGAAAAGAAAAGCTGGGAGAAAATATATAATACATAATATACAACCCAGCTCCCCCTCACGATAAGCTGTAAGGGCACACAACTCCAAGCTCTCCTCTCAAGGCCACAAACCTAGAGCGATACAAAGGCTTAGTAAAGATATCGACAATGTGGTGATCACTCTCCATAAATTGAAGAACTATATCACCCTTCTACATATGGTCTCTAAGGAAGTGATATCTAATGTCAATGTACTTGGTCTTGGAGTGTTGCACTGGGTTTTTAGCAATGCAAATAGTAGAAGTGCTGTCACAGAAAAGTGAAACACTCTCTATTTCTAACCCAAAGTCCCGCAAGGTCGATATCATCCAAAGCACCTGACTACAACAACTAGCTGCAACAACGTACTCGACCTCAGCAATGGACTGTGCAACTTCAGACTGCTTCCTAGATGACCAAGAAACAAGAGAAGTGCAAATGAATTGGCAAGTGCCAGAAGTTCTCTTCCTATCTATCCTACAGCCAGCAAAGTCTACATCGAAAAAGGCTATAAGGGATAGATAAGAAGAAGAAGAGTACCAAATACCATAATCAATGGTAGCTCGAAGGTACCTGAAGATGTGCTTCACTGCTTGGCAGTGAGAGGTGTGAGGAGAAGCTTGAAATCGAGTGCACAGACACACAGCAAAGTGTATGTCCAACCTCGAAGCAATAAGGTACAGGAGGGAGCCGATCATGCTCTGGAATTCCTTCTGATCATCTGGCTCACCATCTTCATCAGGCTCGAGGACAACAGTGGTGGCCATAAGAGTTATCACCGGCTTCCCGTCAGATAGGTCGAAGCGCCTCAGGAGGTCTCGAGTGTACTTACCTTGATGCAAGAAAGTGCCCTCTCGAGTCTACTTGATTTGGAAGCCGAGGAAGTAGCTCAACTCTGTAACATCCCAATTTTGCCTATAATTTCACTCATATGCATTTTGATATTTTTCTGAATTTATTGGATTTTCCAGAAATTATTTGAATTTACTTTAATTAAGTATATTGAACCTTTTGTGAAAACTAATTATAAATAGATAAAAACTAATATAAAGTTTTGCCAAAAACATTTTATTTGAGTTCAAAATGTCTCAAAGTATTTATGAGAATTTTCTTGGATTTTTCCTGATATCTAATAGCTTGATACTAATTAAGCTAATTTCTGTAATTATTTTAAATCAAAAACCTGAGAAAAATCGTGTGAACAGTACTGGGCCGAGCCCAGCACTATGCGCGCGTGAGCCCAGCGGCTGCGGCCCGTTCGGCCCGCTTCGTCGTCGCCTCACGCGTAAGCCGTTGGATGAAGATCGTGCGGTCTTCATCTCCGCGAAACCCTAACGCCTGTGAGCCGTTGGATCAGGATCGTGCGTCCGAGATCGCTTCGCATTAAGTTTGGAAGGTTGGATCGCATCCGTTGATTTTCGAAAGTGCGGATCGGATCTTATCGCCCGGAGCTTGATCGTGGCCGTTCATTGCAGATTGGATGGGTGTCCGTCGTCGTCTCCGACAGGGTCTCCGAAATCGCCGTCGCGCGCTGTCTCCGCAGCGGATTGAAAAGGTTGTCGTGTTTGCTGGCACGCCGAGGCTATAAAAGCCGCAGCCTGCACCCCGAGGTTCCTCATCCCCTTGTGCATCTAATCGCTCTAGTCCTAGCCTCAGAGTTGCCGCTATTTAGCCCCGAGAGCTCGCCGTAGTTCTTCGTAGCGCAGCCGCTTGTTTTCTCGTCGTTCCGCCGCCGTCGAGCCTCCATTTGCCGTGTGTGTTCCGGTTTCAGTTTCATCGTGTCAAGCCGCACTGGAGCTGCCACCTCTTCGTCACTGGAAGGAGCTAGTTCGCCGTTGGACCCGTCGTCGTCTTCGTCTTCGGGAACCCAGCGCCGTCGCGACATTGCCGTGCTTCGGAGCTTCGCTCAGCCGTCAGATCTTCGCCGAACCGTCCAGATCATGCCACGTCTTCGTCGTCAGCAGTGTTCTGCTCGGGTAAGCTGTGGCCGTTAGATTTACGATGAACGATCAGGATTGAGCCACGTAGGAGTAGATCAGTAGCCGTTGGATCCTTGCGCGGATGTGTGACGCGTGTCAGCTCAGAAGCCGAAGCGTGTGCGCCGGGTGTACGGTGGATAGGTGCGTGCCGTGGACGTGGTCTGTAGACCGAGCGACATGGTGCATTTTTATTGGCCCACGTGTCGCGATGATGTCATGCTGACATCATCCGGTCCACAGCACAGTACCTCAAGTCCACGGTGGACCAACGTGATTTCATGGATTGAGTCCATGCGCTAAAGCCACATGTCCGTCTCTGATTGGTCCACGTGTCGCTTGCGCATTAATCGGTAATTTCCAGTAGAAAAATAATTCTGGAAAATCGGATTTTCTAATTTCTGTATTTTCAGTATTTATTCAAACTTCAAAAGGCTATAACTTTTGCATTTTAACTCGGATTTGAGTGATTCAAATTTCTAAAAAAAATTAAAATCAAGATCTATTTAATGGTGCTTTTTAATTGAATTTTTGGGGTCTATTTGCTCTCTGTTTTGGGTGTTTATTGCCATTTTATCCCGATTCGCGTAGACGTTGAATTGCTCGGTGCTCCGGAGGAAGATTCGTCGCTTCAAGACCCAGGTTCAGAGCAAGACTAGTACCTGTTCCAAGGCAAGTTGTGCTTTGATCATATTGCACCTAATTTCACAAAATTGCTATTTTGTCTTTAAAATTTATGCATGATACTTTATGTGTATAAATGATTTCAATTAATCTGTGAATTAGATAATATGCCTATTTGAATTAAATCGTACCTTACCAATTATATGCAATGATCTAATTGTCACCCTAGAATGTGGAACTATAGTTGGTTAATAGTAATAATCAACATGGGACTAGTTAGACCGTATTAGTTG
This sequence comes from Otatea glauca, assembly GCA_036346275.1. NCBI lineage: Eukaryota > Viridiplantae > Streptophyta > Magnoliopsida > Poales > Poaceae > Otatea > Otatea glauca. The sequence goes on along the minus strand of CM070720.1, from coordinate 1,683,020 downwards.
CTTAGCCATGCCACGTCATCACATGTATCTGGAACATTGATATTTAATCTTGACTAATGGATTATGGAACAATGTTTATAAATTAGTGTGTCATGTGTTGTCACACAGTGATATTAAGTTGTCGTGGCGAGGAGGTCACACAACTAGATTGAATTGCTGATGGCACATGGTGCTTGGTAATCAACTGGGGTGGTATCACTTTAGATCGGGGTAGGTGGCAAGGGGCAGTATGCCAAGGTGGGCCTGTTGTGCAGGGGTATGTGGAAGTCTTGCTTCGGTCACTTTAAGAACTTAACCTTGCAAGCCTTTGACCCGAGTCATACTTGCAACCACACGTCTGAAATGGGACAGCCTAGCTGACTAATTTGTGATGTTTAGATTTTTGGTACTACGTTGGTGTTCAGTGAGTCCCGGGTTATGGGGTAGCTCACATGGCGCAAGAGGGGGGCCTTGGATGTGGTAACCAGGCCCACCAGTGTTGAAACCTTAGTGGGTAGTACCGGGTCTAAACAAAGCATTGTAAAGGCTTTGTTATGATCACTCACCTGTGTGGTGTTTGATTATATCGTGTGGGTAAAGTGCATAACCTCTGCAGAGTGTAAAACTATTCGAATAGCCGTGCTCACGGAATTGAGCAATGCTCGGGAATTACAGTCAAGGGTTAGACTTTTGTTAAATAAAAACTTGTTGGGATGGTGGGTTGTCATGAAAACTTGGAATTTGACTTAGAATGAAAAACCCTGTTTACTTGAAAAGTTGAATCTATTATTTCTTATTATTTATTTTACTGTCTTGTAATCTACTTACTGTATTCTTTTATAAATACTGCTTTACTGCAAAATAGCCATGTTAGCCTTCCTTGGAATAAGCCAAGCATGTAGAATATTAGACTCACATTACTGTGCACAACTTGTTGAGTGCTTTATGTACTCACCCCGCAACAACAAACTTCAGAAGAGGAAGAATCCACGGCATTCTTGGAGGAGGAGTACCACGACGCTGAGACTTAGGGTCTGAACCTCGTTAGTTGCCTGTGGTGAACTAGGGAGCTGCTACGTTTACTTTATTTCCGCTGCTACTTAATTGCTATTTCTTAGTTAAACCCTGTGAGGCAATAATCATGTAAGACAACAATTATTATTAATTATTGAAGTATGCTATATTCCGCTGTGTATGACTGTGATAGCATCTATGTTGAGCCTGTGTGCACTAGCGTGATCCTGGACTAGTGCGATATACACAGAGGGTCCGGATTTGCATATTCGGGTCCCGACAAACTCGCCCATCATGCTCATCTTTAACTCTGTGCTCATCACTTCTGAAAACTGAGACACAAGAGAGTGCGAAGAGCCACCAAAGATAATATCGTCCACACAAATCTGGACAAGAAGAAAATGAGAACCCTGGTGTCTGATGAACAGAGTCTTGTCACTATACCCATCTTAAAAACATGGTAGAGAAGATAGGACTTAAGCCTCTCATAACAAGCTCTAGGGGCCTACTTAAGTCCATATAAAGCTTTGTAAAGCTTGGTTTGGGTATTTGGGGTTCTCGAATCCTGGAGGCTGCCGGACATACACCTCTTCCTCAATATACCTATTGAGAAATGCACTCTTGACATCCATTTGAAAAAGCTTGAAGCCCTTAGATGCCAAAAATGCAAGTAGGATTCTAATAGCCTCTAGTCTAGCTACAGGGGCAAAGGTTTCCTCGAAGTCAAGACCCTCGACCTGAGAAAAGCCCTGTGCAACTAGCCTAGCCTTGTTTCTAATGACAACCCCATCCTCACTCTACTTGTTCTTGAATACCCACTTGGTCCCAATAACATTATGACCAGATGGGGGCTCAACGAGCAGCCAAAACTTGTTCCTCTCGAAGTTCTCAAGTTCCTCATGCATATCATTAATCCATGATTCATCGGATAATGCATGAGGAAAATCCTTCGGTTCAAAGGAGGCAACAAAGGCTGAGTGGAGGCAGAAACTGGAAAAACCTGATTTTGAGCATGTGACATGCTCAAACAGATCACTGATGATCTGATCAAGTGGATGATGTCTCTGAATATGGTGGGGAGGTCAAGAAGCAGAAGTGGCCTCTACCTCATGCACAAAAGAGGTAGGAATAGAGCCACTCGATGAAGGAGAGTCTAACGGTAAGGGCTAGTCTCCCTGAGGTGCAAAAATGGAACTGGTGGCACCTCAGGTGTAGACGGGACTGATCAGGTGGAACACCGTCATCTCCAACATCCTCATCCTCAACAAAGATAGTCTCGGAGAGAGAAGAAGAGTCCAAAATGTCAGGTTTAGCTCCTGGGCTAGCCTCATCAAAGGCCACTTCACAGGTCTCTATGATCCTATACGCATCACAACTTCAGACCCTATAGCTACGAGAAGAAGTCGAGTAACCCAGAAAAATACCATCAAAAAAGCGAGACTCAAACTTATCCAGGTTAACAGACTTCAAAATAAAACACTTGCAACCAAACACACGAAAATGAGAAACACTGGGCTTTCGCCCATACCTAAACTCGTAAGAAGTGCGGTGCAAATGTGCTCTCAATAATACTCAATTAGACACATGGCAAGCAGTAGCTATAGCCTCAGCCCAAAACTTCCTAAGAGTACTGTATTCGTTTAGCATCGTCCTGGACATCTCAACCAAGGTCCTGTTTTTCCTTTCCACCATGCCATTTTGCTGAGGGACGTATGGAGAGGAAAACTGATGCTCTAGACCTAACTTCTCACAGAAACTCTCAAAGTAGAAGTTCTTGAACTCCGTGCTATTATCACTACGAATAGCTCCTAAGGCACCAAGGAGCTCAGCAGACATCCTACTAACCAAACCCTTGAAATGGGTAAAAGACTCATCCTTCGAGGCCATGAAAAACACCCAAGAATACCTCGAGAAATCATCGAAAATGACAAGGACGTACCACTTCCCATCCGTTGACTGCACTCGAGCTGGACCAACAGTGTCCATATGTAAAAGCTTTCCTGGTGCATCGGTCATCATAACAGTAACTGGAGGATGAGAAGTAGTAACCATCTTGCTATATCAGCAAGGAGAGCAAACTAAATCTTTGACCATCTTGAGTTTAGGTAAACCACGAATGAGATCATGATTGCTAACTCGAGTCATATGGTCGAAGCCAATGTGACCAAGTCTCATATACTAGAAGGAGAGATCACAGGACTCAGAAGCAATCAAACACCGAAGAGAGTCTCCAGGACGGCGGAAAGACTGACCATGGGTAGCTCCAGGACGAAAACTCGACTGAACAACATGAAGTCTGAGTCCTGAATGCTGCCCAAAAACAAGCAACACCCTATCCTGTCTAGCAACAGTGTGTGCCTTAGGAGCACTCAGAGTCTAGGAATGACCCTGAATACCCCTAAGGGAATGAACACACTCACACCTTGTGATCTTGGCACGCTTGAAGCAGAAATCAATCAAATGTCCATCCTTATGACAGAAGGTGCATGTATACTTCGCCTTACCAGAGGCAAAAGTAGCAGGAGGAGCAACCTTCTAATTAGAGATCCTATGGACAACCCCGGTAGATCGAAACACAGTGGTACTCATCCTGGGAGCTACCACGATCACACCACTCTTGGAGCCACGCGCAATGGTGGGAGGACGTGGCCGAGCATGCTCCAAGTAGTCAAATCTAGACCCTGATTAAATCGGCTAATCTTAGATTGGTCTAGGATGAGATTGAGCTTCGTCTTGCCTCCTACAAAGATTTGAGAGTGCTCATGAGATACTCTCTCCCGGAAGAGAGAGGCACAGGAAGAACAAAGGGAAGAGGAAGAAGAAGAACCAGATAAGGAAGAAATACCAGCACGTGCATTTTTCTTCCTCAACACTGCTGCCTCAACTTTGAGGGCCTCACAGGAAATGCAAGGAGCATTTCTAATCCTAAGGGCCTGGGCCTCAAGCTTCTTCCTAAGTTTGACTTGGACTTTATCTAAGTCCCTTTCAATCTCAGCACATCGCAAGCAACTTTCTTGTGACTTAACTAGTAAGTCCTTAGCAAGTTCAGCACACTTGACATTTAAGGATTTATTGTCAAGTTTTAGTTGCCTACAGCCCTCACATAAGCTGATTGAGTCCTTAGAAGCATGCAATTTAAGTTCATTGTTTCTAGTAGATAGCTTCCTAAGATGAGAGCTCATGGCATCAATTTCAGCAAGCAATTTAGGGCAATTTTCACACGATGAGCTAGTGTGAGCATGAAGAAAACTAGCACCTACAGAAATAGCATCAATAGCATAAGTGTTAGCATTCTTCGACATAAGACTCTCAAGCTCAGAAACCACACTATCATGCATAGTCCTTAGGTTCTCAGCTCCACAAGCAAAGCATCACACAGGGTACAGTCATCAAAGACTCGGGAGGGAGAAGATCTAAGAGAAGCTAACTCCCGAGCCAATGTACCTACTTCCTTCTCTAACTCCATACACCTAGCTCAAGCTCTAGCATAAAATTTCCTTAGCTTGCAGAAAGCTTCATTGAGCTGGTCATAGGAGGGTACCTCGTCCGAGTCGCTGTAGAGCTCGGAATCGCTAATGCCATTGGCATCCCCCATGAAGCACATCCCAGTGAAGTCATCGCCGCCTTTGGTCTTCTCTTGTAAATCATCCTCGCCCTCGTCGCTCCAGGTCTTCGTGTCTGAGAGGTTGATATCATCAAGTGCGACGAGGACGCGGTGGAAGAGCTTCTTGTTTTTTGAGAAGTTGCGGTACTTCTTCTCACACGTCGGGTCACGAGCTGGAGGCTTCTTGTTGCGGTTCTTGTCGATGTAGTCGTTCTTTGCCGAACCGCCAGAGTTGATCTTGCCCTTCTCTAGCTTGGGGCAGTTCGCTTGAATGTGGTTAGGACCACCACATTCGAAGCAGGTGATCGTGCTACCTCTCTTTCTCTCTCTCACCCTCTTGTATGCATGATAAAATTTGCGAGCTAAAAGAGCAAGCTTATTTTCTAGAAATTTTTCCAGTTGGTCATCGCTTAGCTTGCAAAGGGTGGAGAGGGAAAAACCAGCAGAAGAATCTGAAGTGGATCTAGTGGGATCGGTGACCAAAGCCATCTACTAAGATTTTGTCTTGCGAGAGACGACATCGATCTCATGAGTCTTGACACGGGAATAAAGCCCATCAAGAGTCAGAGTCGATAGGTCAGTAGTGTCCTTGATGGTGGTCACCTTCATCTCCCAAACTCGAAGATCGAGTGAGTTCAAGAAATGTCGAGCATTATCCGAGTCAGGGTATATGCAACCGACTGCTCTGAGGTCGCTCAAAATCTTTGTACATTAATCAAAGCACTTGTCAAGACTTTCACCAACTTGTTGATCAAACTTGTTGTAATCACACTTGAATTGGTCCTATCTCACCGTTTTTATTTGGGTGGTGCCCTCATGGTAAGCATCGAGGGTCGCCCAAATCTGATGAGCAGAACGGAGGTGAGAAATCCTATTGTACTCACTGTGGCTAAGACACTATATGAGAATATTCCTTGCTATAGCGTTTGCCTCAACGTCAGCCATATTGTCGGCCGTGACATTTTCATCGGCACGAACCTCATACGGGAGTTTCACCTTCTGCCATATTTGGAAGCCCTGGGCAGTAATGTACGACTCCATCCGAGATTTCCAGAAAGGAAAATGAACTCCAGAAAAGATGGGAGGCTTTGTGGAATACTATCCAACCAAGCCCACAAACAATTCAATCAAAAAGAGCAAATGAAATAGAGGAAGTTTTCCTGCAAATTCGGTATGACTGGGTTAAATTCGGTAGCACCAAAATCTAGTATGACCACGCGAAGGGCGGTATGACCAGGCTCAAGAATAGCAGGAAGAACAGAGCCAAGAACAGCACGAACTCAAAAGCTAATTTGAGGAATCTTTTGATCGGCTAGACAAAAACTCATGAAACTTGGTAGATATGATCCTAAGAATGTCAGGAACTTATTCCAACCTTCAATCGCAAGGATTGACGTCAAAGTTCTGACCTTTTACACTTTTAAGGAAGAACACAACAAGTTTGAGCAAAACTTGAGAACTTGATCTTGGACTTACTCGTGGGGTTTTGATGATCAAGATGATCTTGGATAACCTCCCACACATCACAGTAAGCAAGAACACAAGTCCAAAACCCCTCTAACACAATCTGGAAGAAAGATTCACTTAAGCATACAACATCGGTTTCTTACAAGAAAGAATACAAGATTTGCCTACATGATTGGGATATGGTCTGAAGAAGACTCATCCATCAATCATACATCCTCAGCACAAGATCCAAAAGCACTTAGAAGGAGGGGAGGCAAATCCAAATGTGCAAGAAGAAAATTGCAAGAATGTAAATTGCAGAATTTAATTGTTGAATTTAAATGCGTAAAGTAAATTCAAGTATAAGAGAAAATGAATCACTCCTAAACCGTGGGAAAGCACACCCTGCGCCCTCCCTCCTCCCCTCCTTATATAGCCACGAGATGAAACCCTAAACTAGGGCCCATCAGCGTGCTAATCCCACGAGGTTCATTAATTACGGATCCAATCCAAATTAATGCGTCCCAGTCCATTAAGTGTGTGACCCTGCAGGTTCACGTACGTTTGGACGTGGATTCGGAAAACTCCTTTTCAATCCAATAGTTGGTAGTGGCTTCTTGCAAAGTATGCCAACTCCCAAACATACTATGATCAAATCGGATGTAACCTATCAAAAGTACTCATGTAATAATCCCTTTGCCAAGTATATGAAGATTGATCTCAAGGCGAGAAGCATGTCATCCTTTGATGATTCAATCCATCTCTCGTATCCGTGATATATTAATAAGTTGTGATTGACTCCTCAATCACGGCATGGCCATGCACTTCCTTAATCATATCACACGAGTGGCCTTGTCATATATCTCCGTTTCATTGGAGTGGCAAATTCCATCTTGATTGCTCACTTCCTCTCGCACGTTTCATAGTAAACATGAAAGCTACCTTTATAACTATCCGGTTAGGAAGTAGTGTTTGATAGCCCCAAGGAAAACTATTACACATGTAGGGAATATGACAATCTCGTGTCTAAGGATCATACATCTACTAGGTATGAGATACACTGATGGCACATAAGAATGAAACATTCTCGCAGTGTCCCATTGCGGGTCTATCTAACCCATGTTCTTCAACATGCGTCCACAATGTATAGATGATATCTCTATATCCCATGATCTATGAAGCATGATCATCGATCACTACATGTGCTGATCTATTCATCGTTGTCCTATACGATGATATCCGATTAGAGATATTTATCGAATTACATCATTAAGTAAAGAGCTTCATAAGCAAGTCACATACTTGTTGATCAATACAATGATATACATTCATTGGACCAATAATCATATTATTATTCATAAACATAGTCATGTTACAATCATTTAAATGATTGCCTCAAGGGCATAACACTAACAATCTCCCACTTGCACTTGAGTCAATCAATTAAGTATCTAATACCAATAGACCTTGTGTGCGCCTCATGCTTAGGCTGTGGCAGTGGCGTTGTCAACGGATCGGCCACATTGGCTTCCGTATGTACTTTGCATATTCTCACGTCACCTCTATCCACAATCTCGCGAATAAGGTGAAAGCGACGGAGTATGTGTTTAGACTTCTGATGTGATCTAGGCTCTTTTGCTTGTGCAATGGCACCACTATTATCACAATAGATGTCCATTGGACTAGAGGCACTAGCGACCACACCAAGCAATCGTGATAAACTTCTTAATCCACACAGCTTCTTTTGCGGCCTCCGGCCGCAATGTACTCCGCTTCGTCGAGAGTCGCCACCGTGTTTTGCTTGGAACTCTTCCACCATCGCTCCTCCATTAAGTGTAAACACAAACCCAGATTGCGATCGAAAATCATCTTTGTCAGTTTGGAAGCTTGCATCGGTGTAACCCTTTGCAACCAGATCTTCCTCACCTCCAAAAACAAGGAACATACCCTTAGTTCTTCTCAAGTACTTCAGGATATTTTTTACGGCTATCCAATGACCATCACCAGGATCCGCTTGGTATCTGCTCGTGACACTTAGAGCATATGAGACATCTGGGCGTGTACAGATCATGGCATACATAATAGACCCAATAGCTGAAGCATATGGAATCTTGCTCATCCTGTCTAGCTCATCAGATGTCGAAGGACACTGATTCTTGCAGAGACTGATGCCATGTGACATTGGCATGAAACCTCTCTTGGATTCATACATATTGAATCTTTTCAATATCTTTTCAATGTACGTTTCCTGACTTAATCCAATTAACCTTTTTGATCTATCTCTATAGATTTTTATGCCCAAGATATAGCATGCTTCTCCCAAATCCTTCATTGAGAACTCCTTTTCAATGAAGTCTTAACATCTTCAAGCATAGGAATGTCATTCCCGATCAATAATATGTCATCCACATACAAAATCAGAAATACAAGTGCGCTCCCACTAGCCTTCTTGTAAACACAAGGCTCTTCTTCATTTTTGATAAAGTCAAAACCTTTGACTACTTCATCAAAACGAATGTTCCAACTCCGAGATTCTTGCTTTAATCCATAAATGGATCTTTGAAGCTTGCATACCCTTTTAGCATATTTAGGATCAACAAAACCTTCAGGTTGTATCATGTATACATCCTCGTAAAGATTCCCATTAAGGAATCTTTGTTTTGACATCCATTTGCCATATTTCATAATCAAAATATGCAGCAATAGCTAAAATGATCCGGACAGACTTGAGCATGGCTACCGGTGAGAAAGTTTCATCATAGTCAACTCCTTGAACTTGTTTGAAACCCTTTGCCACCAACCGTGCCTTATAGATCTGAACATTTCCATCTACGTCTATCTTTTCTTGAAAATCCATTTGCACTCAATGGTTTTACACCATCGGAGAGTCGACCAAGTTCCAAACTTGATTGTCATGCATGGATTGAATTTGGATCTCATGGCTTCAAGCCATTTTTTGGAGTTTGGGTCCATCATTGCTTCTTCATAAGTCGTGGGCTCATCATTGTCCAACAATAATATGTCACTCCCATATCTTATAGGTACATGACGTGGCCTCCCCGACCTACGTGGAGTCGAGTCTCTTCCACAAGTTGTACAACACTTTGTACATCTTGTGAAGGTTCGATGGTAGCTTGAACATATTCATGTGATTCTCGAACTTCATCAAGATACACATCACTCCTCTGATTTCTTTTGAAAGAAACTCTTTCTCCAAAAGACACCATTTGAGCAACAAAAACTTTGTTCTCGTTTCTTTTGTAAAAGTAATATCCTTTTGTTTCTTTAGGATACCCCACAAAAAGCATTTTTCTCGATTTAGGTGCGAGTTTATCGATTGTAAACGTTTTACATAAGCCTCACATCCTCATATCTTGAGAAATGACAACATGGGTCTTCTCTCGGTCCATATCTCATATGGCGTCTTCTCAACGGATTTTGATGGGACCCTATTCAAAGTGAACGCAATTGTCTCTAGAGCGAAACCCGAAGGATAATGGCGGATCTGTTTGGTGATCATTGGTGAACCATATCTAATAAAGTTCGATTCGTCGTTCGGACACGCCATTCCATTGAGGCGTTCTGGCGGAGTAAGTTGCGAACGATTCCACATTGCTTTAGATGATCACCAAACTCTTGGCTCAAGTATTCGCCACCACGATCGGATCGTAAGTGTTTTATTGTTTTACCAAGTTGATTTTGTACTTCGCTCAAACTCTTTGAACCTTTCAAAAGTTTTGATTTATGCCTCATTAAATAGATATATCCATATCTCTGAAGTCATCGGTAAAAGTTACAAAGTACTGAAACCCACCCCTAGCAGTCGAGCTCATTGGTCCACATACATATGTATGTACTAGGGCCAATAATTCACTTGCTCTCTCACTAAAACCTGTGAAAGGGGCTTTTGTCATCTTGCCAAGTAAACAAGATTCACATGTTTCAAATGATTCAAAATCAAATGAGGTTAGAAGTCCAACACCATGGAGCTTCTTCATGCGCTTCTCATTTATATGACCTAAGCGACAATGCCACAAAAAGGTAGGGTTCAAATCATTAGACCGATGCCTTTTTACATTAATATTATAGACATGTTTTTCTTCGAGTTCAAGGACGTACAACCCATCCACCATGGGGCAACGACCATAATACATATCATTCAAAAATATCGAACAAACAAAGTTCTTTATTTCAAATCATAACCTTCATGTTCCAAACAAGAAGATGAAATAATGTTTCTACTCAAAGATGGAACAAAATAACAATTATTAAGTTCTAAAACTAATCCTCAAGGCAAATGCAATGGGTATGTGCCAACAGCAAGACCAAAGAACTCTTGCTTTATTCCCCACGCGAAGACCCACTTCTCCTTTTGTCAAGTCTCTACTTTATCACCGCAACGAATTGCAAATGTGAGCAATCGAACCGGTATCATATACCCATGAGTGAGTGAAGAAGTAGCAAGATTAATTTCTATAACATTAATACCAAGTGGAAACCACATTTCCATTCTTCTTATCTGCCTGTACTTTTCAGCTTCGTTTCCAATGCCCTGTTTTCTTGCAATAGAAGCATTGGGTATCAGGTTGAGGGCCAACTTTAAGCTTCTGAAGCTTAGTTTTGAGGCTTGCGATCTCATCTTGATCCTTGCCCTTGCACTTGCTCTTGCTCTTTCCCGTTCCCCCAGCCTTAGCCTTCCTCTTTTTGAAAGCAGTTGTTTTCTGAACCATCATCACATGATTGGGTTTTTTCTTAATGCTTTCCTCGGCAGCCTTGAGCATCCCATGTAGCTCGGTTAGGCTCTTCTCCATGCTACTCATATGAAAATTCATAATGAATGGCTCAAAGCTCGAGGCGAGATTGAGAATAACATCGTGGCCAAACCGAGGCTAAGGGGAAACTCAAGTTTTTCCAATCTCCCAATGTAACCAATCATCTTGATCACATGAGGACTGACCGGACTGCCTTCAGCCAGCTTACAAGCAAATAAAAGCTTTGAGATACCATACCTCTCAGCTCTTGCTTGATTCCCAAACATGCCCTTCAAGCCCACAATCATATTGTAAGCATCCTGGTCCTCATATTGCTTTTGGAGCTCAGAGTCCATGGTGACTAGCATGAGACAGCTAACCTCTACAGAAGCATTAACATGCTTTTCATATTCAACCTTCAAATTGCAAGCAGCATTTTCGGCTGGTTCATCAGGAATTGGATTCTCTAGAACATAGTCCTTCTTTTCATGCTTGAGAACAATTCTCAAGTTGCGATACCAATCAACAAAATTAGTTCCATTCAGTTTTTCCTTTCCAAAACCGATCTCAAAGCAAAACCAGTGTAGCGGGAGTAGGAGAAGGTGCCATTGAACTACAACAAAAACATGCAAAGATTCTAAGCACTATGTTTATGTAAAACTTTTATTAAACTTTTAATTAAAGACACTTCTATTTTATGTCCCTTTATAGACACATAGTGAGTATTCAAGATCCATATTCATCAAACACTAGTGAGCTTTGGCATCACTTGCTAGAAATTTAATGACATAGGTAAGCAACACCTTTGCTAATTACATCATATGTAACTCTTGTTTGTTGAGTATGAAAACAAGTAATAAATGCCTCCATCAACTTGACTCATGGCCAGTCAACTGCCCCAAGGGCTCACATGAGGAGAGAGCACTTTCCGTATTCGGTGCCAATTAAGAAACACGCCTCATGTGTGTTTTCCTAGACACCACTTGTCTTGTATAGGTTCCTTCATTACTGAAATCAAATCCCAACCACTTATGTCCTCAACCCCAAAACCGTTTTGATAGCTTGATTAAATCTACCATTGTTATGCGTGATGTGTCCAACACATCCCTATCATTTATTGAGATAGCCATTGATATACTACTTTGGCAGTCATATCAATAATGATCTAAATTCTTGATAGGTGCAACAATTGGATGGACAATTTGATTTAAAAATTTTAACTATAGGGATGAACAAAGATTACTATGAACATGGCATCACATGCAATGAGCATAAAGAAAATAGCAAGGATTAAACACACATCCACAGAAAATCAAAATAAGCTGTGAAATAGCATGGCCCTTAGCATTAAGATCTCCATCATCATGCTTGTTTGTTCACCTAGCCATCTTGCTTGATTTGTTCACCTAGCCATCTTGCTTGATACCATCGTCTTCATCATTATGGATGCAACTCCTTACAACTTTTGATAATGAATTTTACATGAGGGTTTGAAGCATCACAAGTCGACACGCAGGTCGTTATACAATTTAAATAGCCTTATGGCTTGACACGGCACACAGGCCATGTGGAAATTACATGCATCACATACACATAGGCCATACCATTTCACATAATTCCCTACAAAAACGAGTTAAACAAAAGCAACCCTACGACTCCGGGGTCCGAGGGGCAGCGCCCCTGGCGGGGTCCAAGGGGCAGATTGACCCAATCCGATCTAACATTGGAAAACACCCTCAAAATTTCCACGGATCAACCAGATTGACCCAATCCGATCTAACATGATTGGCTTGGTCCCATATGGATACGTTTCAGAAACCCTGATGGCGGTAACCCGACCGGTAAGGGTAACGTCATACCATGAACGGACTCACCCAAATCAATATTGAATCTCATTTGCGCTACCATGGATCAACAGATTGACCCAATCCAACTCAATCGATTGGCTTGGTCCCATATGGATACGTTTGAAACCACGATGGCGGTAACCTACCGGTAAGGGTAACGTCGTACCATGAACGGACTCACCCAAATCAATATTGAATCTGTTTGCGCTTACCATGGATCAAGCAGATTGACCCAATCCAACTCAATCGATTGGCTTGGTCCCATATGGATACATTTGAAACCACGATGGCGGTAACCCGACCGTAAGGGTAACGTCGCACCATGAACGGACTCACCCAAATCAAGATTGAGTCGGTTTGCACTTTCTCAAACCCTAAACCGATCAATCTCATCGATGGCTGCCATCACCAATTCATCACATGAACTGGCTGAACATGTAATAGATCCAATCTACTAACCTTACACATCATATGTGCAACATCCAGATCACAAAACTATACGAGATGGCTCTATACCACTGAAGAGGAACGCGGTATGCTACGTTAGCACAAAAAAAAATCTACCGCGTAACCAGAAAGCTACTCGCAAGAAGGGGATCATAGATAAGATTACCACTAGACGCGCAGTTGCGGAATCCTTCGCGCGTCGATGTAGTGGATCGTCCTCACCGCAGTCATTGCGTCGATGTAGTGGATCGTCCTCGCCTTGCCGTGGATCATCCTCCCACGCCGCAGTTGCAGCAGCGTCACCGCAGTAGTCCACACGTCCAGAGATGGAACGCCGTGCGTCGGTGTGCAAGCACACCTTTCGCTCGGCGAGGGGCGAGAGGAGTAGGCTAGGGTTTTGAGTGAATCACTCCTAAACCGTGGGAAAGCACACCCTGTGCCCTCCCTCCTCCCCTCCTTATATAGCCACGAGATGAAACCCTAAACTAGGGCCCATCAGCGTGCTAAGCCCACGAGGTTCATTAATTACGGATCCAATCCAAATTAATGCGCCCGATCCATTAAGTGTGTGACCTGCAGGTTCACGACGTTTGGACGTGGATTCGAAAACTCCTTTTCAATCCAATAGTTGGTAGTGGCTTCTTGCAAAGTATGCCAACTCCCAAACATACTATGATCAAATCGGACGTAACCTATCAAAAGTACTCATGTAATAATCCCTTTGCCAAGTATATGAAGATTGATCTCAAGGCAGAAGCATGTCATCCTTTGATGATTCAATCCATCTCTCGTATCCGTGATATATTAATAAGTTGTGATTGACTTCTCAATCACGGCATGGCCATGCACTTCCTTAATCATATCACACGAGTGGCCTTGTCATATATCTCCGTTTCATTGGAGTGGCAAATTCCATCTTGACTGCTCACTTCCCTCTGCACGTTTCATAGTAAACATGAAAGCTACCTTTATAACTATCCGGTTAGGAAGTAGTGTTTGATAGCCCCAAGGAAAACTATTACACATGTAGGGAATATGACAATCTCAGGTCTAAGGATCATACATCTACTAGGTATGAGATACACTGATGGCACATAAGAATGAAACATTCTCGCAGTGTCCCATTGCGGGTCTATTTAACCCATGTTCTTCAACATGCGTCCACAATGTATAGATTGTAGGGAAACGCGGTATGCTACGCTAGCACGAAAAAAAAAACTACCGCGCAACCAGAAAGCTACTCGCAAGAAGAGGATCATAGATAAGATTACCACTAGACGCGCGATTGCGCGAATCCTTCGCCAGCGTCGATGTAGTGGTTCGTCCTCGCGCGATCGTTGCGTCGATGTAGTGGATCGTCCTCGCCCGCCGTGGATCGTCCTCCCACGCCGCAGCCGCAGCAGCGCCACCGCAGAGTCCACACGCCCGGAGATGGAACGCGTGCGGCGTGTGTGCAAGCACCTAGTCGCTCGGCGAGGGCGAGAGGAGGAGGCTAGGGTTTCAAGTGAATCAAACCTAAACCGTGGAAAGCACACACTGCGCCCTCCTCCTCCTCCTTATATAGCCACGAGATGAAACCTAAACCGGGCCCACCAAAGATGCTAAGCCCACGAGGTTCATTAATTACGGATCCAATCCAAATTAATGCGTCCCACCATTAAGTGTGTGACCCGCAGGTTCACATACGTTTGGACATGGATTCGAAAACTCCTTTTCAATCCAATAGTTGGTAGCGGCTTCTTGCAAAGTATGCCAACTCCCAAACATCTTGTGATCAAATCGAAGCAGAACCTATCAAAAGAACTCATGTAATAATCCCTTTGCCAAGTATATGAAGATTGATCTCAAGCGAGAAGCATGTCATCCTTTGATGATTCAATCCATCTCTCGTATCCGTGATATATTAATAAGTTGTGATTGACTCCTCAATCACGGCATGGCCATGCACTTTCTTAATCATATCACACGAGTGGCCTTGTCATATATCTCTGTTTCATTGGAGTGGCAAATTCCATCTTGATCGCTCACTTCCTCTCGCACGTTTCATAGTAAACATGAAGCTACCTTTATGACTATCCGGTTAGGAAGTAGTGTTTGATAGCCCCAAGGAAAACTATTACACATGTAGGGAATATGACAATCTCAGTCTAAGGATCATACATCTTCTAGGTATGAGATACACGATGACACATAAGAATGAAACATTCTCGCAGTTGTCCCATAGCGGGTCTATCTAACCCATGTTCTTCAACATGGTCCACAATGTAGAGATGATATCTCCATATCCCATGATCTATGAAGCATGATCATCGATCACTACATGTGCTGATCTATTCATCGTAGTCCTATACGATGATATCCGATCAGAGATATTTATCGAATTACATCATTAAGTAAAGAGCTTCATAATCAAGTCACATACTTGTTGATCAATACAATGATATACATTCATTGGACCAATAATCATATTATTATTCATAAACATAGTCATGTTACAATCATCTAAATGATTGCCTCAAGGGCATAACACTAACACTCATATCCCATATTTAGATATTCGAAAGTAGCCCCCGAACTCTGTTTAGTGGAGAGTCCATACAAGCGCTTGGTCGATTTCTGCCAAATTTTGACTTGGTCGAGTAACACCCTGCCGACTTGTGGTCGAACGACTTGAGTAGATTGGTAGTAGCTAAGTTTCGAGTAGAAATGTTGCTGGGTCGAGTGCCCTGTCGTCAGCTCAACTCGAGTCCTTAGACAAACCAATTGTTACTCGATATCGTTTTATCGATTTGACTCTGAGCAGAGTTAGAAAATATGAAAAATCCAAATGTTGGGTAGTTGAGCATTTATGGCTTCCGTCTGTTATGCCAAAATTTGCACTGCGCCATCATTCTGCTTTTCTCTCTAATCGAAGCACCGCGCCGCGGGGTGTGAACCGTTCGCTTGGAGAGAAGGTTTTAGCTTATAAATTCCCAGACCTGGAATTGTAGCCGTTCCCCATTTTTGCCTCCAGTCATACTTTCGAAGACTCCACTGTGCTCCTTAAACCTTAGCGCCACCACCTTCGAAGAATCCATCCCCTATCTTTCTCAATGGCGTCTAGACTTTAACCAGTGCCGGATTTCTCCCGTCGCCAGAGAAGAATCCTGAGACGGCCGCACCCGCTTCCCCCAACGGTGAAGCGGTCTTCGAGGACAAGGCCCTCCAAAGGGTGTGGCAAAAATCGATGATGACGGAGAAGCGTCTTGCCAAATTGGTGAAGGATGGCTTCGTTCCTTCTTGGGAGTTCTTCCATTGGAGGCCGTCACAAGGTGAGTTGTATCCCACCCTGCGGAACGAGGATGAGACTGTTGTTTTTGAGGCTTTTTTCTGCTGCGGACTCAATTTCCCGTTCTCCATTTTTGATCTCGGCTCTTGACTTCTGCTCGTAGCGCTTTAGTTCTTCAACAGCACCCATGGCTTCTACCCCACTATCGTCCCCGTCTCTGGAGATCCTCAAAAGGTCCCCTCCCCCTACGTCAGCGGCCACAGTCTCTCTGGGCGGATCATCATCCTCTCCGATGATGAGGAGGAGTCCACTGGGAGGCTATTGAGAGGGAGGTCTGGCCGGAGGAGGAAGATGAGGCCGCCGGGGAAGAAAATGCCGCTGTCGACGCTGCCGCCGCCGCTGGGGGAGAAGATGCCACCAGGGAAGAAGAAGAAGCTCAAGAGGGTGTCATCGACCCGACCTCCCCTCACGCTCCACGTTCTATAGGTGCACTGCCACCTTCAAAGATGGAGAGGTCGCCTTCTCCATCGACAAGTGGTCGGACTTTCGCGTCCTCTTCCGACTCGTACCAAGGGCGAAGGCCCATCCTGAGGATCATCAACTGCCAGCACCCGAAGGAGCAGAAGAGGTGATGTGATGCCTTTGAAGGCAAGTAGCAATAGGGTACCTACCTCACTTGTAATAGGACAACTTATGTTAGTTAATTTTAATGAACTTGTACTTACCTGGATTTTGGTTGTGATGCACGGTCCTTATTATTCATGTATGAAATTTTCCATGAGTTGCCAAGCATCGTTCCATCTGTTGTTGATATTCGTACCGATCCAGGTCAAGTCACTCTGGCCACTATGTAAGGACCTTCCCAATTAGGCGATAGCTTATTGCTTCTGTCTTGCTTCTGCACCTTTCATAATACTAAGTCCCCAGTTGTGAGCACTCTCTCCTGGACTCTGGCTATGATATCTACGCAAGGCTTGTTGATACTTGGCTACTCGAATGGATGCTTGATCCCTGTACTCCTCGAGTAGATTTACATCATCTGTTCGCACCTGCTCCTGTTCCTCTTTCGAGTAGTTGTCCACTTGAGGTGACCTGAATGTTAACTAGGTTGGAAGCACCGCTTCTACTCCGTAGACTAAGAAAAATGGTGTTTCACCAGTGGCTCGACTGGTCGATGTACGAACAGCCCACAACAACGAGGGAGTTCTTTCGCCCTCTGGGTCGAGTAAGCCTTGAGCCTATCAAACATGCTGGTCTTGATCCCCTGCAAAATTATGTCGTTGGCACGTTCGACCTGACTGTTACTCTGAGGGTGAGCTACAGAAGCGAAGCAAAGTTTGATACCCAATTCTTCGCAAAAGGCTATGAAAGCATTGCTTTTGAACTATCTACCGTTGTCTATGATTACTCGATTAGGGATGCCGAATCTAGTAACGATGCTCCTCATGAACTTCTTAGCCGCTTCTGAGGTGATGTTCCTAATGGGTTCAGCTTCGATCCACTTGGTGAACGTGTCGATAGCCATGAACAGGAACTTGTAACCTCCTTGGGCTCCTGGGAATGGTCCCAAGATATCCAAGCTCCAGACAGAAAAAGGCCAAGATAGAGGAAAATTTTGCAGGGCTTGGGCTGGTCGGGTGGTTTGGTTGCCGTAAAATTGGCAGCTCTCGCACTTTTTCACCAACTCGCAAGCATCCTGGAGGGCAGTCGGCCAATAGAACCCTTGCTGGAAAACCTTTCCGACTAGGGTGCGATACGACGCATGGTTGCCGCAGATGCCTCCATGGACATCGAGCAATATCTTATTGCCCTCTTCCTGAGTGATGCACTTCATCAAGATTCTGTTACTCCCCTTTCGGTAGATCTTGCCGTCTACCAATGCGTATAGCTTGGTCTTACGTGCAATTTTCTCGGTTGAGGCATCATCATCAGGGAGCTCTCGACCTTCGAGATAGGCTTGGAGTGGAGTCATCCAAGTTAGCTCATGTTCGAGTAGACAGCTTTCGTGTCTGCGGGTTCTGCCTCGCTTACCCGCCAGGCTACTGGTCGAGTTGGGCAGCATCTGCCTCCCGTACGGGGGAGACAGATGGTTTCAGGAGTTTCTCGATGAAGTCTCCTGTGGGTGTGGGCAAACAGGATGAAGCGAGCCTGGCAAGTTCGTCGGGGCGGAGTTGTCACTTTGCCTAATATGCCTTACCTCGAGCCCTTCGAACTTGTGCTCTAGCTTGCAAACCTTATTCAGATATGCCATCATGTTGTCATCCGAGCACTGGTACTCCTTTTGCACTTGGTTTACGACTAACTGTGAGTCACCTTTTATGAATAATCGTCTGATCCCAAGTGACGCAGCTACGCGGAGCCCGTTAACCTGTCCCTTGTATTCTGCAACATTGTTTGAGGATTGAAAATCGAGTTGGATAACATATTTAAGCTCCTCACCTGTTGGAGATTTGAGCACGAGGCCAAACACTTCTCCTTGAAGCACCAGTGACCCATCCAACTATAGTCCAATGGTCATCGATTGTCTTGTGCTCTTTTTCTTCGACGTGCGTCCATTCCGCGATGAAGTCCGCCAAGGCTCCTGACTTGATGCTGGTTCACGGCGTGAAATCGACCTCGAACACGTTGAATTCGACCGCCCACTGTGCAATTTGCCCTGTCGCCTCTCGGTTGCGTATTACCTCCTTGACCAGATACGTCGGCATGGCCGTAATCTTGCACGCCTGGAAGTAGTGTCACAGCTTTCGAGAAGTCATCAGGATGGCGTACAACATCTTCTGCACTTGAGGGTATCGTAACTTGGCATCATGTAAGACCTCGCTCATGTAGTACACCGGCTTCTAGACCTTGGCCTTTTTCTCGGGGCAATCCCGCTTGACCACTAGGACTGTGCTTACTACTTGAGGGGTAGCTACAATGTACAAAAAGAGCTCTTCTTTTTCGTTAAGCAAGGTTAAAACTGACAGAGATGATAAGTACATTTTCAATTCATGAAAAGCTTCTTCTGCCTCCTTGGCCCACTTGAAAGTGTCCTGCCACTTGAGTAATTTGAAGAAGGGTAGCCCTCGTTCGCCCATCCGAGAGATGAATCGACTAAGGGTTGCGATGCAACCCGTGAGCTTTTGCACTTCCCTCAGCGTTTGCAGAGGACGCATCTGGTCGATGACCTCAATTTTACGCGGGTTGGCCTCGATGCCTCGACTGGACATCAGGAAACCAAGAAGCTTGCCAGACAGAACGCCGAATGTACACTTCTTGGGGTTAAGCATCATGCGATACTTCCTAAGATTGTCGAATGTCTCCTCGAGGTCTCTGATTAAAGTGTTCCCGGTTTTTAACTTGACTATGATATCATCGACGTACGCTTCCACATTTCGCCTGATTTGGGATTTCAAGTAATTTTAGATACAGCGTTGATACGTAGCACCAGCACACTTCAAATCGAAAGGCATCTTAATATAACAGAATACACCGAAGGGAGTAGTAAAAGCAGTTTTCTCCTCATTCTCTGCGGACATGCTAATTTGGTGATACCCCGAGTAGGCATCTAGAAAACTTAGCAGTTCAGAGCCCAAAGTAGAGTCCACTATTAGGTCGATGCGGGCAAGAGGAAAAGGTTCATTAGGGCAAGCCTTGTTGAGGTCGGTGTAGTCGACGCACATCCTCCACTTGCTGTTGGGTTTCTTGACGAGGACAGGGTTCGCCAACCACGTTGGGTGAAGGACTTCTCGAATGAAGCTAGCCTTCAGGAGTTTACTGACTTCTTCTTATATGGCTTGTTTCTTGTCTTCCAAAAATTTACGCTGCTTCTATACCACAGCCTTGGTGCTCAATTTCACAGCTAGTCGATGCTCGATCACCTCCTTGGGGACTCCGGGCATGTCGGACGGTTGCCATGGAAACACGTCACGGTTTGCCCGAAGAAAGATGATGAGTTCAAGTTCCTATTTGGGGTCAAGGTTGACACCCACTTTGATTGTCTTGGAAGTATTGGATACAAGAGCCTTGTTGATGCTCTTGTATTTTTGGCGGTTGGCCCCCTCATCGTTGGCACTGGCTGCTGATGCGCAGAGATGCTCGACCATCTAAAGGCTCTTCTTATTGCACCTGACTGCCGCATGCTGGTCCCCCTTGATTGTGAGGACTCCTTTTGGCGCCGTCATCTTGATGGTCTGGCACGTATAGTGCACCATGGCCATGAACTTGGCTAGCATTGGGCAGCCTAGAATCACATTGTAGGCGGTCTCAAAGTCCGCCACGTCGACGAAGATCTTTTCGGTGCAAAAATTTTCTGGTGTGCCAAACGTGATGGGCAGCTCGATCTGTGTCGGGACCCGAATGTGCAAATCCGGACCCTTTGTGTATTCTGCACTAGTCCAGGATCACGCTAGTGCACACAGGCTCAACATTGATGAATATCACAATCATACTTAATGGTAACATAATAAAGACTTCATCAATATTAAATATAACTGTTCGACGACCTTATGGTCAACCTTACATTAATACACCTCGCAGGGCTAAGACTAAAAGTAAATAAATAGCAGCGGAAATAAACGAAAGTGTAGAAACTGATGAGGATATCGTTTCTATTGACACAACCGCGCCTAGTCACTAATCTCATACACAACAATCTGAACCCGTATTACAAGGACCAATTACTCGTGCTCGAGCACGTCGACTTAATTATCAGGTGAATACGTTTCTAAGTTTTGATACAAGAGATTCCCAGAATGGAATGCTATTTAATCCTTGTGATGATCTTATTGTCCTTAGGAACCAAGTAGAAGAACCTCAAAATGCCAAGCACGAAACCAGATCGTCATGTGCATGTGTTCCACTCGGATTCGGCCTTCCTGACAGCACCAACTTAAAATGGCCATAACTTTTGATCCAGAAGGGTGTTCGGGGCACATGAGTACTTGATTGAAAGCTTTCATCGCCCTCTTTCCAATGGATCCAGTCCCACCATCAAATTTCATTATAGCTATCCGGAAACAGCAATAGAAATGATGTCACTTTTCCAATCCGAGTCAAAGTGGGCCTTGGGGGTTGTAATCGAGTTGTTTTTGGTCTCCCTAGGGTTTGGACGACCTCCCCCTCCTCATATCTCATAAATAGCCAGCTACACCCTCCTCTAGGGTTCGGGTTTTGTTTGATTAGTTTAGCCAAGTGCAAACTTTGAGTCTTCGAGTTGCGCTGGACAGCCACCTTGTCAAGACCTTCTATAGAACCCCACCCTATTTTGCCTTCATTCATATTCGCAATTTCAAATGGCTTTTACAATTGTTCTTGCTTGTTCTTCGGTTGCTTGCAGGAATTGAACCTCGTGGTCTGGTTGATCGTGCCCACGACAAGACCAATAACCCTCCGGAGTTGGTTTAGCGATAACTAAGGCACATCATTGTCGTACGTTGTAGTCGGATCGTCAAAGTCAGTTTCACAAAATCGATAGTTATCGTTCTCATCGAAAGATCGGGATACAACCTTTCATCAGGTGGTATCAGAGCTTCGGGTTGCCCGGTGAGAGATTTCCTATTTTCATTAGTAGTAGATTGATTCACCCTAAAGTCCAGAAAAGGCCACAAAACAAATAGTTATAGATCATCCGTTGTCCAAAACCATCTGTACCTTGCATCTTTCTTATAAGTATTTTGCATTGTTGATTTTTCGGTTGCATCGTCGTGTTGAGTTGCTGGTCTTAGTTTAGATTGGTGTTCGGTTTGTTTTGTCATAGCATCTTGCTGTCGCCTTTGCATCTTCGTTGTTATCTTGAATTGCTGTAGGTTCATCACCATCCACTTTGCTGACGCTGCCGCCCCATGCCACGCCTCTAGCGCCTCCTACCTCTCACAGCAAGCCAATCTCGAGAGAAAAAAAAGTAGAAAAGAAAAGAGAAGAAGAAGAATAGAGAGAAAAAAAGAGAAGAATAGAAAAGAAAAAATATATAGAGAAGAAGAACGAAAAAAAATCCGAGTAGAGAAGAGCACCGTCTCTAGATTGGTTTCGGTTTGAGGAGATAAGGAAAGTCCAGATCGATTTGATTTCAGTTTGGAAAGGATCAGAGAGAAGAATACATAAAGTCTAGCTATTTCTGGTTTGGCTTGGATAAGAAGGTATAGCCGTCCTCCTCTATGGAATTGGATCCAGTCTTTCTTTTGAAGTGGATTCGGAAACCCCTCCGGACACCCTGTACGAAAACAACCATAACTTTTGCATACGACCTCCGATTGGGCTGTTCGAGTACTCAAAATGACCGGAACAAAAGGATACATATCCGAAATGATCATTGATGAATATCACAATCATACTTAAAGGTTACATAATAAAGACTTCATCAATATTAAATATAACTGTTCGACGACCTTCTAGTCAACCTTACATGAATACGCCTCGCAGGGCTAAGACTAAAAGTAAGTAAATAGCAGCAGAGATAAACGCAAGCGTAGAAACTGATAAGGACATCATTTCTATTGACACAACTGCGCCTAGTCACTCATCTCATACACAACAATCTAAACCCGTATTACAAGGACCAATTACTCGTGCCCGAGCAAGTCGACTTAATTGTTAGTTGAATACATTCCTAAGTTTTGATACAAGAGATTCCCAGAATGGAATGCTATTTAATCCTTGTGATGATCTTATTGTCCTTAAGTACCAAGGAGAAGATCCACAAAACGCCAAGCATGAAACCAGATCGTTATATGCACGAGTTCCACTCGGATTCGGCCTTCCTGACACCACCAACTTAATACAGCCATAACTTTTGATCGAGAAGGGTGTTCGGGGCACATGAGTACTTGATTGAAAGCTTTCATCGCCCTCTTTCCAATGGATCTAGTCTCACCTTCATGTTCTATCTGAGCTGTCCAAAAACTGCAAAACAATTCACGTCACTTTTCCAGTCCGAGTCAAAGTGGGCCTTGGGACTTGTAATCGAGTTGTTTTTGGTCTCCCTAGGGTTTGGACGACCTCCTCCTCCTCCTCATATCTCAAAAATAGCCAGCCGCACCCTCCTCTAGGGTTCGGATTTTGTTTGATTAGTTTAGCCAAGTGCAAACTTTGAGTCTTCGAGTTGTGCTGGACAACCACCTTGTCAAGACCTTCTATAGAACCCCACCCTATTTTGCCTTCATTCATATTCGCAATTTCAGATTGCTTTTACAATTGTTCTTGCTTGTTCTTCGGTTGCTTGCAGGAATTGAACAACGTGTTCAGGTTGATCGTGCCCATCGCAAGATTAATAACTTTCCAGAGTTGGTTTAGCGATTGCTAAGGTGCATCGTCGTCGTACGTTGTGGTCGAATCGTCAAAGTCGGTTCCACCAAATCGATCGTTATCGTTCTCATCAAAAGATCCGAACACAACCTTTCACCAGGTGGTATCAGAGCTTCGGGTTGCTCGGTGAGAGATTTCCTATTTTCATTAGTAGTAGATTAATTCACCCTAAAGTCCAGAAAAGGCCACAAAAAAAATAGTTGTAGATCATCCGCTGTCCAAAACAATCTGTACCTTGCATCTTTCTTATCAGTATTTTGCATTGTTGAATTTTCGGTTGCATCGTCGTGTTGACTTGCTTGTCTTAGTTTAGATTGCTGTTCGGTTCGTTTTGTCATTGCATCTTAGTGTCGCCTTTGCATCTTCGTTGTTATCTTGAACTGCTGCAGGTTCAGCACCATCCACTTAGCCGACCCTGCTGCCCATGCCACGTCGCTAGCGCCTCCTACCTCACACAGCAAGCCAATCTCGGAGAGAAAAAAAATAGAAAAGAAAAGGGAAGAAGAAGAATAGAGAAAAAAAGAGAAGAACGAAAAAGAAAAAAATTATATAGAGAAGAAGAATGGAAAAAAATCCGAGCAGAGAAGGGCACCGTCTCTAGATTGGTTTCGGTTTGAGGAGGGGATAAGGAAAGTCCAGATCGATTTGATTTCAGTTTAGTAAGGATCAGAGGGAAGAATACGGAAAGTCTAGCTATTTCTGGTTTGGCTTGGAGAAGAAGGTATAGTCATCCTTCTCTCTTGAATTGGATCCGGTCTTTCTTTTGAAGTGGATTTGGAAACCCCTCCGGACAACCTGTACGAAAACAGCCATAAGTTTTGCATACGACCGCTGATTGGGCTGTTCTAGTACTCAAAACGACCGGAGCAAAAAGTTACATCCAAAATAAACATTGATGAATATCACAATCATGTTTAACAGTAACATAATAAAGACTTTATCAATATTAAATATAGTTGTTCGACGACCATACGGTCAACCTTACATGAATATGCTTCGCAGGGCTAAGGCTGAAAGTAAATAAATAGCAGCGAAAATAAGCACAAGCGTAGAAACTTATGAGGACATCGTTTCTATTGACACAAATGTGCCTAGTCACTCATCTCATACACAACAATCTGAACCCGTATTACAAGGACCAATTACTCGCGCTCGAGCACGTCGACTTAATTATCAGTTGAATACGTTCCTATGTTTTGATACAAGGGATTCCCAGAATGGAATGCTATTTAATCCTTGTGATGATCTTATTGTCCTTAGGAACCAAGGAGAAGAACCTCAAAACGCCAAGCATGAAACCAGATCGTCATGTGCATGAGTTACACTTGGATTCGGCTTTCCTGACAGCACCAATTTAAAATGGCCATAATTTTTTATCCAGAAGGGTGTTCGGGACACATGAGTACTTGATTGAAAGCTTTCATTGCCTTCTTTCCAATGTATCTAATCTCACCTTCAAGTTCCATTGAGTTGTCCAGAAAATGCAAAACAATTCACATCACTTTTCCAGTCCGAGTCAAAGTGGGCCTTGGGCCTTGTAATCGAGTTGTTTTCTGTCTTCCTAGGGTTTGGACGACCTCCTCCTCCTCATATCTCATAAATAGCCAGCCGCACCCTCCTCTAGGGTTCGGGTTTTGTTTGATTAGTTTAGCCAAGTGCAAACTTTGAGTCTTCGAGTTGTGCTGGAAAGCCACCATGTCAAGACCTTCAATAGAACTGCACCCTGTTTTGCTTTCATTCATATTCGCAATTTCAGATTGCTTTTACTATTGTTCTTTCTTGTTCTTCGGTTGCTTGCAGGAATTGAACCTCGTGTTCTGGTTGATCGTGCCCACGGAATGATCAATAATCCTCCGGAGTTGGTTTAGCGATTGCTAAGGCACATTATCGTCGTACATTGTAGTCGGATCGTCAAAGTCGGTTCCACCAAATCGATAGTTAGCGTTCTCATCGAAAGATCGGAACACAACCTTTCATCAGGTGGTATCAGAGCTTCGGGTTGCTCGGTGAGAGATTTCCTGTTTTCATTAGTAGTAGATTAATTCATCTCTAAAGTCCAGAAAAGTCCACAAAAAAATTGTTGTAGATCATCCGCTGTCCAAAACCATCTGTACCTTGCATCTTTCTTATTAGTATTTTGCATTGTTGAATTTTCGGTTGCATCATCGTCTTGAGTTGCTGGTCTTAGTTTAGATTGGTGTTCGGTTTGTTTGGTCATTGTATCTTGCTGTCGCCTTTGGATCTTCGTTGTTATCTTGAACTGCTGCAGGTTCATCACCATGTACTTTACTGACCTTGTCGCCCCATGCCACGCCGCTAGCGCCTCCTACCTCGCACAGCAAGCCAATCTTGGAGAGAAAAAAATAGAAAATAAAAGAGAGGAAGAAGAATAGAGAAAAAAAAGAGAAGAACGGAAAAGAAAAAATATATAGAGAAGAAGAACGAAAAAAAAATCCGAGCAGAGAAGAGCACCGTCTCTAGATTGGTTTCAGTTTGAGGAGATAAGGAAAGTCCAGATCGATTTGATTTCAGTTTGGAAAGGATCAGAGGGAAGAATACGAAAAGTCTAGCTATTTCTGGTTTGGCTTGGATAAGAAGGTATAGCCGTCCTCCTCTCTGGAATTGGATCCGGTCTTTCTTTTGAAGTGGATTCGGAACCCCCTCCGGATACTCTATACGAGAACAACCATAACTTTTGCATACGACCTCCGATTGGGCTGTTCGAGTACTCAAAATGACCGGAACAGAAAGTTACATCCGAAAGAAACATTGATGAATATCACAATCATACTTAACTGTAACATAATAAAGACTTCATCAATACTAAATATAACCGTAACATAATAAAGGCTTGGCCGTGCCTGTGCGAGAATCCCGAAGCTGCGCCGACCCTGTTGCCCTAGATTTCGTTGCCTGAGAAGTTGTGTGAACATTGCAAAAGCTCGTCGGAGTAGAAGACCGAAGCCACCGCGGTTTTTGCGCTAGAACATCGCCGTTGAGCCATTAGCCGCCACATCATGTGGAGAATTGAATTCGCCATGAAGAAGCGCATCAGATCTACTGCTTGAGATCGCCGGGATCATGCCAGAACACCGTTGGGGTGGTCTTCGTCTTCGCTGTCGGTGAAGCTGCGCTGCCATCCCACCATTGTCACCGGGGAAAGGTAATAGCCGTCAGATCTTCGGTGAATATACCTAATTAGGCCACGTGGGTTCGTGAGCAGTAAACCACTCGGGTATAGGTAGCCGTCGGATTAGATGTGGATGATCTAGATCGCATCGTTGCCGTGGACTGACAGATCTGGAGGAACGGCCCAGATCGCACTATCATCGCGGCTAATCGGGTGCTGCCACATGTCGGCACGTGGATCGAGATGCCATGCGCCGGGTCCATGGTGGGCGCAAGATGACCCGTGAACCCCGTCTGCAGACCGTGATGACGTGGCAAAATCTGATTGGTTAAGCTCGGTGATGACGTCATGCTGATGCATTAATTCGGGTATTTTGTTAGAAAAATAAACCAGCCAAATTCAAAATAGACCTGACGTCATGCTGACATCATAAATGCGGTTTTTGGTATAAAAATAATTTGTTTAAATCGGATTTTCTATTTTCTGTATTTTTGATATTTGTTCAAAATTTGATTAGCTATATTTTTTGCTTTTTGAACTCGGATTTGGGTGATTCAAATTTCTAAATTTTTTTAAAATTGAGATCTTTTTAATGGTGAATTTTTTTTGGTGTTCAATTGCTCTTTATTTTAATATTTATTTGGTTTTCTTTTTTGGTTCGCGTAGACGTTGAATTGTGCGACGCTTCGAAAGAGGATCCGTCAACCCAAGATCAATTTCCAGAGCAAGACCAGAACCTATTTCAAGGCAACTTGTGCTTTGATCATGTTGAACCCAGTTTACAAAAACTGCTATATTGATTTACATTATTGCATGCTATTTCATGTGTACAACTGTTTTAAAATAGATTGGGATTTAGTTAATCAGTCCAATTGATTTATACCCTATACCTTGTCACTTGTATGCCATGATTATTTGTCACCCTAGGATGGTTCATTATTGGTTGGTTAATATTAGCAATCAACATGGGTTGGTTAGATCGTGTTTAGCTTGCTTAGCCATGCCACATATACCTCTTGTCTTTTGAAATATCAAAAGTGAATCTTGACTAATGGAATATGGAACATGTTTATGAAAGGTGTGTCGGGTGCTGTCAGACAATGATGTTGAGTTGCAGTGACGTATGTCACGAAATGATGTTGACTTGTTGATGTCACGTGGTACATGGTAATCAACTGGGGTGGTAAATAATTCGGATTGGGGCAAGTGGCAAGGGGCAGTATGCCAAGGTGGGCCTGGAATGGCAGAGGGTTTGTGGAAGTCTTGCCTTGGTCATCTTAAGGACTTAACCTTGCGAGCTTTTGAACTGAGTTAATCATGCAACCACATGATCTGGAATGGGAGAGACCTAACTAAGTAGGATTACCAATATCTTGATATATGATTCCTCAGATGGATAATCACACAGAAGCGTGCATACATCGAACTGTGGTTATAGCGTAGGATGTGGCGTTACACATCAATCTAATGGTTTGTTAGTCCTATCCTTCTCCTCCGCTGAGGGAAGGTGTAGTGTATGGCTTACTGCGAGGGTCAATGTTAGGTTAAAGGTTTCTGAAAGGTTTTGTCATGACCACTCGTCTTTGTTGTGTATGGTTATGTCGTGTGGGTAAAATGCATAACCTCTGCAGAGTGTAAAATCTATTCGAATAGCCGAGCTCGTGGTATTGAGCAATGCTCGGAGATTACAGTCAAGGGTTAGATTTTATTAAATGAAAACCTAGATGGGAATTTTGGATGCTATTATTGAAAGTTGGAGCTTGACTTAGATTGGATATCTTGGTTTACCTGAAATGCTGAAATTACTATTTACAGTTATTTGTTTTACTGTCTTTACCATCTACTTATTGTACTTGTTCATAAATTCTGCTTCACTGCAAAATAGCCATGTTAGCCTTTTCCTTTGGAATAAGCCTTGCATATAGTTATGTTAGAAATGCATTCTGTGCACAACTTGTTGAGTGCTTTAAGTTCTCACCCTTGCCAACAACAACATCACCAGTGAGAAGTCTACACCGGCTTTAGAGGAGGTGTTCCAGGAGAAGACGAATATTTAGGGGCGAGTCTTGTCAGTTGCCTGTGGTATACTAAAGGGTTTATCTACGTTTTCATTCCGCTGCAGTTTAATTTGTTATTTAGCCTTGCGAGGCATAATCATGTAAGTTTGACCATAAGGTCAGTCAACAGTTTAATATTTAATATATGATGTCTTTTATTATGTTTCCGCTGTGTATGATTGTGATATTCATCTATGTTGAGCCTGTGTGCACTAGCATGATCCTAGACTTGTGCAGTATACACAGAGGGTCCGAATTTGCATATTCGGGTCCCGACAGAGGTGGTATCAGAGCCATACTGACTGTAGGTTTGGCCCTAGATAGTCTGGTCGTCTCTTAGAACCTTCAAAATTATTTTCTAATGGAAATATTTAACTTGAAAGAATAATATGCTCTTAACTTGTCTCATTCTTCTATTCTCTCTTCTTGCTGAAATTTCCCTCTCTTTTCCTTGCTGGATCAAGTTAAAATCTTACCTGAGTTATCTTTAGTAGATGATGAAGTTCCACACCTTAGGAGAAAGTAATGGGTGGTTGCCGTTAAACCTGAGGATCATGAAGAAAGGAATCGTCAAGCTCAAGGACGAGTGGATCGATGAAGTCTTCTCGAAGCTAGAAGAGCCAGTTTTTGGAGTAGCCAATTGAAACTCATGTGTGGGAGTTGCGTCTACTTAAGATAGGAATGTTGCCCTTGTAGGTGGTAGTTTTGTGTGCTTAGGTTGTATTGGTTCTTTCTTGATTGCTGAGTGTGCAGTATGTGTTGCAGAGCTTTTAGGCTTATCTAAGCAACCATACCAAGTTATTAGTATTGATTGCTTAAGTTGTTGGGTTAAACCTATCTCCCCTTGTAACATCCCAAAATTCGCCTAAATATTATCTTAACGTGATTTGTGCCTTTTGTAATTTTCTGGAATTTATTGGATTTTTTCTAGAATTTATTTGATTTAATTTCAAAATTATGTATATTGACCGTTTGTGAAAATTAATTAAATGTAGTCAAGTTTAATAGAAAGTTTTGTCAAAAATAATTTATTTAAGTCATAAATGTCTCAAAGTATTTTTGAGAATTTTCTTGGATTTTTCCTGATAATTTTATTGCAAAAAACAAATTAAATGAATTTATGTGATTATTTTAAATCAAAATTCCTTTTTAAAATTGATGAACAGTAAAGGGCCAAGCCTATTTACTGTGCGCTCTTGGCCCAAGTCCACGCGGCCCATTTAGCCCATCCGCCTAAAACCCTAGATCGTGTCCTTTGGATCATGATCGAACGGAGGAGTTTCATCGAGAAACCCTAGTCTTTCTGGCCGGTGGATCGAGTTCGAGTTAGCGGCCGCGATTGCGCCACGTCTACCGAAGCAGCGAACGTCTGGATGCGTGCCACGTGTGTGGCCAGGATGTATCGACGTTGCGTCGCCGCTGTCTCCTGCTCGGACCCGATTTCCGCCGCAGTGTAGGCTTGGAGTCCGTGTAGGGCACGAATCCCCGCGCTATAAAAGTTGTGCCCGCTTGTCGAGGTTGCCCTTTGAGCGCTTCATCTTTTGGCCCAAGCATCGTCGCTGGAGACCGTGAGGCTCAAGCTCGTGAGGTCGTCGGAGTTTGTGTGGACGCCGTCGTGTTTTCCGTCAAGAACGTCGCCGTCGAGGAGTCTCCGCTGAAATCAGGCCTGGATTCGCAGTCACCGCATCGACCCGCATCGGATCCGGTCAGTTCCGCGCCAAGGAGCTCACCGGAGCGCCGGTTCCATCGTCGTCTTCCTCGTGTCCAGTGATTTCGTGCCAGCGACCTCGCCGTCGCACTGCTCGTTAGATCGTGGCCATTCGATTTGCGGTGAACGCGTCCGATTAAAGCACGTAATTACCGTCGTTGCCAGCATCTGGGATCGTCTGATTTTCCACGGGCGGTTCTGATCTTGCCACGCGTCGGCAATCGGGCGCGCATCGTGGGCGGCGCCACAGCCAGTCAGTCGCAGCTGCGTGTCGGCACGGGTGTCGAAGAGACGTGGACCAAGTCCACGGTGGACCAGATCCAAACCGTGGACCGGGTCTGTGGACCGTGGTGATGTGGCGGCTCGTGATTGGTCCGGTGGCGATGACGTCACGATGATGCAATGAATCAGGTTTTTCAGTATAAAAATAAATCGAGAAATTCTGAATTTCCAATTTCTGTATTTTCAGTATTTATTCAAACTTCAAATGGCTATATCTTTTGCATATTAACTCGGATTTGAGTGATTCAAATCTCTAAAAATTTGTAAAATTAAGATCTATTTAATGGTGGATTTTAATTGGTTTTTGGAGTTCATTTGCTCTCTGTTTGGTATTTATTTACTTTTCTCCTTTGGTACGCGTAGACGTTGAATTGTGCGACGATTCGGAGGAAGATCCAACAACTCAAGATCAAGTACCAGAGCAAGACCAGAACCTATTCCAAGGCAAGTTGTGCTTTGATCATGTTGAACCCATGTTTATAAAATTGCTATATTTGTTTACCCTATTGCATATTATTTCAAGTATACAATTGTTTCAAATTAAATTGGGCTTAGCTAATATACCAGATTGATCTATACCCTACCTTGTCATTGTATGCCATAATCTATTGTCACCCTAGTTTGGTTCAATATAGTTGGTTAGTAATGATAATCAACATGGGATGGTTAGACCGTATTAGTTGCTTAGCCATACCACGTCATCACATATGCTGGAATCATTCATAATTAATCTTGATTAATGGAATATGGAACAATGTTATGAACTTGTGTGTCATGTGGGATCACATGATGAAATTGAGTTGTTTGTGGCGAGTCATGTCACGCAACGATGTTGAATTGTTGATGGCACATGGTGCTTGGTAATCAACTTGGGTGATATTCACTTAGATTAGGGCAAGTGACAAGGGGCGAGTATGCCAAGGTGGGCCCGATGGGCAGAGGGTATGTGGATGTCTTGCCTTGATCACTCTAAGGACTTAACCTTGCAAGCCTTTGACCTGAGTCAATCATGCAACCACATGTCTGGTATGGGCCAGCCTAGCTGATTTATTTGCAATGTCTTAGCTTAGGTACTATCTTGGTCGGTGTGAGTTCCCGAGTTATGGAGTAATTCACATGGCGCAAGAGGAGGGCCCTGGATGTGGTAACCAGTCCCACCAGTGTTGAAACCTTAGCGGGTGGTACCGGGTTAAGCCAGAGCATTGTAAAGGCTTTGTAATGATTTCTCTGCCGGCACACCAAAGGAAGTGTGCTAAAGGCCAGGCGCAAAGAGAATATCATGTCGTGTGGGTAAAGTGCATAATCTCTGCAGAGTGTAAAACTATTCGAATAGCCGTGCTCGCGGTATTGAGCAATGCTCGGGAATTACAGTTAAGGGTTAGTTTAATTAAATGGAAAACTTGGTTGGGATGGCGGGATTGCCATATGGAAGATTGGAACTTGATTTAGTATTGGAAAACTTGGTTTACTTGAGAAATGCTGAATCTATCTATTATTGTTATTTGTTTTACGGTCTTTACAATCTATTTATTGTATTTGTTCATAAATGATGCTTTGTTGCAAAATAACCATGATAGCCTATCCTTTGGAATAAGCCTTGCATATAGCTATGTTAGAAATGCATTCTGTGCACAACTTGTTGAGTGCTTTATGTACTCACCCTTGCCAACAATAACATCACCAGTTGAAGAGTCTACATCAAAGCTGGAGGAAAGATTCCAGGAGGAGACGAATGTTTAGGGCGCAAGCCTTGTCGCTGATTACTGTGGTATACCGAGGGGTTGTCTACGTTTTCATTCCGCTGCAGTGTAATATGTTGTTCAGCCTTGCGAGGCATAGTCATGTAAGTGGACCATAAGGTCATTCAACTAGTAGTATATATCATATGATGTCTTTCATAATGCTTTCGCTATGTTTGGTTGTGATATTTACTTATGTTGAGCCTGTGTGCACTAGCGTGATCCTGGACTAGTGCGGTATACACAGAGGGTCCGGATTTGCATATTCGGGTCCCGACACCCCTGCATTAGGATTCTTACTTCTTACCTATGCTATTTCCCTCTCCCCTAACCCTATGAAGTAATCAAGCAGATAGTGCAAACTTGTGGAAACAACAGAGCCAGCAGAAGTGGAAACCGATCCAATGACAGTTCCAATGATGAAGCTATTGCTCAACAGTCATCATCAGTGGATATACAAAACATGGGAGTTTTTCTCGTAGCTCAGACTCAACTGATGCAGACCATGATGCAGCAGATGCAGAATGTGATAACTCAAGCTGCTGTCAAGAATGCAACGCAAGCCAACAATGAATCTCACATCGATATCGTTGCCTGGTTGCCTCGGCCCTTGGATCAGCAGCAGCATCATAATGTACTTCCGCTTCATACAAAGCCGAGGAGGAAGGTTGTAGATACATAAAGTCACCGACCAAGTGCTATGACGACTACTCATGTTGCCGAAAGGATTCATCCCATCTGTACTGAGCCCGAACCTTATATTCCTCATATCATATGCAAAGTGTTTCTTGTATTTTATATCGACGTTCCTTCACTGTGTAGAGTCAGCAGGGTGTCTTAGCATTCCATCCTTTTTACGCTCTTCGGCATGCCATCGCAGCAATTGAGCATGCCTTTTGTTCACAAACAGACGCTTCAGACAGGGGATTATTGGGAAATACCACACCACTTTGGCTGGGGTTATTTTCTTCTTACGCTGTGTCTCGATGTCGTCTTCGCCGTGCTTATACCGGGATGCCTTGCAAATGGGACATGCATCCAATTTTGCAAACTCATTGCAATACAATGTGCAATCGTTTGGACATGCGTGTATTTTTTGTACTTTTAGTCCCAACGGGCAGACAACCTACTTAGCCTGGTACATGGTTGCTAGCAATACGTTACCCTCTGGAAGCACGTCCCTAAAGAAACCTAACAGCTCTGTGAAGCTCTTATCGGACCAACCATTGCTTGGCTTCAACTGTAGCAGCGTAAGCACAACATGCAGCTTTTTGAGCTCCTCCTTGCAGCCCGAGTACAAAGGTTTTGTAGAGTCTTCTACCATATGCTGGAACTTCTGAAACTCCATTTCACTCGTGAGGTCCTCCTCCCCATCATGCAACATCTGTTCTAGATCATCTTCGTGGTTATCAACGAACGTATCTTCTTGGGTGTTCACGAACGTATCTTCGACCGCCGTCGAGTCATTGTCTTCGTCATCGTCATCAATCATATGCCCTTCACATACAATCTCATCTTCATCGTTCTTGGCCCAACAGGTATAGGTAGGCTTGAAACCCCTTCGAAGCAAGTGTGCACGGATTGCCTCAAGGTTAGAAAAATGCTTCTCATTCTTGCAATCGACGCACGGGCAACAAATATAGCCCGTCAGCTTAGTTGACTTGTAAGCCGCAGCCGTGCTTAGAAAGCTAGTCACACCGTTAAAGTACTCTATGTCACAACGGTCCGCTTCATACATCCATCTTCGGTCTATCTACAAATATTTATAACAAATAAAATCTCAGTAAATCAATAAGTGATCAAAAATTGTTTTATTCATTTAATTTGTTATGTAGTGCTAATTAATCTAGAAATTTTCATTATTTATAAATCCATATCCAAATCTCGCTTTTAAAATCAATTAAATAATTGCTATTAGTTATAATGGTCCGTCTGGCAAATTTGCATTACTTAAAAGTATTAAATTAATATACACCAAATAAAGAAACAATTATAAGTAATTAGATTAAACGATAATTAATTATGTAGTGCTACCATATTTTAATTCAATCTACGTATTAAATGCAATCACTAATTTAGTCCTCATAAATACTTAAATTCAAGCTATATCTTAATCTCACCAATCACTATACATATAAAAAGTGGTAAATTGAAATCTAGTCTCTAAATTAGAGCTCTAATTGTGCTCATTATGCAATCAATAATTCTCAGAAGCTACAACAATATAGAACGTAATATCCAACTAAATCAACTACAAATGAAATGTACATCAACATATGAACCTTAGATCACGAATTAGAAGTGAATTCTACCAAATTTGAGAGCAAAAATTCGCCCCCTCTCTTCCCCAACCGAGCAAGAACAGAGCTCCTCTCTGTTTTGGACAGCTTGGGGAAGGAAGCCGGGCTATATATAGGTCCATATTTTCATTGCCCGCTCTTGTTCTCGAACCAGCAGTAATATATCACTACCTGTTCTATCTCTAAATCCGGTAGTGATATCGCTGCCGTTCACGCGAAAAAAAAATTATTGTGTCTTATCACTGCCGGTTTGCACCGGGAACCGGCAGTGATAGACAAAGTAAAGTTTTCCCACTTGGGCGACTCCCGAGCTGATAGTGATACTCTATCACTGCCAGCTCGGGCCCCCCAGCAGTGATGGGGGGTCACGGATGAGCCTTTCTGTAGTAGTGTGAAACACATACCTTTATAAAAAAAATACTCGAATTCAAAAATTTGAACAAATTTAGATCATATGCTTTGCTGATTTATATATATAATCAGCACATATCTACAATCAAACTATCATAAAAAAGAAACCCTAGTTTGAATTTTTGTTCAAACTTATTTGAACTAGTTAGTAAACTAGTTAAACACAATATCCTTAAAATTTCAGAAAAAATCGCATACATGGGGAAAATACCCATTTTGGATCATGGTGCTCGGACACCATGGCGTCCCAGATAATTGTACTATATATATAGTACCCATTCTACTCTCGGGAGTAGTTACTCTCATATCTGAAATACCACCTAAACGAACTTGAAATACTCTTTTATCACTTTGGGTACACTTATAAAACACACGAAAAAATCGTAAAGGAGTACACAGTTTTTAGCATATTTTGCAAATACCTTCATATATGCACATAAAAAGGAGTATGTCTAAAAAATATACACACCACCTCTGAAAAAAATGTAAATACCACCAAGCTAGTCTTATATACTTGTATACTACATGTACATACCCTTCGTTGCACGAGATACTCCGTACGTTGTGAGATACAACATAGGGAGTAGCTACTCGCATGAGTAGAAAAGAGACTTCCTATATATATATATAGGAATAATACCTTCTACTCTCTCGAATAGTTACTCCCATATCTGAAAAACCACCTAAACAAACTTCAAATACAATTTTTTCACTTCGGGTGCATTCATACACTAATTATAAGATACTCCAATATGAGCCACATGAAAAAATTGCAAGAGAGTCCGTACTTTTTAGTGTATTTTGTAAATACCTTTATATATGCACATAAAAGGGAGTATATCTAAAAAAATGTACATACGACCTCTGAAAAAAAGTATATACCACGTAGATAGTCTTATATACTTGTATACTACACGTACATACCATTCGTTTTACGAGATACTCCTTACGTTGTGTGATACGGTATAGGGAGTAACCACTCCCGGAAGTAGAAAAGAGGCTTTTATATATATATATATATATATATATATATATATATATATATATATATATATATATATATATATATATATATATATATATTGAGGTTTTGTTTAAGAAGTCCAAAATCCCGGCTCATTCATGTGGATGGGTCAAGATTTTGGGCTTTCCAAATAAGCCTTGAGTGGTTATCAATTTATCCCTTTTGGCCACAAAAGAATGCCGTTTTGAGACACATACCCGTGCTTTTATTAGACTAGGGGCATGTTTGGGGGAGCTGTAGCTGTTTTGAAAAGTTGCTTTTTGGCTTTCTGGGCTAAAAAGTAGCTATAGCTTTTTATAAGAGACCGTTTAACAAATAGTTAATTTTCCTCAGCAATAAGATGTAAAAACAGATCCAATCCAGCTTTTAGCTTTTATATACGACTTCTAGATTATGTCAAAAACGCTTAAAAGTTGAGCTATTTAAAGGGCTTGCTAGCTTTTCAGAAGCTAAAGCTGGCTTAAAGCCCCCCAAACAGGACGTAGAGCTTATGCCAAATTACTAGTGTATGCGTGAGCTTGTGCCATGCTAGCATGAGAGGTGTGCGTGTTGCATGAGGTGTATGTATGGAATGAAATCAAATCCTTCTTATGTTTTTCTATGTATCACCTTTTAATACAAGTTACACAAATCCTAAAGTAAAAGAAATGGTAAGTAATCTCTATCTACCTTTCATTCATATTTTTATATGTGTGCAACTTTAAGAAGGAAAAACATATAAGCACCTTTCAACATATAAAGATTACAGATATAGGGGAACGTAAAGAGAAAATGCCAGTGAATGGGTGGTTTCCATGGCTAAATGAAGTATACTCAGGCTGCTTACTACTCCCTTCGGTTCACAAAAACTTATCGGTTTGGGATACATATTGTCAAACTTTTGAAAGTTTAGCTATAAATATCTTTTCAAATATTTAGATTGGATGCATAAAAATCATATGTGTAGATTCATCTCGAAATGTATTTTCATAATATTATAAATTTATTATATTTTTTAAATATATTATAATAGGAATTAGTGGTCAAAGTTGAGTTTTAGAGACCATATCAATGTACAAAACGATAACTATTTGTGATGGGGGTAATTCCTTGCTTTGTAAAATGCAAAGCCCAATCCAACTACCGCTCATCTCATTAGTGCGATGAACCCACATGTCATTTAGGGCCTGTTTAGTTTAATGACAAATTTATCTCACTAAACGGTACTAAAATTTGGTATGACCAAAATTAGCTACTAATGTTTTGGTCAAAGATTGGTAAGAAAATGAACTAGGAAACTAAGGGAGAAGGAAATTTTATCAAAATTTAGTAACAAAGTAAATGCTTGCTTAATTTGATTAGTGTTATTAAAATTTGATAAGGTAAGTATCGGTGGATACAGGAAGCAAACAAAACTGAGAGGAAGACGAGCAGGACAGCAGGGACTTGTCTTCTCTTTTCTTCTCTCTCCAGCAGAGCAGAGAGAGAGAGAGAGAGAGAGAGAGAGAGAGAGGCGCACTCAGTCCCGTCTCCGCCTCCGCTCGCCACAAAGCCGGCGGCAGCTTCCACAAGGACATGGACGACTACGCGCGGGAGATGATGGAGCTCAAGACGCTCGTCACGCGCACCCTCGAGAAGAAGGGCGTCCTCGCCAAGATTAGGGTTTGGTTCTCTCTCACTCTCTCTCGTTCCCCATCTACCGACTAGGAAGGACGACGAGGGTTACCGATGGCCACTACGGCGCCCGCCCGGCCCCGCCTCGCGGATCTAGCTCTCCCTACCCTCCCATGCGGTTTGGGGATCTGAATATTTGCTGGTTCCACGATTCCCTTCTACTCCAATTTTTACATCCTTCTTTTCAAACTGGAATCGAAATGCTAATATATATTTTTTCACAAAGATTTCATTGCCCTATGGGCCGATGCTGTTAGATTCACCCCGCATTTCAAATTGTGAAGTAAACCATTTCGCAGTTTGACAAAAGTCAAGAACTTTTCTGCCCGTCCTGTCTTGCTGCTCTTGCTTCTTGCTCGCGCATTGCCAAACAAAAATCTCAACTTGTGTTGCTCCAATTTCGATTACATTATGAATTAGCGTCTGCGTTGTTGCTCAGCACACATGCACGGAGGAAATGTGTGCTATCTAGTGTACATGTCTGCATGACTCCATGGTAGGTTTAATGTATGCTCCCCATGCTACTATCGATCTGATCAAATCTTCGTTTCAACTATAAGCATTAGGCAACAGCATTCTCTCTCTCTCTCTCTCTATTTGCTCCTTAGGCTACCTGGCGAAAACTTTAAACTTCTGGTGTACAGTTCTGCTAAATTTATGTCAGAAACTTACGAATAAAAACATTTCATTATCTGCTAAAGCCAGGTTAAGTTCAATTACATCCACGTACTTTCATTAGTCATGAGCCATTTGATGTATAATCTAATTAGTTACTAGATTTACATGAAAAGGTTCATATTGGCATGAGGCATCATGTTTCCTTATGCTTCTTTGTCTTGGATGACTAGGCTGAGCTGAGAGCAAGTGTGTTTGAGGCCATCGAAGAGGAGGATCGAGTGGTAGAGAATGACGATGGTGGGAATCCTGCTTTGCTTGGTAGCTGCAATAACCGTGCTAAGCAGCTGCATGCTTCACCGTCAGGTTCGTGCTTTATATGTGGTGGCCATTTGATCAATACAAACTATCTCTGTTACCCAGAACTTGTTTGAGGTGCTTCTGTAACTTTTTGTCAGATATATACAGCCCTCTAGAATTTTTTTATACTGCTGTCCCCTGATATTCCAGAAGTATACAAGATTGAATGATTGATACCAGTTTGCATGATAATTTTTTTCTCTGCTGGAAATTATGGCAGCTTTTAGCATATTCTACTTTTTTTAGCTGGCAATAGATGAACTCAAACTTATTAAGCTTGTAGCATATCCTTTTTCTTTCTCTTCTACACTTCAACCTTAAAGATCTATCTTTCTTATCCTGAGTGGTTAATAGTGAGTCTTTGGCATTGATGCTTCTGCACTAATGTTAGTTCAAAGAAGCATTTGTATAATGTAATTGATTGCCTTTGTTTATGTTGTTTTGAATCTCATCACAGATGTCTTGAATGTTAAGGTCTCCTTGGAAGGTTAAAATGATTTTTAGTAGTTAATGGTTAACTGTAGCCATGTTTTCTTGTAAGCTACATAGCATGAGTGGTGTACATTCTAACATTTATGTTGCTTGCAGGTAGGTTATTAACAGCACTTGTATGCGAATACTTGGAGTGGGCCCAGCTAAGTCACACGATGAAAGTTTATTTGCCAGAATGTAATCTGGTAACCATTTGTTATATTAAATGTATCCTGGTTGTGTTTGTCCATTATCAACATCCACTAATTTGTGTACTTGCATTGTAAATCAGCTGAAGGACTTCTGGAAGAATGAACTAAATGATTTTTCTAACAAAGGTGGAGCTGAAGGGAGCAGGAGTGCTGAGAGTGGCCCCATGCTTCTAGATGTTCTTGAAGGATATCTCAAATATGAGGTTTACCTCTTCTAACTCTGAAAGACAAACGTTAAAATAGAGTTAATAGATGTGTATGATGTTGATGAACAATCCATATTTCCTATTAATACTGTACGCAGATTAAACAATCTGTAAAAAAAAGGCATGTTTCATGTCTAGTCATAAAACAACGATTTGTGACTGTTATGATGCTCAGTAAGGCATACCTTTTGAAAGACATCTATCGTGTAACAAGTTAGATACAGTTAATTTTGATTTCAGTGTAAGATGTGGAATATCAGCAAATTCAAGTACATATTCTCTTCTATGATTTACTCCCTCAGTTCTTTTTTAGATATCGTTTTAGAATACCTGCAGTACTGCAGTCAACCTTTTAAAACTTTGACCACTATTATAGACAAAATTATTTGGATTTGTCATGTGGAAATGATATTACTGGATTTGTCATCAAAAAATACTTTCGTATCATTACATTTTTAATACATTTTACTAATATATAATTAGAAAAACTAATGGTCAAAGGTGTGTATTAGAGATCGTGTCGATGTCCAAAACGACAAGTACAAAAAGGAGGTAGTACAAGAAAGGAAAAGGTAATAGAGAAAAAAAGTAATATTTGACTATGTTTAGTTGGCTTACAGTGCATTGGCATTTATATTTACAATGCATTATTGTGACTGCTCTGTTTACATGTGAATTGGCAACACCCGAACATAGGGTATATAAGGATCTGTAGTTGAAGTGCACTTTTGGTGGGCATGTGTTGCTTGGGGTGTGGACCACATGTATATCCAATGATAGTTTCAGCCTGTGAATTTTAATTTATGACTTATAACCAATTTAATATGTTTCGCCTTGGTTTTCACTGTTCTTGGGCTCACAAAGTAACTGTGCACTGTTTTCTCTTATGATCCTCCAAACATATTCAACAAACTCTATCTCCTTACTAATTTAGTTTAATCCTTCATCTGTTTCCAGTGGATACATTGGTTTACTCTAAATTGTTCTGTTTAGCAGAATTTGTCTCAAACAAGGATGGCTGGTAGGAGAATAATCAATTCTGAGTCCGATCCAACATTAAATGCTGAGCATCGGAACATGAGGCGGCCACCATCTTCATCTTCAATTGGGGGGCTGCCTCCTATGGGAAGGTAATACCTTACCAGTGATCCCTCCGTTATTGTTTACAGGGCGCTGTTTGACTTGGCATGGTCTCCAAAATTTAACTTTGACCATCAATATCTTTAATGATATATTGTTAATAACTACAAAATCATAAGGATAATGCTGTGGGACATACGTCTGAAGCATCGGATGCTTTGCTCAACAGCTTCGCATATTCACACTTTCCATCACCTAAATTAATCCTCATCCACTCTATTCTCTACTGTGAAGTGGACTCCACACCATTGTGTTCTCCCCCAAATCCAGCACTTGCTCCATTTTCCACTCTCATCTCCGTCGCTGGGCTCCAACTAGCAGCTTCGCCAAGATGCTTCTGCCTCTCTCCCCCTCCCCTCCCTCGCTCTCCCTCCCTCCCTCCCTCCTCCCTCTCTCTCTCCCTCCCTCCCTCCCTCATCTCTTGCGCATGAGAGCTTCTCGCAATTGTTGCAGCTTTTATAGTTTTGTTGCTATAGTTATTCATTTGTTGCCACAAGAAAATTGTTTTCTCCCAAATCATAATCATTTGAATGTGCATTCCACTTTTGTGTCACTAAACCTATATATTGTTGGTCAAACATTTACAAAATCTAAATCTCGAAATATGTGGGTGCCTTGTAAAAATCAACATAGGTGGAGTACTATTGTGCCATCATAATTATGTTGCGGCTGTTTGCTTTTTTTCTATAAATGTGGGTAACCTTTTACTTTGAACTTGCCAGGCCAATGCCATCATCACAGACATCAGGTACGTGATGTAATCCTTTCAGTTTGTTTCCGTGGTGCTGCTCTCCTAAATTCTAAAACAAGCACTGTGAACATTCAGACCGAAGAGGAGGGTCCTCATCTTCCAATACAAGGAAAGATGATTACAACTGGAGATATGATGCTGATGATATATCCGAAGAAGTACTGCGGGCATCAAGTGCTCTAGAAAACATCCAACTAGACCGGAAAGCTCGTAATCTGACAACATCTTGGAGGTAGGATTGTTGTTATCTTGCTTTCTTGCACCTTAGCCTCAGCTGTTTGTTTCTGATGGTTGCATCTTGTCATTGTAGGCATCCGGGCGATGGTGCTGAGTAAAATCTGAAGGTGGAATGGGCCCAACTCATTGTTGGCTTGCTTTGTGTGGACCTTGATTTTTGTATCCTTATCGTTTCTACGGGATTGTGGTGCCAAGTGTTCCAGGGTGTACCCAAATGGTTGGTTTGTTCGTTTTTGAATTCTGACCATGCGTGTTGACTATAATTCAGCTAATTTATGCACCTGAGATTGAGATTCTATATTGTGCTGGGCAAAATATTTTGATTTGATTCGGTTAGCGTGCACAAGTTTTATTTCAATGTACAGTAGGCTAAAAGGCTTTTAAGGAGCAGGATGAGTACTAGTAAGCAGCAGAATGAATGGATGAATGAATAGATTAGTTTGGAGATGGATCAATTGCCTGCCTTGTAACAGAAAACTCAATTCAGCGGTGGCATTATTAGAATACAGAGCGCTTGTTGAATGAATAGTTAAACATCACAAACACAGTATAGTGAGAAGTATTATTGTTTCTTCTTTCTTGTTTGAATCACGCACAATCCATGTACATGCACGCATTGCATCTCCAGTATGTCGTGCACGTAATATTCATCGACAACGGCTCCGTTCCATAACGAAAACCATAGGAGTTGATTTAGCTACTCATAGTTCATTCCTCGTGCTACCACCTCTGATGGAAATTACTCGACATTTAACCACAAAGCTACCACCACGTTTCAACTGAAAATTTATACATGATGTTGCGCCCGAATTCTCTTGCACAAGAATAAATTAGAGTCGTCATCACGGGATTTCGCTCCAAAATGGAAATGTGGGGTTCAAGTAATCTCCGACGAAAAGGCCAACGTGATACCTCCGATACCAGAGACAGAGAGTAAGCCTCCGGAGCTCTCCTGCCTCTCCATATCATCTTCTTCTTTCCATCCAATCCATCTTCATTTTTCAGTCACTTCACCTCTGCTTCCCACCGAAAATGCATCATTCTCTTTCGCGAAATAGACACACTGACTGACAGACAGCTATTGGTTAGCAGCAGCCATGGTAGCTGAGGACATATCTTAAGGGCAGTTTTTTACTTCCTTCTTTCTCACTTTATTATTATGATATATAAAATATTATTGATGATGATGTTTAGCATATGATGGTTCTATTCATGGGATATCAAAATCCTAGAAAGCAGTATTAATTCTTTTATGGGATATTGAACATTTGTTTCTATTTATCCTTCCTCTTGTCCTTTGTTTCCTTTCCATTCAAACCTGACTTGGGGCCCGGTTAATAATAGCTTTAATTTTATTATTGTCACAGTACAATTTAATTAATTGATGTTCCTACGCTGCTCAGCTTTCCTGGAGCCAATGAGGACGTCGAATTCAAGTGATCTTCTCGCTCGAGCTAGCCAATACTAGTGCAGCTGTTGGTGACCCAATTCACTTGTACGCCACTCGCCTGTCCGGGATCTGTTGCAATCTTCAGGCTTGTTTGGCTAGATCGTATGATTCTCGGTCGGAAATAGGCCTCCCAAACAAAACCTCATGTGTTTAATTATGTCTTCAACCGTGCCAGGATGATCCTACGCAGCAGGATGGGGATTCATCTACGCTAGCGCTATGAGAGGCATCGAAATGCACTCGACTGTGCTAATTGAGTATGACATGCAGATCGAGAAAGGAGAAGAAAAACACGTTAATAAGCCAAAAAAAGCATCTCTTCGGTTGCTTTTGGTATTTAATTATACGGAGGTTTTTAGCTTTTAAAAAAATCCAAATAAAAAACCATCTATTTGTTTAAGCTTTTAAGCTGACGAAAAAACCCAAACAAATAGGACTTACGCAGGAAATAACAATATTTCGGTGGATTTACTATTTTCTATTTAGCGCATATTTAAGTTTTAATATATTATGTAAGTGGAACAACCGAAAAAAAAATTATACCATTGTTCATCTAAGTGGAAGAACCGAAAAAAAATTATACCATTGTTGTCGGGCCCCGAATCTGCAATTCCAGACCCTCTGTATATTCTGTGCTAATCCAGGATCACGCTAGCACACACAGTCTTTACAGGGTTGCACATCACAGATGATCACAACGATATAAGAATAAATAGTGCAAACATTTATATAAACTGAGTTGTACGACCTTATGGTCTCCTTACATAAAATCAGCCATGCAGGGCTTATATTATTCAGAGTAAATGAAATAGCAGCGGAATAAAAAAAATAAATGTCGTGGAAGCCATCATCTTGCCACAGGCAACCAACTGGGCTT
The DNA here is from genome assembly GCA_036346275.1 of Otatea glauca. Taxonomy (NCBI): domain Eukaryota; kingdom Viridiplantae; phylum Streptophyta; class Magnoliopsida; order Poales; family Poaceae; genus Otatea; species Otatea glauca. Next base: position 1,638,760 of record CM070720.1, on the reverse strand, counting down.
GCCCCCTAATTGTCCGGATCCTCAATGTACTCCTTCTCCCACGCTGGTGTAGACTCCTCCACTGATGTTGGGATTGATAAGCAAGGAGGGGTGAGTAACAAGGCACTCAACAAGTAATGCACAGAATGCAGCGCTATTACTATATGCAAAGCTTATTCCAAAGGATTGGCTTAATTGGTTCTTTTGCATCAAACAGAATTTTTAAACCAGTATCTTATTTAGATTAAAGCAGTGAAACAGTTATAATTAATACTAATTTCTTCAAATGATTTTTCTTTGAAGATTCTCGGCACACAGCCTTAACAGTTCATTTTTAACAACGCACACACCACCCTTTCCACATTTTGTTTTGAAGATCTACCCTTGATCAGAATCCCGAGCAATGCTCAATACCGCGAGCATGGCTATTCGAATAGTTTTTACACTCTGCAGAGGTTGTACACTTTACCCACAAGATACAGCCGCTCACCACACAAGTGATTGTCCGCAACAAAGCTTTTCAGGAACCTCTACCTTACCCAAAGAACCTCTCCGGTATTGCCTTCACTGTCACTTCCCTCGCACAGAGCCGAAGTATAGGACAGGCCAATCACCGTTGGATGGGCACCAAGCCGTAGCACAGGTACGCTCCCCCGTACAGATACACCCCTGTGTACTGTCACCCTGAGGTATCAGAGGAAAGATAAAAGAACCCTAATCAACTAGGTCCATCCCATACCGGACATGTGGTTGTACGGGTGACTCAGATCAAAGGCTTGCAAGGTGAAGTCCTTAACCGACCAAGGCAAGACTTCCAACACTCAACAGTGGCACACAACCCATTGTGGCACACAGACTCACATCACTCAACAACCCATTGCCACACAGGCCCACCTGGCACATAGCCTCTTGCCACTTGCCCCAGTCTAAATCATTTCTCACCCAGTTGATTATTGTGCAACACATGCCAGCAATAACTCAACATCGGTATGGAACCACGCAGGTCTCCACACTTCAATTTCATCATGTGACATCATCACACCACTCTCAAAATACATTCAATATTCCATTAGTCAATAAGGTAGCATTTTTTCCAAAAGATCATTCATGACTCGTTGCTAGGCTAAGCATCTATTCACGGTCTAGCCTCCCGTGTTGGCACAGTATTAACATCCAACTAATACAATCAAACTTAGGGTGACAATGATTTAGGGCATACAATCATTAATTTCAAGGTGGCATAACAAAATGGGTTGATTATCTACATTATCCTAAAGTAGTACAAATTTATTTTTACTTAATGTAGCATGCATAATTTCAAAGCAAAGTACATTTAAAAACTGGGATCAAAATGGTCAAAGCATCACTTGCTTTCAAAGAGTTGCTGGTCGTGTCTCGAAGCTTGGTCTTGAGCGACGAACTCTTCCTCGAAACCTTCCGGCAAATTTGCGTCTACGCGTACAAACAATATATGCAATAAATAAATAATATAGAGAACTAAATGACCTCAAAAATTCAATTAAAATTCACCATTAAATATATCACAATTTTATGAATTTTTAGAAATTTGAATCACCCAAATCCGAGTTAAAATGCAAAAGTTATAGCCATTTGAAGTTTGAATAAAATCTGAAAATATAGAAATTAGAAAATCCGATTTTTCCGAATTATTTTTATACTGAAAAAAATTGCATTTATGACGTCAGCATCGCATTATGATGGCGTCAGCACAGAAAAGAATTTCGGCCAAAATATTTTTATATACAAAAATATTTATGACGTCAGCGATGACGTCAGCATGACACGTGGCAGTTCCTGGTGGAGCCACATCACTTCGGTCCATGGACTGGGTCCATGATTGGCTCTGGTCCACCGTGGACTGGCGGCACTGTGCCCTTGCACCAGCTGAGGCAAGCCGTGGCGTCAGCGACAATGCGCAGCCAATCCCGACGCGACACGTGGCACAATCTAGACCGTTCGCTAAACCAACGGTCAGATCTTATGCCTGCGCGGCTCGGTGATGCCTCGATTCCTGCATGGCCACGCGTCATGCATCGAACGGTGCCCTCGGATCCAACGGCCAGCACCGTGCCGCCACTGCGACGCCTCGGTTTTACGCGACGACACGCGTCGACATCGCGACGGCTCGTTCAAAATCGGCGGCCAGGATTTGGTCTGGTTCCCGGTCAACGTACGCACGCGTCTGCACGTGATTCGGTGGAGGTGCAGCGCCATCTCAGCCGCACATTCAAATTTGAACGGCACAGATCCGCGCGCCACAGCTCAACCCACTGCTACCGTTTAGATCTAATCCAACGGCCCACGGTACCCGAGCTGTTTACTATTCATCAGGCTACGCGGCGCAGTCTCACGCGTACACTACCGATCCAGCGGTTGAGATTAAAACATAGCGCAGAAATTAGATCTAATCTAAGCCGTTCAATCTAAATCCAACGATCAAGATTCAACTAACGTGTAAACCTTAGAGTTAATCTACGCCGTCCATAACAGATCTAACGGTATAGATCTAATCTAGACGAAAACAGAGAAGGCGACGTGGACGTACCGGAAACGTGCGATGCAGATCGGACGGCCGGCGAGGGTTGGCGAGGTAGACGACGGCGCAGAAAGAGAAGGTCGCCGGAGCTGGGGAAGACGACGCAGCCAACGGCGCTACGGGGCTTCTCCGGCGTGAAGAACTGGCGTGTTCGACGCGACTCGGGGCGGGCGTTACTCCGGTGGCCTTGGCGACGGTGGGGACTCAACGGACGGCGAGCAAAAGGTGAAGAGCTACAGCGGCGTAACCGAGCAACTACGGCGAGCTCTCCTGTGGTCTCTAGAGCGTCTCGACGTGCGTGCGAGGGGTTAAAAGACGCGGCGTGAAGATCTCTGCACGACGCCCTCAACGGAAACTTAAAGGCTGCCTCGACGTGCGCGCTACAGGCGGCGAAAATCACGGTCATCAAAGCCCACGCCCCTCCGACGATCATGCGGGGACGAAGCGACGTGGAGAAATCCTGACCGTCCGTGCGGCGATGATCCGAAGGCGCTCGCGCGCGGGCGACGTGGCGCGATGACAGCGGTCCGAAAGCGCGGCGGCTAGGGTTTGCGCGGCGTGGGCTGAGAGGGCTGTCGGCACGGGCTAGGCCGAGGCGCAGTGCTGGGCCGGGTAGAGGTTTCGCCCCGACACTATTCATCCGATTTTTAGTGATTTTCGAATTAAAATAATTCAGATAATTAAACAAAGCCAAAATAAATAACATGAATACCTGGAAAAATCTAGAAAAATTCTGGAAAATATTTTGGAACATTTAGAACTCAGATAAAATATTTCCAATAACACTTTGCATAAAACTTTGCATGAATTTAATTAAATTCAAGAAAGGTCAAAAAAATGAATAAATCCAAATTAAATTATAATAAATTCTCAGAAATTCCCAAAAATAAAAAATACTCCAAAATTAAATTAGAGTAAATTTCAGGGTGTTACAATTGTTCATCTTTGTGTGGCCCTCCACGAGCTCTTTCGACATTGAACGATGTCTCGAGTAATTTTGCGATAGGCGTCAAGTCGAGGGTGCCACCCTTTCTGGAATCAAGGTAAATTACCCGGTTCTATCTTGGTATAATTACAAGTAGAACCCAATGAAACTTATACATGTATATCACCATGGTCATTCAACCTAACTTCGAGTTGCATATAAAATACAAATCAACAAGTATAGCAACTAGTAAGCACTTACCCTGGGTTGTGGGGTAAAAGTATATATTTTGCTTCGCGTTGAGCAAGCAATGCGTTTTCCACGTACTCCTGGACGACTTATAAATTTTCATCTATGGTTTGCTTGGACACCACGTGTGGGTCGAGGAAACCCACCGGTTGTTTCTCTTTTTTTTTCTTCAATGATCATGTATCTATATATACAAAAGCAAGGGTTGTATATATATATATGACATTTATCAGTATGACACGAATGTAGACCATGATTGTACACACTTACAATGTCCAGCATCTCATGAGTGAGACGTTGAGGGCATCGAGGTTGTAGAGATCGAACAGGTCGTTGAAACCGACCATGAAGAAGCTCCCCGATGACTGGTGCAAGAAATGCTCCTCCTTGAAGCTAACCGAGATACTCGAGACCCGTTGTGCCACCGACTTGTTGGCTTGTTCCATACACCAATTTTACAATCCAATGCAAGCTATTGAAAGCATACGCTGGCGCTATTCCGATACGAATGGCTATCCTAGCTTGAAATTTTGGGCCAATGGGGCAAACAAAAAGTCAGGGGCCTTCGTGGTCCGCTTTGATTTGCCCTTGTTGCCGCCTCACCATCTATCATAGGTCATCTTCATGGAAAGACGACTAGGCCCGAAGTGAAGTACCAGCCTGTGCCTACGAGGCACGGTAGCTGATTTGGAGGCCTGCTTTGGTGCAACACGTGGCTCCGGTAGTACTGGTAGCTCCGACGTAGTAGGTGGCTCATGTTGTGCGTGTAGCTCCGGTGCTGCAGGACGGTCGTCGAAGGAGATGTACCTCTTGGGCCACTGGATGAATGTGCTAATGGCATCCCCTAATGTCATGATCTCGTCGTTTGGGGGCATCTCCAGCGTATCAGCCTTGCAAATTTCATGAACACCATCGACATTCACCTTTGTGTAATCCTGCACTACCATGCGACCGTGCATAATCGCCCTAGATCAGATGGATACGTGCGCCCCTAAGTAGCCTACAAGGGAACAGAGCCATTGGCAAGCTTCACTTGGAAATTGCACGGTGTGGCCATCTACATAAGGGTACACAATTAGTTAAGACGTCCAACATGTCTATATATGGAGCATTCCAGACAAATATATTACCTGGATATCATCGACAGGATATTTGGCATCCACCATGTCTGTCTCAGGGGCGGACACACAATTGCTTCGATGGTTAGTTGGGATGAATTGCGTCGGTGCTTCTAGAGCTTGCGCGGTCCGTACGTGCCTTTTTGCAGCCACCCTTCACTCCATCCTTTCCTCAAGGCTTCTTAGCTGATCATCGAATTGCGCTCTCAGCCTTTCCTCAACCCTTTCCTCAATGATTGCTACTAGCCTTTCCTCGCACTCGCCTTTGGTTCTCTTCCTACTCTGGTACATGTTGGAGTCTTGTGAGAATCCCGTTTTCTAGGGAATGAAAACACCTTTGTCTCGCGTGCAACCCGGGTTCTCCTTGTTTCCCAAGACCGTGGAGAGTATATCTTTCTCCCTAATTGCCTCAAAAGAGCCATGGGAAGATTCTGTACTCAATGCTATATGCATCCATGGTCCCAATATGTTATTTCACTTATGAAGTTATATATGGACTAATTACAAACTATGTAGATCAATATCTTACCAGGTGTTGGGATACTTCTTCGTCTACGGGGTTTGTAAAGGACACGCCGCCCGAAGACGTGGGACGTGACCTCGCTCTTACCCAGTTTCGGACGCGTAGGTCTAAGATCGAGGCCAATGGCGGGGAGGCCTCCTTCTGGATTGCCTCGTCGTCCTCCCTCCTCCATTGCGTGATCTTACCCGTGTACTCAGTGGTGCCAATTTTGTGCAGGTGGTGTTTTTTGCCTAGATGGTCTTGTATGCTTCACTTTGACGCACGAATTCTTTCGTCGTCTTCATCTCAACAAATCGTTCCCAGATGTCTTCAGTGATGAACCCATACTTCTAGAATTGAGTCATTTCCTTATTCACGTAATTACTGACAAGGTTTCTTTTGATGTTTTTCCACACCTTTCCTGCCACTAGAAACGCATACCATCGCAATATGTGCATAGCGTCTTCTGGGAGCTCAAACGATGCGAAAATGTTTATCACTAGGCTGTTGCGCTTCTTATTTATCAGTGACTTCCAGGATGGATAGGTGATGGGGACCCTTTCCAACCCATCTATCCCGCACAATGTTCGAAATACTGTCGCTGCCTTCGAAGGTGCAGTAGGAGCCCCATCCTATGGATCGACAACCGTGATGGTATATCGACTCTGGGGCCTTTTACTTAGCCCTCTTGGACCGCGCTTTAGATTTCCTATGTTCGGTTCATCAGATCCATTCGGTGTTGAGGAATGTACGGACGTCATCTTCTTTTTAACTAGAATGTGTTAGGTCTTAAAAGATCAGGCAAGTTTGTAAATCAACAATTCACAAACGTACATAGAAGAGGAAATAAAGTAAATTTAAGAGAGTTAAATTTTATCTATGATTAGGTTGGATGGTTGTCTTTATCATCATTGTATTTGCAAGATGAGACATATTTTGTTCACTGCATAGATTATGGTTCAAAAAGGGTTTCTTTATTCTTTAAAACAATGAAAGAGATTAGATCGCTCCGCTCTCTTTTGCCACTCTATTTCCTAACTTTAAGCCATATTTCTATTAGTTGTATTTTCTAGAAGTGAGCGGTTGTACCTCTTATGTCCCTCTTGGCCACAATGGTAGCACTTAATAGGTAGTTGGAGGCAGTTGTTAGCATAATGGCCTCCACATTTGTAGCATTTGGGGGAAGGTTTTGGCATATTATTCTACCCTAATTGTTTAGCTGGGTAAGGACAGTTCGTCTGGTGATGTCCTTTCTTGCCACATTTATAGTGAGTAAGGGATTTCTTTGGACAGATGTTGGCATAGTAGGGCGCTCCACAATTGAAACACTTAAGTAATCGAGTTGGTGGGTTGATAGTGGAAGGTTGAGGTAGTGTAGCTATCAATGGTTGAGGTGGTGAGTTTCTATTGGGCAAAAGTGGCATAAAAGGTATAGGCTGGGAAGAAGAAGATGATTACATATCGAATTTGGCCTTCTTTTTGGTTGCTTCTAAATACTTCAAGACTCCCTCTAGTTGATCTGGGTTCTCAAGTGTTAGAATAATACTAGTGTTACTTCTCTGGGGTAATTGAGGCATGGTTTCCTCGACATTGGGTTGGTTAGGATCGCTAAGAGAAGTGATTTGCCCATTATCTGGGTTTGGAAGATTGCTTGAGGAACCTAGCCTAAGGGTTAGGTCTGGCTCTCTAATCTGGTTGTCCGACATCCTACAAAAGAGATCAAATTTTTGTATAGTTTAATTATCATTCTATTTTATTGCATGAATTTGGTTATATAAACCCTTTTGATTTATTCAGAAAGACTTTTCCCATTTTGTAAGAAGAGTATTTTTTCATAGTTGAATTTCCTTCCTTTCTTAATAGCATTTTATCGGAGATCAGGTTGGACGGTTATTATTATCAGCACTTTATTTGTGGGATGAGAAATATTTTAGTCTACTAGGGAGATTATAGTTCTAAAAATATTTTTATCTTCAGAATAAGGAAAGAGAAGAGGCCACTTTGCTCTCTTTCGCCACTCTATTTCAGAATTCAGCATAACTCAATCTACCAAATCATTTCAGAATAAAAGTCTTAAACAATGAATTAAGAGAAACGAAGAAAAAACTTGGTGTCCGAGCACCAAGAACTCCTCGAGGGTAGCGCCTCGAACCGCACCTATTCTAGAGAAGAACATGAAACAGGAATAAGAATGAATTAAGAGAAATGACAAAGAAACTTGGTGTCCTATCACAAAGAATTCCTCGAGGGTAGATGCTCAAGCCGCGCCTACATCTATGGAAGAAAAACGATAAAAGAACTTGGTGTTTGAGGACCAAGAACTCCTCGAGACCACGCGCTCGAACACGCTATGGATCCACGTGTCCAAGCACGCCACGGGCAATGGGTTCAAAACTATTTTCTAGCCTTAGCTCCTATTTTTACTTGCTGTACTCAGCTATTTACACATAGACATATATTACATCGTAGAATTTAAATTCCTATTCTACATCTAGTCTCTAGAATACACAATCTATCCCTAGGACTTTATATCCAATTTATCCAAATGAGCATCAAAAGAATGAGAAGAAATTAGAGTGCAATGCATTAATAAAGAGATAGAAATGGATAAATAATTCTCATGAAAAGCACATGTCTTATTCTTGAAGTTTTAATACATGCCATACATTACACACACAGGTATAAAATAAATTCTATAAAATGAGTTCTATACTACATCTGGTCTCTAAATCAAGCAACAGCATAATTCTTGACTAAATGAACCTATCTAACCTATCATCATATAAGGTAGTATTATACATGATGGTAATGCAATTATTAGAAATACAGTTGAAGGACCGAGATGGCGAACAGAGGGGGGTGAATGGTCGCAAATAAAATTTCCCCCAAAATACTCCAACAAAAACCTCGACAAGATCGCTCAAAGGAAATCGTGAAAAACCTGAAAAACTAGACAACTATGTGTACCCCAAGCTTGCGTGGATAAGTACCATAAAATATGTGGGGATTTTTGAGTCACAATACTGGTTGTCTAGTGTCCAAGATAAAGAGGAATCAATTCAAACTCTTGCTTTTAGAAAGGACATCAATTCAAATCACAAAAGTCACTTTCAGAAAAGCAAAAGCTGAATTTCCAGAACAATTTGCACAGGAGGTTGGTGGGTTTCTGCGGCTCACAAAATTTTGAGACTTTTTATCCCTATGAGCATCAGAGTCGTGAAGAACTCCACCAAATTTCTCCAAAAAAAGACTTATATAAAAAACAGGAAAAATCTAAGAACACAGTCTGGTCAAGAACTTCGAGCAGAAATTTTGGGGCTCGGTTTTCACCTCATGGCGCCCAAACGGTGCAACAAATGAACTCCAAAAGTTTTTTGCAAGTGTATATCAGAGTACCTCACCTCCTCCAATAAGAATAACTTGAAAAAGAGTTTTCTAGATTTTTATAGAAATCAAACACTGACTGCTGCGCGAAGAACAAGTTCTGAACAAAGTTGGAACTTGAAAGAAAAGATGTTCTCTACTCAATCCAAGATGCAAAAGAGATGTAAAACCATATGAACACACGCAAAACGTCCAAGATCAGCAGCATTTATAAGGAGGGGAGGCAAATCCAAATTACATGAAAGTAATTTATAGAAAGTAATTATGGAAAGTAAATGCTGAATTTAAATTGCGTAAAGTAAAGACATAATGTAAATGCGCAAAATAAATTCAGAGGTGGATGGGTAAAACTTTCATTTCTGGAAGGAGAGGTTACAAAGCCTCACTTTCATGTGGGCAAAGCTCAAAGGAGCATTCACAAACCTCAAAACCTTCAAGGGAAGGAGGCTACCCCTACACCCCTATTTATACTACTCTTGGGCCACCTACCACCCTTGGATGAGTCCCTCAACCCTAGAGCACTCATCTAAGGGCTAGGATTAACCCACACACACAGCCATGCAAGGGCTAACCCAAAATGCACACACATACCGTGTTTTCTTGCACGGTTTTCAAAGTATACTACCTAGACCCGCTAACCTATCAACTAGACCTCAATCCGACGGCCCTCATTGATCCACGCGGCATCTAGCTAGCATCATCTCCTTTCCTTGTCTTCTTGACTTGCCCGGACTCCGTCTCCGATCATCTTTCGGCGATCTCCCAACCGTCTGGACCTCCGACGCTCCTCGCCTAGTCCCGGTCATCCTGTGCCTCACCATGACCTAGCACCGTCGTCCTGCAACCATCAAAGACAAGGAAAAACCTTTCACATAGCAATGCCCACAATGATATGCAATAAACCATCCAACTCATCACTACCGCGCCCATACAGCCGGTACTGCCACTCCTAGCAGAGACAGCTCAAATTGCTTCATTTTGAAAATCAATCCAAATCAAACTCAAACTTGAGCACACCTTGCTCAAATAAAGTCAAATACTCATCACAAACATGGATGGACCTCCAAATGGTCCTTCAATCTCCCCCTTGATGAGTATATTGACAAACCACACAAAAGGCATAAATTTGAGTTTGAATGAGAGAAGAAGAAAGCAATTTGATTGCAAAGCCAAACTTGGTCCAGAGATAGAAATTAGAACCATGACCAAGTTGACGAAGAGGAATTTAGATTTTAGAGTTAAATTTAAGAAAGAGCAAGTTTTCAACAAAACTCTAAAATCCAACTAAACATGTCAAATGTGATTATGAGATTATGATCCAATGAAGTAGTAGCATAGTTTTACAAAGATCATAATAACCAAATAAGCATTCACATTTTTATCTTTTAGTGATGCCTTTTCTACGTTTTCTCCCCTTTGGCAATATAGGCATCAATTTTTTATGTATGCATGAAATGCAATCGAAAGAGCTTTGAAGATTATCCAATTGATCAAAATGGAAGGATATTACACCAAGCTTGTCAATTTCGAAGATGACTAAACTAAGACATGTCCAAGTGCAAATACGAGCTTAGTTTTGAATATTTCATTTTTAGCAAGATTTGACAAGTGCAACACTTAGCTTTAGTTTCAAAAATAGAAGAATAGCCCTCTAAGGATCAAAAGGAAAACCTAGAGTTCAACCTACTCAACACTTTGGGGAATCTAGAAGAGCATACAAGGTCCTTCGGCTCATTTATCACTTAATGCAAATTTTGATTTATCATCATACAAGACATAGAGGGGTGCAAATGTTTGACATTATTTGCATTCTTTACCCACATATGTCTTTGTTTTTAATTTATTTGCATTTTCTTTTGACAACCAATTGACTCAAGCCATATGCGACCATCTCAAGATGAACTCTTAAGAGGATGGTCTAGGTCAAACACGATGTATTCCAAGTTCATCCCAAGTGCAATGGGAAGCGGTCTTGTGAATGCAAGGTGTTGAGTCGTATGTGCACAAGAAGAGTCAATTTTGTTTAATTTTCATTTTTAGCACAATGATTCATGAGCAATTGAAGGACTCTAGCATGGATCAAACTAGTTTCACCCAAGTTGCTATAGGGACTCTAGAGAACTCCAAAATTTCTCAAATTATGGTACAAACCTCTAGAGAAGAAACCTAGCAAGTAAAAGCAACAAGTTTCATCAAGTTTTTCATTTAAGACTTTTTTCATTTTAAAGCTTAGCAAGTTAAATGAACTTGGACATATCTGAGCTAGTGATTTCCTCCATATGATGCAGCATGGTGTATAGCATGAAGAAGAGATCAATTGCATAATAGAAAAGCTCATTAAACAGAAATGCGGTCTATATGCAATGCACTAACAGATTCCCAAACTCTCCTCAACAAATGAATCAATTTTAAGCTCAAATCTGGTTAAAGTTGAGTTATTATCAAGATTAGGCACAAAGAAAACCGAATGAACTCAATAATAACTAAAAATGTAATGAGGAGAAGAAGTCGAGAAACTGCAAAACCGGATGGCTATAGAGCATAGAAAGATATAAGAGACTCACTACGGCTTAGACTCGCTCTTATCTTCCCAAAGGATGACATAGGAAGTCGACTCTAGATCCCAACTAAGGAGTGCACACAAACCCTGTCTACCCAGGAGGCCCAATACCTGCTAGACTTATAAGACTGTGAGGGAACTCAACCTAGAGAGAAGAGAGAACATGTAATCACGCATGATAGCAACCTAAAGCACAAGATAAGAGGTCCATGGAAGGCATGCCAGAAGTCTAAGTGAGTGAACTCAACTCAAGAAAACAAGCTCAAAGTCACCCAAAAGAAATACAAAGAAAAGAAAAGCTGGAAGAAAAACATATAATACATAATATACAAACCAGCTCCCCCTCACGAAAGGCCGTAAGGGCTCACGACTCCAAGCTCACTCCTTAAGGCAACAAACCTGGAGCTATCCAAAGGCTTGGTAAAGATATCGGCTAACTGGTGGTCACTCTCTACAAACTGAAGCGCGATATCCCCCTTCTCCACATGGTCTCTAAGGAAGTGATATCTAATATCAATGTGCTTGGTCCGAATGTTGACTGGTTCTTGGCAATGCAAATAGCAGAAGTGTTGTCACAGAAAAGTGGCACACTCTCTATCTCTAACCCATAGTCCCGCAAGGTCGATCTCATCCAGAGCACTGCACAAAGAATCGGTCTGCAAAGAACATACTCACCTCGCCGTGGTGGTGCAACCCTGCATCGCTTCCTAGATGACCAAGAAACAAAAGAAGTGCTAAAGAATTGGCAAGTGCTAGAAGTGCTCTTCCTATCTATCCTACAGCCAGCAAAGTCGGCATCGGAAAAGGCTCTAAGAGATAGACAAGAAGAAGAAGAGTACCAAATACCATAATCGATGGTAGCACGAAGGTACTCGAAGATGCGCTTAACACTTTGGCGGTGAGAGGCGCGAGGAGAAGCTTGAAATCGAGCGCATGCACACACAAATAAATGTATGTCCGGCCTCGAAGCAGTGAGGTACAAGAGGGAGCCGATCATGCTCCGAAACTCCTTTTGATCAGTAGGCTCACCATCCTCATCGGGCTCGAGGACAGCAGTGGTGGCCATAGGAGTCATCAACGGCTTTCCATCAGACATATCAAAGCGCCTCAGGAGGTCACGGGTATACTTGCCTTGATGCAAGAAAGTTCCCTCCCGAGTCTGCTTGATTTGGAAGCCAAGAAAGTAGCTCAACTCGCCCATCATACTCATCTCAAACTCGTGCTCATCACCTCGTAAAACCGAGACACAAGCGAATGAGATGAGCCACCAAAATGATATCGCCCACATAAATCTGGACAAGAAGAAAGTGAGACTCATTGTGTCTGATGAACAGAGTTTTGTCTACTATGCCTATTTTGAAGTCATGGCTGAGAAGATAAGACTTGAGCCTCTCATACCATGCTCTGGGGGCCTGCTTGAGTCCATACAAAGCTTTAGAGAGCTTGTATACATGACTCAGAAACTTGGGGTTCTCGAATCCTAGAGGTTGTTTGACATAAACCTCTTCCTCAATATAGCCATTGAGGAATGCACTCTTGACATCCATTTGATAGAGCTTGAAGCCCTGGGATGCAGAGAATGCAAGCAGGATCCTAATAGCTTCTAGTCTAGCTACAGGGGCAAAGGTCTTCTCAAAGTCAAGACCCTCAACTCGAGAAAAGCCCTGTGCAACTAGCCTAGCCTTGTTGTAATGACAACCCCATCCTCACTCTGCTTGTTTTTGAACACCCACTTGGTCCCAATGACATTATGACCGGATGGGGCTCGACAAGCTGCCATACCTTGTTCCTCTCAAAGTTCTCAAGTTCTCATGCATAGCATTAATCCACGATTCATCGGATAATGCATGAGAAACATCCTTCGGCTCAAAGGAGGCAACGAAGGCAGAGTGGAGGCGAACCGGACAAACCTAATTTTGAGCGAGTGACCGCTCAAGCAGATCACCAATGATCCGATCGGTGGATGAGATTTACGGATATATCGGGAGGACAAGAAGCGTATGGCCTCTACCTCATGCATGTAAGAGGTAGGAGCAGAGCCACTCATTGAAGGAGAGTCGGAAGGCAAGGGCTGGTCTCCCGAGGTGCGTAAATGGAAACAGGAGGCACCTTAGGTGTAGAGGAACTGGATCCGTGGAACACCATCATCTCCATCATCCACATCTTCTACAAAGATGGTCTCGGAGGGATAAGAAGAGCTCAAACATCGTGTCTAGCTCTGGGCTAGCCTCATCAAAGGTCACATCACAGGTCTCTATGATCCTATGCGCATCAACACTCCAGACCCTATAGCTACGAGAAGAAGTCGAATAACCCAGAAATATGCCATTAGAAGAACGAGACTCAAACTTATCCAGGTTACCAGACTTCAAAATGAAACACTTACAACCAAACACACGAAAATGAGAAACACTGGGCTTTCGCCCATACCTCAACTCACAAGAAGTGCGGTGCAAATGTGCTCTCAAGAATACACAATTAGAAACATGGCAAGCAGTAGCTATAGCCTCAGCCCAAAACTTCCTAGGAGTACTGTACTCGTGTAGCATCGTCCTGGCCATCTCAACCAAGGTCCTATTCTTCCTTTCCACTACGCCATTCTCACTGAGAGGCGAGGAGAAGAGAACCGATGCTCTAAACCGACTCCACACGAAACTCTCAAAGTAGGAATTCTTGAACTCGAGCCATTATCACTGCGTCTGACTCGTAATGCATCCGGGAGCTCAATAGACAACCCATCGACCAAACCCTCAAGTGAGAAAAAGTCTCATGCTTCGAGGCCATGAAGAATACCCAAGAGTATCTAGAAAAATCATCAACGATGACAAGAACATACCACTTCCTCCTGCCGATTGCACTCTATTTGGACCAACGGTGTCCATATGTAAAAGCTGTCTGGTGCATCATCATCACTACGGATCGGAGGATGAGAAGAAGTAACCATCTTGCCATGTCGGCAAGGAGAGCAAACTAAGTCTTTGACCATCTTGAGTTTGGGCAAACCCCGAATGAGATCGTGGCTACTAACTCGGGTCAAATGATCAAAACCAATGTGACCAAGTCTCCTATGCCGGAAGGAGAGATCACGGACTCGAAGCAATCAAACATCAAGAGAGGTTCCGAAGAAGTAGAAAAACAGCACGAAAGACTCTCCCAAATCTAGAAATCCATAAACTAACCCTCCGATGAATCAAGAATTCTACAGCATTACTCTTGAAGCTTACCTCGAAAGAGTCATCGATAAGTCGAGAAATAGAGAGCAGATTGTATTGCGACTTACTTACTAAGGCAACATCTTTAAGAATGAAATTTTGGTTAATGCAGATGGTACCTTTAGCAATGACTCTACCTGAAGATGCATCCCCAAAAGTGATTAACTCATCACCAGGGGCTCGGACTAGGGAAGAGAACCAACGAGAATCTCCGATCATATGACGAGAACAACCGGAGTCAACAATCCAAACATCGCCTTTCCCCATCCGACGAACCTGATCAAGACACAAGAGAGAAAGATGACTCAGTACTGGGATAGAGTGAAGACTTAGGAACCCAATACTGAACCATACGATACCTCAGAGTACCAGCCATAGAAGAAGACTGGACTCGAGTGTCTCTCTGACGTTCAACTCTCACACGATCAGGAGCAACTCTGGTAGATAATCTAGGAGTCAAAACTTGGTTGGCACGCCGTGGTGCAAAAGCCGAACCATCCCAGTAAGGCTACCTGGATCTCCTACTGGAAAACACCTCACGCTGCTGATATCTACCTCGATGGGAAAAATGAGGAATATCAAGAGGACGGCGGAAAGACTGACTACGAATAGCTCCAGGACTAAAACTCGAAGAACTAGCATGAAAACCAAGTCCTGGACGCTGCCCAAAAATAGGCGACTCTCTAACCTGTATAGAAGCAGTGTGTGTCTTAGGAGCACTCAAAGTCTGGGGATGACCCTGAATACCCCTAAGAGCAGCAACACGCTCACGCCGAGTGATCTTGGTGCGCTGAGCGTAAATCTACTAGGTGACCATCCTTCTTACAAAAGGTGCATGTGTACTTCGCCTTGCTAGAGGCAGAAGCAATAGGAGTAACACCCTTCTGGTCAGAAGTCCTATGGACAACCCCTGCGGACCTAAACACGGTGGTACTCACTCTGGGAGCTACCACAATCTCACCACTCTTGGAGCCGCGCACAATGGTGGGAGGATGCGCCCAGCGTGCTCAAGGGATCAAATCCTAGACCTTGATTGAATCTACTAATCTTGGATTGGTCTAGAATAAGATTGAGCTTCTTCTTGCCTCCAACAAACTTCTCGAGAGTGCTCATAAGATATGGCAATCTCGGAAGAAAGAAGCACAAGAAGAACAGGGGAAGGAGAGGAAGAAGAAGAACCAGAAGAGAAAGAGAAGATCTCTCAAAGACGTGCTTTTTGTTCCCTAGCACGGCTGCCTCAATCTTGAGGGCCTCACAAGAAACGCAAGGAGCATCTCTAATCCTAAGGGTTTGGTCTTTTAACTTCTTCCTAAGCTTGACATGGATTTGATCCACATCATCCTTAACCCCAACGCACAACAAGCAACCAGTTTTGACTTAACTAGTAAGTCCTTAGCAAGTTGATCACACTTGACATTCAAATCATCATTGTCAAGTTTTAGTTGCCTCTGACCCTCACATGAGCCGATTGGGTCCTTAGAAGCATGCAATTCAAGTTCATCATTTCTAGCAGAAAGCTTTCTAAGTTGTTCGCTCATGGCATCAATTTCGGCAAGCAATTTAGGGAAATTAGCACATGATGGAGTGGAGTAAGCATGAAGAAAACTAGCCTCAATAGGAATAGCATGAACAGAACTAGTGCTAGCATTCTTCAACCTAAGACCATCAAGTTCAGCAAGCACACTATCATGTATGGTCCTTAGGTTCTCCAACTCCACAAGAATAGCATCACACAAAGAGCAATCATCAGTGACTCGGGAGGGAGAAGATCTAAGTGAAGCTAACTCCCGAGTCAAGGTACCTACTTCCTTCTCAAGCTCCGTACACCTAGCTCTAGCTCTAGCATGAAATTTTCCTAATTTGCGTAAAGCTTCGTTGAGTGGTCATAGGAGGGTACCTCATCCGAGTCATTTGTAGAGCTCGGAGTCACCGATGTCGTTGGTGTCACCATGAAGCACATGCCGGAGAAGTCGCCGCCGCCCTTCTTCTCTTGCGGATCATCCTCGCCTCGTCGCTCCATGTCTCCGTGTCGGAGAGGTTGATGTTGTCAAGCCGGCGAGGACGCGGTGGAAGAACTTCTTGTTCTTGGAGAAGTTGCGGTACTTCTTCTCGTGTGCCGGTTCACGAACTGGAGGCTTCTTGTTGAGGTTCTTGTCGGTGTAGTCGTTCTTGCCCGAACCGCCAACGCCGTTCTTGCCCTTCTCGGCTTGGGATTCGCCGAATGTGGTTGGGGCCACCACACTCAAGCGGTGATCACGCCACCTCTCTTCCTCTCTCTCACCCTCTTGTATGCATGAGAAAACTTATGAGCGAGAAGAGCAAGCTCATTTTCCGAAATTTTTCCAGTTGGTCATCGCTAGCTCGCAAAGGGCGGAAGAGAGAAACCAATAGAAGGATCAAGAAGAAGATCCAATGGGATCGGTGACCAAAGCCATCGACTAAGATTTCATCTTTCGAGAGACGACATCGATCTCATGAGTCTTGAGGCGGAATAAAGCCCGCCAAGAGTCGAGTCGATAAGTCGGTGGTGTCCTTGATGGTGGTCACCTTCATCTCCCAAACCCGAAGGTCGAGTGCGATCAAGAAATGCCGAGCATTGTCCGAGTCGGTATATGCAACCAATCGCCGGAGGTCGCTCAAAATCTTTGTGAACCGACTAAAACACTCGTCGAGACTCTCACCGGTAGCGTTGATCAAATTTGTTGTACTCGCGCTTGAACTGGTCCTGCCTCACAGTCTTGATTTGAGTAGAGGCCTTATGGTAAGCATCGAGGGTTACCCAAATCTCGTGAGTGGAGCAAAGGTGAGAAATCCTATCATACTCACCGCGGCTAAGACCCTGTATGAGAATGTTCCTTGCCTTAGCATTCGCCTCAACGCCAACCATATTGATGGTCGTGACATTTTTATCAAGAGGAACCTCATACGGAGTTTCACCTTTCGCCATATCGTAACCCCGAGCGGTGATGTATGACTCAACCGGGACTTCAAAAGGAAAATCAACTCCATTAAAGATGGGAGGCTTGGTGGAATATTTGTCCGTCGCCATGGCTCTTGAGACCGATCAAGATCTATGGAAGAGCAAAACCGCTCGATACCAATTGAAGGACCGAGATGGCGAATGAGAGGGGGTGAATGTTCGCAAATAAAATTTCCCCCAAAATACTCCAACAAAAACCTCGACAAGATCGCTCAAAGGAAATCGTGAAAAACCTGAAAAACAAGACAACTATGTGTACCCCAAGCTTGCATGGATAAGTACCATAAAATATGTGGGGATTTTTGAGTCACAATACTGGTTGTTTAGTGTCCAAGATAAAGAGGAATCAATTTAAACTCTTGCTTTTAGAAAGGACATCAATTCAAAACACAAAAGTCACTTTCAGAAAAGCAAAAGCAGAATTTCCAGAACTTGTCCTCAATTTGCACAGGAGGTTGGTGGGTTTCTGCAGCTCACAAAATTTTGAGACTTTTTCTCCCTATGAGCATCAGAGTCGTGAAAGGCTTACATAAAAAACAGGAAAAATCTAAGAACACAGTCTGGTCAAGAACTTCGAGCAGAAATTTTGGGGCTCGGTTTTCACCTCATGGTGCCCAAACGGTGCAACAAATGAACTCCAAAAGTTTTCTGCAAGTGTATATCAGAGTCCCCCACCTCCTCCAACAAGAATCACTTGAAAAAGATTTTTCTAGATTTTTCTAGAAATCAAACACTGACTGCTCGCGAAGAACAAATTCTGAACAAAGTTGGAACTTGAAAGAAAAGATGTTCTCTACTCAATCCAAGAGTGCAAAAGAGATGTAAAACCATATGAACACACTCAAAACGTCCAAGATCAGCAGCATTTAGAAGGAGGGGAGGCAAATCCAAATTACATGAAAGTAAATTGCGAGAAAGTAATTGCGGGAAAGTAAATGCTGAATTTAAATTGCTTAAAGTAAAGACATAATGTAAATGCGCAAAATAAATTCAGAGGTGGATGGATAAAACTTTCATTTCTGGAAGGAGAGGTTACAAAGCCTCACTTTCATGTGGGCAAAGCTCAAAGGAGCATTCACAAACCTCAAAACCTTCAAGGGAAGGAGGCTACCCCTACACCCCTATTTATACTACTCTTGGGCCACCTACCACCCTTGGATGAGTCCCTCAACCCTAGAGCACTCATCTAATGGCTAGGATTAACCCACACACACAGCCATGAAAGGGCTAACCCAAAACGCACACACATACCGGGTTTTCTTGCACGGTTTTCAAAGCATACTACCTAGACCCGCTAACCTATCAACTAGACCTCAATCCAACGGCTCTCATTGATCCACGCGGCATCTAGCTAGCATCATCTCCATTCCTTGTCTTCTTGACTTGCCCGGACTCCGTCTCCGATCATCTTCCGACGATCTCCCAACCGTCTGGACCTCCGACGCTCCTCGACTAGTCCTGGTCATCCTCCGCCTCACCATGACCTAGCACTGTCGTCCTGCAACCATCAAAGACAAGGAAAAACCTTTCACATAGAAATGCCCACAATGATATGCAATAAACCATCCAACTCATCACTACCGCGCCCATACAGCCGGTACTGCCACTCCTGGCAGAGACAGCTCAAATTGCTTCATTTTGAAAATCAATCCAAATCAAACTCAAACTTCAGCACATCTTGCTCAAATAAAGTCAAATACTCATCACAAACATGGATGGACCTCCACATGGTCCTTCAGCAGTTATAGAGTATGGCAATGATTTTGCATATGATGTCTAAACAGTCATAAACATAATTAATTGATTAAATGGAACCTATCTAACAAAGGTTCGAGCAATTAAAGTACTACTGGAATACAATGACAAAAATGCAAGCATGAATAATTATGAATGCAGTCATGACAAAAATACAAGTTCTTAAACTATGCATTAGAAATTATGCACCAAGAGACAACTTTGAATTAACAGGAAGTAACTATATTGATACGTGAAAGTTCAAGCTCCATTAATTTTGTTTTAGTGCTAATGACAAATCTAATATTGATACTAACTATTTTGGTAATCATAACATTGATTAGTCTCAATTGTTAATTAATGAAAAATCTTTTTATGAGACTAACTCTTTTGTTGAGCTTAAATCTTATTAGTCTCTTTTGGATGAAAAAGAAGGAAATATCAAAGGCATGTATTCAAGTTCATATTGATAAATCCAAATATCAGACTAACTCTTTTATTGAGTATATCTTTGATTAGCCCTCATCTCATTGAAAAAAATGGAAAACCCAAGGTATGCACTTGTATTCATTTATGATATCTTAATGCATATTTCGGATTCAAGTTAAAGGATTAACTCTACCGTTATTTAGATCTCAATATGTGCATTAATGTTTCAATTCCATATATACATGAATGCACACACTTAGGGGGAGTTCATACTTTACCTTGATGTTTGAATAGTATTGATCTAATTCATCTTTCTATATCAAGGATCATTACTTTGAAACAACCCCTTGAGTATATTTAACTTGTGTAGTTGTAGTATACTCATGGCAATATAGGAGAAACTCCAAAGCAATCAAAAATTGAATATGTGCATATTGATTCAAGTTCAATTATTTGTACGCAAACATTTAATGGAGTTTATTATATAATTAATAATCTTAAGAGTATTGATCCTTTTCCACCACTCCATATAAATTGGATCATTACTTTTAGATTCCATCGAATTGAGTATATGAAACTTGTGTAGTTAATATATACTCATGACAATTTAATTCAATTTAAATTATGTTCGGTTGCCATTCAATCAACAAAGAACTAATCATGTGTTGATGGTTTACTATGTTGATCCTAGCGCAATCGAAAGTTCTTAAGTATATGAAGCATTAGTTGCATTAGTATACTCAAGACACAATTAATCTTTCAATCAATTTATCTTTGGGTTGTGGTCAATCATCAAAGGATAAGATCAAAGGATCTTGGGAGCATCCATTATGTGTTAATGGAGTGCATTGATGATTGAGACAACCATGTGTTTTGGACTAAAACTTTCAATGAGTTTGAAATAGCTTAAGTTCAAGGTTGAGATGGATAAATAGGACAAGTACGTCATCATGTGTTGATGAGCGTCAAAAGAGGATCCCGAAGCTAAGATAAGGGGAGTTCATCATGTGTTGATGAATAAGAAGAGAGGACCCGACTTGGAGAGAAGATGATGGGAATCATAAAAGCTCCAAGTGGGATTGTTAAAGTCAAAGGTATAACTAGCTAGGGCTAAGGATGTGTTCCTAGTCTTTTACCGGTCTCAGTGTTTGGATGGAAGATCGGGTTGCTAGTTTGTAACATCCCAAATTTTCATTTCAAAAATAGGATAAAAAAAATTAAATTATTATTTTTATCGGTTGTTCAAGTTTATTTGTATCCTCTTTATTTTCTGGATTTCTCTAGAGTTCAAAAGAAAAAGACTTTTGCCTATTTTTAGAAAAACTTAAAACTATTTCCTAAAAAAAACCCTATTTAAGTTGGAATTAATTGTTTTAAAAAAATATATCACAAGGAACTTCGGTGAATTTTCCCATTATTTGTTAAAATCCTGATTTCAAAATCTTTCCAAAAGTCTCATCAATTAAAATATAGTTTGGAGACAAAATAAAAGATTTGGTTTTGATAAAACTATCTTATTTAATATAAATAAACCTAAGGGAATTTCTGTGAAATTTTCTATATTTGTCAAATTATATATTTTCTAAAGCCTTTCCGAAAGCTTTAACAAAATAAAAATATATGTGGGTACAAAAATAAAATATTTGGTGGTACCAAAATATTTTATTTGATCTCAAAATGTTCTAATTAAACTCCCTGAATTTTCTTAGAATTTTTGGGGTTGTTTTAGTACTTTCCAAATTAAAAAGATATTAAAAACAATATAAAAGTATTTACTGTACACGAATAAAATTATTATTTTATGTAATAATATTTTATTTGTGTTACTAAGGCTGTGGGTCACGTTCCAGATTTTTCTCTGATTTTTAAAAGGTTGTTTGATATTTATTTCGATTTTATGGGTGATACTTAATAATTCGGATTAAATAATCAGTAGCTGCTACAGTAATTCCGGCAGATTTTCAGGCATAACTTCGGCGAGCTCTCCTGGTCACTCCCGATCTTATTTTGATCTAAAATTTTTTACCAGAGCTTCCTCTTGCTGTCCTCTACATCCAGTAAAATCAGATTTTGCAAATGCCTACCGGAGCACCTCCGGCCAGCGATTTCTCTCCCAACTCCGGCGAGCTTTTCCCGTTGATCCATTGCTCCTTTGTAGCTGAAAATTGAACCCTAGACGCCTCTCCTCATTCCCCACATCATACTAAAAGATCAGAAACAGAATCGCAACGGAGATCCCTCGGCAAGCCTTTTTCCCTAACTCCGGTAAGAACTTCGGCGAGCTCTACAGGGCGCTCCCGAACTCCGTTCATCCTCAAATTGTTTGTGGAGCACCCCCATGAAGGTTACAACACCTCTGTGAAACAGTTTTGGAAAATTCCAAACAGAGCTCTGCCGGCGACCCTTTTTCTCCTACAACGTCGACGAGCTCTTCCGGTGCGCCGCCATCGCCGGCCGATGTTGGCATCGCGTTCCCCGTCATACCGGTGAGTTTTTATGAAATCCTCTCGCGTCATCTCGTGCCATATGGTCAGATCTATCTCTCCACCAAATTTGGTGCAGTTTCATCCAGGAAATCAAAAGTTATGGCCGTTCCAATCTCGAATCTTGCCGTCACCCGTTCTCCTTCGTTTTTGCGAGTTTGACCGTGAAATTTTTTCTGTAGACTCCTCTTGATGTCCTCTACACGGTGCTCAGCCTAACTCAAGGTTTTGTCCACGGGATTGCTGCAGAAAATTCAATCTTCCCCGATCAGACTGCGTACATACGGCAGAAAACTTCGTCGCGCGTTCTCCGTTGATCCAGAAGGTAAAACTCAGATCCGTTCACGTCATATCGTGCCAAATGATCCCAGATAGCTCTCTGTAAAATTTGGTTAGGTTTCATCCATTATTTTAATAGTTATGACCGTTTGATCTATTAGCTTTAGCAGCCGTTCATCAGCAGTTTGTGATCTGTCCGTTGTGTTGCTTCCAAATCCGGATATACCGTTGAGTTCGTGTCGCCGCGTTCTACGTGGTGCTCACTTCCTCTCTGCTGTTCCATCCACCGAAAATTTTAATATTCGTTACGGTCGCCTTTTTGCCACCGCCAAGGCGTGCCTTGTGCCGCCAACCATTTTGGTTTGTGGTGGCCATGTCATTGTGTCCAGAAAATCATTATCCCTGTTTTGCCCAACGTTGAAGTTCATTGATCCCGGTTGCCGTCAAAGCCATGTTCTAGAATCTACCCGACGTCTTTTGGCCTAGTCCTTCGTGGTCGGTGCGCATTTCGTTCGCCATCTTTGAAACCTTTAATCGCAGAGCCAACCCTACCATCCTACCCTATGCCAAGTGTATTCATCCTTGAATCGTTTCGCTCAAACCCGGACTCCCTTGGTCCAATTCGTCGTTAACGTCCCGCCGTTAACGTCCCGTCGTTAACGTCCCGCCGTTAACGTCCCGCCGTTAACGTCCCATCGTTAACTTCCCGCCGTTAACGTTCCGCCGTCAACGTTCCGTCGTTAACGTTCCATCGTTAACGTTTCGCTGCTAACGTTTCTTCGTTAACGTTCTGCCGTTAACGCTTTGCTCTCGCTTCGCTATCATCACATATGCGCATTCCAGCAAGAGCGTAGCGCGATGTCATTATCCTTTCTATCGTCCTATCGTGATCTAACCCCATTTCTTGTGAGTCTGGCTTTATCTTTCTATCATCCGCAGCGGACCAAAACCTAACTTAAGACCGGTTCGATGGATGAGTTCATCGTGAGCTGCACGCCGTATTGCGGTTTTCCACGTTGTGTCCACCGTAGTAAGATATTTGTACCGTCTTACTACATATCGTCATCGCCTCGTTATCGCCAAGTCTCTTCTTTGATGTATGATCAACCCCGGATCGGATCGCATCAATGTCGATTCCATCCGCCCTTGTCTTATCCTAAAAATCTAATCGCCATTAACCTGAATTCATTCGTGGACTTGGTCAATAGACCATTGGCCATATGTCATATCCTCGTGCCATATCTATTCTATTAGTCTATCTTTCTTTTGTTTGATGTGTATTTGTTTAGTCAACAAAAGTCAACATTGAGCATCGATTTAGTTCATCATGAACTAACATATCTTTATGGACCCGATCTATAGATCAAGAGCCCATATGTAAATATTTGTCCAATCGAGTTAATTAATCTCAAGGATATCCCCGAATATACTCCGCTTTCCCTAATTATCATCGTAACCTTCTCGATAAATCTTACAAAGCTTGTTCTCTTTCATCCGATCTTCGATCAAATCTAAGTTCCTAAATTCAATCCTTCCGCTCAGCACCAATCTAATATTAAATTGGAGTTTATTTGAATTGCTTTTGAGTTTTGTTGTATTTGTGCTTCTTTGTCGTTAGACGTGTCATTCAGAAGTTACCCGAAGTAGCTGAAGGACGAGGAAGTCGAAGCATTCGATTGAAGAGCCAAAGGTTGATGAAGTCAAGATCAATTAAAAGAGTAAAGAGCAGTTTATAGCAAGTGCCAGGCAAGTTGTGCTTTGATCATGTTGAACCTACGATTACAAAAACTGCTATATTGTTTTACTTTATTGCATATTATTTGACATGTACAAATGTCTTCAATTAAATTTGGGACTTAGCTATTATACCCAATTGCTCTATACCCTACCTTGCCATTTGTATACCATGATATATTGTCACCCTAGATTGGTTCATTATAGTTAGTTAGTAATAATAATCAATATGGGATGGTTAGACCGTATTAGTTGCTTAGTCAAGCCACGCCATCACATGTACTTTAGTCTTTGATAAATAATCTTGACTAATGGAATATGGAACGATGTTATGAACTTGTGTGTCATGTGTGGTCACACGATGAGATTGAGTTGCGGTGGCGAGAGGATGTCACGCAACGAGGTTAAATTGCTGATGGCACGTGGTGCTTGGTAATCAACTGGGGTGATATGATTTAGATTGGGGCAAGTGGCAAGGGGCGAGAATGCCAAGGTGGGCCCGATGGGCAAGGGGGTATGTGGAAGTCTTGCCTCGATCATCTTAAGGACTTAACCTTGCAAGCCTTTGACCTGAGTCAATCATGCGGCCACATGTCTGGTATGGGACAGACCTAGTTGATTAGGGTTCTGATATCTTTCCTCTGATACCTCGGGGTGACAGTACACGGAAGTGTATCTGTGTGGGGGAGCGTACCTGTGCTACGGCTTGGTGCCCATCCAACGGTGTTGGCCTGTCCTATACTTCGGCTCCGCGTGAGAGGAGTGATAGTGAAGGCAATACCGAAGAGGTTCTTTGGTTAAGGTAGAGGTTCCTAAAAGGCTTTGTCGTGAATTCTCTGCCGGCACACCAAAGGAAGTGTGTTAATGGCCAGGCACAAAGAGAATATCACGTCGTGTGGGTAAAGTGCATAACCTCTGCAGAGTGTAAACCTATTCGAATAGCCGTGCTCACGGTATTGAGCAAAGCTCGGGAATTACAGTCAAGGGTTAGGATTTTGTTAAACAAAACTTATTGGGATGGCGGGATGCCATGGAAAGTGGATTTTGACTTAGGATTGGAAACTTGTTTTACTTGAGAAATGTTGAATCTATCTAATACAGTTATTTGTTTTACTGTCTTTCCAATTTATATACTGTATTAATTTATAAATGCTGCTTTTTGCAAAATAGCCATGTTAGCCATTTCTTTGGAATAATCCTTGCATACAGCTATGTTAGAATTGCATTCTGTGCACGACTTGTTGAGTGCTTTATGTACTCACCCCCTTGCAATACACAAAATCATCAGTTGAGGAGAAGACCACAACTTCGAAGGAGGAGAAGTTCCACGAGGATGCGATTATCTAGGAGTTGAACCTTGTCAGTTGCCTGTGGTATATTGATGGGATTCGTCGACGTTCTTCATTCCGCTGTTGTTTATTTATTTTGAGTTGAAGCCACCAAGGCCTCACAAGTGTAAGTTTGACCTTAAGGTCGTTCAATAGTTCTATATTAATAAATGAAGTCTTTATTTATTATTCCGCTGTGTATGATTGTGATATTTCATCTATGTTGAGACTATGTGCACTAGCGTGATCCTGGACTAGTGCTGAATACACAGAGGGTCCGGATTTGCATATTCGTGTCCCGACATAGTTAGGTGCCGTACTATTAAGAGGGTTTGAGTCTTATAGCTTGAGTCTTATCATGTGTTGACAGTTCAATCCAGCTTGCTCTAGCTCACACTCTCTTGATTTGGTTTTTGCATGGAGCAAATATTTGCGAATGTGTTCTGCAAATAGTTGTAGCACATGCTTGCAATTTTCTTGATGTGTTCTTTGCATGGAGCTTTGCTTTGCAAATAGAATAAGCTCATGTTTGATGTTGTTTTGCAAATGTGTTTTGGAAACAAATTGATATTTGTGCAATTCTTTGGAGAATGCAACTAGAGTTTGCAAATTGGTTTGATCATCACATGGCTCAAAGATATGATCTTGATTGCTCTTTTTTGCAAGATTTATATTTGCAAATGTGTTTTACAAAATATTGGTGTTCATGCATTTGATTTTGGAGCATATGATTACAATTTGCAAATGTGTTTTGCAAAATTGTTTTGATCATAAGTTGATCATCACATGGCTCAAGATTTGATCTTATTGACTCTCGCTAGATTGTAGTCACGCTTTTGATCAAGTCTATGTGAGGGATTTTGAGAAAATCAGATTTTAGACTTGAGGGACTACATTGGAGTTTTTATTTTTGGGATATTTAAAAATATATATGGTTGATTAAATCTTGAAAAATAGTGGAAATTATAGCCCTCTTGATAATCTTCGCATAGAGTCAAAGATCGCCTAAATCGGAGTTTGGAGTAAAAAGTTATAATTGTTTTTGTGGCTGAAATAGTGGTAGCATCGCCCCTAGATGGGGCGGTAGCACCACTCGAGCGGTGTTAGGCGGTGCTATTGCTCCAAAAGCGGTGCTTATTTTCCAGAGAAGTGTTTTTGAGTTGAAATGGCCAGTGTGAGAGCATCTAGGCCCCCTATTTTTGTCAATTATGTTTATTATGTAGATTTTGGTGTTGATGATCAAGAAGGATACTAAGTAGAAGCCGACAACAGCCGTATGTGAAGATCAAAGCTAAGGAGTTTGTTTCTAGTTTTGGCTTGGGAGTTGATTCAAGCCATATAGCTAGAATCACCATACTATTAAGAGGGATTATACATAAGAAATGATCTTGGTTCATATGCAAAATCACTAAGATTACTTGGAGCATAGGACATTTCATA
Source organism: Otatea glauca (assembly GCA_036346275.1). Lineage (NCBI taxonomy): Eukaryota > Viridiplantae > Streptophyta > Magnoliopsida > Poales > Poaceae > Otatea > Otatea glauca. The sequence goes on along the minus strand of CM070720.1, from coordinate 1,611,867 downwards.
TCATTCAAAAATCCAGATCTTCCCTTTCTTAGCCAAAAAGAGTTCTCTCTCGGACCAAATATCTTGTCAGGCGCTCAAGAAATCAAAGTTCAAATCCTAACTGAGCGCACACCATGTACGCCGGACCGACTTTTTCAGTCCGGCGCTAAGGGTTCTCTTCCGATTTTTTCAACTGAGCGCACACTATGTACGCCGGATCGACTTTTTTAGTCTGGCGCTAAGAGATATCCTCTGATGTATTTCAACCGAGTATACATCGTTCACGCCGGACTGATCTGAATTCAGACTTATATTTAGTCCGACGTTAAGAGTTTCTTAAACTCTAATCTTAACCAAGAACATGCTGTTCACGGTAGACCGAATTCTATGTGTACGCCGGACCAACTTTTTTGGTCCGGTGCAAACATGCTTCACTCATATAAAACCAGCCGTTTTCCTATATACACCTGACCTACTTTTTCGGTCCGACGCAAACGTTGTTCGCTAGTACTCAAATGGAACAAGGTATGTGTACGCTGGACCAACTTTTTCGGTCCGGCGCAAACATTGTTTTGCTAGTATCCAAATAGATCAAAGCATGTGTACGCCAGACCAATTTTGTCGGTCCGGCACAAACTTTCTTTTACCAGTACATGTATACGATGGACCGTTTTTCCAGTCCAGCGCAAATGGGTCACACTGGGTATAATAACGCTTCTCAAATCTTATGTACGCCGAACCAACTTTTTCAGTCTGGCGCGTGTATATATTTCAACGTGTGACTCATACACCTTAAAATACTTATAAAAGAGGCAGTAGTTGACCTACCTCATCCATCCTGCCAACCCTCAACGGGGAAATGGCAGGTACAACGGTTACTTCTGTTCAGGCTCTCTATATATACAGTGCTTGAGTTCACAAAATTAGTGAGAGCTTTGCACTTACACATCCTTGACATTCTAAACACCGTTGACATCTTTCAAATCAATTACAACTCTTTGATCTTTAGAAATCTCTGAGCTTTCATTCTATCAAAGAGTTCAAACTTCAACTCAGAAACCAAAACACTCATTCTGAACATTTAGTGTTCTTGCTCCAAGTTGAGTCTAGTTTACATCTAGCTACTGAACCAAGAGACAGGGCTTGTGGACAATCTATTACTCTTGGAACTAGCTGTTCCTAGACGGTTGGAGAAGTTATTGGTGCGACCTATCTACAAGGGATTGTGGAAGGCCACCATTGCTGTGAAAGGTTGAGACTCACCTCACCGGAGTGGTGGAAGAGTCAAACTAAGGGAAAACCAAAAGCCATTGTGATTGGCTATTTGGTGGAGCAATACATCTGAAGAAGTACTTTTGGTTAAGCTATACTTCTAAAGAAGTGCTCTAACGGGGACGTAGGAGTTTGAGCTCTGAACCTCGGTGAAAAATCTTTGAGTCTTCCTGTTATTGATTTATCTTTGTTTGTTGCTCTTATTGTCAGTTCTCTTTCAAATCTTGCTGAAACAGAGTTGTGCTGAATCTTTATACTAATTGTTTCTGTTACTATTTTTATTTAGAAAAGTTTTTCATAAGAATTAAAAAGTTTTAAAGTTGCCTATTCACCCCCTTTTGGCCAACTTGATCCTTACAAGTGGCATCAGAGCAAGGTTACCCTTTTAAAGCTTAACAGCTCGGGTAAAATGGACGAGGGAATAGGATCAGCTACAATAAGTGTAGGAAGGGTTCCTATTTTTGATGGCACAAATTATGCTTATTGAAAAATTATAATGAGGTGTTATCTTGAAGCCGTAACTTATGATGTGTGGATGGTTATAGAAAGACCTCTGCCTCCACAGGTCATACCTGAAGGGCAATCCACATCCTCAGAACCTACACCTGGAGAAATAAGAAATTTGCAATACGATGCTCAGGCTAGAAATGCTATCTTTTCTTGCCTTAGCATTGAAGTTTTTGACAGAGTCAGTAATCTATCAACTGCCTATGATATATGGACTACTCTTCAAGAAATTCATGAGGGCACCTCTGATGTAAAAGAGGAAAGATATTTTGTTGTCAGAGAAAAATTCGATCAGTTCAAAATGCTTTCTTATGAAAATGCTAATGATATGTTCTCTAGATTAAATCCTATTGTAAATGAGCTTAAAGGTCTAGGAACTAAAGTTGATGATGTTGAAGTATGCAAGAAGATGATTAGGGTTCTACCTCGAGCCTATCATAGTCTGATCACTTATCTATCCAATAGTGGTGATCTGAAGAAGCTCACACCCACTGAACTATTGGGCAAGATCTCAGCTCATGAGCTTACCTTGGGTGATGAAGTTGAGACCAAGAAGAAATCTATTGCACTCAAGGCAAAGGAGAAAGTTCAAGATTCCTCTGATGATGAAGAAGAAGAAGATACAAGCTATGAAGAGGATGAAGATGTAAGAAAATTGGCATTACTCATGAGATTAGCAAACAAAATCATGAGAAGGGTAAATGCCAAAGGTAAGTTCTCTAACCACTTCTCAAAAAGAAACCCTTTCTCTAGCATTATCTGCTTTGAGTGCAATGAGAAAGGACACATAGCTGCCCGTTGCCCAAACAAAAGTAACAAGAAGGGAAATAGCAAGAACAAAGATGACAACGATGAAGAAAAAGCTCAAGGAAGCTACAAGAGAAATCATTGCAAGAAGAGCTACTCCAAGAAACATTGGAGGAAAGGGAAGGAGGCACACATTGGTGAATATGGATCACTGATGAAGAAAATTCAAGTGAAGAATCCTCCTCCTCCTCAGATGAAGAAGAGCCAAGGTCCAAGGGACTAGCAGGGCTCGCTCTGGATGAATCTACACCACCTTCACCTTCAGCTTCTCTACCACTGTGCCTAATGGCCAAAAATGATGAAGACAAGGTAAATGATTCTCCTTCGTATGAAGAGCTTGTAGAGATTATTAAAGAGCTTAATGATGCTCTATATGTTAAAACTGCTAAAGACAAAGCTCTTAAGAAAAATGCTATTAGCTTGATGGATAAGAATGAAGCGCATCGCTAGAGTAGAAACTCTTGAATCTGACATTAATACCTTGCAAGAAAAATATGATATGCTGAAGAATAGTCAAAATGAGCTTATAAATGAACATGAAAAACTTTCCCATGCTCATTTTGTTCTAAATACAGATCATGTTGTTCTTACAAATTCTCATGATTCTTTGAAAATCACACACATGCAACTTGTTAAAGATAATGATGAACTGCTTGACAAATACTATGAGCTGGAAATTGATAATGAGATGCAGAGTAGCAAATCTAAAAATGTTTCATCTTGTAATATTTCAATTAGCTGTGATTTGCTGTATGATGAAATGATTATTCCTAGCTCATCTAGCATGTGTAGTAAAAATTGCAAAAATGCTTTGTATGCTAAAGAGCTCATGGCAGAAAACAATGAGCTAAAATCCAAGGTAGCGAAATTTGACAAAGGATTAGAAAAATGCTTCCTTGGTAGTGCTACTCTTGATAAAATTCTTGGGGAGCAAAAGATTGTTCTGGGTAAAAAGGGATTAGGTTATAAAGCCAAATCTGTGCCCAGAAAGAATGAACAGCCAAAACCCAAGATAAATTTTATCAAAAGTAGGACTCAATGCTGTTATTGTCATAACTACAATCATGCTTCTAAAAATTGCAAATTTGCCTATGCTTCATATGCTAAGGTTAATAGAAGATGCATGGTTGATGCACATTATATGTTGTTTAAGGATTTTAGGGGTAAAATGAATGTCAAATATGTTGGCCCCTCTAATCTGGACATAAATCTTAAAACTATTTGGGTGCCTAAGTCCTTACTTACTAATCCATTTGGCCCCAAAGTTGTTCAGACTAACACTAATGGACCCAAAAGTATTTGGGTACCTAAAATCAAGAAATGAACATTCCTTTAGGTAAATTACAAGAGTGGCGGCCGACACTGGGTTATTGACAGTGGGTGCACACAACACATGACCGGCACCTCAAGGATGTTCAGCTCAGTTGAAAAAGAAAGTGATCCAAGTCACAAAATCATATTCAGAGATAACAGTAAAAGAAAGGTATAGGGAAATGGTAAGATAGCTATCTCAAATGATCACTCTATTGAAAATGTATTACTAGTTGATTCTTTAAATTTCAATCTCTTATCTGTTGCTCAACTTTGTGATTTAGGATTACATTGTATCTTCTCCGGTGATGGAGTAACAATTCATGACAAAAATGAGAAGCTTATTTTTAAAGGTTTCAGATTTCAAAATCTCTACCTTGTTGATTTCAATTCTAACTCCTCATACATTTCAACTTGTCTACCTGCTAAAGTTTCACATGGTTGGCTTTGGCACAGACGACTTGGGCATGTAGGTATGTCTAATCTCAAAAAGCTTTTAAAAAATGAGCTAGTAGTGGGCCTAAAGGATGTTAAATTTGAAAAGGATAAACTTTGCAGTGCTTGTCAAGCTGGCAAGCAAGTAGCTAATCTCATCCTGCTAAAAATATTATGTCCACTACTAGGCCTCTAGAACTTTTGCATATGGATGTCTTTAGTCCTACCTCATATGCAAGTATAGGTGGCAACTCATACTGCCTTGTAATTGTGGATGATTTCTCTAGATTCACATGGGTATTCTTTTTGCCAAACAAAAGTGAAGTTGGAATTTTTTTTAAAACTTTTGCAAAAAGGGCTCAAAATGAATTTGACTATCCTATTAAGAAGATTAGGAGTGACAATGGATCTGAATTTGTCAATACTAACATTGTTGAATACTGTGATGAGTTAGGTATAAAGCATGAACTTTCAGCCACATACACTCCTCAATAGAATGGTGTGGTTGAGAGGAAAAATAAAACTCTCATAGAAATGGCAAGGACAATGTTGGATGAGTATAACACTTCTGATGTTTTCTGGGCTGAAGCCATCAACACTGCATGTCATGCGATCAACAGGCTCTATCTTCACCGACTTCTCAAGAAGACCTCATATGAGCTTATGGTAGGAAGAAAACCTAATATCGCATATTTTCGTATGTTTGGATGCAAGGTATATATCTATAAAAAGAGAACACACTTAGGTAAATTTCAAAAGAGGTGTGATATAGGTATCATGCTGGTTACTCTTCTAAATCTAAAGCTTATAGAGTCTTAAATAACTCAACTGGGTTAGTAGAGGAAACCTATGATATTAAATTTGATGAATCTAATGGCTCACAAGGTGAGCATGAGAATCTAGCTGATGTAGGTGAAGAAGCTCTAAAAAATCCATGAAGAAAATGGAAATTGGTGAGATCAAGCCCAAAGAAGACAAAGATGATCTACCACCAATATCCACAATAACTCAAGATGGATCACAACTTGAAAATAATGAAAAGAAGGATGAAGGACTGAATTTCATAAAGAGCCATCACACTATCACAAAGGATCACCCTGTAGATCAAATCATTGGTGAATTTAGTAAGGGTGTTCAAACTCGTTCTAAACAAACTTCTTTTTGTGAACATTACTCTTTTGTTTCATGTGTTGAGCCCAGAACAGTAGATGAAGCTCTGAAGGATGCTGACTAGATTGTGGCAATGGAAGAAGAGCTCAACAACTTTGAAAGAAACAAAGCCCGGAACTTAGTGGAAATACGCACATAACATAATGTCATTGGAACAAAGTGGGTTTTCAGAAATAAACAAGATGAAAATGGTGTGGTCACACACAATAAAGTAAGGCTAGTAGCTCAAGGATACTCTCAAGTTGAAGGTTTGGATTATGGAGAAACCTATGCACCTGTAGCTCGACTTGAAGCCATACGGTTCCTTCTAGCCTTTGTTTGTCATTTCAATATTACTCTTTTTCAAATAGATATTAAAAGTGCTTTTCTTAATTGAATCATTGAAGAAACTGTATATGTTGAACAACCTCCTGGTTTTGAAAATATGAAATTTCCCAATCATGTATATAAGTTATCTAAGGCACTATATGGTTTGAAACAAGCCCCCAGGGCATGGTATGAGTGCCTTAGAGACTCTCTACTAGAAAAGAATTTCAAAATTGTGAAGGTTGATCCAACATTATTTCTAAAAGACTTCAATGGTACATTAATGATTTGCCAAATCTATGTTGATGATATTATCTTTGGAAGTACTAATCTATCTCTATGCAAGGAATTCAGTAATCAAATGGCTAGAGAATTTGAGATGTCAATGATGGGAGAGCTTACATTCTTTCTGGGTTTTCAAATCAAGCAATTGAAGGAAGGGACTTTCATCTCACAAGAAAAGTATACTAAAGACCTTCTCAAGCGCTTTAATCTGGAAGAATGCAAGCCTCTTAAAACTCCTATGGTAACCAATACACATCTTGATCAAGATGTGGGAGGTAAGACTGTTGATCAAAAGTTATATAGATCCATGATAGGTTCTTTACTCTATTTGACAGCATCTAGGCCAGACATCATGTTTAGTGTATGCATGTGTGCTAGATTTCAAGCTGCACCTAAAGAAGTGCATCTTAGTGTAGTAAAAAGAATTTTCAGATATTTAAAGCATACTCCTTGTTTTGGCTTGTGGTACCCAAAAGGTGCTTCTTTTGAACTTCTTGGCTATTCAGATTCTGATTATGCCGGTTGCAAGGTTGATCGAAAAAGCACTTCTCGGTGTTGTCACTTACTTGAAAGATCTTTAGTATCTTGGTGTTCAAAGAAACAAAATTCAGTAGCACTTTCAACTGCTGAGGATGAATATGTTGCTGCAGGCAGTTGTTGTGCTCAAATCCTTTTTATTAAACAAACCTTTTTGGATTATGGTATTTTGTTAAAAAATGTGCCTTTGTTGTGCGATAATGAAAGTGCAATGAAAATAGCCAACAACCCAGTCCAGCATTCTAGAACTAAGCATATTGAAATTAGACATCACTTCATACGTGATCATGTTGCTAAAGGTGACATTATGCTTAGTCATGTCAAGACTGAGGATCAATTGGCTGATATTTTCACTAAACCACTTGATGAGGCCAGATTTTCAAAATTGAGAAATGAACTGAATATTCTTGCTTCTTCAAATATTGTTTGAGTCCTTGGAATGACACACTAAGGGGGAGTCAAGTCTGTTTGTCATGCATATCTTGGTACCTTTATGTGGACAAAGTAATTACTAGTGCTGAAATAATGATAAGACTATATTCTAAATAATAGCTTTAAAAAAGGGAAGTCTTCTTGAAAACTAAAAGTCATAAAATCATTGCTAAAAGACTTTCCTTTCTCTATTACTATATTATACTTTCCTAAAAACACAGTAATTAGGATTAAGTAAGTTTCAGAAGGAAATACTTATATAAAATATTAAAATCCAAATTATTCAGCACATGAGTTCTTTTTCTTGAGCTTGAGTTAATCATACTCATGCTCTTATGAAAATTAGGGCTCATACATTCCTATTTGAATTTAACATCTCCTGAGTTTATTGGTTGATTGATCTTTATATTAGGATTATTCTAAGATCCCTCTACAAATTTATGTGTTATTCTTAAAAGAGAGATCTTAGAAAATCCTTAAGAAGTTAGTTATTTTTTTTAGTTCAGAACTTTGTCCATGTACCACAGACTGCTGCCTTAACTTAACCGAGAGTTTTCCAACTGCGGCGGACCTAGTATGCCTTTTAAGGACTCGGTCCGGCATAAATGGAAAGTCATCAGGACTCGGTCCGGCGTAGACGGAAGGTTATCAGGTCTAACCAAAAAGCAGTCTGGGGCACGTACGACAATAGCTTTGTCATCTCAGCTCTTATCTTTTCAAAATTGTGTTCATCTCAAACTTCAAAAAGATCTTATCCTTGCTATTCACGTCAAAATCTTTTCTATTCTTAGGGATTATACTTGCTAAACCTATCCAAAATAGGTATCTGTACCTCTTGGATTCTTTGATTTTCAACCACCCCCTCATAAAGAGACTTCTCCTGATATGCTGCTGCAGTTGATACTTTCCCATGTTTCGTCCATACTCCAAACTACTGCAATAACTTCCTGTTTTTACTCCTCACAACTTGTGCTATTTATACCTTCAACTCCTTCAGAATCATCTCAGGCCTTCTTGCTCCACATCAATCCTCTCGCAATCTGTTCTTGAGCGCAAGATCAACTCTTTACCGAAGCACATCCTGACCGGGTGATTGACAACGGTGCTCCTGTGTGCTCAAGGCATTGCTCCTAGGATCTTGTAAGTTCTTCAACTTTATCTCTTCTCTTTGCTTAGATTGAAACCTTAGCTAGCAATCATCTTAAGGTCATCTGTAACATCCCAAAAATTTGACCTATAATTTCGCTCACGTGCATTTTTGTGATTTTCTGAATTTATTGGATTTTTCCAGAAATTATTTGAATTCATTTTAATTAAGTATATTGAACCTTTGGTGAAAACTAATTATATATAGATAAGAATAATATGAAGTTTTGTCAAAAATATTTTATTTAAGTTCAGAATGTTTCAAGGTATTTATGAGAATTTTCTTGGATTTTTCCTGATATTTTTATTGCCTTAAATGAATTAATCTAATTTCGGGAATTATTTTAATTCAAAAAGCTTTTGAAAAATCTTGGAACAGTACTGGGCCAAGCCCAAGATTGCGGCGTCGCTGCTCACCGCTTCGTCGCTGCGCGCGCGCTACCGTTAGATCAAGATCGTGCGGTTAAGATCATGCGGTGTTGGTTTGGAAAGATTTGATCGCATCCGCTGATTTTGGAAGGTGCGGATTGGATTGGATCACCGAGATCTAATCGTGGCCTCGTTGCGATCGGACGGCTCTCGGTCGCGTCTCCGATTCGGTTTCGAATCCGCCGCCGCTTGCCGCCGCCGCGTGATTTAGGTTTCTTCCCGCGCGCATGCCGAGGCTATAAAAGCCGCACCGCACTCCAATGTTCCTCGTTCCTTGCACCCAAGAGCTCTAGCCTCTTCTTTGTTTATTTGCCGCCGCCGCGCAAGAGCTCGCCGTAGTTCTTTGTAGCGCAGCCACGAGTTTTTGCGCCGTTCCGCCGCCGTCGAGCCTCCTCCCGCCGAATCGGTTCCAGATCTGGGGTCGTCGTTCCAAGACGCGTCGAGGCCACCACTTATTCTCGCCGGAGTCGCGCCGAAACGCTGTTCGGGTAGTCGTCTTCCTCCGCTCCGGTGCAAGCCCACCGCCGTGTCTCGGAGCTTCACGCAGCCGTTGGATCTTTGCCGAACCGTTCGGATCAAGCCACGTCGCTTCTTCAGCAGTGTTCTGCTCGGGTATATTTCTAACCGTTAGATTCGAATAGACATTCGGGATTGAGACGCGTGTGCGTAGTGTGTCAGCCGTTGGATCGTCTCGCAGATGTGCGACGCGTGTCGGTCGCGGTACCAAGCATCGTGGCGTCGGTGCACCGTGGCAGGCGCAGCCGTGGACTTGGTCCATAGACCGAGCGACGTGGCGCAATTTGATTGGCCCACGATCGCGATGACGTCATGCCGATATCACCGGCCCACAAAGACAAGATCTCGAGTCCACGGTGAGACCAGCGTGTTTTCGTGGACTAAGTCCATGCGCCGAGGCCACGTGTCCGCTCTCGATTGGTCCAAGTGTCGCTATGCATTAATCGTAATTTCGAAGAGAAAATAATTCGGAAAATCGGTTTTTCTAATTTCTTTATTTTCAGATTTATTCAAACTTCAAAAGGCTATATCTTTTGCATTTTAACTCTGATTTGAGTGATTCAAATTTCAAAATTTTTAAAGTCAAGATCTATTTATTGGTGAATTTTATTTTATTTTTGGAGTTTGTTTGCTCTCGGGTTTGGTGTTTATTTGCTATTTTGGCATCGTTTGCGTGAGACGTTGAACCGCTTCGGTGATCCGGAGGAAGATTCGTCGCCCAAGACCCAAGCTCAGATCAAGACCAGCACCTACCCAAGGCAAGTTGTGCTTTGATCATGTTGCACCTAATTTTCACCAAAATTGCTATTTTATCTCTTAAACTTTATGCATGATATTTTATATGTATAAATGATTTCAATTAATCTGGGAATTAGATAATATGCCTATTTGAATTAAATCATACCTTGTCAATTTTATGCCATGATCTATTTGTCACCCTAGGATGTGGAATTATAGTTGGTTAATATTGATAATCAACCGGGCTAGTTAGACCGTCATAGATTGCTTAGCCATGCCACGTCATCACATGTGTCCGAATGTTGATACTTAATCTTGACTAATGGAATATGGAACAATGTTTATGAATTGGTGTGTCATGTGTCGTCACACGTGATATCAAGTTGTCGTGGCGAGGAGGTCACACATCTAGATTGAAATGTTGATGGCATGTGGTGCTTGGTAATCAACCGGGTGGTAATGATTTTAGATTGGGGCAAGTGGCAAGGGCGGTGTGCCAAGGTGGGCGTGGTTGGCGTGGGTATGTGGAAGTCTTGCCTTAATCACCTTAAGGACTTAACCTTGCAAGCCTTTGACCGAGTCCTTCTTGCAACCACATGTCCGAATGGGACAGCCCTAATCTGAATAATTTGTGAAACCTAGATTTCGACATTGTCGTGGTGAATAGTGAGTCCCGGTTACGGTTTAACTCACATGGCGCAAGAGGGGGCCTTGTTGTGGTGGTTTAACCCTTGATGATGAAACCTTAGCGAGCAAGATCGGGTCTAGGTGTAGCATTGTAAAGGCTTTGTTACGATCACTCGCCTTGGTGGTGTTTGGTTGTATCGTGTGGGTAAAGTGCATAACCTCCGCAGAGTGTACAATCTATTCGAATAGCCGTGCTCACGGTATTGGGCAATGCTCGAATTACAGTTAAGGGTTAGACTTTTGTTAAACAAAACCTATTGGGATGGCAAGGTGCCATGGAAGGTGGAAATTGATTTAGGATTAGGAACTTGGTGTATTTCGAAATACCGAATTTATTAATTATCTTGTATTTGTTTTACTGCTTTCCAATCTATTTATTATATTCTTGTTAAATGCTGCTTTATTGCAAAATAGCCATATTAGCCATTCCTTTGGATTAAGCCAAGCATATAGAATATTAGACTTGCATTGCTGTGCACAACTTGTTGAGTGCTTTATGTACTCATCCCAACAACAACAACTTCAGAAGAGGAAGAATCTACGCCCTTCGTGGAGGAGGATTATATGGATGCGAATGCTTAGGGTCCGAGCCTCATCAGTTGCCTGCGGTGAACTGGGGAGCTGCTATGCTTATTTATTTTTCCGCTGCTGCTTATTGGCTATTTCTTTTATAAGCCCTGTGTGGCAATAATCATTTAAGACAACAGTTACTATTAATTATTAAAGTTATGCTATATTCCGCTGTGTATGACTATGATAGCATCTATGTTGAGCCTATGTGCACTAGCGTGATCCTGGACTAGTGCGGTATACACAGAGGGTGCGGATTTGCAAATTTGGGTCCCGACAGCGGTGGTATCAGAGCCATACTGACTATAGGTCTTGGACCTAGGTAGTTGGTATCTCTTAGGAGTGTCCAAAGTTATTTTCTAAAAGAAAAAGGTGAAATTGACTAATAAGAAACTCTTGGCTTATCTCATCCTTCTACTCCCATCCTTGCTAAATTACCTTATTTTCGTTGTCGTTTCGAGTGGAGATCTTATTCAAAATTTTGTTTTGAATAGATGCCGATCTTCCAGTCTTTCGAGTCGAGGCAGGGTGGCTACGTCATGGAGCTGTGGAGAGTTCTTCAAGTGATTGGAGGCTTTGATCGTCCGCTCTACCGAGGAAGCAATCGAACGCCAACGGTGTGCATCGGGATTCTTTCGCAAGTGATCATCTTCGCCGAGAGTGCGACGAGACCACTGACCGATCCACATCACCGCCCGGAGGTTCACTTACGAGGCCGGAGTTCAGAGGTCGCTAGACTTGCTCACGACGGATCCGCCACGACTACGCCTACGAAGCCGCGACACCGTGTTTCGACTTCACCCGACAAAGGCGAACGCGGCCACAACGGATCGTGGAGGGGAGTGTGCATCGCAGACACCTTGCCGAAGTTCGCCACCGCCCAGAGGATCACCCGAGGGACACCGCGCAGAGCCGGAGACAGCGGTGAGGCGTTGAGAGTGGCGGAGGAGAGCTTCAAAGACCCGTGACGCCGCAGCCAGAGTCATCGGTGAGTTGGAGGAGGCCTTGCAGGTAGCCGAGGAGATAGCAGATCAGGTCGTCCAGGAGTCGGATGAGGTCACCGAAGAAGAAGAAGAGGAAGAAGAAGACCCGGAAGAGCATGAGTGGGAGCCTGAGGAGCCAGCAGAGGGTCACCAGGATAGGTTCGCACCCATGCCAACCCACCCACCGGTGTATGCACCGGATCAGTCTCAGCCAGGGTGGCTGGATGAGTGAGAGTCGGTCTTAGAGTTGTGTTGAGACTCGAGTGTTGAGTCGCGTCTTTAAGTTAGCCTTTACCTTTTAGTAGACGTTAAGGTTGCATGTTTAGTTTGGTTCTTAATTGTTTGCTGAGTGTGCAGTATGTGTTGCAAAGCCCTTAGGCATTGTAAGCAACCATACCAAGTATTAATAAAGATTATTTAAGTTGGGTTTAACCTGTTTCCCGCCTTTAGAAATTCTTGCATCTTATCTATGCTACATCTACCTTTCCTAACCCAATAAGCAATCAAGCGGATGGTGAACACCCGCAAAGAACAACGGAGCTTGTGAAGTGGTCCGCGCCGAGCAACAATCCCAACGAAGGAGCACCACCGCATCAGGCACCGCCAATGGATATGCGTAACTTGGGAGCTTTTCGCTGCAAGCAGACTCGCTTGATGCGCATAATGATGCAAACAGATGACCAATATGGCTGCGATCAACAACCCCGCTACTCAGATTAATAACGGCGGACCTCGCCCTTATTCCAAATTGTCGACTTTATGAGGACCCGACCGCCAACATTCTCGGCAACGCCAACCCCTTGGAAGCGGATGATTGGTCGAGAACCATTGAGAGGAAGTTGTACATCACGCAATGTGAAGGGCATGAGAAGGTTCTTTATGCATCCCATCGGCTTGAGGAACAATTGCGAGAATGGTGGGAGAACCATCGCCCTACTCACGAGGCACCCATGGAAATCACGTGGGAAGAATTCGCAACGGCCTTTCGCCAATACCACGCACGGAAGGAATGATGGACCAAAAAGGAAGAATTCGTGGCGCTTAAGCAAGGAGGCCAACCGGTGGTGATTACTTGAACAAATTCACGCAGCTTAGCTCGCTATGCTCCTCAAGATGTGGCGACGGACAAGGCTCGGCGATCCGATTCATGAAGGATTAAACTCGGGATCGCAAGTGGGGTGATTACCCACACTTTTCCGCATTTTCAAGAATTGGTAAACAAGGCTTTGATTCTCGAGGATAAGCGCAGGAGCTTGGGGAAAATCGCAAGCGCTTGATGACTAACCTGTGGACGCCCTAACCACCGCGAATGAGGATGACCCGCAGCAGTTTGCTAAGTTCCAACCGCAAGTCGTTACCAAACCAAAGAACACCTACACCGCGACCACCGTGACATAGTTATCGACACCGCCCAAGGTAACAATGCTCAAGGGGAGGCAGCATCACCGCGAAGGTGCTACGCTTGCAATGAGTCAGCATTATGCCAACAGATGTCCCGTAAAGGAGGTATCACGCCGTGCGCTTCAACCTTGGGACGACACTGCTAAGGCGCCATGACGGAGCAAATCGAGGAGTCGGACAGCAGGAGCAACGCCTCAAGCTACTATTTGAGGCAGAGTCAACCACATCACCGCCGATGGAGCCTGTGAAGCATCGACGTCGATCGATAAGTTTTGGTAAACTCAAGACTGCAACAAGATTATTTGATTCAGAGCTTCGATTCATTTGTCTCTCGAGCTTTTGCATCCAAAATGGTTTGAGCATGAAAAATCTTATGTGTGTGATGCTAGTCCAAGCCCCGTGATCCGAAAGTTAAGATCTAACCTTGGATGTTTGGGGTAAAGCTAAAATTAATGGGGTAGAGTTCCTAGCTAACTTGATTATTCTAGATGCCCAAGTTTTAGATGTTATCCTCGGTATGGATTGGTTAACCAAGCATAAGACAAGATTGGATTGCGGTCAAAGGATTGTATCTATTGAGAGCCCTAGAGGAGAAAAGGTGGAATTCGAGCGACATCGGTTCGTAAGGGTCAATTAATTGTTAATAGCGTGAAAGCCGCCATAGAGGACGTGCAATGGTCGTGGAATATCCAGATGTATTTCGGAGGATCTACCGAATGCCGCTGCACCGTGACATCGAGTTTGTCATTGAGTTAGTACCGTACAGCACCAATAGCAAAAGACCTTATCGGATGCCTACCGATGAGTTGGTGGAAATGAAGAAGCGATCGACGAGTTATTAGAGAAGGGTTTTATAAGACCAAGTTCGCCGCCATGGGGAGCGCCGATTTTGTTTGTCGGGAAAAAGATGGAAGCCTTAGAATATGTATTGATTACCGTGCACTTAATGAAGTGACGATTAAGAATAAGTATCTGCTGCCAAGGATTGATGATCCGCGACCGCTTGAGAGAAGTCGGAGTTTTCTCCAAGATAGACCTTCGTTCGGATATCATCAACTAAAGATTCGGGCGGAAGATGTTCCAAAGACCGCATTTTCTTCAAGATACGGACATTATGAGTTCACGGTCATGTCTTTTGATTGACCAATGCGCCAAAGATATTTCATGAACTTGATGAATAAGATTTTCATGGAATACTTGGACAAGTTTGTTGTTGTGTTCATAGATGATATTTTGGTATATTCAAAGACCGAAGCAGAGCACGCAAATCATCCGAGGCTAGTGTTGGAAAAGTGCGTGCGCAACAAATTGTATGCTAAATTCAAGAATGCGACTTTTGGAAGGAAAAGGTGGAATTTCTCGGTCATGTTATGATTGCAGAAGGAGTTGCCGCACGACCCAAGCAAAGTGGAGGCGTGTTGCATTGGGAACAACCAAAGTCCATCACTCAAGTTCAAGTTTTCGAATGGCAGGATATTATCGCCGATTCATAGAAGGATTTTCGACGATTGCGAGACCTCTTACGCAGCTTGTTGAAAAAGGAAAAGAAATTTTCATGGACGCCGATTGTGATAAGGGTTTTGAGGAATTAAAGAAGCGTTTGACAACAGCCTCAAAGTGTTGGTTTTGCCTAATGTTCGTAATACCGATATATATTGTGATGCGCCAAGACAGGTCTTGGATGCGATTGATGCAAGAGGGTAAAGTGGTCGATATCGTCAAGGCGCTTAAGACCGCATGAAGGGAATTATCCTACTCATGACTTGGAATTGGTCTGCCGTGGAGCATGCCTTGAAATTGTGGCGTCATTATCTCATGGGAAATAGATGTGAGATATATACGGACCACAAGAGTTTGAAATATATCTTCACCCAATGATCTTAACATGAGGCAAAGGAGATGGTTGAACCGATCAAGGATTATAATATGGGAATCCACTACCATCCAGAAAGGCTAATGTAGTGGCCGATGCCTTGAGTCGTAAAAACCATGTTGCAAACATGATGGTACAGAAGATCAATCTGAGTTGTGTAAGGAGTTTCGTGGTTAAAATTGGTAATGGTTCCGTATGATTTATAGTCGCTTTGGAAGTAAGGCCGACGCTTGAAGATCGATTTGGGAAGGGCAAAGGGTGATGAGAAAATCAACGAATCAAAGCTAAAAGGATGAAGGATTAGCGCAGATTTTACTATGGATGGCCGGGTACCATGTGGTTCAAGGGTCGATTTGTGTGCCAAATGCGGAGAGCTTAAGCAGATTGATTTTAGAAGAGGCTCACGATTCCAAGTATTCAATCCATCCAGAAGCGCCAAGATGTACCGGACTTAAGGGAAAGGTTTTGGTGGCGAATATGAAGCGTGAAGTCACCGAGCATGTTGCCTTGTGTGATATATGCCGAGAGTTAAGGCAATACACCAGAGACCTGCAGGATTACTACAACCGTTAAAAGTTCCAGAATGGAAATGGGAAGAAATTGAAGAGGAACGCGGTATGCTACGCTAGCACAAAAAAAAATTCTACCGCGAAACCAGAAAGCTACTGCAAGAAGGGATCATAGATAAGATTACCACTAGACGTGCGAGCCGGAATCCTTCGTGCGCCGATGTAGTGGATCGTTCTCGCCGCGATCGTTGCGTCGATGTAGTGGATCGCCCTCGCCTTGCCGTGGATCGCCCTCCCACGCCGCAGATCGCAGCAGCGTCACCGCAGAGTCCACACATCCAGAGATGGAACGCCGCGGCGTGCGTGTGCAAGCACCGTCGCTCGGCGAGGGCGCGAGAGGAGTAGGCTAGGGTTTCGAGTGAATCACTCCTAAACCGTGGGAAAGCACACCGCACCCTCCTCCTCCTCCTTATATAGCCACGAGATGAAACCTAAACTAGGGCCCATCGTGCTAAGCCCACGAGGTTCATTAATTACGGATCCAATCCAAATTAATGCGTCCCACCATTAAGTGTGTGACCGCAGTTCACGACGCTTGGACGTGGATTGAAAACTCCTTTTCAATCCAATAGTTGGTAGTGGCTTCTTGCAAAGTATGCCAACTCCCAAACATACTATGATCAAATCGATGTAACCTATCAAAAGTACTCATGTAATAATCCCTTTGCCAAGTATATGAAGATTGATCTCAAGGCGAGAAGCATGTCATCCTTTGATGATTCAATCCATCTCTCGTATCCGTGATATATTAATAAGTTGTGATTGACTCTCAATCACGGCATGGCCATGCACTTCCTTAATCATATCACACGAGTGGCCTTGTCATATATCTCCGTTTCATTGGAGTGGCAAATTCCATCTTGATCGCCACTTCCTCTCGCACGTTTCATAGTAAACATGAAAGCTACCTTTATAACTATCCGGTTAGGAAGTAGTGTTTGATAGCCCCAAGGAAAACTATTACACATGTAGGGAATATGACAATCTCAGGTCTAAGGATCATACATCTACTAGGTATGAGATACATCGATGACACATAAGAATGAAACATTCTCGCAGTTGTCCCATTGCGGGTCTATCTAACCCATGTTCTTCAACATGCGTCCACAATGTATAGATGATATCTCCATATCCCATGATCTATGAAGCATGATCATCGATCACTACATGTGCTGATCTATTCATCGTTGTCCTATACGATGATATCCGATCAGAGATATTTATCGAATTACATCATTAAGTAAAGAGCTTCATAAGCAAGTCACATACTTGTTGATCAATACAATGATATACATTCATTGGACCAATAATCATATTATTATTCATAAACATAGTCATGTTACAATCATCTAAATAATTGCCTCAAGGGCATAACACTAACAGAAATCGGTATGGATTTCATCACCGGGTTGCCAAGAACCCAAAGTGGGTATGATTCTATATGGGTTATCGTGGATTGACTGACCAAAGTTGCTCACTTCATTCCAGTCAAGACAACTTACTCAGGAGACCGGTTAGCAGAACTATACATAGCCAGAATTGTGTGTTTGCATGGGGTACCAAAGAAAATAGTGTCGCATGAGGTACCAGTTCACCTCGAGATTTTGGGATAAATTGCATGAAGCCATGGGAACGCGTTTGAACTTTAGCACGGCATATCACCCGCAGATCGATGGTCAAGCAGAAAGAGTAAATCGATTTTGGAAGATATGTTAAGAGCTTGCGCATTAGCCTATACTACATCATGGGATAAATGCTTACAGATGCAGAGTTCGGCTATAACAACAGATTACTGAGCTAGTTTGCGATGTCGCCATTTGAGGCGTTATATGGTCGTGCTGTCGCACCCCAATCGAATTGGAATGAGACAGAGAGCGTATGATATTTGGCCCCGATATTCTCAAGGAAGTGAAGAGCAAGTTGCCATGATAAGAGACAAAGTTGAAAATCGCGTGATCAAGACAAAAAGTTATGCAGATAATCGACGCAGTGATTTGAGTTTCAACCCGATGATTTCGTGTATCTTAGGTTACCCCTCTAAAAGGAGTTAAAAGGTTCCACGCTAAAGGAAAGCTTGCCCCAAGATATGTTGGACCGTTCAAAATTTTGAGCCGTCGAGGGGAGGTTGCTTATCAGTTGGAAGTGTTCCATGTGTCTCAGCCCAAGAAGTGTCTTGGTGCCAGTGAGCGAGCGCTTTGGGAGAGATTGAATTGCGAAAGATCTGACCTACAAGGAGCAACCAATCAGAATCCTGGATGTTATGGACCGCAAGACCAGGACCAAGTCAGTTCGCTTTTGCATGGTTCAGTGGAGCAACCATTCCGAGAATGAGGCAACCTGGGAGCGTGAAGAGGATCCAAGTCGAATTTCCAAACCTATTCCTAGTCACCTTGAATCTCGGGTCGAGATTCATTAAGGGGAGGTTTGTAACATCCCAAAAATTTGACCTATAATTTCGCTCACGTGCATTTTTGTGATTTTCTGAATTTATTGGATTTTTCCAGAAATTATTTGAATTCATTTTAATTAAGTATATTGAACCTTTGGTGAAAACTAATTATATATAGATAAGAATAATATGAAGTTTTGTCAAAAAATTTTTATTTAAGTTCAGAATGTTACAAGGTATTTATGAGTTTTTTCTTGGATTTTTCCTGATATTTTTATTGCCTTAAATGAATTAATCTAATTTCGGGAATTATTTTAATTCAAAAAGCTTTTGAAAAATCTTGGAACAGTACTGGGCCAAGCCCAAAGACCGCGTGCGTCTGGCCGTTCGACTGCTTAACCGCTTCGCCGCCGCGCCGACCGTTAGATCAAGATCGTGCGGTTAAGATCATGCGGTGTTGGTTTGGAAAGATTTGATCGCATCCGTTGATTTTGGAAGGTGCGGATTGGATTGGATCGGCCGAGATCTAATCGTGGCCTCTCGTTGCATATCGGACGGCTCTCGGTCGTCGTCTCCGATTCGGTTTCCGAATCCGCCGCCGCTTGCCGTCGCCGCCGCGTGATTTAGGGTTTCCTTCCTGCGCGCATGCCGAGGCTATAAAAGCCGCGACCGCACTCCAATGTTCCTCATTCCCTTGCGCGGCCGATGAGCTCTAGCCTCTTCTTGCTGTTTATTTGTCGCCGTGCCGCTCAAGAGCTCGTCGTAGTTCTTTTGCAGCCGCCCATGAAGTTTTGCGCCGTTCGCCGCCGCCGAGCCTCCTCCCGCCGAATCGGTTCCAGATCCGGGTCGCTGTTCCAAGACACGCCGAGGCCGCCACTTATTTCGCCGAGTCACGCCAAACGCCGTTCGGGTAGTCGTCTTCCTCCGCTCGGTGCAAGCCCACCGCCGTGTCTGAGCTTCGTGCGGCCGTTGGATCTTCGCCAACCGTCCGGATCAAACCACGCCGCTTCTTCAGCAGTGTTCGCTCGGGTATATTTCTAATCGTTAGATTCGAATAGACGTTGGGATTGAGACGCGTGTGCGTAGTGTGTCAGCCGTTGGATCGTCTCGCAGATGTGCGACGCGTGTCGGTGTGGGTACCGAAACATCGTGCGCTGGGTGCACCGTGGACAGGCGTGTGCCGTGGACTTGGTCCATAGACCGAGCGACGTGGCGCAATTTGATTGGCCCACGATCGCGATGACGTCATCGCCGATATCGGTAGGTCCACAAGACAAAGATCTCGAGTCCACGGAGACCAGCGTGTTTTCGTGGACTAAGTCCATGCGCGAGGCCACGTGTCCATCTCTGATTGGTCCGTGGTCGCCATGCATTAATCGGTAATTTCGATAGAAAAATAATTCGGGAAAATCGGTTTTTCTAATTTCTGTATTTTCAGTATTTATTCAAACTTCAAAAGGCTATATCTTTTGCATTTTAACTCAGATTTGAGTGATTCAAATTTCGAAAAATTTGTAAAATCAAGATCTATTTATTGGTGAATTTTATTTTATTTTTGGAGTTTGTTTGCTCTCGGGTTTGGTGTTTATTTGCTATTTTGGCATCGTTTCGCGTAGACGTTGAACCGCTTTCGGTGATCCGGAGGAAGATTCGTCGCCCAAGACCCAAGCTCAGATCAAGACCAGCACCTACTCCAAGGCAAGTTGTGCTTTGATCATGTTGCACCTAATTTTCACCAAAATTGCTATTTTATCTCTTAAACTTTATGCATGATATTTTATATGTATAAATGATTTCAATTAATCTGGGAATTAGATAATATGCCTATTTGAATTAAATCATACCTTGTCAATTTTATGCCATGATCTATTTGTCACCCTAGGATGTGGAATTATAGTTGGTTAATATTGATAATCAACCTGGGCTAGTTAGACTGTCATAGATTGCTTAGCCATGCCACGTCATCACATGTGTCCGAATGTTGATACTTAATTTTGACTAATGGAATATGGAACAATGTTTATGAATTGGTGTGTCATGTGTCGTCACACAGTGATATCAAGTTGTCGTGGCGAGGAGGTCACACATCTAGATTGAAATGTTGATGGCATGTGGTGCTTGGTAATCAACTGGGGTGGTAATGATTTTAGATTGGGGCAAGTGGCAAGGGGCAGTGTGCCAAGGTGGGCCAGGGTTGGCAGGGGTATGTGGAAATCTTGCCTTAATCACCTTAAGGACTTAACCTTGCAAGCCTTTGACCTGAGTCCTTCTTGCAACCACATGTCTGGAATGGGACAGCCTAGCTGAATAATTTGTGAAACCTAGATTTGAGATTGTCGTGTTGAATAGTGAGTCCCGGTTACGGTTTAACTCACATGGCGCAAGAGGGGGCCTGTTGTGGTGGTTTAACCCTTCAAAGATGTTGAAACCTTAGCGAGCAAAGATCGGGTCTAGGTGTAGCATTGTAAAGGCTTTGTTACGATCACTCGCCTTGGTGGTGTTTGGTTGTATCGTGTGGGTAAAGTGCATAACCTCTGCAGAGTGTACAATCTATTCGAATAGCCGTGCTCACGGTATTGGGCAATGCTCGAATTACAGTTAAGGGTTAGACTTTTGTTAAACAAAACCTATTGGGATGGCAAGGTGCCATGGAAGGTGGAAATTGATTTAGGATTAGGAACTTGGTGTATTTGAAATACCGAATTTATTAATTCTTGTATTTGTTTTATCGCTTTCCAATCTATTTATTATATTCTTGTTAAATGTCGCTTATTGCAAAATAGCCATATTAGCCATTCCTTTGGATTAAGCAAGCATATAGAATATTAGACTTGCATTGTTGTGCACAACTTGTTGGTGCTTTATGTACTCACCCCAACAACAACAACTTCGAAGAGGAAGAATCTACGCCTTCGTGGAGGAGGATTATATGGATGAGAATGCTTAGGGTCCGAGCCTCATCGGTTGCTGCGGTGAATCGGGAGTCGCTACGCTTATTTATTTTTCCGCTGCTGCTTATTTGCTATTTCGTTTATAAGCCCTGTGTGGCAATAATCATGTAAGACAACAGTTACTATTAATTATTAAAGTTATGCTATATTCCGCTGTGTATGACTATGATAGCATCTATGTTGAGCCTGTGTGCAGTAGCGTGATCCTGGACTAGTGCGGTATACACAGAGGGTCCGAATTTGCAAATTCGGGTCCCGACATCATCTCTCAGTTCTCTATGTTGTTCTTCAGTTCTTGGGCTTTGCATTGTCAATAAATAGCCAGTTTTTGTCAGCTCAGTGTTTCAGCCTAAGAAAAGGTCTTAGTCAAGATGAGTTCGAATAACTCGGACAAAAGAAGTCTTCTTGGGAAAATTGCTGATAAGGTCAAAAGGAAAAAGAAAGCAAGAACAGATAGCTCTAGTCAACAGCAATCTGGTGGAGTAGTAAAGAAAGTAACTTCTAAACCACCAAAAGAGGGAAGCAACCAGTGCAATATGATCCCTCTTCTTCTTCTGATGACAATAACTATGAGCCTAGTGTAAATATCCCCTCTGAGGAAGAAATAGAACTTAGCGATGAAATTGACATGATTGTTGGGCATGAGCTAGCTACCTTGGGGGGTAAGAAACTGAGAGCTACTAGAATGGTGCCAGAAAAGATATGGTTTCCTCTTGATAGACCTCCTCTGAATGAGCAATTCATCTCTACTCTCCAGAAAAACATCTTTTTGGGTTACAAAAACAGGAAAAATAGAAGTGGAAAACCTCAGTCAGCCCTGTGCAAGTATCAGTATGTGGACTAGAACCAAATTAGCTCTGTCCTAGTCTCAAACAGAATTATGGTTTGTGTTAGATCAACCCCTGGCCTTGCTGCTCTTATGTCTTCTGCTGGGCCAGCTTGGAGTGAAAATAGAATTTTGGAATTCTATGCTTCTCTGCTTGTAAACAAGAATAGGCACTATATTCTGTTCACTATTGATGGGAAAAAGAGAAAAGTGAGATCACCTCATTTTGATGCTGCTATTGGTGCCTCAAGTTCCTTACTGAACAGAACCAGGATTCATGACAGAATGTTTCCTGGCAATAGATGGAGGTAGGTTGGTGATATGCCAGATTTGCATGTATCAGCCCATATTTACAGAAACATCAATGAGGCTGGTTTTAATGCAAATAGGGTTAATTGTCTGTCTGCTGAGGCCAAAGTCCTGCTCTTGATTCTAAGGCACACAATTTACCCTAAGACTGGATACAAAGAGGGAGTAACTCCATGTCTTGCTTGGTTGCTACACCTGATCCTATCAAAGCAGCCCATTGATCTGACATATTACCTTTTTGGAGAGATCGAAGAAGCAATTTGCAGAAAAATGGTGTAACACCTTGAAATTTACTCTAATTTAAATTTTGGAGTATTTTTTATTTTTGAGAATTTATGAGAATTTATTAGATTTTAATTAGATCTATTCACTTTTTACCTTTCTTTAATTTCATTAAATTCATATTAAGGTTTATGCAAAGTTTTATTGGAAATATTTTATCTGAGTTCTAAATGTTCCAAAATATTTTCCAGAATTTTTCCAGGAATTTTTGCTATTTATTTTGGCTTTGTTATTTATCTAAATTAATTTAAGTCAGAAATGTTTTGAAAATCCTAAAACAGTGTTGGGCCGAAACCTCGATCGGTCCGGCCCATCTGCGCTCGTTGGCCCAGCCCAGCCTGAGCCGCGCAAACCCTAGCCGCCGCCTCGTTTCGCCTGTTGGATCGGCATCGTGTGGCTGAGGGGCTGCCACGCTGCTTCATTGCCCGCCCGTCGGATCGCCGCGCGTGGACGTCCCCGATCGCGCCACGTTGACCGGTCGTTTCTTCCGTCCCCGTCGCCTTTGTCGTCGTCGACGACGAGTAACGACAGCTTTTACTTGCGTTTAAGCCCGCCTCCTGAGGCCTTCTTTACCCCCGATCGTCCCACTGTGGAGACGTTCTTCCGCTGCTCATTTCGCCCCATTTCACAGCGCCTGTCTCGCCGTCGTTTAGCCAGAATCGCTCGTCGTAGTTGCTAGCGACCGCCACTCCTTCTTCACTTCATTCCTCCATCGTCGAGCCGCCTCTGCCGTTTCCGAGGACGTCGCTGACCTTGTTGCAACGAGACACGTCGAACACGCCGCTCATCTTCGCCGGAGAAGCCCCGTAGCACCGTCGCCGTGGTCATCGTCCTCAGCGCCGGTAAGTTTCCGCCGCCGTGCGCCTTGGTTTGCTGCAAAGCTCCTTGGCCGTCGGATCTTGGATCAACCGTCCGCGCTACGCCACTCGTTGCTTCTCTGTCGTCGCTCGGGTTTACCCTCGTCCGTTCGTTTTAGATCAGACCGCTTAGAATCAGCCGCGTAATGGTGGTGTTAGTTAGCCACGTAGATGCCTTTCCGTCGCCGTTGGACTCGCATCGCACGTCCGTGATTGAGCCACGTAGCCGCCGCCGTTTTGCTCGTGCCGCCGCGTCGTAGCCGCTGGATCCGCAGCTTGCGTCCCGGATCGTGCCACGTGCCGTCCACCGGGCTAGCCGCGTCGCTCCGTCGCTTCAGCTCTCGCTTCCGTACTACCGTCCGATCGGATCTGGGAGACCCAGATTTCGCCGCGTGTCGTCTCCTCAGTAAGCCATCGCCGCATCGCGTTGACTGATCTTGACCGTCCTTTTTGAATAGAGCGGGCGGGATCACACCGGTGCTGCTCCAGTCGCATTGTGCCACGTGCGCATCGGGATTGGCTGCGCATTGCCGCTGACGCCACGGCTTGCGTCAGCCGGTGCAAGGGCACCGTGCCACCAGTCCACCGTGGACCAGCGCCAGCCATGGACCGAGTCCATGCGCCGGTGACGCGTGTCGTGCTCTAGATACGCCGCGTGTTAGCATTCGATTGGGCCACGTGTCGGCTGACGTAATGCTGGCACAATAAATCGGATTTTCAGTGGAAAATATTTATGTTAATTCGGTTTATTCTTTTTAATATATTTGCAAACTTTAAAATGATATAACGTTTGCATTTTAACTCCGATTGAGGTGATTCCAGTTTCTAAAAATTTATAAAATTATGCTCTTTCTAATGATGAATTTTATTTGAATTTTTGAAGTTATATAGTCTACTGTGTTGCTTATTTGTTGCATATGTAATTTTTACGCGTAGACGCAAATCTACCGGAAAGTTTTGAGGAAGAGTTCGTCGCTCAAGATCATGCTTCGGATCAAGACTAGCAACTCTTTGAAGGCAAGTGATGCTTTGATCATTTTGATCCCAGTTTTTTTAAAAATATATTTTGCTTGAAATTATGCATGCTAAATTAATTATAAATGAATTTAAATTAATTTGGGTAGTTAGCTAATCAACCCATATTATTAAATACCACCTTGAAATTACTATTTGTATTCCCTGAAGTCATTGTCACCCTAGGTTGCTTGTACTAGTTGGATGATAATATTGTGCCAACACGGGAGTGAAAGACCATGTGGAGGTCCATCCAGGTTTGTGATGAGTATTTGACTTTGTTTGAGCAAGGTGTGCTCAAGTTTGAGTTTGATTTGGATTGATTTTCAAAATAAAGCAATTTGAGTTGTCTCTGCCAGGAGTGGCAGTACCGGCCGTATTGGCGCGGTAGTGATGAGTTGGATGGTTTATTGCATATCATTGTGGGCATTGCTATGTGATGTGTTTCCTTTTCTTTGATGGTTGCAGGGCGACGGTGCTAGGTCATGGTGAGGCGGAGGATGACCGGGACTAGGCGAGGAGCGTCGGAGGTCCAGATGGTTGGGAGATCGCCGGAAGATGATCGGAGACGGAGTTCGGGCAAGTCAAGAAGACAAGGAAAGGAGATGATGCTAGCTAGATGCCACGTGGATCAATGAGGGCCGTCGGATTGAGGTCTAGTTGATAGGTTAGCGGGTCTAGGTAGTATGCTTTAAAAACCGTGCAAGAAAACCCGGTATGTGTGTGGGTTTTGGGTTAGCCCTTTCATGGCTGTGTGTGTGGGTTAATCCTAGCCCTTAGATGAGAGCTCTAGGGTTGAGGGACTCATCCAAGGGTGGTAGGTGGCCCAATAGTAGTATAAATAGGGGTGGAGGGGTAGCCTCCTCCCCTTGAAGGTTTTGAGGTTTGTGAATGCTCCTTTGAGCTTTGCCCACATGAAAGTGAGGCTTTGTAACCTCTCCTTCCAGAAATGAATGTTTTATCCATCCTTCTCTGAATTTATTTTGCGCATTTACATTATGTCCTTACTTTACGCAATTTAAATTCAGCATTTACTTTCCCGCAATTACATTCTCGCAATTTACTTTCACGCAATTTGGATTTGCGTCCCCTCCTTCTAAATGCTGTTGATTTTGGATGTTTAGAGTGTGTTCATATGGTTTTACATCTCTTTTGCACTCTTGGATTGAGTAGAGAACATCTTTTCTTTCAAGTTCCAACTTTGTTCAGAACTTGTTCTTTGCGCAGCATTTAGTATTTGAATTTTATAAAAATATAGATAAAATATTTTTAAGTGATTCTTCTTGTAGGAGGTGCGGGACTCTGATATACACCAGCAGAAAACTTTTGGAGTTCTCTTGTTGCACCGTTTGGGTGCCATGAGGTGAAAACCGAGCCCCAAATTTCCTGCTTGATGTTCTTGACTGACTGTGTTCTTCGATTTCTCCTGTTTTTTCTGTAAGGCTTTTTGAGGCGAAATTTGGTGGAGTTCTTCACGACTCTATTTCTCATAGGGATAAAAATGTTCAAAATTTTATGAGCTGCAGAAACCCACCAACCTCCTGTTCAAATTGAGGACAAGTTCTGGAAATTCTGCTTTTGCTTTTCTGAAAGTGACTTTTGTGATTTGAATTGATGTCCTTTCTAAAAGCAAGAGTTTGATTGATTCCTCTTTATCTTGGACACTATACAACCAGGATTGTGACTCAAAAATCCCCACATATTTTATGGTACTTATCCATGCAAGCTAGGGGTACACATAGTTGTCTAGTTTTTCGGGCTTTTCACGATTTCCTTTGAGCGATCTTGTCGAGGTTTTTGTTGGAGTATTTTGGGGGAACATTTATTTGCGACCATTCACCCCCTCTATTCGCCATCTCGGTCCTTCAGGGAGGCTAGACCGTGATTAGAAGCTTAGCCTTGCAACGAGTCATGAATGATCTTTCGGAAAATGTATCAATGTTGACTAATGAAATATTGAATTTATTTTGAAAGTGGTGTGATGATGCCACATGATGAGATTGAGGTACAGAGACCTGTGTGGTTCTGTACCGATGTTGAGTTTTTGCTGGCATGTGTTGCACAATAATCAACGGGGTGGGAAATGATTTAGACTGGGGCAAGTGGCAAGAGGCTTTGTGCCAGGTGGGCCTGTGTGGCAATGGGTTGATGAGTGATGTGAGTCTGTGTGCCACATGGGGCTGTGTGCCACTTTTGAGTGATGAAAGTCTTGCCTTGGTCAGCTAAGGACTTCACCTTGCAAGTCTTTGAACTGAGTCACCCGTACAACCACATGTCTGATATGGGACAGACCTAGTTGATTAGGGTTCTGATATCTTTCCTCTGATACCTCGGGGTGACAGTACACGGGGGTGTATCTATGTGGGGGAGCGTACCTGTGCTACGGCTTGGTGCCCATCCAACGGTGTTGGCCTGTCCTACACTTCGGCTCTGTGTGAGGGAAGTGATAGTGAAGGCAATACCGGAGAGGTTCATTCGTTAAGGTAGAGGATCCTGAAAGGCATTGTTGTGGGCAGCCACCTGTGTGGTGAGCGGCTATATCTTGTGGGTAAAGTGTACAACCTCTGCAGAGTGTAAAATCTATTCGAATAGCCGTGCTCGCGGTATTGAGCATTGCTCGGGGATTACAGTCAAGGGGTAGATCTTTGAAAATAAAAATGTGGAATGGGTGGCTGTGTGCCAGTGTGAAAATGAATTATTAAGGCTGTGTGCCGAGAACCTTTGAAGAAAAACTGTTTGGAGAACTTAGTATTATATATAACCGTTTCATTGCTTTTAACCTAAACAAGATGCTAGTTTAAAAATGCTGTTTGATGCAAAAGAACCAAGTAAGCCAATTCCTTGGAATAGGCCTTGCATGTAGTAATAGTACCGCATTCTGTGCATTACTTGCTGAGTGCCTTGAGTACTCACCCCTCCTTGCCTATCAACCCCAACATCAGTGGAGGAGTCTACACTGGCCTGGGAGGAGGAGTATATTGAAGATCCGGACAATTAGGGGGCAAGCCCAGTCGGTTGCCTGTGGCAAGATGAAGGCTTCCACGAAGTTTTTATGTTTTTCGCTGTTTCCTGTTTACTCTGATAATGTAAGCCTTGCGTGGCTAATTTATGTAAGGAGACCATAAGGTCGTACATTTCAGTTTATATAAATGTTTGCACTATTTATTATGGTATCGTTGTGAATGTCTGTGATGTTCAACTCTGTAAAGACTGTGTGAGCTAGCGTGATCCTGGACTAGCACAGAATACACAGAGGGTCCAGATTCTCAGAATCGGGTCTCAACAGAGGTGGTATCAGAGAAAGCTGACTGTAGGTCTTGACCCTAGCTAGGTTAGTTGTGTCTGGAGGATAAAACTACTTTCTAAGATTTAATCAACTTGAGCAAGAATATCAATGAAATCTCGGCTTATCTTTTCTCTCTTGATCATACCTATGCTGCATTTTCTGTTGTTATGTTTGGTTTTTAAACGAGGTCTGTTTTGGCAGATGAGGAGGATCCACACCTATGGAGAGCGCACGGGAGGATTCACCGCTGAGCTATGGCGTATGATGCAACTTCTTGGAGGCTTCGACAGGCCGCTTTATCAGGGGACCACTGTAGTGCGGGCAGGGCTTGATATCTCCTGGGATGTCAAGATCACTGTTTATGCTCGAGAGAGGACGAGGGCGAGACATCCTATCTACATCACCATCAGGAGGACTTCTTTTGAGGCCGGGATCCAGGACACGGCACGTCTTGCGATGCGGCAGATCGCCCGCACCTACTTCGCAGAGTTGGATGGCACTGTCTTTCGTCACCATCTGTGCCGAGATAATCGCCACGACAGATGGAGCTCTTGGAGGAGGAGCCACGATCACTCACCTGGCGAGATATGTCATCGCCTAAGAGGAGACCATGGATGAGACAGTCCAGGAGCTGCAGAGAGCTCGCGACGAGGTCACGGAGGCGAGAACTCAACTGCGAGAGAACTTAGCTCACGCTATGCAGAGGATTCATGAGCCGAGATGGCTCAGATGGACTCGAGCCGAGCCGCCTGAGCCGCATGACCAGATTCGGAGGAGCCGGAGTAGGCAACCTTGGGACCAGCCGAGTCAATACCAGCTGCAGTAGGTCATCAGGACGAGTTCACCCCGATGCCAGAGCACCCGCCGGTGTATGCTCCGGGGGAGCCGCAGCCGGGTTGGCTCGATGAGTGATCGAGTCTAGCCGGGTGTAGTGTTGAGACTCGAATGTTGAGTCGTGTCTTTTGTGTTTGAGTCGCCAGTAGGTGTGAGTCGTTGTGAAGTCTTATGTTTGTTTACTTGTTTCTGTTTGTGATTGTCTGGTATGTGTTGCATGGCCTTAGGCACTTGTGAGCAACCATACTATTTTATATCATATTAATAAAGCTATTAAATAATTAAGTTACACCCACCGGGAGGACCGCACCCCGGGTGGCTTAGTGATTGAGAGTTCTTCGTAATTGACTCAAATGTTGAGTCAAGTTATTTGAGTCGCGTCTTTTGTTTTTGAATCGCCAGTAGGTGTGAGTCGTTGTGGAGTCTTAATGTCTGTTTACTTGTTTGTTTGTGAGTGTCTGGTATGTGTTGCATTGCCCTTAGGCACTTGTGAGCAACCATACTATTTTATTATATTAATAAAGTTGCTAAATAATTTAAGTTACACCTGTTTTCCCCTGTATAAGTTCCTCTACTTGTCTATGCTTTCTTCTTTTCTTAAACTTGGAAGTTTTCGTCAGATGGTGAGGACTCGTGGCAATGTTGGAGCCAGTGGAAGTGGTGCCAATCAGGCGGACAACCAAAATGAAGAGCCAATTCCTCAACCACCGCAAGTTAATCTGCAAAATTTGGGAGCTTTTCTGGCTGCCCAAACCCATTTGATGAATACCATGATGCAGACTATGCAGCAGATATCCAATCAAGCTGCTGCAAATGCCCAACTAGGGGGTAATCAAGGTCCACATCCTTACTCAAGGTTGTCATAGTTTATGAGTAGTCGCCCACCTACGTTCTCGGGTAATGCCAATCCGTTGGAAGCAGATGATTGGCTGAGGACTATCGAAAGGAAACTGCACATAACCCAGTGTATGGGACATGAGAGGGTACTCTATGCCTCTCATCAATTGGAAGGAACCGCCGCGGAATGGTGGGAAAATTTCTGTGCTGCACATGAGAATCCCCAAGAAATCACTTGGGAGGAATTCACTGGTGCTTTCTGTCAGTACCATGTACCGGAAGGTATCATGGAATTAAAGAAAGAAGAATTCAGGAACTTAAAGCAAGGGGGCGATCAAGGTCGATTATCGAATAAATTTACCACTTGGCATGCTACGCACTGCAGGATGTAGCAACCGATGGCAAGGCGATCCCGATTCATTAAGGGTTCAATACGGACATGGTGGACTGATCACCCACACGTTTCCGGACATCCAGGAGCTTGTTAATAAGGCCCTTATTTTGGAAGACAAGCGTCGGGAGTTGGATGGCCATCGGAAGCGCATAATGGCGCAACAAGGAGGTCATCAAGGCTAGCTAAGGCAGTGGACGGCACCTCAACAGTTCGTCCGATTCCAACCCCGAAGCAGTGATAGGGCACCACTGCCGGCAAATCGTCCCGTGGGCCAGAATGCCCAAACTCCACTTTAAGCGGTGGTGCGATGCCGAGGAAACTCACAGGCAGCGGGAAGGCGTTGTTATCACTGCAACGAGTTAGGGCACTTCGTCAACAACTGCCCTAAGAAGGGAGGTGTTACCCCAGTTCGCTTTAACCTGGGGAACACACCTGTAAGGACACCTGCTCAAGGAGGGAACCGGGGAGCTGCTCAAGCTGGAGCCACACCCTAGGCAACTGCGAGAGGCAGAGTTAATCACATCACTGCGGACGAGGTCCAGAATGCAACAGACGTTGTACTGGGTATGTTTCTAGTAAACGCAGTACTAGCTACTGTTTTATTCGATTCTGGAGCTTCACATTCATTTATTTCTCGAGATTTTGCTGTTCAAAATGATATGGATATAGTGAATCTTAAATGTTTGCTTATAGTCCAATCCCCTGGATCAGAACTCCGATCGAAAGTAGGATGTTCTGGGGTAAGAATAATAATTAATGAAGTAGAGTTCCTAGCGAACTTAATCGTACTGAATACCCAAACCCTGGATGTTATCCTGGGGATGGATTGGCTAACTAAGCACAAGGCAGTGTTGGACTGTGGACGAAGAGTTATATCAGTCGAGAGCCCAGAAGGGAGAAGGATTGAGTTTGAAGCAACAGCAGTGCGAGATGGACAGTTGATGGTCAATAGCATGAAGGCTGTCAATTTAGAGGATGTTCCAATAGTCAGGGAATATTCAGATATTTTTTCGGAGGATCTACCTGGAATGCCACCGGATAGAGATATCGAGTTCGTTATAGAACTAGTACCAGGAACAGCTCCAATAGCTAAGAGACCATACCAGATGTCCACGAATGAATTAGTGGAAATGAAGAAGCAGATCGAAGAGCTGTTGGAAAAAGGATTTATAAGACCTAGTTCATCGCCATGGGGAGCACCAGTCTTATTCGTTAAGAAGAAGGACGAGAGTTTTAGAATGTGTATAGACTATCGTGCACTCAATGATGTGACGATAAAGAATAAGTATCCGCTACCAAGGATCGATGATCTATTTGATCAGCTGAGAGGAGCAGGGGTCTTCTCCAAGATTGATCTTCGATCAGGATACCATCAATTGAAGATCCGATCATAGGATATACCAAAGACTGCATTCTCGCCAAGATATGGACATTACAAGTTTACAGTTGTCCTTCGGTTTGACAAATGCACCAGCATACACTACTACAAAATGGCACATCACTATCGCTTTATCTGTGTCGGTTATTAAGTTTTTAGGAAAAAATGATTGTGATAAATAACTTCGGAGGGGTGTTAGTAATAATCACTATCGGTTCTGAGATTATAAGTGATTGTGATGTAGCACTGGGTATATCACAATCGGTTCTCAACTAAAAAGCGATAGTGATGTGCACGGTCATCAGTGTCGGTTCCAACAAAAGAAGTGATAGTGATGATCACGTCCACATCACTATCGGTTCTTTTGATAGAAGCGATAGTGATGTGCACGTGATCATCACTATCGATTCTATAAAAAGAACCGATAGTGATTACTGTGCACATCACTATCGCCTCTCGAAAAGAACCGATTCTGATGTGCACGTGCTCATCACTATCGCTTCTATAAAAAGAACCGATAGTGATGACCGTGCACAGCACTATCGCTTCTCTGAAAGAACCGAATCTGATGTGCACATACTCATCACTATCGCTTCTATAAAAAGAACCGATAGTGATGACCGTGCACATCACTATCGCTTCTCGAAAAGAACCGATTCTGATGTGCCTCGCTAGGTCATATATACCACTCGCGCTGATCACTTCTCTGTTGTTGCTCCAGAGGAGATTTCTCCGCCGCCACCCGAGAAAACAACTCATATTGTGTGGTTGGAAGCAATACTTGGGTGAGAAAATTTGAAGTCCTCATGAGTGAGTATTAAGAGGGCAAATTTGAAACCCTATCTTGAGGAGATTCCCCTCGTTTTGCCCCCCATTTGCGGTTTTCTTCAAAATATGAGCAATTCTTTAAACCCCTTCAATTTTGCACTAGGTAATTTCGATATGTCTTGAATAAAGTTTAGGTTGCACTGGAATTGTGTACGTGCTTTCAGATTTCACACTCTTTATTTGACAAGCACACATCTATTTAATTATTGTAGTGCTCTCGTGTTAATATGGAATTATTGTTGCTACCATGTAATAAATGTTAAAGTTTAGGCAGCGGAACCTACGTCTCCCGTTTGAGGATGCTTGTTTATAAATATGTCGAACTAAATGGCATATTTATAGCGGCGATCTCGAATTGTCCACATTTTTGGACAGTTCGAGGATATGTAGTTCGAGCAAGTTCTCGAGGTGTGTTGTACAACTCGAGTAGATTTGGTAGCGTCTCCTAGTGTTCTCCATATGCACACCCCTCTTGACCTGTTGTCGAGACGTGTATATGGAGAACAAATGAGATGTCACAAATTTTCTTTGAAGTTATACAACGGCTTAGGAACTTGCAGATGGGTGATAAAGTTTATTATTAGTAAGCAATGCCACAATGAGAAAAGTATATTGTAGCTGAGATGATTTTGTTACCAGCGATTAGAGCTAAACAACTGAATTTCTGCTTGTTAAATACATTAATTATTTTTTTTGAAGGAAAACCCTAAATATATAATGAAATAAACACCTTATGTTATAACTTTCAAGTTTCAACTTTAGGAAACTCAAATAACATTAGATAAATCATACGGAGCATTTCTTTAGTTTTGCATGACTTTAGTAAAACACATCGCTATGAACATCGCACTTCATTTAGCAATTGACCATATGAATCGACCATATATAGAGTGTTGTCCAAGCAATTACATATAGTGTAGTCTCGATGTGATGTACAATCTATATTAATTCTAAGACACAGAAATGAGGCTAAGCTATATGAAATCATTTTTGGAAATTTTCAAAGAATTTGGACATCATTTGAGAAAGTTTTGACTTTTTAACTATTTAAGGAAAATTCATGCCTAGAAAGTGAATTTTGGCATCTTTTTTCAATGCTAACTCTTTTTTTCAAAATTCTTTTTGGAAAATATTTGTAGTATCTCAAAGTATACTTTTGCAAAATTTCAAATAATTCCAACTATATTTGCAAAAGTTTTTCACTCTTTGATCTAATTCTGAAAATTTAGACTTCATGGTTTGTCTGAAAAGGTAATAGTGCAATGAATTACATTTGTGTCGGTTTTTCTGAGAACCGATAGAGATAATTATGTATCAGTGTCGGTTTTATTTACAAAAGCGATACGGCTATTGAAGCATCATCAGTGTCGGTTTTCTTTAAAGAAGCAATACGAATATTGAAGCATCTGTGTCGGTGTTACTTAGAAAAGCGATACGGATATTGAAGCATCATCAGTGTCGGTTTTATTTATAAATGCGATACAGGTACTGAGACACATCAGTGTCGGTTTTCTTTAAAAAAGCGATACGGATATATACTAACATCAGTGTCGGTTTTATTTACAAAAGCGATACGGATATTGAAGCATCAGTGTTGGTTTTATTTGGAAAAGCGACACGGATATTTAAGTATCGCAATCGGTTTTGTATGTGAAGCGATACTGATGAGACACATCAGTGTCGGTTTTTTATGTGGAGTGATACTGATGAGTAACATCAGTGTCGGTTTTTTATTTGAAGCGATACTGATACGAAAGCATCAGTGTCGGTTTGTTATATGAAGCGATACTGATACGAAAGCGTCAGTCTCCCGCGATTTTAGTCCCATTTTATTCCCATTCGTGCTAGCTAGCTCCCGACGCAACGCCCGATTCCTTAACCCTAGCTAGCTCCCGATCGACGCTACGCCCGGCCGAACGCGCGTCGCTTCGCTTCGACGCGCGCCGCCAGCCCGCAGCCCGGCCGAACGTGGCGCCGCCACACGCCTCGCCGACGCCAGCGCCCCCGCCTCCCGGCCGAACGCGGCGTCGCCGACGCCCGCCCGCCCGACGCCAGATCGCCCGCCCCCCGGAACGATAATCAATCGAACCGACCGTTGGTTCCCTTATTAGTCAATTGCTTTGACGATCAAGCAAGAAAACGGATGCGTGCTAACGCGCAACGAGCAAGAAAATGGACAGCGTCGCCGACGCCCACCCGCCCGATGCCGCTCCGCCCGGCCTCCCCGGCCGAACGCGCGCCGCCCGACGCCTCGCCGCGCCGAGCCGCCCCACCCGACGGTAAACTTCGATGATTGAGAACTATATAATGCCCTAGATCGGGCTTGTGATAATGAACTAAATTAACTTCGATGAAATGCGGGTAAGGCTTCCGATAATGAACTAAATTAGCTCTATGATTCAAAGCTTGTGATCTCTTTTCCAAATTAGCTCTATGAAATGCGGGTAAGGCTTCGATAATGAACTTACTTGAATCTTACAATAGTTTTGCTACTCTTATACAGCCTGCTGCTTTCTTATTATCGTGGTAAACGTGATTAGGTGTTGGTCACTTTGGTTGAAACATAACTATTCCGCATTGCCGAAATAATGGTATAGGGATATGTTCCTTGAATCGCCATTAAATAATTCTTTGGTGTTCCAATTATTTATCCGCATTAGTTGCAATATCTGTGCATTCTTTATTCCAAAGATATCAAGATTTTTATTATTATGCATATGTGATAAGCCTTAAGTAGCTCACGGCTTTGCATTATTAAGCAACTTTTCAAAAGATGGTAGGAACTTCCCACCATGCAAATGACTTGGTTCCAGCTTGAAACATGTTTTGTTTTAGTTTTCTAGACACTAGTCTGTAGTTGTCTTTGGTTGATGATGTGTCCATTTATGCACATATTGATTCTCTAAATCTAAGGTCTGTGTTGCTAAACCAGGATTTCGTATTAAACCTTTGTTTGTCCTTTCACCGAATATGATGAAGAAAATCCCGCTCTATTACTAAATGTGAGCATCATTTCCATCTGTGTTGCATACTTGAATGGATGGAGCGAAGTGATACTTGCCCAGTTTGTGACCAGGTTAGTATGCTAAAGCCAATATATCTCGGTTGAAATACGCTATTGTAGCACATGGATGTGTTTTCGTTGTCATTTCTGCAAGTAGATTTGTTTATTATGATACGTCACATGGAAAAAGGTGTATGTTTAAGAGGTGTTTATGCAAGATATCTCGTCTTTCCATATGGTGATCCGTCCTGCAAGCTTTTGAAGAAACTTACCAACCGACATTGAGTAATATCTATATAAAGGGAAAACCGGCGGACTTTGATCTTTGAGATTGTACCTTTGATGGTTTGCTATTGACTGCTCTGTTCATCTAAAGCCCTATTTTGGGTACTTCTAGTTCTTCATGATAATCTGTAAGGGAGATATGGTTCCTTTGTTCTTTTGCTGATAGCTTCCTATACTATCTTGCAGATAACTTTGATACATGAGATGTATGAATAGCATTGTGGACTCTGGTGGATCCTTTCTTGGAGCTGGTGCCTATTGAGTTGGTTTGACGCTAGTCATTTTTGAAGGGGAAGTACAATAAAAAACTAGGTTCTTTATGACAACAGGAGGATTAGGTAACTGCTTGGTTGCAATATGCATATCCGCTGCTGGTCCGTTCAATTTAAAGTTGAAACACAAACACTAAAATGAGCTGGATCTCTTCTTTTGTGCATCTGGATCGGGCATCATATGTTGGTTTATTTATGTTTTGGTTAGCGTCTGTATAAACCATCACACATTAGATAGGTGACAAGAAAAGGTGGTCCAAGTTCATGTTTCCTTTGTGCAATCCAAGCTGTAAAAGCTTGTCAGATATCCACCCCCTTTTGATCACCAGATTCAGCCTATTCACGGGAAATCTTCTTCTGTTCTGAAAATTTGGCAGCTCTAAGAGCTCTTTTCTTGTTTGAATCTGTGCTTTTTTTGGAGAATTTGCAAAAATGGCACACCCCAATGGGTCATCAGAATCGGTTCTTTTAAACAAGCGATTGTGATGACCACATCAATAGAATCGGTTCTTTGACGAAAGCGATTGTGATAACCATACCATTTCAATCGGTTCTTCGAAGCAAGCGATTGTGATGATCCATCATTAGAATCGGGTTTTGAAGGAAGTGATTGTGATGACACCCTCATTAGAATCGGTTTTTGTGTGGAACCGATTCTGATAACCAAGTCATCAGAATCGGTTCCACATAAGAACCGATTCTAATGATGGAGTCATCACAATCGCTTCCTTGAAAGAACCGATTCGATGATCTTTATCGTAATCGGTTCTTTGAAAGAACCGACTCGATATCGTGGTCATTAGAATCGGTTTCACCTAAGAACCGATTCTAATGAGGCTTTATCACAATCGGACCAAAACCGACTGTGATAGCTCCACCACATCACTATCTAAAGACTTCGTATCGCTACTTGAACCGACTGTAATGACAAAAAAGAACCGATTCTGATGTACAATTCTGTAGTAGTGATATTTCATGAACTTAATGAATATGGTTTTTATGGAATACCTGGATAAGTTCGTGGTCGTGTTTATAGATGATATCCTTGTCTACTCCAAGACGAAGGAAGAGCACGCCGAACATTTAAGGTTAGTTCTTGAGAAGTTGAGGGAACAACAGTTCTTTGCTAAATTTAGCAAATGCGACTTTTGGAAGGATAAGGTGGAATTTCTTGGACACATAATGATTGCGGAAGGAGTTGCGGTAGATCCAAAGAAAGTAGAGGCAGTATTACATTGGGAACAACCAAAGACGGTAACTCAAATCCGCAGTTTCCTTGGAATGGCGGGATATTACTGTCGTTTTATCGAAGGATTTTCTACAATTGCGAGGCCCCTTACGCAATTGTTGAAAAAGGAAAAGAAATTCTTGTGGACACCAGAATGTGAAAAGAGTTTCCAGGAGTTGAAGAAACGATTAACGTCAGCACCGGTACTAGTCTTACCTGTCGTTCATCAAAGCTTTGATATTTATTGTGATACGTCGCGTCAAGGACTGGGATGCGTATTGATTTAAAACCGGAAAGTAGTTGCATATGCATCAAGGCAATTGAGGCCACATGAGGAGAACTATCCGACTCATGATCTGGAATTGGCAGCCGTAGTGCATGCCCTAAAAATATGGCGTCACTATCTCATCGGAAACAGATGTGAAGTATATATTGATCATAAAAGTCTCAAGTATATTTTCACACAAGCTGATTTAAATATGAGGCATAGAAGATGGCTAGAATTAATTAAGGATTACAATGTTGGAATCCAGTACCATCCGGGTAAAGCCAACATTGTGACTGATGCTTTGAGTAGAAAGAGCCACAGTGTAAATATGCTGTTGGAGACAAGTCATGATGAGATGTGTAAGGAACTTCAGAAGATGAGGTTGGAAGTGGTAACAAAAGGATTTTTGGCTAACTTGGAAGTAAAACCTACCCCGGAAGATCAGATTAGGGAAGAGCAAAAAGATGATGACAAGATCAAAAGAATCAAGTCCAAGATGGATGAGGGCAAGGTAAAGGATTTTAAGCTAGATGAGCAAGGCACAATGTGGTTTAAAGGACGCATCTGTGTACCGAACAACAAGGATTTGAAAAAGTTAATCTTGGAGGAAACTCATGACTCCAAGTATTCAATCCATCCAGGATGTGCAAAAATGTATCAAGATTTAAAAGAAAGATTTTGGTGGCCAAGCATGAAGCGGGAAATTTCTGTGTATGTCGCATTATGTGATATATGTCAAAGAGTTAAAGCTATGCACCAGAGACCAGCAGGACTATTGCAACCCCTAAAGATACCTGAATGGAAATGGGAAGAGATTGGTATGGATTTTGTAACCAGTTTACCCAGAACTCAAAGTGGATATGATTCCATATGGGTTATAGTGGACCGATTAACTAAAGTTGCACATTTTGTACCAGTAAAGACCACTTACTCAGGGGACCGGTTAGCAGAACTGTATATGGCAAAAATTGTCTATTTGCATGGAGTACCAAAGAGGATAGTGTTGGACAGAGGTACCCAATTTACCTCAAGATTCTGGGGTAAGCTTCATGAGGCAATGGGAACTCGTTTAAACTTCAGTACAGTATACCATCCGCAGACAGATGGTCAAACAGAGAGAGTTAACCATTTATTGGAAGATATGCTGAGGGCTTGCGCTTTAGCATATTCTACTTCCTGGGACAAGTGTTTGCCTTATGCTGAATTCAGCTATAATAACAGCTACCAAGCAAGTTTACAGATGTCTCCATTTGAAGCTCTGTATGGTCGATCTTGTTGAACACCATTGAATTGGAACGAGACTGGTGAGCGACATGTTTTCGGTCCATATATACTTCAGAAAGTGGAAGAACAGATCGCCATGATCAGAGAAAGGCTGAAGATTGCTCAATCAAGGCAGAAGAGTTATGCTGACAATCGTCGCAGGGATTTGAGCTTCAAACCTGAAGATTATGTGTATCTTAGAGTTACACCACTCAAAGGAGTTAGAAGATTTCATGCAAAGGGGAAGCTCATGCCCAGATATGTCAGACCGTTCAAGATCTTGAGCCGCAGAGGTGAAGATGCATATCAGTTGGAGTTACAATAGTCTTTGCAGGAGTACATGATGTATTCCATGTATCTCAATTGAAGAAGTGTCTTCGAGTACCGGAAGAACAAACACCTTTGGAAGCAATCGAGCTGCAAGAAGATTTGACTTATCAAGAATACCCGGTGAAGATTTTGGACACCATGGATAGAGAAACGAGGAACAAGTCGACACGCTTTTGCAGAGTCCAGTGGAGTAACCACTTGGAAAGTGAAGCAACTTGGGAACGCGAAGAAGACCTAAAGAAGGAGTTTCCTGACCTATTTCTATAGACAACCCTGAATCTCGGGGACGAGATTCTGTTAAGGGGGAAGGTTTGTAACACCCTAAAAATTTAATCTAATTTAAATTTTGGAGTATTTTTGATTTCTGAGAATTTCTGAGAATTTATTAGAATGTAATTGGATTTATTCATTCTTGACCTTTCTTGAATTTAGTTTATGCCAAGTTTTATTAGAAATATTTTATTTGAGTTCTAAATGTCTCAAAATATTTTTTAGAATTTTTTTTGGAAATTTTCCAGTATTTTTGGCTATTTTCTTGGATTATTTGAATTCCTGGAATTATTTTAAATGAAAAAGGATTTAAAAACAGGAATGAAAAGTATTGGGCCGGCCCAGCACCATGCTCAGCCCGGCCCAGCATGTCGTAACCCTAGCGTCGACAATCCCGAGCCGTTCGATTGAGATCCTGCGGTCTGAGAGATGCCACGTCGCTTGCGCGTTATGAGTCGTTGATCCGAGGACACGCAGACGCTCAGGATTGCGCCACGTCGCTTCGTCCTCGCGAGTTCGTCGGAACAAACTCCGCCAGTGTTTCTGCTTATTTCGCTGGTGATTGCCCGCACGTCGAGGCGTCTTTATAGTCGCCGTTGAGTGCGTCGTGTAGAGCCGCTCGCACGCACGCCGAGACGCCCCAGAGACTCCACAATAGCTCATTGTAGTTGCCCTTTCGCTTCGCTGCTGTCGGTCGTCTTCCGCCGTCGCGTGAGCCGGTTTCGAACTCCTCTGAGTTTGTCGCGTCGAACGAGCCACTTCTTCACGCCAGAGAACCACCGTAGCGCCGTCGACCGCGTCGTCTTCCCCAGTTCCGGCAACCTTCACTTCCTCACCGCCGTCGACCTCGTCAAGCATCGCCGACCGTCCGATCTGCATCGCACGATTATGGTACATCCACATCGCTGATCTCCTCGTTTTTCTAGCATTAATCTTGACTGTAGATGTGTAGATTGAATGGCGGTGATTAGATCTAGTTTCTGTGCTTTGTTATAGTCTCAATCGTTGGATCGGTAGGGTACGCGTGAGATTTCGTCGCGTAGTTATGATGAGCAGTAAACAGCTCGGGTACCGTGGGCCGTTATATTAGATCTAAACGGTAGTTGTGGGTTGAGCCGTGGCGCGTGAATCCGCGCCCTTCAGATTTGAACGTGCGGCGGAGATGACGCCACATCTCCACCGAATCGCGTGCAGACGCGTGTGCGCGTTGACCGGGGCGGAGACCAGATCCGACTGTTGCTATCGGGCGCGCCACTGTGATCTTGCTGCATGGCTGCGCGTTAACCGAGACGCCGCCGAACGTGCATGAGATCCAGGCGTCGGATCCGGGAGTCCCGCCGGATGCGCGACGCGTGGAGGCTCAGAGCGCGATGCGTCGCCGTGTCGGCACGGGGATCTGACCATTGGATCCGGGCGACTGTTGGATGCGCGATGCGTGTTGTGTAGATTTCGAGGCAGTGTGGTGTGGCGTGTGGATCTGGCCGTTTATTCAAGGAACGGCTCGGATCTTGCCTCGTGGATGCACTGTTCTGGTGGACCAAGTCCACGGTAGACCAGAGCCGAGCCGTGGACCGGGCCCATAGACCGAGGCGACGTGGTGGCACCAGAAGGCGCCACGTGTTCGCTGATGTCATGCTGACGCAATAAAACCGAGTTTTCAGTAGAAAAATAAATGGTTTAATTCGGGAAATTCTATTTTCTGATTTATAATTTAATTAAAACTTTGAAAGGCTATAACTTTTGCATTTGAACTCCGATTGAGGTGATTCAAATTTCTAAAAATTTGTAAAATTGTGCTATTTTTATTTATGAATTTTATTTGGATTTTTGAGGTCTTCTAGTCTACTGTTTTAGTTATTTATTGCATATGTGATTTTTGCGCGTAGCCGCAAATTTGCCGGAAAGTTTCGAAAAAGAGTTCGTCGCTCAAGATCAAGCTTCGGATCAAGAGCAGCAACTCTTTGAAGGCAAGTGATGCTTTGACCATTTTGATCCCAGTTTCTTTTAAATATATATTTTGCTTTAAAATTATGCATGTTAAATTAATTAAAATGTATTTAAATGAATTTGGGTAATTTAGCTAATCAACCCATGCTGATTAATGTCACCTTGAAATTATCACTTGTATGCCCTGAAATTGTAACACCCTAATTTTTGCTCTAACTTAAATTTTGGAGTATTTTTATTTTTGTGATTTTTTTTGGAATTTATTTAAATTTAATTGGATTTATTCAAATAGGGCTTTTCTTGAAAACAATTGAATAATGGAAAAGTTTTTGCAAAGTTTTATTGCAAATATTTTAATTGAGTTCCAAATATCTCAAAGTAATTTCTGGAATTTTTCTAGAATTTTTCTCGCTATTTTAAAAGCTCCAAATGATTTAATTGAATTTCTAGAATTATTTTAAATGTGAAATGATTTTAAAATCAGTTGAATAAGAATGGGCCGAGCCCATTCGTGCGTGTCGCCGCCCAACCGCTGCGAAACCCTAGCGCCGCCCGGTCCGAGCCGCTCGATCCCGACGGATGCTCGTGAGTGAGCCACGTCGTCGCGCGGCGGCGCCGGATCATCGCCGCACGAACGGCCGGGAGAGGGCCACGTCGGCCGCGTCTTCGCGAGATCACCGAGCTAATGCCGCCGATCGCTTTCGCTGCTTTCGCGCATCAGAAGCGCACACGCCGAGGCACCTTAAAGTGCACCGAGTAGCGCGCCCGACAGAGCTCCTTTCGCTGCGTCTTTTGACTCTCGCACGCGCGCCGAGACGCCTAGAGACCACGGAGAGCTCGCCGAAGTTGTTCCTCCGCGCCGCCATCGTTCTCCGCCATTTGCTTCGCCGCCGGTCCATTTCCGCCGCCGCCGAGGTCACCGATGCTCGCCGAGCCAAGCCGCGTCGAATGCGCTTAGATCTTCTCGCCGGGAACCATCAAACGCCGCCGACTATGTCGTCTTCCTCATCTCCGGCAAGCTTGCACCGCCGCACGCCATCGCTGGACTTCGAGCATCGTTGACCGTCGGATCTGCAAGGAGGGGTAAGGATCGTGCCACGTCGCCCTTCTCTGTTTTCTTTTAGTTTGTTTCTGTGCCATTAGATCTGTTATGGACGGTCTGGATTAACCCTAAGGTTTACACGTTAGTTGATCTTGATCATTAGATCTAGAGCGAACGGCTTGGATTAGATCTAGTTTCTGCGATGTGTTTTTGTCTTAGCCGTTGGATCGTTAGTGAACGCGTGAGATTGTGCCGCGTAGCAGGCTGAATAGTAAATAGCTCAGGTACCGTGGGTCGTTGGATTAGATCTAAACGGCGGCTGTGAGTTGATCGGTGGCGCCATGATCCGCGCCGCTCAAATTTGAACGCGGCGCGGAGATGACGCCGCACCCCATCGAATCACGCGGCGACGCTGCAGCGCGCGGATCGAGGGTGAGACCGATCAGATCGTTGAGTTCGGGCGCACCGTTGGATGCGTGACGCGTGGGGGCGTGGAGTGCGAAGCGTCGCCGAACCGCGCGGGGGTGAGATCCGACCGTTGGATGAGCGAGCGGTCTGGATCTTGCCGCGTGTCGCGTCGGGATTGGCTGTGCATCGTCGCTGACGCCACGGCCTGCGTCACCCGGTGCATGAGCACAGTGCTGCTAGTCCACGGTGGACCAGAGCCGAACCGTGGACCCAGCCCATGAACCGAAGCAACGTGGCGGCACTAGAGGCTGCCACGTGTCGTGCTGACGTCATCGCTGACGTCATAAATATGTTTTATATAAAAATATTTGACCGAAATGGGCTGTGGGCCTGTGTGGCATTGGGTTGATGAGTGTTGTGAGTCTGTGTGCCACAATGGGCTGTGTGCCACTGTTGAGTGTTGGAAGTCTTGCCTTGGCCGCTAAGGACTTCACCTTGCAAGCCTTTGATCCGAGTCACCCGCATAACCACATGTCCGATATGGGATGCACCTAGTTGACTAGGGTTACGATATCTTTCCTCCGATACTCGGGGTGACAAGACACGTGGGTGTATCTCGTATGGGGAGCGTACCTATGCTACGGCTTGGTGCCCATCCAACGGTGATTGGCCGGTCCTATACTTCGCCTGTGTGAGGGAAGTGATAGTGAAGGCAACACCGAGAGGTTCTTTGGTTAAGGTAGAGGTTCCTGAAAAGCTTTGTTGCGACAATCACCGTGTGGTGAGCGGTCAGTATCTTGTGGGTAAAGTGTACAACCTCCGCAGAGTGTCAAAACTATTCGAATAGCCGCGCCATGTATTGAGCATTGCTCGGGATTACAACAAGGGGTAGATTTTCATAAACAAAATGTGGGAAGGGTGGCTGTGTGCCAAGTGTTAAAATGAATCGTTAAATTGTGTGTCGAGAATCTTTGAGGAAAAACCATTTGAAGAAATTAGTATTACTTATAACTGCTCCAATGCTTTAATCTAATTAAGATATCGGTTTAAAAATGTCGTTGATGCAAAAGAACCATTTAAGCCCAACCTTTGGAATAAGCTTTGCATATAGTAATAGCGTTGCATCCTGTGCATTACTTGTTGAGTGCCTTGTGTACTCACCCCACCTTGCTTATCAACCCCAACATCAGTGGATGAGGCTACACCAGCTTGGGAGGAGGAGTACATCGAGGATTCGAACAACTAGGGGGCAAGCCCAGTAGGTTGCCTATGGCCAGATGAAGGCTTCCACGACCTTTTCTTATGTTCCGCTGCTATTTCTTTACTTTGAATAATGTAAGCCCTGTGTGGCTGACTTATCTGTAAGGAGACCATAAGGTCGTACAACTCGGTTTATATACATGATTGGCACTAATTATTCTTATATCTTCGTGAATGTCTGTGATGTGCAACCCTGTATGACTGTGTGTGCTAGCGTGATCCTGGACTAGCACAGAATACACAGAGGGTCCGGATCTGCAGGATCGGGGCCCGACAGAAATCATTGT
Organism: Otatea glauca; assembly: GCA_036346275.1. Lineage (NCBI taxonomy): Eukaryota > Viridiplantae > Streptophyta > Magnoliopsida > Poales > Poaceae > Otatea > Otatea glauca. Next base: position 1,567,865 of record CM070720.1, on the reverse strand, counting down.
CACCCTAGGTTGCTTGTACTAGTTGGATGATAATATTGTGCCAATACGGGAGGCTAGACCGTGAATAGATGCTTAGCCTTGCAAAGAGTCATCGAAGATTTTCTGGAAAATGCAACAATGCTGATTAATGACATATGGAATGTATTTAAAATGGTGTGGTGATGCCACGTGATGAAATTGAGGTATAGAGACCTGTGTGGTTCTGTACCGATGTTGAGTTATTGTTGGCATGGTTGCACAATAATCAACTGGGTGGGAAATGATTTAGACTGGGGCAAGTGGAAGAAGGTCAGGTGCTGTGGGCCTGTGTCAATGGGCTGATGAGTGATGTGAGTCTGTGTGCCACATTGGGCTGTGTGCCACTGTTGAGTGTTGGAAGTCTTGCCTTGGTCAGCTAAGGACTTCACCTTGCCAGTCTTTCAACTGAGTCACTCGTACAACCACATGTCTGGTATGGGACAGACCTAGTTTATTAGGGTTCTGATATGTTTCTCTGATACCTCGGGGTGACAGTACACAGGGGTGTGTCTGTGTGGGGGAGCGTACCTGTGCTACGACTTGGTGCCCATACAACGGTGTTGACCTGTCCTATACTTCGGCTCTGTGTGAGGGGAGTGATAGTGAAGGAAATACCGGAGATGTTCATTGGTTAAGGTGGAGGCTCCGTATAGGCTTTGTTGCGGGCAATCACCTGTGTGGTGAGCGGCTGTATCTTGTGGGTAAACTGTACAACCTCTGCAGACTGTCAAATCTATTCGAATAGCCATGTCCCGGTATTGGACATTGCTCGGGGATTACAGTCAAGGGTTAGATCTTCAAAAATAAAAATGTGGAATGGGTGGCTGTGTGCCATTGTGAAAATAAATTATTAACGCTGTGTTCCGTGAATCTTTGAAGAAAAACTGTTTGAAGAACTTAGCATTATATATAACTGTTTCACTGCTTTTAATCTAAATAAGATGCTAGTTTAAAAATGCTGTTTGATGTAAAAGAACCAAGTAAGCCAATTCTTTGGAATAAGCCTTGATGTAGTAATAGCACCACATTTTGTGCATTACTTGCTGGGTGCCTTGAGTACTCACCCCTCAACCTAACATCAGTGGAGGAGTCTACGTCGGCCTGGGAGGAGGAGTACATTGAGGATCCGGACAATTAGGGGGCAAGCCCGGTCGGTTGCCTGTGGCAAGATGAAGGCTTCCACGAAGTTTATTTGCTTTCCGCTGTTATCTTTTAATTACTCTGATAATGTAAGCCATGCGTGGCTGATCTTATGTAAGGAGACCATTAGGTCGTACAACTCAGTTTATATAAATGTTTGCTCTATTTATTATAATATCGTTGTGAATGTCTGTGATGTTCAACCCTGTAAAGACTGTGTGTGCTAGCATGATTCTGGACTAGCACAGAATACACAAAGGGTCCAAATTATCAGAATCGGGTCCCGAGAATATATTTAAGGCTCTTATGATCTGTGTACACTTCACATCTATTTCCGATGAGATAGTGACGCCATAACTTTAGTGCATGCACTATGGCGGCCAATTCCAGATCATGGGTAGGATAATTCTCCTCATGTGGCCTCAATTGCCTCGATGCATATGCAACTACCTTTCTGTTTTGCATCAATACGCACCCCAATCCTTGCTGCGATGCATCACGATAAATGTCAAAGCTTTGATGAACATCAGGTAAGACCAATACTGGTGCTGACGTCAACCGCCTCTTCAACTCCTGGAAACTCTTTTCACATACTGATGTCCACAAGAATTTCTTTTCCTTCTTTAACAATTGGGTAAGGGGCCTTGCAATTGTAGAGAATCCTTCAATGAAACGACGGTAATATCCCGCCATTCCAAGGAAACTACGGATTTGGGTTACCGACTTCGGTGGCTCCCAATGCAATACTGCTTCTACTTTGCTTGGATCTACTGCAACTCCTTCAGCAGTCATTATATGCCCAAGAAATTCAACCTTATCCTTCGAGAAGTAGACAAGGATATCACGCCTGTTGTTCCCTTAACTTTTCAAGGACTAGCCTTAAATGTTCAGCGTGCTCTTCCCTCGTCTTGGAGTAGACAAGGATATCATCTATAAACACGACCACGAACTTATCCAGGTATTCCATAAAACCTTATTCATTAAGTTCATGAAATATGCTGGTGCATTCGTCAATCCAAAGGACATAACTGTGAACTCGTAGTGCCCATATCTCGATGAAAATGCAGTCTTCGCTATATCCTTTGATCGGATCTTCAACTGATGATACCCCGATCGGAGATCAATCTTGGAGAAGAGTCCTACTCCTCTCAACTGATCAAATAGGTCATCAATCCTTGGTAGCAGATACTTATTCTTTATCGTCACATCATTGCGTGCACGGTAGTCTATACACATCCTAAAACTCCCGTCCTTCTTCTTGACGAACAGGACTGGTGCTCCCCATAGCGATGAACTAGGTCTTATAAACCCTTTTTCCAACAGCTCTTCAATCTGCTTCTTCATCTCTACCAACTCATCTGTGGACATCCGATAGGGTCTCTTAGCTATGGGAGCTGTCCCTGGTACAAGGTCTATAACGAACTCGATATCCCTATCCGGCGGCATCCCAGGTAAATCCACCGAAAAAACATCCGGTTATTCATTGACCACCATTATATCCTCTAGGCTGACGGTCTTCATGTTGTTGAACATCAACTGTCCAACACTACCTTGTGCTTAGTTAACCAATCCATTCCCAGGATAACATCCAGGGTTTGGGTATTTAGGATAATTAAGTTCGCTAGGAACTCTATTCCATTAATTACTAGCCTTACTCCAGAACATCCTACCTTGGATTAGAGTTCTGATCCATGGGATTGGACTATAAGCACACATTTAAGATTCACAATATCCAATTCATTTCGAACAGCAAAATCTCGGGAAACAAATGAATGTGAAGCTCCAGAATCAAATAAAACAGTAGCTGGTACTGAGTTTACTAGGAACTTACCTAGTACAACGTCCGAAACATTCTGGACCTCATCTGTGGTGATTTGGTTGACTCGGCCTCGCGTCGTTACTTGAGACGGAGTGGCCGATGACGTTGCTCCACGATTCACATTCAGCGCTGGAGTCCTTGTGGGTGTGTTCCCCAGGTTAAAGCGAGCGGGGGTGACACCTCCCTTCTTAGGGCAGTTATTGGCAAAGTGCCCTAGTTCGTTGCAGTGATAGCAACACCTTTCTGTTGCCTGAGAATTTCCTCCAACTTGTACCACCACTCTGGCTGGAGTTCGAACATTCTGGCCCACTGGACGGTTTGCCGGCTGTGGTGCCCTGTCACTGCCCCTGGGCTGGAATCGGATGAATTGTTGAGGTGCCGCCCTTCGCTCTCGTTGACTCGACGACTTCTTGCCGCGCCATCCCGCGCTTTCGCTTGTCGCCCAACTCCGACGCTTATCCTCCAAGATGAGAGCCTTGTTGACTAGCTCCTGGAAGTCAGGAAAGGTGTGGGTGATTAGTCCCACTTGCAGCCCAGCATTCAATCCCTTCATAAAGTGGGATTGTCTGGCCTTGTCCGTCGCTACATCTTCTGGTGCGTAGCGTGCCAATTGGGTGAATTTGTTTAGGTAGTCGGCCACTGATTGGCCCCCTGTTTAAGATTTCGGAACTCTTCCTTCTTAAGATCCATGACACCTTCTGGTACATGGTACTATCGGATGGTTGTGGTGAATTCCTCTCAAGTGATTCCTTGTGGGTCTTCATGTGCTGCACAGAAGTTTTCCCACCATTCCGCAGTAGTTCCTTCCAACTGATAAGAGGCATAGAGTACCCTCTCTTATCCTACACACTGGGTTATGTGTAGTTTCCTTTCGATCGTCCTTAACCAGTCATCTGCTTCCAATGGATTAGCATTGCCTGAGAATGTGGGTGGACGAGTCCTCAAGAATTTTGACAATCTGGAATAGGGGTGTGGTCCATTGTTACCCCCTGGTTGAGCATTCGCAGCAACTTGGTTGGAGATCTGCTACATGATCTGCATCATAGAATTCATGAGCTGGGTTTGGGCAGCCAGGAAAGCTCCCAAATTCTGCAGATCAACCTGCAGCGGTTGGGGAATTGGTTCCTCATTCTAGTTTTCCGCCTGATTGACACCACTTCCGCTAGCTCCAACATTACCGCGAGTCCTCACCATCTGTTGAAAGCTTCCAAGGTTAAGAAAAGAGGAAGAAAGCATAGACAAGTAAAAGAACTTATGCGGGGGAGGCAGGTGTAACTTAAATTATTTAGAAACTTTATTAACTTAGTAAAATAGTATGGTTGCTCACACGTGCCTAAGGGCAATGCAACGCATACTAGACACTCACACACCAAGGCAAGTAAACAAACATTAAGATTCACAACGACTCACAACTAATGGTGACTCTGAAACAAAAGACGCGACTCAAACACTCGAGTATTGACACTACACCCGACTAGACTCGATCACTCATCGAGCCATCCCGACTGCGGCTTCCCCGGAGCATACACCGGCGGGTGCTCCGGCATCGGGGCGAACTAGTCCTGGTGACCATCCCCCTCTGCTGCTGCTGGCTCTGAGGAATCCTGCCCTTCAAGCTCAGCCTCCTGGTCCAGAACCGGCTCCTCTGGCTAGGGCACCTGCTCCTCAGGGTCCTCTCCTCGTCAAGCTCCATCTCGGCCTATGGCGGTCCGGCGTAGAGCACGTCCTCCAACTCTGTGATCCGCAGGAAAGCGAAAGCCTGGGTCTCCTGTAGAGTCTGCTCAATTGCCTCTGTTGGAGGAAAATCCATGACCTCCGAAATGGAGGTCTTATGCTACGCAGCCAGGGACCCGCTATTGCGGGAAGGGTTGCCGCATCGAAGACAAGAGCCCTCAAACACCCAGCATGTAGACCACGGGGGAGGTTACTCCTCATGCCCGTGGGAATGCCTCCAGGCGCTGGAGATTCCTTCCATGGAGGTTCACTCCATCTCGAGGGCGTCACGGAGACTCCCCGCCTTCACTGACGCTCACGGAGACTCTCCAGTGGGGTACTACGGAACACTCGCCATACCCCGCAGCGCAGCTACGGAAAGTTTCTCGTGTCTCCACGGAGTCCGGGAGGCACCTCCAGCCGCGGGTCCCACGGCGACATCCTCCCACTCCAACTCTGCGGGCGCCTACGGGCGGTGCCCTCCAACTCCGCGGGCGTCTACGGGTGGTGCCCTCCAACCCCGTGGGCGTCTACAGGGGACGCCCTCCAACTCCGCGGGCTCCTACGGGCCGTGCCCTCTAGCCCCGCGGCGTCTAAGGGGGACGCCCTCCAACTCTATGGGCGCCTACGGGCGGTGCCCTCCAAACCCGCGGCGCTCACGGTAGTGCCTCCAACTCGCGGCGCCACGGGCGGTGCCTCCAACCCGTGTGGTGTTCACGGAGACGCCCAACTCGCGGCGCCACGGGCGGTGCCATCCAACCCTGCGGGCGTCTGCGGGCGGTGCCCTCCAACTCCGCGAGTGTCTACGGGCAGTGCCCTCCAACTCCGTGGGCGCCCACGAGAAGCACACTGTGGGGCCCAGAGGTCAGAGGCTTACCCCTACGAGATGGTGACGTGGGATCCACTACCTCCTTGTGGGAATGACCAAGATACCCTTGTATGAGCTACTGCAATAGGGGTAGGATGGTATTTTGTGTAACAGGCTGGGCGCCTATAAAAACCCACTGTAACCCACGTTTGTGGGGAGAGCTCATTGAATACAAATCGAAACCACTAGTGTGTCCCTCGGGAGCCTGGACCAGGAGCCTCCTCCCTACACCCCCCGGGGAACACACCGACAGGAGTAGGGCGCTTCCTTAAGCGCCCGAACCTGTATAAACCCTTGTGTCCACTCTTTCTCTCTCGGACGTAGGCCCGTAAGACGGCCCGCGTCCACTCCCTCTTGTGTCACGTTTACAAACATACGACAGCCTCCAAGGTGGCATAGACAGACCGCAGCTCATGGACGGCCCGTCCATCACCGCCTCGAAAGCAAAAGGAATCGCAAGGTGCACGACCGCCGCATCACTCTCCATGTGAAGCTGCCCTCCAGGTGCTCCTCCCTCCTGCGGGTGCAGACGGAACACGATGTCCTGAACCTCTCCTGCGTAAGCCTGACCAATCTTCCTCATGGCTAGATGCACAGACTCCTGTATCCCAGCCTCGAAAGTAACCCTTCGGACTGTGATGATGAACGGTCGGCTTGCTCCTGCATGCTCGAGCGAGACAAAGGATCGCCGAGCCATGCCTCTGACTCTACCGTTGACCGCCCAGATGCGACCACGGTAAAGGGCCTGTCAAAACCTCCAAGAACTTGAAGCATCCTTCACAGCTTCGCGGCATAACCACCAGCGTGCTCGCCAAAGGTATGGAACCTCCTGACCATCTACCAACACAACTCTGGTCAGGCCTTAATTTAAAATAGACAGAAAATAATAATAAGAATTCAGCATAGGTATGGAGCAAGAGAGCAAAGATAAGTCGATATTTCATTAATATTCTTGCTCAAGTTGTTAAATTTTTAGAAAATAGTTTTATCCTCCTAGACTCAGCTAACCTAGTTAGGGTCAAGACCTACAGTCAGCCTACTCTGATACCACCTCTGTCGGGACCCGATTCTAAGAATCTGGACCCTCTGTGTATTCTGTGCTAGTCTAGGATCACGCTAGCACACACAGTCTTTGCAGGGTTGAACATCATAGACATTAACAACGATACCATATTAAATAGTGCAAACATTTATATAAACTGAATTGTACGACCTTATGGTCTCCTTACATAAGATCAGCCAAGCAGGGCTTACATTATCAGAGTAATAAAAGGTAACAACGGAAAGCAAATAAACTTCGTGGAGTCACATCAACTTTCCACAGGCAACTGACTAGGCTTGCCCCCTAATTGTCCGGCTCTTCGATGTACTCCTCCTCCCATGCTGGAGTAGACTCCTCCACTGATGTTGGGTTGATAGGCAAGGAGGGGTGAGTACTCAAGGCACTCAACAAGTAATGCACATATTGCATTGCTATTACTATATGCAAGACTTATTCCAAAGAATTGGCTTACTTGGCTCATTTGCATCAAACATCATTTCTAAACTAACAATTTATTTAGATTAAAAGCAGTGAAACAGTTAATAATAGTACTAAGTTCTTTAAACTGTTTTTCTCCGTAAACTTGGCACACAACCTTAATCAATTTATTTTCACACTGGCACACTGCCACCCCTTCCACATTTTATTTTTGAAGATCTAACCCTTGACTGTAATCCTCGAGCAATGTCCAATACCTTGGACACGACTATTCGAATAGATTTGACACTCTGCAGAGGTTGTACACTTTACCCACAAGATACAACCGCTCACCACACAGGTGAATGCCCGCAACAAAGCCTTTCAGGAACCTCTCCCTTAACCAATGAACCTCTCCGGTATTGCCTTCACTATCACTCCCCTCACACAGAGCCGAAGTATAGGACAGGCCAACACCGTTGGATGGGCACCAAGCCGTAGCACAGGTACGCTCCCCCACACAGATACACCCCCGTGTATTGTCACCCTGAGGTTTCAGAGGAAAGATATCAGAACCCTAATCAACTAGGTCTGTCCCATACCAGACATGTGGTTGTACGGGTGACTCAGTTCAAAGACTTGCAAGGTGAAGTCCTTTTGTTGACCAAGGCAAGACTTTCATCACTCAACAATGGCACAAAGCCCAATGTGGCACACAGACTCACAACTCTCATCAACCCTTTGCCACACAGGCCCACCCAGCACAAAGCCTTCTACCACTTGCCCCAGTCTAAATCATTTTCCCACCCAGTTGATTATTGTGCAACGCATGCCAACAATAACTCAAAGATCTCGCATGTAACCACACAGTTCTCTCAGACTAATTTCATCGCGTGGCATCACCACACCATTTTCAAAGACATTCCATATGTCATTAATCAGCATTGTTGCATTTTCCAGGAAATCTTCGATGACTCGTTGCAAGGCTAAGCATCTATTCACGGTCTAGCCTCCCGTGTTGGCATCATATTAACATCCAACGAGTACAAGAAATCCTATGGTGACAATGATTTCAGGGCATACAAATAATAATTTGAAGGTGGTAGTAACAATATGGGTTGATTAGCTACATTACCCAAATTTATTTAAATTCATTTTAATTAACTTAGCATGCATAATTTCAAAACAACATACATTTAAAAACTGGGATCAAAATGGTCAAAGCAAGAGTTGTTGGTCGTGTTCCGAAGCTTGATTTTGAGCGACGAACTCTTCCTTGAAACTTCCCGGCAAATTTGTGTCTACGCGTAAAAATTATATATGCAATAAATAACCAAAACAGTTGACTATATAACCTTAACAATTCAACTAAAATTCATCATTAAAAAGAGCACAATTTTACAAATTTTTAGAGACTAGAATCACCTCAATCGGAGTTAAAATGCAAAAGTTATAGCCCTTCATCCCTCTTTTCTTTTTTAGAGACTAGAATCACCTCAATCGAAGTTAAACGATAGCGCGAAGCTCGAAACTCGTCTCCAGGAGGTTAGTCGAGCTCGGGCCCATCTTCCCCCTCTTTTCCTTTTCTTCACACACATATGGTCGTTGTGACCCTTGCCGTGCTTCTGCAGGGCTTGGGTCTGGTTGCAAGGGGGCTCAGGATCTCGTGCACCCACGCCAACCAGTTCTGGGTACTGTGCTCCTTGGTCGAGGATCGCGACGAGTACGTCCTCATCTTGAGGAGAGCGCAGCACGGGTGCAGGAGGAGATTCGACAGCTGAATGTCTAGCACGCCTTCGAGCTCTCGAAGGCCATCGAGGCCGAGCAGAAGCGGTCGGCCGAGGCCCTCACGAATGTCCACGAGAAGGCCGAGAAGACCCTCAAGGCCATCCGCTCGACAGCCGGGGAGATCATTGAGACCACTCACGCGGAGGTGGAGACGCTCCGCAAACAAGTCGTCGAGCTCTTCGTTGCCCCCACAAAGGCCTGTGCAGAGCTCGAGGCGAAGCTGGCCGAGCTCGAGGAGAAGCTAGGGCGAGCGACCCGGATGGGGAGGAGCGCTCTAACCCAGCTTCAAGAGGAGCGGGGTCATGTCGCCAACGCCGAGGCCGAGGCGCTGGCCCTGAGGGTGAGAGTCGCTGCACTCGAGCAAGAGAAGCTTGCTCGGGAGATGGCTAACCTGTAGATAGGTCAGTAGGTAGGAAAAGGGGCGAGGGCAACTCGACTCCTCTTGTAAATGTTAGTTATGTAAATTTTGATTAGAATAAATAAAATTCCCTTCATGTTCGAAATCGAATGCGTCTTCTTAAGACTTAGCCAGGAATCTAAGTGGAGACTTTGGCCTTTGCCTTGTCGCCGACCTGGGGCGCAGGAGTTGGTTGCTGGGACCCGAGGGTTAGCCAACATCCTCGACTTGAAAAAAGGAGCTCAAGGCAGAGTCAGGTCACAGGATATGCCTTTGATCGAGGACAAGCCTTGACCATGGCGTTATGTCGAGGTGGCAAAGCCCGGGAACACTCGGGTTTTGGCCAAGATTTGGGCATCAGGTCGAGACAGCCGAACTTGGAAACGCTCGAGTTCGGGGCTCCCTCTGAGGGCGGTCTTTAGTTTGAAACCTACTGCGGGGGAATAGTCGGCTTACTGCGATAAGGATTGACTTACTGCAGTCGAAGCATCCCCAGAGGTGAATCTAGAGAACATGTCCTCCCAGCCCGGGAACGCTTCAAGCTCGGGGTGCCCTCTGAGGAAGGCCTCTAGTTGGCTGTCTGTGGGGTAATGGTCGGCTTACCACGATAAAGATCAATTTACGGCGACCTCGACTCCCCGAGGCGAACCTAGAGACCGCGACCCGAGGCTAAGGCACGCGGAGCGCAGAGAAAACATACGCAGACATAGACAATAAAGGGAAGCCCCTAAGCACCTCAAAGTCAGGGGGCCCTCGGTGTGACCTCTGGTCCAAGTCCTTCTACAGGGGGAGCCATGATGCGATAAGAATCAGCTTACAGCTGGCTTTGACCCCCTAGAAGCGGTCCTTATGGTCATGCCTCGTGCTCACGTCGTTCGAGGTGCGAGGAGACGTAAGCGCAAGCAATAAAGAATAACTTTTATTACAAAAAAGACACCAGGCCAGGCCCCGGGCGTGGGGCGCTTACCGAGCGAAGCCTTTGGCCCGGGCCATAACATAGGGGAGTAGTCAGCTTACCGCGATGAGAGTCAGCTTACTGCTGATTTGACTCCCCGGAGGTGGTCCTTGAGAACGCGACCCAACGTCGTGTCCCCTGAGATGCAAGAGAGGTGTTAGCACATGTAGTGAAGTAGAATCTTTCATTGTGGGTTAACGCTTATGCTAGGCTTGACCCCTGTGGCGCATGAGCGAGGACCGCTTCTCGAGGTTGCGGCCCTCTGGATGCAAGGAGACAAACAGAGCGTTATAAGAATGAATGATAAAACAGACTTGCTTGCAGCAAACTAATGCTAGGTCGGCTCCCCAGCTCGAAACACTTACCGAGGGCGGTCCCGGGTACGAGTCCTGCTACAGGGGGATAGTCGGCTTACCGTGATGAGAGTCGGCTTACTGCGGACGTGGCCCCTGGAGGCGTACCTTGAGACCGTGACACATGTTCCAGCAATGGGGCAGCCAGACCGAAGCCTAGGTATCTCGAGGTTGAGGAACTCACGGGCGTGGTCACTAGAACGAGCCTTGCAACAAAGGGAAGCCGTGATGCGATGAGAATCGGCTTACTGCTGGCTTGACACTCTGGGGGTGGACCCCAGGACCACGACCCTGAGTCGCGCTTGCTCGAGACACGAAGAGGCATAAAGAACGGCACAAGCATAGACGATAAAGCGGAATCAATTTTATCGTAAAATAAGAAGACAGAGCATCAGGCATAAAATTTCCGGAGCTGGTCAATGTTCCACGAGGTTGTGAGCTCTCTGCCATCGGGCATGGCCAGGCGGTAAGCACCCATGCGATCTGCTGCAACGACGCTGTAGGGGCCCTCCCACTGCGGGGATAGCTTGTTGTTGCTGGACCGGTCTTGAATCCGTCATAAGACCAGATCCCCAACAAGAAGATCCCTGGGTCGCACCGATCGAGAGGCATGCCTGGGAAGCGCTTGCAGGTAATGCGCCGACCGTAGCAGTGCACGACACCTTACTTCTTCCGCGAGGGCGAGGTCAAGAGACCGTCCTCGCTCGAGGTCGACCTGGTCGACCGAGCTAACCCTGGCGGAGCCCAGCGCGACTTCGGGGGGACTCGCCTCTTCTTGATGTGGTGCAGATGGACCAGAGGACGGCGGGAAGCTCATCCACCCAGGTTCGGCCCCATCGCTTGAGCTCGTCGAAGACTCGCCTCTTAACGCCTTGGACGATTTGTTTGTTTGCGTGCTTGACCTCTCCGTTGCTCTAGGGATGGCTAACCAAGGCATAGCAGACCTTGGTTCCCTGGTCTTTGCAGTATTCCTGGAACAGTTCACTCGTGAACTGCGTCCTGTTGTCGGTGATGATCCTGGAAGGGATGCCATACCTCATAACCACAAATGAGCAGAAAAACCATACCGCTGCTTGAGCCGTGATAGCCGAGACTGGCTCGGCCTCGACCCACTTAGTGAAGGTGTCGATGGCGACGAACAGGAACTTCTTTCCCCCAATCACCCGAAGGAAAGGGCCGAGGATGTCGAGGCCCCAGGTCAAGAACGGCCAGGCGAGGGGAATGGTCTAGAGGGCATAAGCCAGTTGGTGCGCCTTCCGAGCATGGAACTGGCAGGCTCGACAGGAGCAAACGATGTCCTGAGCATCCTGGAGTGCCGTCGACCAATAGAAGCCCATCCGAAATGCTTTCCCGACCATGGTCCTGAAAGAAGAGTGAGCACCGCAGAGGCCCGAATGGATGTCATTGAGTAAGTATTTACCTTCCTTCGAAGTGATGCACTTAGCAAGGACACCCAAGGTGCCCCGCCGATACAATTGCCCGTTAACGAGCCCGTACGAGCACACATGTCGCTTGATTCTGCTACTTTCGACTGGATCAGGCGTGAGCTCACCGAGGTCGAGGAACTTGATGATCTGGTCCATCCACGAGGGAACACTCTCGAGGAGGGCTAGCGAGTCTTCCTGGTCGGCGACGGATGGTGCCGGCAAGATCTCAAGGATGACATCTGATGGAATCTCGTCATCGAAAGACCCGAGCTTGGACAGGAGATTGGCACCAGAGTTTTCCTTCATAGGTAGGTACCCGACCTCCAAGTTCTTAAACCACCTCTCCATCTTGCGTACCTCGGCGAGGTACTTTTCCATTGAGGGTTCTGAGAACTGGTAGTCTTTGTTGTACTCGTTGATGACGAGCTGGGAATCCCCTCTTATGACCAGCCGGCGCACGCCTAGTGACTTGCACGGTCGGAGGTCGGCCAAGAGGGCTTCATACTCCACGACGTTGCTGGTTGCGAGAAAGCTAAAGCGAATCACATACTTCAGATGATCCCCCTGGGGGTGATGATGAGAATCCCAGCCCCCGAGCGTTTAAACGACCTTGACCCATCGAAGAACATGGTCCAGGGGCCTTCTTGCTTGGCCTTCGGCCCAAAGGAGGGCTACGCCATTTGCTCGGCCACGATGTCGGCGAGCGCTTGCGACTTGATGGTGGAGCGCGCTACAAACCGGATGTCAAACTCGGCCAGTTCCATGGCCCACTTTGCAACACGGCCTCCCGCTTCCGGGTTCTTCAGGATTTCACCAAGTGGGAACCCGCTCGGAATGATCACAGCGTGCGCCTGAAAGTAATGCCGAAGCTTGCGCGAGGCCATGAAAAGAGCGTAGAGTAGCTTCTGGACCTGAGGGTAACGCTCCTTCGGCCCGTGAAGCACTTCGCTGACATAGTAAATCGGCTACTGCCGACCATCTCGCTCGGCCACCAAGACAGCACTGACGGCCTGGGTCGTGGCCGCGAGGTAGAGCACCAGCGCCTCGCCTGACTGCGGGGTCGTGAGTAGCGGACAGCTCGAAATATACGACTTCAGCTCGTCAAAGGACCGCTGGGCTTCGGGGGTCCATTCGAAGCCCCCATGCTTGCGCAGGGTTTTGAAGAACGGCAGCCCGCACTCTCCGAGCCTCGAGATGAATCGGCTGAGAGCGGCCACACGACCGACAAGGCATTGGACCTGTTTTGTTGACGTCGGGGCGGTCATCTTCTCGATCACCTCGATCTTTTTTGGGTTCGGGCCTACTCCCGAGCCCCCGATCATGTAACTGAGCACCTTGCCCGAGGTCACGCCAAAGATGCACTTCTCGGGATTGAGTTTGATCCCGTGCCTGTTCAAGTTGGCGAAGGTTTCCACGATATCGTCGATGTGGTCGACCTCGAAAGAGCTCTTGACGATGATGTCATCGATGTAGACCTCGAGGTTCCGCCCAATCTTGGGGTCGAAGGTCCTGGACATCAGTCGCTGGAACGTTGCTCCCGCATTGCGGAGACCGAACGACATGGTGGTGAAGCAGAACGTCCCAAACGGCATGATGAAGGCCGTCTTGTCTTCATCGCCCGCGGCAAGCTTGATCTGATGGTAGCCGGAGTAGGCGTCGAGGAAGCTTAACATCTCGGTGTTGGCGGTGGAGTCCACGATCTAGTCTATACAAGAAAGAGGGAAGTTATCCTTCGGGCACGCCGAATTCAAACCCGTATGGTCGACACACATTCTCCACTTCTCGCCTTTTTTCTATACAATCACCGGGTCGCCCAGCCATTCGGAGTAGTCAATCTCGTGAACGAAGCCGGCCTTCAAGAGCTTGTTGAGATGCTCCCTAATTATTGACACCTTTTCGGGGGGAGAAGCGTCGTAGTTTCTAGCGCACGGGCTTGCAGCCATGCCTTGTTTGCAATTTGTGCTCGATCACCTCCCTTGGGACTCCTGGCATGTCTGTCGGCTCCCACGCGAATACGCTCTTATTTCTGCGAAGGAAGATGACAAGCTTGAGTTCCTATTTTGGATCGAGCTGGGCGGCGATGTGGATGCACTTGTCCGGGTTGCCCTCCTCGAGCTGCACAGCTTTGGTCGGGCCACTGGGCTGGATCACCACCTTTCAGCAGGCGTTCATTGGAGTCACCTCAGGACCCCTTCTGGGGCAGCCCGCCAGTGATCATCAGGGCTTTCTCCACATAGCAGTGTGCTACCTTGAGGTCGCCACAGACGGTTATGATGCCCTGGGGCCCGGGGAGCTTTATGCAGTGGTGGCTGTAATGGTTCGCCGCCATGAACTTGATTAAGGCCGAGCGCCCGAGGATGGGAGATCTCCGTCCACCACTTCGAAGGTGATAAGCTCAGTGCGGAAGTTCGCCGAATCGCCAAAGGTGACGGGCAGAACCACTTACCCGAGCGGAGTGGTTGAGCTTCCGGGCACGATGCCGAAGAAGGGACTGCTTTGCTCCTGATCTTCGATCGTGGAATCTGCATCCGGTCTAGCGAGCTAGCCAAGAGTAGGTTGAGGGAGCTCCCCCCATCAACCAAGACCCGTTCGACCACCGTGTTGCTCATGGTCGGGGCCATGACCAAAAGCGGTCTTAAGGTCCTTGGATATCCCCAGGGGAGCATCATCCCAGGAGAAGGTGATCAGAATACCAGCCTATTTGCAAGGCTGGTCGGTGGGTTTCCCAGCAGAAGCTTTCTACACGGTACGCATGGCGCTATTGAGCTCGCGCTGGGAGCGGTACTTGGACGAACCACTGAAGATTATGTCGATGTGGCGGTTGCCCTACTAGAATTCCAAGTTAGGGCCTTCCAGGCCCTCGCCGGCATCGCCCCCATCAGGCGACTCACCTTCCCTTGGAAGCGCGGTCATCTCTCTGTGCCTGTCGTAGAAGGCATCCAGCTTGTATTGCCATGTTCTGCAGTTCCGCAAGTCATGGCCGTAGGCTTTGTGGAACAGGCATAACTTGTCCGAGTCATATCTGGGCCAGGCCTCGTTGTCTTGAGGTCAGGCGCCGCCCTGCTGGGGTCCAGCCCGACGTTGTCCCTGCTGTGGGCCGGCGTGACGCTGCCCCTGTTGGGGTCGGTGTTGCGCTTGTTGATGTCGTGGCAGACCACGTTGAGGTTGAGGCTCATTTCAGTCGGGTTGCCGTACCTTCATCACTTCACGTCCGCTGTCCACCGTGGCGACCACGTGCTGCTGGTCGCTGCCATCGTTGCGGCCTTGCCCTTGCTTCTTGCTACACGGGTCTAGGCCAGCGCCCTTGGCACCAGATGGCTCAGCCTCGCCGAGGATGCGACCGAGCTTGCCCACGTCATAGTCACGCTTCCAACGGACGACGTCGTCCGCGTCCGTGTAACATTCCGCCATCCGGAACAGCTTGTTGACACTGAGGTTGGCGGTGATCTCCAGGTCCTCGGTAAGGCGTCTGTCTTGGACGCCGAACTTGAAGGCCTTAATGACGGCCTCGCCAGAGACGTTCGGTATCGAATTCCTCGCGCGGGTGAACCGGTGGACGAAGTCTCGGAGGGGTTCGCCCTTGCCCTAGATGATGTTATCCAGGTCCCTTTCTTATCCTGGGCGCTCGTAGCAGCCCTGGAAGTTCTAACGGAGAGCGCTTCGCACCTGGCGCCATGACTAGAAAACGCCAGGCGCCTAGTTGAAGAGCCAGGTGCAAGCGGCGCCATCAAGGACAGTAGGGAGGTAGTTGGCCATCACGACCTCATTCCCGTCGACCGCCAAAATCGTGGTGGAGTAGATTGATAGAAATTCTTCGGGGTTCTTGGTCCCGTCGAACTGCTCCATCACAGAAGGCTTGAACCGAGCTGGCCAGCGCACCCGACGGAGGCCGACGGAGTACGCCGGGCAGCTGTAAACGGGGCAGCGTGGTCACCGCTGCTAGGGTCAGAGTCACGGTCGACGGGGTGATCGAACTCGAGCCTACAGCGCACTCCACGTTGGTCTTGATGGCCAGTAAGGGCGTCATCAGGGCCATGACGCGGGCGATCACGAACCCTTTGACATCTGGGCAGAAAGTCCAGAGAAAGGCCCCCGGAAGCGCCGCTACTTGAGCGAGCACTGCCGTCACTCTACTGATCGCGGGGGCGCCCGCATATTAGACCCGGATCCTGGTGAGGCGGGGACGGTTGTGGCGGACTTTGGGCCCGTGGGTACGGAGTCGGCTGGCGAGAGCGGCGACGCCCGCGAGATGAGTTCCGGTCGCTTTCCAGGGAGCGAGGCTCAGGGCGCTGGTGCCGCTCTTGCTGCGAGGGTGTGACCTCATCGGCCGCCCTGCCAAGCTCCTCAATGAGGGACCGCCAAAAGAGGGCCGACCTCGCTCGGGCAGTATTGGCCATGACCCGGGCGATGGCTCGCAAGCGTTCCCGGTTGGGATCATCCAAGCAGGCAGGGTTGTGGTGCCTGGACGAAGTGCGGAGTTCTTCGTGTCCCTCCCGTCGGAGGGCAGTGATGGCCTGGTTGATGGCGACCCAGGCCAACCGACGTGCCTCCTCCTGGGTTTCTGGGTCGCCGTCACTCATCCCCGTTCTTGCCTCGTGGCTGCCAGCCATAAAGGCCAGGCGTTCGCACAGCGGCAATGAAGGCGAGAACATGGAGGTGGAGCCTTCACACTCGGGAACCGTGTCCGAGTCGAGCTCGGATGACAGACATGTTGTCGTCGAAACCAAGATGTTTGGCGACAACGGCGTTGAACTCCGTACGAGCGAAACTCGGGCCCCACAGTGGGCGCCAGCTGTCGACGATCGGGACTATCAACCGCAGAAGGGAATGTGAGTATATCGTGTAAGGGCGTGGCCCGAACTCGTGCTCATTCGGGAAGGGCACGCATCGCGAGGTGTGTGTCGGGGAAGAAGTAATAAACATGAGGTTTATACTGGTTCGAGCCCCCTAGGTCGGGTAATAGCTCTACTCCAGTCTTGCCCTTAAGCGAAAGGTGTAAATGAAGCTCTGTGGGAGATAACAAGCGGGGCCCGAGCTGGGAGTCGCTTAGGAGCGAGGCCGCGAGGGGGTGTTCGAGTGATCTTCCTCTTCTCTGGTCCGTGTGTGAGGAGTCGGGAGAATCCCCTGGTCGGGGCGATCCACCGCTTTTTTGTAGCCTGCTCCGGGCTTCGCTGCTTGGTCCTGAGGTAGATGTCAGGTGCCCGTGGCGAGACGACGGGGTTGTTGAGAGGTGTCGATAGTCGCCGGGGGCTGACGGTAGCCGTTGGGAGTTGACAGGAGTTGCTGAGAGTTGCTAGGCCCTAGTTCCCGCGCAGGGGCAGGTATGGCACTGATTCCCACGTAGGGAAGAGTTTTTACACGAGATAAATAAATTGTTACATGTTCCTTTTACACTGGGAGGCGTAGAGGTCGAAGCGTTGAGGTCGAGGCGTCAAGGTTGAGCATGGTCTCCATTCCTACGTCCGAGCCCGAGCTCGTTGGACCCGAGCCCGGGCTTGAGGAGATCGCCTCTTAGGTCGGAGAAAAGCCCCTGAGCTCGTAGGAAGCTACCACGAGAGCCGAGGGGGTTGCTTATACGTGGCGAGGGTACCGATCCCCGACAGGAAGCCAGGCCCCGATGCTTGAGAGAGAAACACATGTGAGACAAGCATGATACAACAGATACATGGCAATAAGAAGGCGAAGTCTTACAGTTAAGAACATAAAAGTATCGAACCACCAACATATCATGTGACAGTTTGAGCACAAAACAGGATACGACAAGAAGCAAAAATAAAGGCCCCTCCAGTTATATCGCTCCTGAAGGCCGCTATGAGTCCGAGCTGTGGTGTGAGCCGTCATTGTCATCATTAAGTTCTTTAAGGAGCTTTTCCCTAGAAACTTCATGTGCAGGAACTGCACAGAGAGACACTGCCCATTGCTGCATGACGAAGATTGGAATCTATGGTAGAGCTAACAATTGGTCCTCTTGGTCCTTCCTGAGCTTGTTAAAAAGGTCATTGGAGATGTCCTGGATTGACAGGATTGGATGAGCTCTTTCTGCAATCTTTCCCTGCACCCTCTACCCACCGAAGTTCATCTTGACCCCTTTGTGAAGCTCCTTGAGTCTAGGGCTTCACCAAAGAGCAATGGATGATAAAGGTGTTTTAGCTTTGGAAGTTTTGGGTGGGGGAAGAGGTGCTGCCCGAGAAACTATTGGAGTGCTGACTGAGGCGTCCAGAGATTGTTAATCAGTACCATCAGACTCCTGCAGCTCTGTTATGACCACTGAACACCTTGGTCTCTGTAGCCTATGCCAAACGGCTGAGAATTGACGGTTGAAAGCCATAACCCATGAGAATTTTGGATTGATGTTGGTTGGGTTCATGAGCACAAGAGCGGGAGGAATCGGGAAGCCTGAGCAGGCCATTGCCTCCAGAATTTTGCTGGCATTAAAAAGAGACAAGAAAAACTCAGAATGCTGCGTTGATCATGCAAAACCTGACATTGCTTGGGGGTGTTCGGGTTAAATGAGAAGCATGATCATTGGAGCTCTAAGAATTGTGTTGCGAAGAATCACTATCGGAAGAGAAAACTGCGGCATCCTTAGAAAGCGACCAAGAGGCTTGATCTTGCACCGCTTGTGGAGCCCCATTGCCTTGATGATTCTGAGGTGCTTGGATCCACTGGTCCCATTGTGGATCCCCTTCCGGGATGACCTAGTCCTCATGATGCTAGTTTTGGAAGGGTTCATCGGGAGCAATTGGCTGATGTACATGGTTTGCATGAAAGTATAGAGGTGGGTCCTCATCTGACGGCAGGACCTCCGGGAACTGAGAATTGAGGATTATGGTTGGGATCGTCCAAGATTCTCCTTGCCTCCCAAGATTTTTTCCTTTTTTGAGAATTGCACGGCGAGGGATGAAAGCGATGTCCTACACCAAAACATTGCAAATAGCTCTACTTCGGATATGATCGTTTTCATGCCAGTACAAGAGCTTTTCGAAAGAAGAGTAGACTTGAGATATGTAGTGAGGGAGCTTGAAATCCAAGGGGAACCCTAACATCATGATCAAGGCTATTCTAGTGAACATAGCTGAACTCCGGTTGGGTCCCTTGTTGTAAGGACCCGAATCCACCGATTCGAACCCACTGTGTTTACCGCACTATTCCCAGGATCAACGCTAGTGCACACAGCTCAACATTGGTACATATCACATCATACTCAACGATAATAGAATAATAGTTCATTCATTGATATAACTAAAGGTATGATCTTATGACCAACTTACATTATTAAGCCACGCAGGGCAAGACTGAAAATATAACTAATGATTAAGCAGCGGAAAATAGAAAACGTAGATAGCTCATCAGTTCACCACAGGCAACCGACAAGGCTCGGACCCTAATGACTCGTGTCTTCCTGGACTTCCTCTTCCAACCCAGGTGTAGATTCTTCAACTGTTGATTATTGTTGTTTGGCAAGGGTGAGTACTTAAAGCACTCAACAAGTTGTGCACAGAATGCAGTTCTATGTATCTATATGTAAGGCTTATTCCAATGAATAGGCTATCATGGCTATTTTGCAATAAGCAGCATTTATGAACAAATACAGTAAATAGATTGTAAAGAATGTAAAACAAATAGCAATAATAAATAACTTCAGTATTTCTCAAGTAAACCAAGTTTCCAATCCTAAGTCAAATTCCATCTTCCATATGGCCTTCCGCCATCCCAACCAAGTTGTTCAATTAATTAAGCTAACCCTTAACTGTAATTCCCGAGCATTGCTCAATACCGCGAGCACGGCTATCCGAATAGTTTCACACTCTGCAGAGGTTATGCACTTTACCCACGTGATACAACCAAACACCACCAAGGCGAGTGATCATAACAAAGCCTTTACAATGCTCTGGCTTAACCGGATACTACCCGCTAAGGTTTCAACACTGGTGGGTCTGAAAACCATAACCAGGGCCCCCCTCTTGCGCCATGTGAATTACACCATAACTCGGGAACTCACACCGTCCACGATAGTACCAAAATCAAGACATTGCAAATTACTCAGCTAGGCTGGCCCATACGGACATGTGGTTGCATGATTGACTCAGGTCAAAGGCTTGCAAGGTTAAGTCCTTAGTGTGATCAAGGCAAGACATCCACATACCCTCTGCCCATTGGGCCCACCTTGGCCTCCTCGCCCCTTGCCACTTGCCCCAATCTAAATTATAATCACCCAGTTGATTACCAAGCACCACGTGCCATCAACAATTCAACATCGTTGCGTGACATGACTCGCCACAACAACTCAATCTCATCGTGTGATCCCACATGACACACAAGTTCATAATATCGTTCCATATTCCATTAATCAAGATTAATTATCAATGATTCTGATACATGTGATGACGTGGCAAAGCTAAGCAACTAATACGGTCTAAACCTCCAATGTTGATTATAATTATTAACCAACTATATTTAACCAATCTAGGGTGACAATGGATCATGGCATACAAAGACAAGGTAGGGTATAGATCAATCTGGTATATTAGCTAATCCCAATCTAATTTGAAACAATTGTATATTTGAAACATATGCAATAGGGTAAAACAAATATAGCAATTTTATAAACATGGGTTCAACATGATCAAAGCACAACTTGCCTTGGAATAGGTCCTGATCTTGATCTGAAGCTTGCTCTTGGGTTGCTTGATCTTCCTCCGAAGCGTCACACAATTCAACGTCTACGCGTACCGAAGGAGAAAAGCAAATAAATACCAAAACAGAGAGCAATTGAACTCCAAAAATCAAATAAAATTCACCATTAAATAGATCTCAATTTTACAAATTTTTAGAAATTTGAATCACTCAAATCCGAGCTAAATTGCAAAAGATATAGCCTTTTGAAGTTTGAAATAAATACTGAAATCAGAAAATCAGAAATTCGAAATTAACATGACGCCTCGGTACCCGCACCCGACACTTGTCTTGTTTCGATTGGTTGCAGCGCCGCCCCGCCGATGCACGACACGCGGCATGCATCCACGGCCCGATCTGATCGAACGGCGACAGATGCGTGCAACGCGGCTCGATCCCCTCCGTTCATCTGGATCTAACGGTCACGAACTCACCCGAAGCTCGCGGCGAAGCGGCGGCGAGGAAGTCCACCGGAGATGAAGAAGACTCGGCGACGACGTTCCGGCGTATCCTCGATTTAAAAGAAGTAGCGCAATGGATGCGGCACACCCGACGAGTTCGAACCGGGACCAAACGCCGAAAAACCACGGATCGGCGACGATCCAAGGCCAAAACCGCGGCGGCTGCAAACTTCAACTCCGACGAGCTCCTCTGGATGCGTGACGACGGCTCTCGCGAAACCTTACCGACCAAAAGACGCGGCGCACACAGATGAACCTCGGGGCGCTACCCCCTCCTTTTATAACCTCAAGAACGCGCTAAAACGGAAACCTAGGCTTTCCCCCGGCGAAGTCGTGTCGGCGGCGGACTCCGAGTTCGCATCGGAGACGACAACCCTCAGCCGTTCGATTCCGCTCCAACGGTCACGATCACACAGCCACGATCTAATCCTAACCGCCCACGATTTCTTTCCAACGGCGAAGATCTCCCGAATCCCGAACCGGTACGCTTCATCCATGATCATCCGATCCAGATCCAACGGCATGATTCAATCGCTCTAGGGTTTACCCGAGATAGGCCAAATGGGCGCGCTTCTCCGGCCACGCAAGACAAGACACGGCCGAGCCCATTCGCTCGTTGAGGTTTTTCAAAAGGTTTTCATTTAAAATAATTCCGAAATTTATTTAATTTGTTTTAGGCAATAAAATAATCGGGAAAAATCCAAGAAAAATCTCGTAAATACTTTGAAACATTCAGGCTCAAATAAAATATTTTTGGCAAAACTTTATTTTCACTTTGCATGATTTAAATAGATTTGAACAAAAGGCAATAAACTTGATTTAAAATTAATTCAAATAAATCGAGAAAAATCTAAATAAATTCAGAAAATCACAAATGCACTTTTAAACAATAAAACTTAATTAAACCAAATTTTGGGATGTTACAAACCTCCCTTAATGTAATCTCGGCCGAGATTAGGGCTAGCTAGAGAATAGGTTGGGAATTCGACTTCAAGTCTTCTTCTCGCTCCCATGTGGTTTCATTTTGAATGATTGCTCCTTGAACTCGCAAAGCGAATAGACTTGTTTCGGTCTTGCGTTCCATAACCTCCAAAATTTTGACCGGTTGCTCTTTGTAAGTCAAATCTTCTTGCAGCTCTATTGCATCTAACGGGGTTTGCTCCGTTGGTACTCTGAGACACTTCTTAAGCTGCGATACATGGAATACATCATGCACTCCTGCCAAGGACTGAGGCAACTCCAACTGATAAGCCACCTCTCCTCGACGGCTCAGAATCTTGAACGGACCGACATATCTTGGCGCGAGCTTCCCTTTAACGTGAAATCTTTTAACTCCCTTAAGAGGGGTAACCCTGAGATACACATGATCTTCTGGTTCGAAACTCAAATCTCGACGACGGTTATCTGCGTAGCTTTTCTGTCTTGACTGTGCTATCTTCAACCTCTCTCTGATCATTGCAACTTGACTTTCGGCTTCCTCGAGGATATCTGGCCCGAAAACCAAACGTTTTCCTGTTTCGTTCCAATTCAATGGAGTACGACAAGCACGTCCATACAACGCCTCAAACGGTGACATCTGCAGGCTAGCTTGATAACTATTATTGTAACTGAACTCTGCATATGGCAAACTTTTATCCCAAGATGTAGCATAAGCTAAAGCACAAGCTCTCAACATATCCTCTAAAATCTGATTTACTCTTTCAGTCTGACCATCTGTCTGCGGGTGATATGCTGTACTAAATTTCAAACGAGTCCCCATTGCTTCGTGTAACTTATTCCAAAATCTCGAGGTAAATTGGGTACCTCTGTCTGACACAATCTTCTTGGGCACTCCATGCAAACATACAATCCTTGACATGTACAATTCTGCTAAACGATCTCCAGAGTAAGTGGTCTTTACTGGGATAAAATGGGCGACCTTGTTTAGACGGTCCACAATTACACAAATGGAATCGTAACCTCTCTGAGTTTTAGGTAAACCGGTGATAAAGTCCATTCCGATTTCCTCCCACTTCCATTCCGGAATTTTCAACGACTGCAACAAACCAGCGGGTCTTTGATGCATAGCCTTTACCCTCTGACATACGTCGCATAAAGCAACATGCTCAGCCACTTCACGCTTCATGTTAGGCCACCAAAATCTCTCTTTCAAATCTTGGTACATCTTGGCACTTCCTGGATGAATCGAGTACTTAGAATCATGAGCCTCCTTAAGAATCAATTGCTTTAGTTCCTTTTTATCCGGCACACAAATTCGGCCTTTGAAGAACATGGTTCCTTGCTCGTCCAAAGTGAAATCTACACCTAAGCCTTCTTCCTTTTTAACCTTGATCTTAGAAATTTTATCGTCATCCTTCTGGCCTTCTCTAATCTGACCTTCCAGCGTTGGCTTTACTTCAAGTGCAGCTACCATTCCTTGCGGAACGACTTCCAACCTTAGTTTCTGAAATTCATTGCATATTTCTGGTTGATCCTCCATTGTCAATGTTTTTGCGCTATGGCTCTTTCGACTCAGAGCATCTGCCACCACATTGGCTTTTCCGGGATGATAATGGATTCCCACATTATAATCCTTAATTAGCTCTAGCCACCTTATTTGTCTCATATTCAGTCCGCTTGAGTGAATATGTATTTTGTGCTCTTATGGTGCGTATATATCTCACATCTATTTCCTATGAGATAATGGCGCCATATCTTTAAAGCATGCACTACTGACTAACTCCAAATCATCGTTGGGTAGTTCACTTCATGCGGTCTTAACTGTCTCGACGCATAAGCAACGACTTTGCCTTCTTGCATTAACACGCATCCCAAGCCTTGCTTTCAAGCATCACAATAAATATCAAATCCATTCTGCACATCTGGCAACACTAATACGGGGGCTGTTGTTAAACACTTCTTTAATTCCATGAAACTTGTCTCGCACTCTGGCGTCCATGCAAACTTCTTTTCTTTCTTCAACAACTGCGTAAGAGGTTTAGCAATTGTCGATAATCCTTCTATGAACCGACGGTAATATCCTGCCATTCCCAGAAAACTACGGATCTGGGTAACAGACTTTGGTTGCTCCCAATGCAACACTGCGTCCACTTTGCTTGGGTCAACTGCTACTCCTTTAGTAGTCATTACGTGACCAAGAAATTCAACTTTCTCCTTCCAAAATTCACACTTGCTAAACTTAGCATATAGCTGATGTTCTCATGACCTCTCTAAAACCATTACGAGATGTTACGCATGCTCTTCCTCGTCTTGAGTAAACCAAGATATCGTCTATGAAGACTACAACAAACTTATCCAAATATTCCATGAAAACCTTATTCATCATGTTCATAAAATATGCGGGGCATTAGTCAATCCAAATGACATATTTGTGAACTCATAATGTCCATATCGCGTAGAAAGCGCAGTCTTAGGCACATCCTCCGCTCGGATCTTCAAGCGATGGTACCCGAGCGAAGATCTATCTTGAGAAGACTCGGCTCCTCTTAAGCGATCAAATAAGTCATCGATCACGGCAGCGGATACTTATTCTTGATCGTTACTTCATTCGATGGCACGATAATCGATGCACATTCTAAGACTTCCGTCCTTCTTACGAACAAACAAAACCGGGGCTCCCACGGCGATGAACTTGGTCTAATGAAACCTTTCTCTTGCGGTTCCTCAATCGCTTCTTCATTTCCACTAACTCGTCGGTAGGCATCCGATATGGTCTCTTTGATATCGGTGCTGTCCCTGGCGCTAACTCGATCACGAACTCGATATCACGGTCGGTGGTAATCCCGCAAATCTTACGAAACACATCCGGGTATTCACAGCTCTTGGCACATCTTCCATCTTGATGGCTTTCACGCTGTTGACCATTAAGCGCCTATCTCGAGCTGCGGTCGCGCTGAAACTCTACTTTCTTGCCACTAGGGCCTTCCAAAGTCACGATCGTCGGCCACAATCCAAAACGGCCTTATGCTTAGACAGCCAATCCATTCCAAGGATGACGTCTAGGGATTGCGCATCTATCAAGATAAGATTCGCTAGGAATTCTATCCCATCCATAAGCAACTTATCTCCCAAACACCCAAGGCTAGATCTAAGTTCGATCCGGGGCTTGGACTAAAGCACACACTTAAGATTCACCACTTTAAATCCATTCTTGGTTGCAAAACTTTGAGAAACAAGCGAATCGAAGCTCCGAATCAAACAAAGCATGGCAGTAATCGAGTTGACGTAAACTTACCCAAGACGACGTCGTAGCTTCACGAGCTCCATCTGCGGTGATGTGGTTGATCCTTCCACGCCACCGTTGATTGCGGGTTGCTCGGCTTGACTGGCGCACGATTTCCTCCCGAGGTGGTGCCTTGGCGGTGTTGTTCCCAAGTTGAAAGCGAATGGCGTGATGCCTCCTACGTGGACACCTATTGGAAAAATGCCACGGCTCATTGCGGTATAGCATCTTTTCACGCAGATCGATTGATTCCCTCTGGCGCATTGTTGCCTGTCTTTGGTGTCTGAAAATTCGATTGGCGTGGCGAGTGCAGGGTTGATGTCTTGTTCACGGTGGCGGTTGGAACCTAGCAAATTCTTGTGGTGACATCCTCAAGCGTAGATGGTTTGGGCGTCCACCACGATTAGTCATTAAGCGCTTACGGTTCTCACCCAGCTCTTTGCGCTTATCCTCTAGGATCAAAGCCTTATTCACTAGTTCCTGAAAGTCTGGAAAATTGTGGGTGATCAGTCCCACCTGCAGTCCTGAATTTAGTCCCTTCATGAAACGAGACTACCTAGCTTTGTCCATCGCTACGTCTTCAGGTACTCGGCCACTGGTTGGCCTCCTTGTTTCAGAGCCCTGAACTCTTCCTTCTTAAGGTCCATCATTCCCTCCGGAACATGATACTGGCGGAAAGCATTAGTAAACTCCTCCCAGGTGATCTCTTGTGGGGCTCCATGAGCGGCACAGTAATTCTCCCACCATTCTGCGGCGGTCCTTCAAGTTGATGAGGCGAGAGCACCTTCTCATTGCCCTCACACCGAGTGATGTGCGGCTTCTTCTCAATTGTCCTAAGCCAGTCATCGGCTTCCAAAGGGTTCACATTCTCTGAAAAAGTTGGTGGCCGAGTCCTCATAAAATCTGATAGCTTTGAGTGAGGTCGGGGTCCACCATGGTTGTTCGAGCTCTGTGGTTGTTGTTGGTTCTTCTTTGCATTGGTCATCTCTTGCATCTGCTTGCATCATAGTCTGCATTAGTTGAGTCTGCTTGCAAGAAAGCGCTCCCTGTGTTCTCGCATGTCCTTTGGCGGTGGTTGAGGGCTGCCTCCGTCATTGGGGTTGTCATTACGCGTAGTCCACTTCAAGCACCGTTGTTTCTCAGTATTCACCATCGATGATTGCCTTTTAGGTTAGGGACGGTAGATGTAGCATAGATAAGAAGTAAGACTTTCTAAAGCGGGGAGATAGGTTATACCCAACTGAAATAATTCTTTATTATTCTTGGTATGGCTGCTTATTTAAGCCTACAAGCTTTGCAACACATCGCACACTCGGCATTACAAAGAAGCAAACTAACACGAAACCTTAACGTCAACTAAAAGGTAAAGACTAACTTAAAGACGCGACTCACACTCGAGTCTCAACACAGCTCAAGGTCGACACTCACTCATCCGACCACCACAGCCGAGGCGATCCGGCGCATACACGGCGGGTGGTGGCATAGGAGCGAACCTATCACGATGACCTACTCTGGGTCCTTTGCAACCACGGGGTCTGCACTCCCCTCTGGCTCCCACTCTCGCTCCTCGGGATCCTCCTCGAACTCCTCTGCTGGCTCCTGAACTCCTCGGGTCACGCGCTTCAACTCGTCCTCGACCGCCTCCAGGGCCTCTCCCAGCTCAGTAATCATCCCGATGGCTGAAGCACGGGTCACCTCAAGCTCCTGCTCTGCCACTCTGAGTGCCTCGTACACAGTCTCTAGCTCCTGAGTAGTATCTCTCATATGATCCTCCCGGCAAGGCGAACTCGCAAGGTGTGTGGTGAGGCACACTCGTCCTCCACGATCCGTCGGCGTCGGCATGCTTGAGCGTCAGGGTGAAGGCGAACATCGAGTCGTGAAGCTCGTCGGTCGCGGTCGCGGCGAAGAGCAAGTCGGCGACCTCTGAATTGCAACCTCGCACGAGAATCTTACGGCGAGAGATGTTGATTGGCCTGCTAGCTTCCTCATTCTCCGGCGTAGATAATCAGCTTGCAAATAAATCCTCGGTGTACACCATTAACTGACCAGCTGTCTCCTCGGTAAAGCGGACGATAAAAGCCCCCAAGCGTCTGAAGTACTCTCCACAGCTCCATTGCGTAGCCGCCAGTTGACTCCTCGAAGGTTGGAATGATCGGCATCTGCTCCACAAGAACTTTGAATAAGTTCTCCACCCAAAACGGCAAGTAAAACGGGTAAATTCAGCAAAGGCGAGAAGTAGAGAATGAGATGAGTCGAGAGTGTTTTATTAAGTTTAGATTTTCTTTTAGAAAATAGTTTGGACACACACAAGACACCTCCATACTATCTAGGGCCAAGACCTACAGTCAGTATGCTCTGATACCACCTCTGTAAGGACCCGAATCCACCGATTCGAACCCACTGTGTTTACCGCACTATTACCAGGATCAACGCTAGTGCACACAGCTCAACATTGGTACATATCACATCATACTCAACGATAATAGAATAATAGTTCATTCATTGATATAACTAAAGGTATGATATTATGACCAACTTACATTATTAAGCCACGCAGGCAAGGTGAAAATATAACTAATGATTAAGCGGCGGAAAATAGAAAGCGTAGATAGCTCATCAGTTCACCACAGCAACCGACAAGGCTCGGACCCTAATGACTCGTGTCTTCTGGACTTCCTCTTCCAACCAGGTGTAGATTCTTCAGCTGTTGATTATTGTTGTTTGGCAAGGGTGAGTACTTAAAGCACTCAACAAGTTGTGCATGAATGCGATTCTATGTATCTATATGTAAGGCTTATTCCAATGAATAGGCTATCATGGCTATTTTGCAATAAGCGACATTTATGAACAAATACTGATAAATAGATTGTAAAGAATGTAAAACAAATAGCAATAATAAATAACTTCATATTTCTCAAGTAAACCAAGTTTCCAATCCTAAGTCAAATTCCATCTTCCATATGGCCTTCCGCCATCCCAACCAAGTTGTTCAATTAATTAAGCTAACCCTTAAGCTGTAATTCCGAGCATTGCTCAATACATGAGCACGGCTATCCGAATAGTATCACACTCTGCAGAGGTTATGCACTTTACCCACGTGATACAACCAAACACCACCAAGGCAAGTGATCATAACAAAGCCTTTACAATGCTCTGGCTTAACCGGATACTACCCGCTAAGGTTTCAACACTGGTGGGTCTGAAAACCATAACCAGGGCCCCCCTCTTGCGCCATGTGAATTACACCATAACTCGGGAACTCACACCGTCCACGATAGTACCAAAATCAAGACATTGCAAATTACTTAGCTAGGCTGGCCCATACCAGACATGTGGTTGCATGATTGACTCAGGTCAAAGGCTTGCAAGGTTAGTCCTTAGTGTGATCAAGGCAAGACATCCACATACCCTCTGCCCATTGGGCCCACCTTGGCCTCCTCGCCCCTTGCCACTTGCCCCAATCTAAATTATCATCACCCAGTTGATTACCAAGCACCACGTGCCATCAACAATTCAACATTGTTGCGTGACATGACTCGCCACAACAACTCAATCTCATCGTGTGATCCCACATGACACACAAGTTCATAATATCGTTCCATATTCCATTAATCAAGATTAATTATCAATGATTCGGATACATGTGATGACGTGGCAAAGCTAAGCAACTAATACGGTCTAAACCTCCAATGTTGATTATAATTATTAACCAACTATATTTAACCAATCTAGGGTGACAATGGATCATGGCATACAAAGACAAGGTAGGGTATAGATCAATCTGGTATATTAGCTAATCCCAATCTAATTTGAAACAATTGTATATTTGAAACATATGCAATAGGGTAAAACAAATATAGCAATTTTATAAACATGGGTTCAACATGATCAAAGCACAACTTGCCTTGGAATAGGTCCTGATCTTGATCTGAAGCTTGCTCTTGGGTTGCTTGATCTTCCTCCGAAGCGTCACACAATTCAACGCTCACGCGTCATCAAGGAGAAAAGCAAATAAATACCAAAACAGAGAGCAATTGAACTCCAAAAATCAAATAAAATTCACCATTAAATAGACCTCAATTTTACAAATTTTTAGAAATTTGAATCACTCAAATCCGAGTTAAATTGCAAAAGATATAGCCTTTTGAAGTTTGAAATAAATACTGAAATCAGAAAATCAGAAATTCGAAATTAACAGATTTATTTTTAAAACGAAAACTGATTTATTGCGTCATCATGACGTCAGCATGACGACAGCGCTGAACCGGACCAATCAGAAGCCGACGCGTGGCCTCGGTACATAGACCTGATTCACGGGACCTCCTCTGGTCCACCGTGAACCCGGCGTATGACGCCTCGGCACCCGCACCCGACACGCGTCTTGTTTCGATTGGTTGCAGCGCCGCCCCGCCGATGCATGACACGCGGCATGCATCCATGGCCCGATCCGATCGAGCGGCGGCGATGATCGTGCAACGCGGCTCGATCCCCTCCGTTCATCCGGATCTAACGGCCACGAACTCACCCGGCTTCGCGGCGGCGGCGGAGGTAGTCCACCAAGATGAAGAAGAAGACTCGGCGGCGGCATTCCGGCGTATCCTCGACGAAAAGAAGTAGCGCAATGGATGCGCACACCCGACGAAGTTGAATCCGGGACCAAAGCGTCGAAAAACCACGGATCGGCGACGATCCAAGGCCAAAACCGCGGCGGCCGCAAACTTCAACTCCGGCGAGCTCCTGCGGATGCGTGGCGACGGCTCTCGCAAAACCTTACCGACCAAAAGACGCGGCGCTGCAGATGAACCTCTGGCGCTACCCCTCCTTTTATAACCTCAAAAAGCGCGCTTAAAGCGGAAACCTAGGCTTTCCCCGGCGGCGAAGTCGTGTCGGCGGCGGACTCCGAGTTCGCATCGGAGACGACAACCCTCAGCCGTTCGATTCCGCTCCAACGGTCACGATCACACAGCCACGATCTAATCCTAACCGCCCACGATTTCTTTCCAACGGCGAAGATCTCGGAATCCCGAACCGTGACGCTTCATCCATGATCATCCGATCCGGATCAACGGCGCGGTTCAATCGCTCTAGGGTTTACCCGAGATGGGCCAAATGGGCCGCGCTTCTCCGGGCCACGCGCGCACAGTACACGGGCCGAGCCCATTACTGTTCAGAGGTTTTTCAAAAGGTTTTTCATTTAAAATAATTCCAGAAATTCATTTAATTTGTTTTAGGCAATAAAATAATCGGGAAAAATCCAAGAAAAATCTCGAAATACTTTGAAACATTCAGGCTCAAATAAAATATTTTTGGCAAAACTTTATTTTCACTTTGCACAGATTTAAATAGATTTGAACAAAAGGCAATAAACTTGATTTAAAATTAATTCCAGTAAATCCAGAAAAATCTAAATAAATTCCAGAAAATCACAAATGTACTTTTAAACAATAAAACTTAATTAAACCAAATTTTGGGATGTTACACTTGTCTTGCTTGATGAAGCAGAGAGAGTTGAGGCCAAATTCATTGGGCCCTCTAGCAACCACTACATCACAGCGCAAACTCAAAGAGAACTGGTTGAGTCCAATGCCAAAGGGATGAGGGTAGCAGGAAAGCACTCTTACCCTGAAAACTTGCTCCAAATAAATTCTGATGTTGATCATCACTTGATGGAGCTCTCCCTTCAGGGGGTGTGGCTGGATGAAGGCCACCGTGAAGTCTTCATGGGTCATAGTAGGAGCCATGAAAACCATGTCAGCCCTGTCCCAATGAAGATGTCCTCCATCCTCTACTTCCATTCCATCCGAGATGAAGCGATCTAGATCTTCGATAACAAAATCCACCATGGCCTACAAGAACGGTTTGATGGGTATGGAGGAAGGAGTAATCGGTGAAGAAGCACGACCAGGGGAGTGGGCGATAAGATGTTTGCAGGAACCACCAACGATGGGAGACGAACTTGCGTGGGCTCAAGGCAAACCTTCTCTGACTTGTGGGGCTCGCTTTGGTATTTGAATGGATCGGGAGTCGAGAGGAGAAGCTGAGAAGTTATGAGCAGGATTAGAACCCGAGGGGTCATGCGCTATCACGATCAGTTCAAACCTCAAAACCAATAGTGATTCCAATCACTATCGGTTTTAAAATACTTTCAAACTAGATTTATAGTAGCACTAATATTTTAGGTACATAGCAGTAAACTTGGTCAATTGTATCATAACACATTTTAGCGTCAATACAGGCTAGTAATAATAAGGTTTTATCGTCGTAAATGTTCTTAAAAGGAATAGTAAAAAAACTGCATTCTCGGTAGTGTTGTTAAATCGCCACAGTAGCACACATTACTAAATATATGGCACCTCCTAGGGCTTCGTTTGAACGTAGTTATGTTCTGCTGGAGATAGTAATACTTACAAAGATTGGTAGTAAAATTATTAATGCAGGAAATACGATTTCATTCATTTTACTATACGTTTCAGCATACAATTACTATAAGTTTATAGTATATTTATTGTCATATATCGTCGCCTGAGCGACAGCTCGAAGTGAATGCTCTTAGGTCGATGGGCCGTAAGGCCCTTTTAACCGCCACGTCATTGAGCCGCATCCCCGATGGAAATGGCGTTGTAGTTACATAGGTCACCACGGGCAAGTAAACATATGATTTTAGCGTCGTAAGTGTTCGTTTAGGAAATAGTAAAATCACCACATCAGCAAACAGTAGTGTTTACTATCCTGTATATTGTAGTTTGTGCAGAGTAGTAATTAAGTGTGTTATTCTCATTGTAACTACTCACAAATGGTACATTCAAAAGTTATACACATTTAAAATGATAGTTTACAATTTCTTGAAAACCGAATCCACAGCTGTAGTAATATTATATATACATAGTACTAAACATCATTCATTTTGTTTGCTCACGGGATTTTTGGCAGGTGATTGTCGCGTCCTGGCAGGTAGTAAATACTTGGAAAGCTTGGTAGTAAACATACTAGGGCAGGAAATGCGATTTCAGTTGTTTTACTAAACGTTTCAGCATGCAATTATTATATTTTTACAGTAAATTTGTTGTCATATACTGTCGCCTGTGCGATCGACCCAAGTAAATGCTCTCTGGTCCATGGGCTATAAGGACCATTTAGCTCGTACTGTCTTGTTAGGTTTAGTCCCACATCGCTCGTGGAGCTTCACCATAAGAAATTTATATAGCCGATTTGGGTACGATCTGTCGACACAAGCGACACGTGTGATGTTATTAAGGGTAGGGCTATGTCTGTGGGCTCTGCTGCATAGAAGTGCTAGCATTGATGGACCCAGTCACCTTACCCTTTAACACCACATTCACTTTTTTTGTATATGTCTTGTTCTCTTTTTTTGGCCATGTCATTGAGCCTTATCCCTGCTGGCACCGACGCTGGAGTTACACAGGTCACCACGGGCTAGTAAACATATTGTTTTAGCGCCGTAAGTGTTAATTTAGGAAATAGTAAAGTCGCTTCATGCCTGCTTCTTGCCGTGCCGACCTAGACCCAACCCATTTCCACTATTGCAACGAGAGGAAAGGAGTCGGAGACGCATTGAGTTGAAGAAGTGGACACAAATATTATGGGAAAAGAACTAAAATTTATTTATTCTTGAACAGTTACATAGGGCGAGGGGGATGTGCTGAACACGGACGAGAGAGGGGGCAATGGGTGAGAAAGAGAGTGAGGGAGACAGGAAAGGGAGATTGAGATAGATAGGTGAGAGAGAGATTAAGTGAGACGGGGGAGTGAGAGGGATTGAGAAACGGTACAAGAAGCATCTCTTAGCTTTCTCTCCCCTCTTGCTCGTCTCTCTTAGGTGTCGGCGCTAGGGGTGACGTCCATGCTCCTGGGTGCATCTATAGCGCTCATGCTTTGCGGGTCGGTGACCTTCATGCTGGGCTTCTTCCTTATGCCCGGGGTCATTGGGCCCGGTACGGCCCGTGCTACAGTGTCATGCCAGGCCGTGCCACCCGTTGTGCCCAGTTCTCGGTCCAAGCACGACCAGTGCTACAATGTCATGTCGGCCTAGCACGGCCCACTTCGTGCTGGGCCGAGATTTGGATTAGGCCATGTCACCATGCCTTGGGCCGGCCCAAAAATCCTGGCCAGAGTGCCCACCTCTGTAACGTATGATGTTTGTAAGCGTAGGGCTATGTCCGTGGGCCCTGCTGCATCACGTGCCAGTGGTGAAGGACCCGTTCACCTTACCCTTGAACAGTTGAAGTCCACGATCAGTTTTTTTTGTATTTTTTGGCACGTGTGCTTGAGCGGCATCCTCTCGCGACGCCGCTGGTGTCTTCACATTGGAACCACTATTCGAAGTAAACTTTACTATCATTCTACTTTTATTTTACCTTCTATAGCATTTCGTTTTACCGTCGATCGCACCAATTCTGTAACTTGTATTTACATAAATAGTGAAATATGAGAAGTGCATTATGTGTTCGACTGCATCATTTATTTGAACCTGGTTCCTAGCCAGCCAATTTTTAACCCGGTTCTTCTAACGATTTTTGCAAAAAAAAGAAAGAAACCGGATACGTTTTTTGCAAAAAAAATGGCCTAATTTTTTCAGCTATGCAAATTCGCAGATGCTCTTGGCTAGACGATTTTTACAAAAACACCACCGAGAAAATCAAAATTACATTTTTTAGAGAAAAAACTCATACCAAATTTTTTCGCTCAGCGTGGCATCGCGCACTGGTCTGCCTTGTTATCAACGTTGTTTTGGACAACATCGTAATCATTCATTTATATGGAAAGTTGTGCATCATTTAATGTGATTTGAAACAAATTTTACGGGAGCAAGCACGCCCCATGGCATGGATGTCATTCAAGGATATTAAAAATTATTTGTACACATAGTATTTTCCTCAGAAGTAATAGTAAATTTAAAAATTCTATATGTCCGAAGTCATTTCGAATGAAAATTAATGCGAAGCACTATATTTAAGTTAAAATCAATGCGTGATGTTTGATTTCCCTTTTTTTTAATATTTATTATTTTTAGTGAACCCAATTGAACGAGTTTTCGAAGTTGAATGTTTTACATTGTTCTACGGTGTCACGTCATTACATTTTATGTATATATATAGAGTTGTAGACGACTAGCGCTCAGTCAGTTGCTTTATTCAACAGCAGTTCACTCTGGCGATTGTCTTTTGCGGTTCCGACTAGCACTCAGTTATTTTTTGCCTTAGTCAGAGGTGAGTACAACAGAGATTATTTCGTTTTTTGTATTTTTTTCACTGCATGAATTTCTAGTTAGTAATTCGTGTTGTTCTGAATAGTAATTCTCAAATTTTGTATTTTTTTGTGTTGTTTATATGTGTAGATGAGTACATCGGGCTAGCCCCCGAAGAATGTCAAGAAAAATTTTATAGAGGGCGGCCAGTCCGCATTGGAGATTCGTATGAATGAGACTCAACCTATAAGATTTATTCTGTCGCTCCAGAACTCGAGGAAGAGGAATAAGGTGCATAGAACTGATGGCTCATCAGATGAAGATTCCGTTTCATCCGTTCCCTCGGGAATGAAGCGACGTCATACTAGGCCTGTTGGGAAGAACATCGAGGTGATCTTCATTAAGATGTTCAAGTTGATTGTTTGATTATAGTAAAAATAGTTGGGTTTAATCAGTTTGTTTAATGTTGAAAAAAGTAAATGATGAAAATTTTCATATGATGGTTGTTGTTACATACAAGTATGATAGATAGTAATACGGTAATATTCATGTAGTATTACTTGTCTTCACATTGCGGTGAAAAGTTGTTCGCCATTTTTTTGTGGAGAAATTTGTTCATAGTAAATTTTTATTAATTTCATAGTAATTTTCCATACATCATATTAGTTTGATTTTTAAATATTTCGATACAGTCAATCAGTTTGGAAGACCCACTCTCCTCAGATTTGAGATTGAAGGTATGTAGACATTATAAATAATTTGAACTCAATAACATTAAAAATTTGTAATTGATAATTATACAGGGATTTATTTCGAAGGAAAAATTACCAGCCACTTGCAGGTGCGTGCTTGTGCTTTTTCTATCCACGTGAAGCAAACTCATGGTCGGTCAGTTTAACGAGGTTTGCAAGTATGGATTTGAGGAATTTATGAAATTTAGTCCGGAAGGATTGGAGAGCAGGGATCTTCTTCGCTATTTAATGGACATAATCGGTCCAACAGAAATGGTAATTCGTGTTAGCGATGGTAGGAGCCTTCCAATAACGCCACACGCTGAGGTGTGTTTTAGGGCTTCCATGCAGTGCAAGGGATCCTCCCCTGGTGACATTCGCCGGAAGCACATCTGAGCTTGCAAATTTGAAGCACTTACTTGTTGTGTTGTCCGGCAAAGAAGTCAGAACAGAAGAATTGCTGGAGAGGATTGAAACTAAGGGTACGGACATACTGACCATTCGGTGTTTCTTCCTCATCTTATTCAACAAGTTGTTATTCCTGGGAACTACCAACCATATCACCAGTAAGGACGCATTTTTGACTAGTGACATGGAGGATTTTGGTGGAATTGACTGGTGTAAGGCGGTTGTGGAGGACCTCAGGGTTGCTGTTCGTAGCTGGAGGAAGAAGGACACTTCGATAAAATCAATTAGTGGATGTGTTGTCTTTTTACTCGTAAGTTCTATTTATTTTTTTGTCCATACATGAAAGATTTAGTAATTTGTTCTATGTTATATAGTAATATATGTCATTGACAACAGTAATATTTGTTCCAAAAATTTACTATTTGGATAATTTGAGGTGTGTTCACAGCATTGCTACTGTCGACACACCACGCGCTGCTTTTTTCTCGACCTCACTTGTTGACAAGCTCTTGGGGGCTGCCAAGATGGTAGGTCAACATGGTGAAGACACTTTTGGCGAACTCATTGTGAGTGTTTTCATTCAAAATTACTATGTAATATTTAAATTTTACTGTTTAAAAGTAACACTAACATTTGTATATGATCATTGAATTTTTCAATTAAGGTGAGTGGAAAGCACATGCTACTGGATTGGATCGAACTCACATGAAAATGTACAAGAGGATATACCTAATGCCCCTCCTGTTGCTCAGCAGTTTCCTAGGCTACTTTCACTGCTTGGCGATTCATTCAATTCTTTCAAAAAAGTCTAAGTAGCAGGCCGCCATTGATGCGCTAAATTTTTTTGATGACTAATCATCCATGGCCATCTGGCAGATCAACAAGGCCCAACGAAGACTTGAAAAAGCCCAGATGGAGGTTGTTCATGCGCTACGTTCAATCGTAGCATCAGCTGAGGAACCCTCCAAACGAAGAAAGAGCATAGGGAAGAAGAATGGAGGTCTGGTAGATGGTGAGGCGCCACAACCGGTGGAAGATGAGGCGCCGATGCTGGAAGAAAATGTTGATATAATCCTTCCAGAGCAAAGAGAATAGGATGTTGATTTAAGTCTTTCGTCTCCATCGCAATGCCGACCAGTTGCAGTTCCAGCACCACCAATGAAATCAGCTACCATATTTATACCGGCGTCGTCTTTTTTCCGCGCAATACAGGATGATAATGAGGAAGCAATTAAACAAGGTATATACTATGCTTTTTTATATACGTGTTGAACCACTAGTGAGTAATTCATATCTGGTATCCTAACTTACACATACATCTAAACAGTCCACGTGGGGGAGGATGACACGTCGGTGAAGATTGATAGTATTATTACAGCTATCGAGGAGGATTCCATTACAGGTCTACACTCTGATGTGTCAACGAAGAATACGAAATAGGTCGATTAGATTTTTCTTATGTTATTTTTTCATATGCATACAAAATTTATCAGTCGTTAGTTTAGAATTTTCAATAGTAATATGATATTCCGTAGATAGTAAATATCATATTTATCAGTGTATTCATGGTGGCAGTAATTTTCATAGCTGTGAAGTAAATATATGGGAAAACTATCCGTATGTGTTACGATAATTTTCATAGTTGATTTACGTCGATTCATTCGCACGAGGAACTCGATTCCGAGCGTCTCCAACGGGGCCATCATGAAGGCCTTCAAGTTTGGCGTCTGCGATCGGCGCCTCACCGAGGACATAGAGATCACGACGAATCTCGACGTCAACAAGCTGTTCCGGATGGTGAAGCTATACGCGGACGCGGATGATGTTGTACGCTGGAAGCACGATTACGACCAGGGCAAGCTCAGCTTCTACTTCGGTAAGGCCGAACCATCTAACGCGAAGGGCGACCACTCAGATCCACACGCCAAAAAGCGGAAGAGAGACCACGATAGCGGCAGCGGCCAGTTGATCGTGGTCGCTGCGACGAACAGCGAGCGCGAGGTAATGGAAGTGTGGCGTCCCGACCAGGGGCAGCCTTGACCCAACTAGGAAGGACCTCGACCTCAGCAAGGTCAACCACGACCTCAACGAACACAACAATGACCCCAGCAGGGACGGAATCGGTTTGGGCTCCAGCAAGGTGACGCCCGACCAAAGGGTGCCGAGGTGCGACCCAAGTATGATTTCGACAAGTTCTGCCTGTTTCATAAGGTCCACGGCCACAACCTGTGAAACTGCAGGACAAGGTAGAACAAGTTGGACGCCTTTTACGATGGGCGTGGAGAGATGCCCACGCTCCCGAAGGAGGACGAGCGACCCGACAGGGTCAATGTCGGCGAGGACTTAGAAGGTTTCGACCTGGAGTTTTAGCAGGGCGACCGCCGTGTCGATGTAATCGTCGGTGGGTCATCGGCTTATCAATTTCGGCGAGAGCTCAAAGACGCCGCGTGAACTGTATACCAAGCCTCCGCTGGGAAGCCCATTGACCAGCCTTGAAAGTGGGCTAGAATCCCGATTACTTTCTCTGGGATGATGCTTCCCCAAGAATGTCCAAGGATCTTAAGACTGCTCTGGTCATGACCTCGACCATAAGCAATACTGTGGTCAGGCGAGTCATGGTCGATGGGGGTAGCTCCGTCAACTTGCTCTTAGCGAGCACACTAGACCAAATGCAGATTCCCCGATTGAAGATGAAGAATGTAGCAGTTCCCTTCTTCGGCATTGTACCAGGGAGCTCCACCACACCGCTCGAGCAAGTGGTTCTGCCCATCACCTTCGGAGACTCCGCCAACTTCTGCACCGAGCTGGTTACCTTTGAGGTGGTTGACGGATGTAACATCCCAAAATTTGAAGTTTTGGAATGCTTGAATTCAAAAATAAACCATTTGCATTTTCTTGAATTAATTCCAGCTTAATTTGATTTTTCCATAAATGAAAGGATTTAATTTGGCTAAACTATTCACCAAAATAAAGAATTTTAGTTTTATTTGGGTTCCTTGTGCTCCAAGGAATTTTTCTGTATTTTTGGGGATTTTTTTGAATTTATTTGAATTTCTGGATTTTTCTTAAATCGGAAAATCAAATTTTATTTCCAAAAAGCCTCTCGGGCCGAATCTTTCTCGGCCGCCGTTTTTCCAATGCGGCCGTTTCGGCCCGCTCGCGTCGCCTCCGCCCGGCCACTCGCCGGCCGCTCGCGTCGCCTCGGCCGGCCGACCAGCTCGCCGCCGCTTAAAACCCTAGCGCCGCTCGAGTCCGCGCGCGCGACGCCGTCGTTCTGAGTTCAGGCTCTACACGCCCCGAGGCTATTTAAGCGCCGCCAACCCGCCTCCCGAGGTTCCCCTTCACGCGCCGTCCCTTTTGCCCCACTTCTCGCCGCCCGAGACGTCGCTGGTTCTTCGCGCGAGCTCGCCGGAGTCCGCCGCCCTTGCCGCCGCCTTCCGTCGCCTTTTTCTTCGCCGCCGGTGCCCCTCCGCCGTCGCCGTTGGTCTCCCCGAGTTCGTCGCATCGCCCTCTCCCCGGTTCGCCTTGTCCTGGGTCCGATCCGCCGCGTCTTCGCCGTTGGCCTCGTCTTCTTCCCCGCCTCCGGTAAGCCCCGCGCTGCCGCCTCGCCGTTGTTTCTCGCCGCGAACCTCAGCCGTCCGATGGATGGCGTCTACTCCAGATTGCGCCGCGTCGCCTCCGCCGCAGCCCCGCTCCTTGGCCGTCGGATCCCGCTCCATCGTCCCAGATCTGGCCGCGTCATCTCTGCCGCGCCCTCGTCTTCGGCCGTCCGATCTCGCGCCGTCGATCGGATGCTTGACGCGTGGCCTGCCCGCGTGTGCGCCAGCGTCAGCGCCACCTCTGCCGCCACGTCAGCCCTAAAGCCGACGCAAGCGCCGACGTCAGCCGTGCACCGGGTGCACGGTGAACCGAGCCGCGCCGTGGACCGAGTCCACCGTGAGCCGGCTGACGTCAGCGATTGCGTAATAAATCGCTTTTTTAGTACAAAAATAATTCCAGAAATTCTGATTTTTGATTTTCAGTCTTTTTCACTGATTTAATTTTCCAGAAGCCCGTTCTCGCTCATACGAACTCCGATTGAGGCGATTCAAGTTTCTAAATTTTTATAAAATCAAGATCTATCTTCCAGAGCCATTTATTTTCAGTTTTGAGCTTGTTTGAGTCTCTGTTTTGTATTTATTTGGTTTCGTTGCTTCTTTTCCGGTAGACGCTAATTCAGAGGGAGCAAACGAGGACTTTGATGACCAAGATTCAGCACTAGATCAGCAAGGCAAGTCATAACCTTTGATCATATTGATCCCATGTTTGCAAAAGTAATTTACTTTTATACAATTGCATGCTCTTTATGTATCGATGCTATTTAATGGGAGTAGATGTATGCCTAGTTGACATTATGCCACTTTGATCAATTGAATGCCTTGTATCCATTGAAAAACCTAGGTTAGGACATTACTGGTTGGACATAATCATTATACCAACATTGGGTTATCGTAGCTATGCTTAGACATGCTTACATATACGTTGGGATTCATGTCACATGTTGAATAATGTTAATCTTGACTTAATGAGATATTGAATCGTGGCCGGTAGCCACTGTTGTAAAACTTGTTGTACCATGGCGGGGTTTGCCATTGGTCTTGGTTGAACGAATTGTTTTCCCTCGGGTAAGTGATCGTGAATTAAGGGGGGTGCTTTCTAGCACATTGGGATGTGGATGTCTTGCCTAAGACAACATAAGGACTTAATCTTGTGCGCCATTGAACTGGGCCTAACCGTACTTCCACAAGTCTGGTATGGGACAGACCTAGCTGATTAATTTGCAATGTCTAGCCTTGAGTACTGCCAGTTGGTGGTGTGGGTTCCGGGATGGACGGGTAGATTCGCAAGGCGCAAGAGGTGGCCCTAATGGGCGAAACCTTAGCGGGTAGTACCAAGTTTAGACAGCGCATTGTAAAGGCTTTGTCATGATATCTCTGCGACACACCAAAGGAAGTGTGTTAAGATCGATTGCACAAAGAGATGTTCATGTCTTGTGGGTAAAGTTGTACAACCTCTGCAGAGTGTAAAACTATTCGAATAGCGCGTCATGGTCATGGACAAAGCCCGGGAATTTCACACGGGGTATAGAGTGTTTCATAAAATGTGGAATGTGGAATTGTTGGGATGTGAACGGGGAGTTCACTGTTGTTTTCTTGTCTATCATTGATTTATCAATCATTTATTTACCTTTTTACAAATATGCTTTCAATCTATTTATTGTATTTCAATTCAAGTTACTGCTTTCTACAAATGAAACATATAGCCATCCTTGTCAAGCCGTGCATGAATATATTGCATCAATTCCCTACGGCTTGCTGAGTACCTTTGTACTCACGGCTTTATGCCCTTGTTGATCAGTTGCTGAAGGAGATAATGAATATCATGAAGAGGAATTCTATGAAGACTACGTGGATTAGGAAGGCGTTCCCCAGACGATTGCCTGTGGCATGTCGAATGGCTCAAGTTATCTTTTCCGCTGCAATAGTATTTGTTTCTTAAGCCCTTAAGGCATAATGGTGTAAACATTGACCATAAGGTCGTTTGCTTTATTTAATAATAATTTGCTTCTTCTTAGTTAATTCGTTGTATGCAATGATATTTCATCTATGTTTCCACTTTGTGTGCACTAGCGTGATCTGGACTAGTGCGGTATACGAGGGTTTCGGATTTGCAAATCTGGGTCCTGACAGAGATGGTATCAGAGCCATATCGACTGTAGGTCGATATCCTAGTTAGCATGGTCTTCAAAATTATTTTCTAAATCAAACCAACAAAATTGGTACTTAATAGTTTTCGTCTCCTCTCGTCTTATTCTTAGGTTCTTATTCCTCTCCTTTGCTGAAACATTGATTTGAAATTTAAATTGATCTTATCTCATGAAACTTCTCAAAACCTCGAGCCTTCTACAAGGAATCAAATCAAGGGAGACGATGAATCAAGCCATCAAAGACTTATCCGAGAAGACTACCATATAAGATAGGGTTTTGTGCTCAGCGGTGTTTGAGCATGTTTTTCCCTTTTCAGTTTTGTTACGTTTAGTCCGCGTATACTAGGATTTTCATTGCTTGTGTGCCTGGTATGTTGTACCCCTTGCCCCAAGCACGGTGTTGCAACCATACCTTTAATTAAAAAAAAGCTTTATTTGTCTCTTTAATTTGAAGCCTTTCGGCTGTATCCTTTTGTCCCTGGGTATTACCTTCTCCCCTAGATGATCTTACCACTCGTCTACTGCTTTTCCCACTTACCTATCAACCCTTGTGCTGCATCTCAGATGGTTGACACTCGTTCTGGAGCCGGTCGCAGTTCTCCAGGAGATGCCAGTGCTAGCGCCAACCCCAATCCCTATGCACCGCCACCTCCAGCAGTGACAGATCAGAACATGGGACATTTTCTGGCAGCTCAGACTCAGCTAATGAATACAATGATGCAGAACATGAACAACATGATGAATCAGCAGAACCAGACTGCAGTTGCCCTAGCCAATCTGTTGAACCAGCAAAACCAAGCTACTGCTGCACCTCCTCAAGCTCGTCTCCAGTCCAAGCTAGCAGAATTTATGAGGACTCGTCCGCCAACTTTCTCCCACTCTTCAGAACCATTGGACACCGATGATTGGATCCGCTCCATTGAGAAGAAGCTTGAAATTGCCCAGTGCACCAATCGTGAGAAGGTTCTCTATGCTGCTCATCAGCTGGAGGGCACCGCCGCTGAATGGTGGGAGAACTATAGTGCCGCCCATGATGATCCCCAGACTATCACTTGGGTAGAGTTTTCCACTGCTTTCCGCCACTCTCATATCCCTGATGGTAAAGTGGAGATGAAGAAGAATGAGTTTCGAGAGCTTAAGCAAGAAGGGATGTCAGTGAGTGAATACCTCAATAAGTTCACTCAACTCGCTCGCTACGCTCCAGAGGATGTAGCTACAGATGATGCTCGCCAGAAGAAGTTCAAGCGTGGACTCAATCCAGGACTAAAGGTGCAAGTCATTGGCAATGACTATGCATATTTTCAGCACCTTGTAGATAAAGCTATGCTCATTGAGGAATCTCATCGGGAATTGGAAGAATCCCGTAAGAGAAAAAGGATGCAGCATGGAGCCCATCAGAGTCACCAGCAGAGAGTCAGAACAAATGCTCAATAGCCTGCTCGCTTCACTCCTCCGAATGCATCGAGGACCCCAGCACCAGCACCTCGCCCAGCTCCTTCAGGCAATCGCAACTCCAGCTGCAAGAGCAGTCCACCTCAGAGGAACAGTAATCCAGCTGCAGGAGTCACCTGTTTCAACTGTCATGAACTCGGTCACTATGCCAACAATTACCCCAGAAAGCAAGCTGTGACGCCATCCGCTTCAATTTGGGATCTACGCCAGCCAAGACCCCAGCCCCAGGAGCAGGACGTGGAGTGCCCCAGACTCCCAACCAAGCCACCAAGACTCCGTCGCCTGCTGGAAGAGGCCATGTGAATCACGTCACCACCGAGGATGCCCGACCGCACGCACGTCATACTAGATAAGCTCCTAGTCAACTCGGCATCTCGCCATGGTTTTGTTTGATTCGGAGCTACGATTCGCTTGTTTCTGAGTTTTCTTGCAAATCATCAATTAAAGACAATGCCTCTTAAGACCGTTTTATTAGTGCAATCTCCTGGTTCAGATTTGAGTACGAACCAAGGCTGCCCCGAAGTTAAGATATTAATTGGAGGGGTAGAATTTCTAGCCAACCTTATTGTCCTAGACACCAAGTCCCTAGATGTGATCCTAGGAATGGATTGGCTCTCCAAGAACCAAGCGGTTTTGGATTGTGGGAATAGAGAGATCACCCTAACCAGTCCAGATGGAGCCAAGTTAAAAGTTCAA
Organism: Otatea glauca; assembly: GCA_036346275.1. Classification (NCBI taxonomy): domain Eukaryota; kingdom Viridiplantae; phylum Streptophyta; class Magnoliopsida; order Poales; family Poaceae; genus Otatea; species Otatea glauca. The sequence continues at coordinate 1,524,331 of CM070720.1, read as the reverse complement.
GCCGCTTCAGATCAGTCCGATGTGATTAAAGTTTGTAGTGCCAAAGTAATAAGTTTGGAAGATGTGCCAGTCGCCTGCGAATTTCCTGATGTGTTTCCGGATGAGTTGCCTGGGATGCCACCGGATCGAGATATAGAGTTCTTGATAAAAACTAGTTCCTGGAACGCCACCCGTTTCCAAGAGACCTTATAGGATGCCTGCTAGTGAGTTAGCTGAGGTAAAGAGATAGATTAAAGAGCTGCAGGATCAAGGTTTTGTTCGACCAAGTTCTTCGCCATGGGGAGCACCAGTTCTTCTAGTTGAAAAGAAAGATGGAACTCAGAGAATGTGTGTAGATTACCGCTCACTCAATGAGGTCACCATCAAGAATAAGTACCCTCTGCCAAGAATCGATGATTTGTTTGACCAACTTCAAGGAGCCGGAGTGTTCTCGAAGATTGACCTGAGATCAGGATATCACCAGTTGAAGATTCGTCAAGAGGATATACCCAAAACAGCTTTTGTTACTCGGTATGGACAATATGAGTATACCGTGATGTCTTTTGGATTGAATAATGCCCCTGCCTACTTCATGACCCTGATGAATAAGGTATTCATGGAATATTTGGATAAGTTTGTTGTTGTTTTCATTGACGACATTCTGATCTACACCAAAAGTGAGGAAGAACATGAGGATCACTTGCGCCAAATTTTAACGCAGCTGAGAGAGAATCAGCTATATGCAAAGTTTAGTAAATGTGAGTTCTGGATGAAAGAAGTTGCTTTTCTAGGACATGTCATATCAGGAGAAGGAGTCGCTGTTGACCCCGGTAAGGTACGAGATGTGCTAAGTTGGGAGTCACCTAAGACGGTACCCCAAATCCGAAGTTTTCTTGTAATGGCGGGATATTATCGCCGTTTCATAGAAGGGTTTTCTAGAAAAGCTAGACCGCTCACTCAACTCCTAAAGAAGGAGAAGAAATTTGTTTGGACACCAGAGTGTGAGCAAAGTTTTCAAGAGTTAAAGAAGTGTTTGACAACTGCCCCAGTGCTTATTCTGCCAGATAATAGAAAGGATTTTGAGATATTCTGTGATGCATCCCGACAAGGACTCGGTTGTGTGCTAATGCAAGATGAGAAGGTTGTAGCGTATGCTTCGCGACAACTAAGGCCACATGAAGTCAACTATCCTACCCATGATTTGGAATTAGCAGCCGTAGTGCATGCCTTAAAGATTTGGCGTCACTACCTCATTGGTAATCATTGTGAGGTTTATACTGATCACAAGAGTTTGGAGTATATCTTTACCCAAGCCGACCTCAATATGAGACAAAGAAGATGGTTGGAATTGATCAAGGACTATGACATTGGGATTCATTATCATCCAGGCAAAGCCAATGTCGTAGCCGATGCTTTGAGTAGAAAGAGCTACTGCAATACTCTAATGATTAAGGAAAGTCAGCCAGCCCTCTATAAGGAATTTCAGAAGCTTAGTTTGGAATTGGTTCAGGAAGGGTATTTAGCTACTTTGGAAGTACGCCCTACGTTGGAACATCAGATTCGAGAAGCACAGGTAGATGATGCCGATATCAAGGAGATTAAGAGCAATATGAAGAAAGGAAAAGCCCCAGGGTTCACTGAAGATGAACAAGGTATTATTTGGTATGAGAAGCGTATTTGCGTACCAGATCAGAAAGAGCTTAAGGAGTTGATTCTCAAAGAAGCGCATGAGACTTTATACTCCATTCATCCTGGAAGTACCAAGATGTATCAAGACCTCAAGGAAAGGTATTGGTGGCCTAGTATGAAGCGTGAGATTGCAGAGTATGTTGCACTTTGTGATGTCTGCAGAAGGTCAAGGCAGAGCATCAGAGGCCGGCAGGATTGCTGCGACCATTGAAGATTCAGTGGAAGTGGGAAGAAATTGGTATGGATTTCATTACGGATTTCCTAAGACCAAGCGAGTTATGACTCGATCGGGTAATAGTCGATCGATTGACTAAGGTAGCTCACTTTATTCCAGTTAAGACTACCTACGCAGGAGATAAATTAGCGGAATTATATATGTCAAGGATCGTCAGTCTTCATGGAGTGCCTAAGAAAATAGTGTCTGATAGAGGAACCCAGTTTACCTCTCGTTTTTGGCAGAGTCTGCACGAAGCCATGGGAACTCATCTCGAGTTGATCGCCTATCACCCTCAAGCAGATGGGACCGTGGCGGGTGAATTAGGTTCTTGAGGATATGTTAAGAGCTTGTGCCTTAACTTATGGTGCCAAGTGGGACAAGTGTTTGCCCTATGCCGAGTTTTCGTACAACAATAGTTATCAAGCCAGTTTGCAATGTCGCCTTTTGAAGCCTTATATGGAAGAAAGTGCGAACCCTCTCAAGCTGGAAGGAGTCGGAGAAAGACAATTGTTTGGTCCTGCCATACTGCAAGAAGCCGAAGAGCAACTCCAATTAATTCGAGACAGATTGAAGATAGCTCAAAGCAGACAAAAGAGTTATGCAGATAATCGTCGTCGAGATTTGAGTTTCGAGCCCAATGATTATGTTTATCTCAGAGTCACCCCTCTCAAAGGAGTTAAGAGATTTCAAGTAAAAGGAAAACTTGACCCTAGATATGTGGGACTGTTCAAAATCTTGGAATGAAGAGGAGAGGTTGCCTACAAGTTAGAATTGCCTCAGTCTTTTGCTGGAATCCATGATGTGTTCCATGTATCGCAGTTGAAGAAATGCCTGCGTGTGCCCGAGGAACAGATGCCATTGGAAGACATTGATTTGCAAGAGGATCTTACCTACAAGGAGCAACCAGTGAAAATTTTGGATAGAGCAGAGCGTATCACGAGGAGCAAGAACATCCGTTTTTGCAAGGTCCAGTGGAGCCATCATTCAGAAGAGGAAGCAACTTGGGAGCGAGAAGAGGATCTGAAGTCCGAGTTTCCCCACCTATTCTCTAGCCAGCCAGAATCTCGGGGTCGAGATTCCATTTAAGGGGGGAGGTTTGTAACATCCCAAAATTTGAAGTTTTGGAATGCTTGAATTCAAAAATAAACCATTTGCATTTTCTTGAATTAATTCCAGCTTAATTTGATTTTTCCATAAATGAAAGGATTTAATTTGGCTAAACTATTCACCAAAATAAAGAATTTCAGTTTTATTTGGGTTCCTTGTGCTCCAAGGATTTTTTCTGTATTTTTGGGGATTTTTTTGAATTTATTTGATATTTATTTGAATTTATTTGCATTTATTTGAATTTCTGGATTTTTCTTAAATCGGAAAATGAAATTTTATTTCCAAAAATCCTCTCGGGCCGAATCTTTCTCGCCCGCCGTTTCCCTGCGCCCGTTTCGGCGGCCATTCGTCCTCTCGGCCGACCACTTCGCTCGCCCGGCTCGTGTCGCCTCGGCCGGCCGGCCATTCGCCGCCGCCAGCCGAAACCCTAGCGCCACTCAGAGTCCGCGCGCCGCACGCTGTCGTTCTCGGAGTCCGTGCCCTACACGCCTCCCCAGGCTATTTAAGCGCCGCCAACCCGCCTCCCGAGGTTCCCCTTCACGCGTCGTCCCTTTTGCCCCACTTCTCACCGCCCGAGATGACGCGGGTTCTTCGCGCGAGCTCGCCGGAGTCCGCCGCCCTTGCCGACGCCTTCCGCCACCTTTTTCTTCGCCGCCGATGCCTCTCCGCCGTCGCCGTTGGTCTCCCCGAGTTCGTCGCATCGCCCTCTCCCCGGTTCGCCGTGTCTCGGGTCCGATCCACCGCGTCTTCGCCGTAGGCCTCGTCTTCTTCCCCGCCTCCGGTAAGCCCCGCGCTGCCGCCTCGCCGTTGTTTCTCGCCATGAACCTCAGCCGTCCGATGGATGGCGTTTGCTCCAGATTGTGCCGCGTCGCCTCCGCCGCAGCCCAGCTCCTTGGCCGTCGGATCCCGCTCCATCGTCCCAGATCTGGCCGCGTCATCTCTGCCGTGCCCTCGTCTTCGGCCGTCCGATCTCGCCGTCGTCGGATGCTTGACGCGTGGCTTTGCCAGCGTGTCAAATGTCAGCGCCACTGTGCCGCCACATCGCCCTAAAGCCGCCTTAGCGCCGGCGTCGGCCGTGCCGGGTGCACGGTGAAGCGCGCGCGCCGTGGACCGAGTCCACCATGAGCCGGTGGCGTCGGCAATTGCGCAATAAATCGCTTTTTCAGTACAAAAATAATTCCAGAAATTCTGATTTCTGATTTTCAGTCTTTTTCTCTGATTTAATTTTCCAAAAGCCCGTTCTCGCTCATACAAACTCCGATTGAGGCGATTCAAGTTTCAAAATTTTTATAAAATCAAGATCTATCTTCCAGAGCCATTTAGTTTTGAGCTTGTTTGAGTCTCTGTTTTGTATTTATTTGGTTTCGTTGCTTCTTTTAGGTGAGCGCTAATTCGGAGAACAAGCGAAGACTTTGAAGACCAAAATTCAGCACTAGATCAGCAAGGCAAGTCATAACCTTTGATCATATTGATCCCATGTTTGCAAAAGTAATTTACTTTTATACAATTGCATGCTACTTTGTGTATCGATGCTATTTAATGGGAGTAGATGTATGCCTAGTTGACATTATGCCACTTTGATCAATTGAATGCCATGTATCCATTGAAAAACCTAGGTTGGGACATTACTAGTTGGACATAATCATTATACCAACATTGGGTTATCGTAGCTATGCTTAGACATCCTTACATATACGTTGGGATTCATGTCACATGTTGAATAATGTTAATCTTGACTTAATGAGATATTGAATCGTGGCCGGTAGCCACTGTTGTAAAACTTGTTGTACCATGGCGGGGTTTGCCATTGGTCTTGGTTGAGCAATTGTTTTCCCTCGGGCAAGTGATCGTGAAGTAAAGGGGTGCTTTCTAGCACATTGGGATGTGGATGTCTTGCTGAGACAACAGGACTTAATCTTGTGCGCCATTGAACTGGGCCTAACCGTACTACCACAAATGCAGTATGGGACAGACCTAGTGATTAATTTGCAATGTCTAGCCTTGAGTCTTGCCAGTTGGTGGTGTGGGTTTCGGGATGGGCGGGTAGATTCGCAAAGCGCAAGAGTGGCCTAATGGCGAAACCTTAGGCAGCGTACCAAGTTTAGACAGCGCATTGTAAAGGCTTTGTCATGATATCTCTGCGACACACCAAAGGAAGTGTGTTAAGATCGATTGCACAAAGAGATGTTCATGTCTTGTGGGTAAAGTTGTACAACCTCTGCAGAGTGTAAAACTATTCGAATAGCGCGTCATGATCATGGACAAAGCCGGAATTTCACACGGGGTATAGAGTGTTTCATAAAATGTGGAATGTGGAATTGTTGGGATGTGAACGGGGAGTTCACTTTTGTTTTGTTGTCTATCATTGATCTATCAATCATTTATTTACCTTTTTACAAATATGCTTTCAATCTATTTATTGTATTTCAATTCAAGTTACTGCTTTCTACAAATGAAACATATAGCCATCCTTGTCAAGCCGTGCATGAATATATTGCATCAATTCCCTACGGCTTGCTGAGTACCTTTGTACTCACGGCTTTATGCCCTTGTTGATCGATTCTTTGAAGGAGATAATGAATATCATGAAGAGGAATTCTATGAAAACTCGTGGATTAGGAAGGTGTTCCCAGACGATTGCTGTGGCATGTCAGATAGCTCAAGTTATCTTTTCATTGCAATAGTATTTGTTTCTTAAGCCCTTAAGGCATAATGGTGTAAACATTGACCATAAGGTCGTTTGCTTTATTCAATAATAATTTGCTTCTTCTTAGTTAATTTGTTGTATGGAATGATATTTCATCTATGTTTCCACTGTGTGCACTAGCGTGATCCTGGACTAGTGCAGTATACACAGAGGGTTTCGGATTTGCAAATCCGGGTCCCGACAACGGGGACCTTCCCTACAACGCCATACTTGGGCATCCGATGCTGATCAAGTTCATGGTGGCAAACCACTACGGCCATCGCTACATGAAGCTTTCGGGGCCTAATGGCATCACATCCGTCCGCGGTGACTTCAAGGCGGTGCACGGTTGCTAGGAGAAGGCCTTGGCGCTCACCGGCATACTGCCCCAACGAGGCTCCGAAGTAACTTCGAAAAGTGCCCGCCGCAAGACGACGATTCAGCCCAGCGGTGTGACGAAGGCTGTGCAGCTCGAAGAGGGCGACTCGAGCAAGAGCGTCCATGTTGCCTCTGAGCTCAATTCGAAATAGGAACTAGAGCTCGTCACCTTCCTTCGCGCCAACAAAAACATATTCACTTGGGAATCGGCAGATGTGGAATATAAGAACACAAGTGTCTTTATAACCGGCCCAGAAGTTCCTGAGGGAGAGACAGGGCTGAGTGGAAGGCCTAGAGGATAAGCTCCGCACCAAGCCTTGCTACCGTGCACAAGGGGATATATCCTAAAGACAATTTAGATATAAGAGATATGATTGTAATCCGAGTTGTTAGCAGGATAAGATAAAGAAGTAAACTCTATCCTGTAACCGATTAGAATCCAATAACCGATCGGAATCCCTTAACCGATCGGGACTCTGTAAACCGCCCCACCCCCATTATATAAGGGAGAGGGCGGGCAACAACACGGAGACGAGCAATCTTAGATCCAAGAGATCCAAATAATCCCAGCACACAGGACTAGGGTATTACCTCCTCTGTCGAGGGCCTGAACCTGTCTAAACCTTTGTCTTGTGTGACCTTCAAGTTTTAGATCTAGCGCCTACCCCATAAATTCATTGCCGACCACAAAAGTCGACAGTTGGCGCGCTAGGTAGGGGAAGCGCTATAATCTTTTTCTACAAACTCGATGGCAGCAATCAGTGGAATCATCACCACCTTCATCTCTGGCCAGGCTTTCCGCTTTGGAAACCTGGACTTCGTCGCAGATGCACTCGAAGAACTTGTTTGCCTAGACCTAAACCAGATCCAATCTGGTAAAGATTAGGCCAACCCATCTTAGGTGTGCCGCTCTGACTCGGTCAGCGAACCAGTTGGCATCGCGAGGAATTGCTACAATCTTCGTGGCATCGTCGTAATAGAAGAGCAAAAGACCGATCTCCAACGCCAATAAGAGATTTAAGAAGCCACGGAGGAAGATCGCCTTCTTCGTAAGGCTAAGGAGGAACAGGCGCGATCGCTTCGATCTCGCAGCCGCAATATCCACGAGGACATCCTACAATCAAAATTTGGAGACCAAGATGTCTTCCATACATCGCTGCAGAACGTCGTCGCCTCCAAGATGCTTCTCGACAAGCTGGACCCGATGATTGCATCTGATAGCCCGGCGGTCCCGATCGTGGCCCAGATCAAGCCCATGGTGATGGCGGCTGCAATTTAGCATAATCTGGAAAAGCCGATAGGAGAAGCGCACTCATGCTCCCACACCGCTACTCACATTGCTAGCAGTCGGATTGCCACCAGTCGGAGTACCGACAGTCGGCGCCCCACACAACCAGTCGGAGACACCCGCCAAAATCTCAACCACGACATCCGCCAAGACATCACCGCCATACGGCAAGAGCGGGACGAGGAAGAACGACGCAGGCGCTACGACGACCACGAACGTTTCGGTAACGGCCACGATCGACAAAGTGATCAACGGTACGATGACTTTAACGACCATAGAGACCATCATCGTCGGGGTCGAAACGACAACGACGATCGCCGAGTCATGGGCTCGCCGCGCCGAACTCCACCACGACGTGTTGATGACAATCGCCGAGCCAGAGGCTCGCCACGCCGGACTCCCCCTCATCATGACGACAGATCCATCGACGGAATCCGAGTGTTCACTTCTCGGTTACGCCGAGTAATATGGCCCGAAGGTTTCAACCCCAAGGGCATCGTTAAGTTTGACGGGTGAAGGACCATGTGGAGGTCCATCCATGTTTGTGATGAGTATTTGACTAAATTTGAGCTTGGGTTGCTCTTGTTTGAGTTTGATTTGAATTGGATTTTCAATTGGAAGCAATTTGAGGTCTTCTCCGTTTTCCCGGTGCTACCGGCTAGAATGAGAAAAAAATGAATTTTAATGAGTGTACTTTGATGGATTTATTTCACATCTTCGTGGGCATTGCTATGTGAGGAGTTTCCTTGTCTTTGATGGTTGCAGGGCGACGGTGCTAGGTCATGGTGAGGCGGAGGATGACCGAGACTAGGCGAGGAGCGTCGAAGGTTCAGACGGTTGGGAGATCGCCGGAAGATGATCGGAGACGGAGTCCGTGCAAGTCAAGAAGACAAGGAAAGGAGATGATGCTAGCTAGATGCCGCGTGGATCAATGAGGGCCGTCGGATTGAGGTCTAGCTGATAGGTTAGCGAGTATAGGTAGTATGCTTTGAAAACCGTGCAAGAAAACCCGGTATGTGTGTGTATTTTGGGTTAGCCCTTGCATGGCTGTGTGTGTGGGTTAATCCTAGCCCTTAGATGAGTACTCTAGGGTTGAGGGACTCATCAAAGGGTGGTAGGTGGCCCAAAAGTAGTATAAATAGGGGTGGAGGGGTAGCCTCCTCCCCTTGAAGGTTTTGAGGTTTTTGATGCTCCTTTGAGCTTTGCCCACATGAATGTGAGGCTTTGTAACCTCTCCTTCCAGAAATGAAATGTTTCCTCAAATCATTTCTTTTCTTTGTGCATTTACATTACGCATTTAAATTACGCAATTTACATTATGCACTTAAATTCCGCAATTAAATTCAGCACTTACATTCTTGCAATTTACATTTATGAAATTTGGATTTGCCTCCCCTCCTTCTAAATTCTGTTCTTCTAGGATGTCTTGAGGGTGTTCATTTGGTTCTACATCTTTCTTACACCCTTGGATAGACTAGAGATCAAGTTTTTTTATCAAATTGCAAATCTGTCCAGAACTTGTTCTTCGTGCAGCAGTCAGTGTTTGATTTTTCTAAACATATAGAAAACTCATTTTTGAGTGATTCTTGTTGGTGACGGTTCAGGACTCATATATAAATCTTTAAAAAAATTTTTGAGTCCACTGGTTGCACTGTTTGAGAGCTATGAAGTGAAAACCGAGGCTCAAACATTCTGGTCGAAGTTCCTGATTGTCTGTATTGCTTGATTTTTCATTCTTATTCTACAAAGCTTTCTCAAGTGATTTTCAGTGGAGTGTTTCATAACTCAACTGCTCATAGGGAAAAAAATTATCAAAAATTTTAGAGCAACATAAACTCACCTACCACCTGTTCCAACTGAGGATAATTTTTGAAAATCTGCTTTAACTTTTCTGAAAAGAGACTTTGGTGTTTTAGCTTTATCTCTTTTAGAAAAGAAGTCTTTTGAGTTGATTCCTCTTTTGTTTGGACACTTGACAACCAGGATTGTGATTAAAAAACCCTTCACATGATTCATGGTTTTTATCCATGCAAGCTAGGGGTACACATAGTTGTCTAATTATTCTGGATTTTGGAGGGTGTGTGAATCTGAGAAGCACCAGTTTGAACGAAAATCTTCGGGTGCTTTAGACTTTTATTGCAAGAGTGTTTGGACTACTTTCAGTGGGGAAATTTTATTTGGGAACATTCACCCCCCCCCCTCTGATCACCATTTCGATCTTCCAACAGGGATCGAGATCCGGAGGCTTGGTTGTAGGTCTATGCCCTAGCGGTTAAAGCGGCTGGGGGCAATCAAAACGTGATGGCAAATTATCTGCCAGTCAATCTCACCCCTTCAACTCAATCATGGCTTACAGGACTTCTTGCGAACTCGGTGGACACCTGGAGCGATCTTTGCGATCAATTTATCGCGAACTTTCAGGGAACCTATGAGAGGCCTAGCACCCCATGGGACCTATATCAGCTTCACCAGAAGAAAGACAAAACGCTGAGAGATTTCATCCGGCGTTTCATGCAGAAGAAAAACACCATCAGGAATGTATCTGACGCAGTGGTGGTAGCAGTCTTTCAGAAAGGGGTCAATGATCCTGATTTGGTCAAGAAAATGTCCAGGAAACCATCGACCTCCGAAAAGGAGATGTTTGCATTGGGCGACCGCTATGCCACGACCTCAGACGCCCTGGCCGAGCGCCAAGAAGATCGCCCGCAACAGAAGAACAAAGGCGACAAGGCCGAGTCCTCCAAGTACAAAGACAAAAAACGGAAAGCCGAAGAGCTAGTTGCTGTAGCAGAACGCAACCGGCCCCGAGCCACATGGAGGGAGGCGCCCGATTACAATACTATCATGGATGCGATCTATCCTTTCCACCCTAAGGGAAAGCACGCCGCCAAAGACTGCTTTACCCTGAAGCGTTTTATGCGTGAAAGCAACAAGCAACCGACTCCAGCGAAGGATGAGGCTGCCAAGAAGAAAGACCCTCCCGGCGAGGACGATTACCAAGAACCCGAGCACGAGCTGAACTACATATACGGGGGTTCCACTAGATACGAGTCCAAGCGGAAGCAAAAGCTTACCGCTCGGGAGATTAATGCGGTGGAACCTGCAACCCTCAGTATCTAAAGTGGTCTGAAGTCCCGATCACCTTCGACCGCTCGGAACACCCCAACCGAGTTCTACATCCGGGTAAGTATCCTCTAGTGCTCGACCTTGTTATTCGCATTGTAAAGCTCAAGAAAGTCTTGATTGATGGAGGGAGTGGACTCAACATCTTGTTCGCCAAAACCTTCGACGACATGAACGTCCCCCGCTCCAAGCTAAGGCCGAGCTCACAGCCGTTCCACGGGGTGATCCCTGGGGCGTCTTCATTTCCACTCGGGCAGATTCCTTTGCCCGTCACCTTCGTTACCAAAAACAACTATCAAACCGAATATATAAATTTCGAGAAAGCGGATTTCGAGGCAGCGTATCACGCTATCTTGGGAAGGCCCGGTCTGGCTCGGTTCATGGCCGTCCCGCACTACACCTATTTGGTGATGAAGATGCCGGGACCCAAAAGTGTCATCACGGTTCGCAGTGACATCAAGCGACCTTTGGAATGCGACTGGGAGAGCTATGAACTTGCTGAGCTGCAGGAGGCAACCGTCGATGGGAAGAATATCCAGGCAGAGGCTGCCACATTACAGGAAGAAGGCGACATCCCATCCAAGAAGCAGGCCACGTCAGGGATAAAGCCTGGCGAAGGAACCAAGAGAATTATTCTCGACTCATCCGACCCATCCAAAACGACTCTGATCGGGATAGGGCTCGAGGATAAATTGGAAGGCATGCTCGTCACCTTCCTCCATGCTACCAAGGATATCTTTGCCTGGAAACCATCCGACATGTCGGGTGTTCCTAAGGAGGTGATCGAGCATTCTTTACACATCGATGAAAAGGCAAAGCCAATCAAGCAAAGACTCCGATGGTTCACTCTAGATCGTCGGAATGCCATCAAGCAGGAGATCACCAAGCTATTAGCTACAGGTTTTATCAAAGAAGTGTATCATCCCGACTGGTTAGCGAACCCTGTACTAGTTCAAAAGAAGAATAAAACTTAGCGCATGTGCGTTGACTATACTGATCTCAACAAGGCATGTCCGAAGGATCCATTCGGGCTACCTCGAATTGATCAGGTGGTTGATTCAACCGCCGGGTGCGAGATCCTGAGTTTCCTCGATGCCTACTCAGGGTACCACCAGATTCGCCAAAATGTGGAAGATCATATCAAGACTTCATTCATCACGCCCTTTGGGACGTTTTGCTATACCACGATGTCGTTCGGGTTGAAAAATACTGGTGCAACGTATCAACGCGCAATACAAAAGTGTTTTCACGCCCAACTCAGACGTAATGTGGAGGCATATGTTGAAGATGTCGTGGTAAAGACTCGGGAGAGGAGGGACCTTATCGCCGACCTAACCGAGACGTTCGAAAGTCTAAGGACTTTCAGCATGAAGCTTAATCCCGAGAAGTGTGTTTTCGGAGTATCTTCGGGAAAACTGCTCGGGTTTATCGTATCCCAAAGAGGCATTGAGGCCAACCCAGAAAAGATCAAGGACATATCAAATATGGAACCACCGACTTGCCAAAAGGACGTCCAGAAGCTTACATGGTGCATGGCTGCACTCAGCACGTTTATTTCCTGACCGGGTATGGGAGGGGAACCACCGTTACTTTACATCGCGGCAACGACTCGCGTAGTCAGCGCTGCAATCATCGTAGAAAAGTAGGAGCCGGGTCACGTGCAGAAGATCCAACACCCGGTCTATTTCATCAGTGAGGTCCTGAGTGAATCTAAGGTGCGGTATCCACAAGTGCAAAAATTATTATACGCCGTACTTCTTACATCTCGCAAACTCAAGAACTACTTCCAAGAGCATACTGTTTCGGTGGTCACTTCCTTCCCAATAGAAGATATACTTCACAACCAGGAGGCCACTGGGAGAATTGCAAAGTGGAGAGTCGAGCTTGGAGCTTTTGATATCCTATTCAAGCCTCGACAGCCATCAAGTCTCAAGTGCTCGCCGACTTTATTACCGAGTGGACAGAACTTCAAAACCCGATGGTCGTCTAGGAACTCGAATATTGGACGATGTACTTCGATGGTTCCCTTATGCACAGCGGCGCGGGGGCTGGTATAGTTCTCATATCACCAAGTGGAGAACGGTTGAGGTACATTCTTCAAATACTTTTTCCCGCGTCGAACAACGCCGTCGAGTACGAGGCACTCATCCATAGGCTCTGTATCGCCATATCACTCGGTATCAGACATTTGACGGTTCACAGAGATTCAATGCTCGTGGTCAATCAGGTGCAAAAAGAATGGTCATGCATCGAAGACAACATGGCTGCCTATTGCTAGGAGGTACGCAATATAGAAGGCAACTTTGACGGCTTGGAACTTGTTCATGTGCTCCATCGGGACAATGAAGCGGCCGACGAGCTAGCAAAAATGGGAACCGGCCGGACCACAATGCCGGTGGGAGTATTCGTCGAAGAAATTCATAAACCCACAATAAGCACTCGGCCAAAGTCGGACATCCCAGTGGAGAAAAACGTAGAGGCAGAAGTCCTGATCATTACCCCCGATTGGACAGCTCGGTATCTGGACTATTTGACGAAGGACGAGCTACCCAAAGACCTCATGCAGGCCGAACGAATAATGCGCCGAAGCAAGAGCTATGTGGTAATCAGGGAAGAACTTTATCGCAAGAGCTCCTCTGTTGTACTACGACGGAGCATATCAGAACAAGAAGGAAGACATCTTCTCAAAGAAATCCACTCGGGAATTTGTGGGAATCACGCGGCGTCAACAACCCTAGTCGGCAAGGCTTATCGTCAGGGATTTTTCTGGTTGACTGTTGTCACTGATGCAGAGGACATCATCCGAACATGTGAAGGATGTTAATTCTTTGCGAGACAGGTGAACAAACTGGCACAGGAACTATAGACCATCTCAATCACTTGGCCATTTGCGGTCTGGGGGCTTGACAAGGTGGGACCTTTGAAGATGGCTCAAGGTGGTTATACTCATCTCTTTGTGGCCGTCGATAAATTCACCAAATGGATTGAGGCCAAGCTAGTCACCACAATCACAGCCGCAAAGGCCAAAGAATTCTTCCATGAAATCGTGGTTAGATTCGACGTACCAAACCGAATCATCACGGATAACAGCACCCAATTCAGAGGTGGCATATTTCAAGACTGGTGCGGTGAACTCGGCATAAAAATTTATTTCGCATCAGTAGCACACCCCCGAAGTAATGGACAGGTCGAACGAGCCAACGGCATGGTGCTACAAGGCCTAAAGGCAAGGATTTTTTATCGTCTCAAACCATACGCCACTTGGTGGGTCAAAGAATTGCCTTCGGTACTCTGGGGGCTGCGAACCATCCCAGCAGAGCAACCGGGCCATCACCTTTCTTCCTGGTGTTCTCAGAGGCGGTCTTCCCCACCGAGTTAGAATTCGGATCCCCGCGGGTTCGGAGCTATGAGGAGGTCGCTTCGGAAGAAAGCCGGCTAGAAGACCTCGACCGACTGGAAGAATCCAGGGACGTTGCAACAATCCAGTCGGCAAAGTACCTTCAGGGCTTACGTCGCTATCACGGTCGCAATGTAAGGAGCCGCATATTCTCCAAAGGAGATCTGGTCCTTAGAAAGAATCAGAAATGTGAGCATAAGCTCTCCCCAAGCTGGGAGGGCCCTTACATCATTGATGAGGTGATACGTCCTAGGGCTTATAAGCTCAAGCGTGAAGATGGCACAATTGTTAACAACACCTGGAACATAGAATAGCTACGTCATTTTTTCACTTGAACACTGTAATTCAATTGCTTCTTTATGAATGAATGTTCACTATTAAAGTTATTCTCGTATAATCTTCTCGAAAATTATGCGTTTGAGTGCTTCACTCCTACGAATTTTATGACTCTGAGACATGCGTCATGAACCATGCCCTAGAGCCTAGGGGCTGAACTAGTCGGACATGATATTTAAGATGTCAAAACTACTCGGATGGCCTCATCGAGCATAGCAGCATATTTAAAGAAAAAATGCAAGGTCAAAGAAACACTTTCAAATATTTGTTCACAGGTCCAAAGTTTCTGCGACAGCCAAAGAAGCATCCTTAACTTCCTCCCAGAGTTCGGTGGCCGATCTTCATCCACATTGCAGGCATAGCCATCTTTAATGGCTTCAAGATCCACTCGGGGGTAAAGCGACTTGGTGATCACCAGAGTCTGGCTAGCACCGTTGGTCGCCGTTTCCTTCAAGAGTCTCTTAAGCTCCTTGGGGGCTTCCTCCAGTTGGGAGATAACGTGGTCCCTACTGAGTGGGCTCTCGCCTCCGGGATGAAGCAACCTCAACAATGGCTTAGAGGCCTCGCGAAGCTTAGCACAAGATGTTTCAAGGGCCTCAATATTCTCGTTATAAGCGTCGTATTGCGCCCACGTCTTGAACTTGTAGGATGCAAGCAAAACAGATTATTAAGAAATACCAAGAAGACAACGAATGCAAGGGAGGGCCAAGCTGCTGAGCGTACCTTCTAACTCCTTCTCCGATTTCAAGTTGGAGGCCTCCGAGGCCTTAAGTTGCTCTTGGAGCTTTGTAATAGTAGAATCCCGACTGACATGGAGATAAGGAAATCAAAAGACCAGACGATTAAATGAGAGCACGGGATGGTCCAGGAAATATCTACCTCGAAGGGAGCCAACAACATCTAGCTTCTCCTGCCACAGGATTTTTTTCTCTTCCCGCAAGGCCTGGACTTCTGACCGAAGATCTTGCAGATCGGCTGCATGTCTAGCTTTGATCTGCTCCAAGTCGGCCAGATATTCCTGGCGCGTCCCGATGCCGAAGCACGGGGTGTCGATGAAGGCAGCAGTGGTTCGAAGGGCGCCCCTGTGTCTCCAGGCGAGGTAGATTGTGGGGCCTCCTCAACCAGGTTAGGTACGTCCTGGGACTCAGTTCCCTCAGGGGCCCCAGATGGTGTCTCGACGGGAATATCATAAGAAGGATTCCTATAAGAAGAACGATCGGTGAATAAGCCAGCAAAACACGTCGAATAAGAGTCAATGGGACATCCAACCTGTCGGACTTCTTTGTCCTCATCGGGGGTTTCTTTCGAGTGGCAGAACCACTTCTGGAGGGACCAGTTGGGGCGCTATGATCTGGAACCCTGGGCTGCTCCCGAATGCTAGAGTCACTCAGAGTTGGACTCGGTTGTACCACGGGCTTATGTGGAAGGGGAACTGAAGGCACTGGGGCTTGTGCTAGCGGTTCTTGGAATTTGGGACCACTAGTCGGGCGCCGAGGCTTCGGAGGGTCCTTGATAATCGTTTTCTTCCCCATCTTGGCGGACGGGTCTCCGGCTTGGGAGCTTGCAGGTTGTTTCCAGTGGGCGCTCTTATGTACAGGCATTTCTGGGAGAGGCGCGTCACTAAAGAAAGCCAATCGATCTTGGAAAGGAGTATTAAAACTGTTAAAAGTCATTCAGAGACGAACGTGGAAGTCTATCAGCTAAACTTTCTTACTTCAGGAGGAGGATTTGATGCAGTAAAGGACTTTGGGCATCTGGCGGTGGACATATCTACGCTTGTGATGAAAAAGTCGCCTACCTGAGCATATACCTGCTCCTTCGACGCTGTTTCAGGCAATTCCCAGGTCGGATCGACCATTCCTTCAAATTCATATCCCAGATGGACTCGCTCCTTTAGAGGTTGTATCCGGTGAGCGACAAAATGGAGGGCCAGACCAACGCCCGTGAGACCGTCTATGGAATATATGAAACCAGGTGTCTTCATAACCGGCCCAGAAGTGCCGGAGGGAGAGATAGGGCTGAGAGGATGGCCCAAAGGATAAGCTCCGCGCCAAGCCTTGCTGCCTTGCCGAAGGGGATACATCCTATAGACAGTTGAACATGCATTTAGATATAAAAGATACGATTCTAATCCGAGTTGTTAATAGGGTAGATAAAGATGTAAACTCTATCCTGTAACCGATTAGGATCATGTAACCGATCGGAATCTCCTGACCGATCGGGACTCTGTAAACCGCCCTACCCCCACTATATAAGGGAGAGGGCGGGCGACAACAGAGCATACGAGCAATCTTAGATCCAAGAGATCCATATAATCCTAGCACACAGGACTAGGGTATTACCTCCTCCGTCGAGGGCCTGAACCTGTCTAAGCCTTTGTCTTGTGTGACCTTCGAGTTTGAGATCTAGCGCCTGCCCCATAAATTTATTGCCGACTACAAAAGTCGACAGTTGGCGCGCCATGTAGGGGTAGCGCTATAATCTTTTCATACAGACTCGATGGCAGCAACCAGCGGAATCATCGCCACCTTCGTCTCCAGCCAGGCTTTCTTCTTTGGAAGCCTGGACTTCGTCACAAATGCGCGTGGAGAACTTGTTTGCCTGGACCTAAACTAGATACAATCTGGTAAAAATCAAGCCGACTCATCTCAGGTATGCCATTCCGACTCATCCAGCGAACCAGTCCGCATCACGAGGAATTTCTACGATCTTAGCGGCATCTATGCAATAGAAGAGCAAAAGACCGATCTCCAACACCAGCAAGAGATTCAAGAAGCTGCGGAGGAAGATCGCCTTCTTCGTAAGGGTAAGGAGGCACAAACGCGATCGCTTAGATCTCGCGGCCGCAATGTCTGCAAGGACATTCTACAATCCAGATTGGGAGACCAAGCTGTCTTCCACACACCGCTGCAGAACGTCGTTGCTTCCAAGATGCTTCTCGACATGCTGGACCCGATGATTGCATCTGATATCCCAGTGGCCCCAATCGTGGCCCAGATCAAGGCTATGGTGACGGCGGCGGCCATTCAGCAGAATCAGGAAAAGCCGGTAGGAGAAGCGCACTCGCGCTCCCACGCAGCTACCCACGTCGCTAGCGATCGAATGCTACAGCCGAATCACCGCGATCGGCGCCCCATACAACGGTTGGAGGCGTTGGCGGAATCTCAACCGCGACCTCGCCAAGACATCACCGCCGAGGCGGCAAGAGCGGACGAAGAAGATCGGTAGCGGCACCACGGCGACTACTGACGGCGGCGGTCGGCCATGGTCCACGAAGCGATCAAAGGTACGACGACTGCAACGACTATAGAGAGCATCATCGCCGGGGTTGGAACGACAACGACGATCGTCGAGTCATGGACTCGCCGCACCGAACGCCACCCCGACCCGTTGATGACAATCGCTGAGCCAGAGGCTCGCCACGCCGGACTCCCCCTCATCATGACGACAGATCCATCGACGAAATCCGAGCGTTTACTTCTCGGTTATGCCGAGTGGTATGGCCCGAAGGCTTCAATCCCAAGGGCATCGTTAAGTTTGATGGGAAACGAGATCCGGAAGCTTAGCTGCAGGTTTTTGCCCAGGCAGCCAAAGCGGCTAGGGGCAATCAAAACGTTATGGCGAATTATCTGCCGGTCAATCTCACCCTTTCAACTCAAGCATGGCTCACTGGACTTCCGGCGAACTCGGTGGACTCCTGGATAAATTTATCGCTAACTTTCAGGGAACCTATGAGAGGCCTGGCACCCCATGGGACCTATATCAGGTTCACCAGAAGGACGAAACGCTGAGAGATTTCATCCGGCATTTCATGCAGAAGAAGAACACCATCAGGGATGTATCTGATGCAGTGGTGGTGGCAGCCTTTCAGAAAGTGGTAAGTGATCCTGATCTAATCAAGAAAATGTCCAGGAAACCAACGGCCTCCGTAAAGGATATGTTTGCATTGGCCGACCGCTATGCCACGGCCTCAGACGTCCTGGCTGAGCGCCAAGAAGATCGCCCGCAACAGAAGAGCAGAGGCGACAAGGCCGAGTCCTCCAAGCCCAAAGACAGAAAACGAAAAGGCGAGGAGCTAATTGCGGTAGCAGAACGCGACCGGCCCCGAGCCACACGGAGGGAGGCGCCCGATTACAATTCTGTCATGGATGTGATCTGTCCTTCCACCCTAAGGGAAAGCACGCCGCCAAAGACTGCTTCACCCTGAAGCATTTTGTGCGAGAAAGCAACAAGCAACCGGCTCCAGCAAAGGACGAGGCTGCCAAGAAGAAAGACCCTCCCGGCGAGGATGATTACCAAGAGCCCGAGCACGAGTGCAAGTACATATCACGGGGCTCCACGGATACGAGTCAAGCGGAAGCAAAGCACCACTCGGAGATCAATGCGGTGGAACCGTCAACCCCCCAATATCTGAAGTGGTCTGAAGTCCCGATCACCTTCGATCGCTCGGATCACCCCAAACGAGTTCTACATCCGAGTAAGTACCCTCTAGTGCTCGACCCTGTTATTCGCAATGTAAAGCTCAAGAAAGTTCTGATTGATGGAGGGAGTGGACTCAACGTCTTGTTCGCCAAAACCCTTGACGACATGAACATCCCCCGCTTCGAGCTAAGGCCGAGCTCACAGCCGTTCCACGAGGTGATCCCTGGGGCGTCTTCGTTTCCTCTCGGGCAGATTTCTTTGCCTGTCACCTTCGGTACCAAAAGCAACCATCGGACCGAGTATGTAAATTTCGAGGTAGCGGATAACGAGACAGCGTATCACGCTATCTTGGGAAGACCCGGTCTGGCTCGGTTCATGGCCGTCCCTCACTACACCTATTTGATAATGAAGATGCCGTGACCAGAAGGCGTCATTACGATTCGCAGCGACATCAAACGATCTTTGGAATGCGATCGAGAGAATTGTGAACCTACAGAGCTACAGGAGGCAACCGTTGAGGGGAAGAATATCCAGGCAGAGGCAGCCACATTGCAAGAAGAAGACGACGTCCCATCCAAGAAGCAGGCCACGTCAGGGATAAAGCCTGGCGAAGGAACCAAGAGAATTATCCTCAACCCATCCGACTCGTCCAAAATGACTCTGATCGGGATAGGGCTCGGGGATAAATTTGAAGACGTGCTCGTCACCTTCCTCCGGGCTAACAAGGACATCTTTGCCTAGAAACCATCCGACTTGCCGGGTGTTCCTATGGAGGTGATCGAGCATTCTCTACACGTCGACAAAAAGGCAAAGCTAGTCAAGCAAAGACTCCAGCGGTTCGCTCCAGATCATCGAAACGCCATCAAGTAGGAGATCACCAAGCTATTAGCTACAGGTTTCATCAAAGAAGTGTATCATCCCGATTGGTTGGCAAACCCTGTACTAGTTCAAAAAAAGAATAAAACTTGGCGCATGTGCGTTGATTATACTGATCTCAACAAGGCATGTCAGAAGGACCCCTTTGGGCTACCTCGAATTGATTAGGTGCCTAAAGGCGGAAGATCACATCAAGACTTCATTCATCACGCCCTTTGGGGCCTTTTGCTATACCATGTATCGTTCGGGTTTAAAAATGTTGGTGCAACTTATCAACATGCAATACAGCGATGTTTTCATGCCCAACTCGGACGCAATGTGGAGGCATATGTGGATGATGTCGTGGTAAAGACTCGGGAGAGGAAGGACCTTATCACCGACCTAACCAAGACGTTCAAAAGTCTAAGGGCCTTCAGCATGAAGCTTAATCCCGAGAAGTGTGTTTTCAGAGTATCTTCGGGAAAACTGCTCGGGTTTATCGTCTCCCAACGAGGCATTGAGGCAAACCCAGAGAAGATCAAGGTCATATCAAATATGGAATCGCCGACTTGCCAAAAGGACATCCAAAAGCTTACAGGTTTCATGGCCGCACTTAGCAGGTTTATTTCCCGACTGGGTATACGAGGTATGCCATTCTTTAAACTCCTTAAGAAGCCGAACAAGTTCCAATGGACGCCTGAGTCACAACAAGTGTTTGAAGATCTGAAGACCTTCTTAACGACACCCCCGGTCTTGGTTTCACCGATGCCAGAGGAACCTCTGCTACTTTACATCGCGGCAACAACTCGCGTTGTCAGTGCTGCAATCGTCGTAGAAAGGGACGAGCTGGGCCATGTGCAGAAGATCCAATATCTGGTCTATTTCATCAGCGAGGTCCTAAGTGAATCTAAGGTGCGTATCCACAAGTGCAAAAATTATTATACACCGTACTTCTTACATCTCGCAAACTCAAGCACTACTTCCAAGAGCACACCGTTTCGGTGGTCACCTCCTTCCCAATAGGAGATATACTTCGTAACCAGGAAGCCACTGGGAGAATTGCAAAGTGGGCAGTCGAGCTTGGAGCTTTTGATATTCTATTCAAGCCTCGCACAGCCATCTAGTCTCAAGCGCTTGCCGACTTTACTGCCGAGTGGACAGAACTTCAAAACCCAACGGTCGTCAAGGAACTCGAGTATTGGACGATGTATTTCGACGGTTCCCTCATGCTCAGCGGCGCGGGGGCTGGTATAGTGCTCATATCACCAAGTGGTGAATTGTTAAGGTACATTGTGCAAATACTTTTCCCACGTCAAACAACGCCACCGAGTACGAGGCACTCATCCATGGGCTCCGTATCGCCATATCGCTCGGTATCCAACGTCTGATGGTTCGTGGAGATTCAATGCTCGTGGTCAATCAAGTGTAAAAAGAATGGTGCTGCATCGAAGACAACATGGCTGCCTATTGCCAGGAGGTACGCAAGTTAGAAGGCAATTTTGACGGTTTGGAACTTGTTCATGTGCTCCGTCGGGACAATGAAGTGGCTGATGAGCTAGCAAAGATGGGGTCTGGCCGGACCACAGTGCTTGGGGAAGTATTCGTCGAAGAAATTCATAAGCCCACAATAAGCACTCGGCCAAAGTCAGACATCCCAGTGGAGAAGAGCGTAGAGGCAGAAGTCCTGATCATTACCCCCGATTGGACAACTCCATATCTAGACTATTTGATGAAGGATGAGCTACCTGAGGATCGCATGCAAGTCGAGCGAATAATGCGACGAAGCAAGAGCTATGTGGTGATCAGGGAAGAACTCTATCGCAAGAGCTCCTCTGGTGTACTACGGCGGTGCATATCGGAACAAAAAGGAAGAGATCTTCTCAAGGAAATCCACTCGGGAGTTTGTGGGAATCACGCGGCGTCATCAACCCTAGTTGGCAAGGCTTATTGTCATGGATTTTTTTGGCCGACTGCTGTCACCGATGTAGAGGACATCGTCCGGACATGCGAAGGATGTCAGTTCTTTGCGCGATAGGTGAACAAACTAGCACAGGAACTGCAGACCATCCCAATGACCTGGCCGTTTGCAGTCTGGGGGCTTGACATGGTGGGACCTTTGAAGAAGGCTCAAGGTGGTTATACTCATCTCTTCGTGGCCGTCGATAAATTCACCAAATGGATTGAGGCCAAGCCAGTCGCCACAATCACAGCCGCAAAGGCCAAAGAGTTCTTCAATGAAATCGTGGTTAGATTCGGTGTCCCAAACCGGATCATCACGGATAACGGCACCCAATTCAGAGGTGGCATATTTCAAGACTGGTGCGGTGAAATCGGCTTAAAAATTTGCTTCGCATCAGTAGCACACCCCCGAAGTAATGGGCAGGTTGAGCGAGCCAACGGCATGGTTTTACAAGGCCTAAAGGAATGGATTTTCGATCGTCTCAAACCATACGCCACTCGGTGGGTCAAAGAATTTCCTTCGATACTCTGGGAGTTGCGAACCACTCCCAGCAGAGCAACCGGGCAGTCACCTTTTTTCCTGGTTTATGGCTCAGAGGCGGTCCTCCCCACCGAGTTAGAATTCGGATCCCCACAAGTTCGGAGCTACGAAGAGGTCGCTTCAGAAGAAAGCCGGCTAGAAAACCTCGACCGACTGGAAGAAGCCAGGGACATTGCAACAATACAGTCGGCAAAATACCTTCAGGGCTTACGTCGCTATCACGGTCGCAATGTAAGGAGCCGCGCGTTCTCCAAAGGAGATCTGGTCCTTAGAAAGAATCAGAAATGCGAGCATAAGATCTCCCCAAGCTGGGAAGGCCCTTACATCGTCGATGAGGTGATACGTCCTCGGGCTTATAAGCTTAAGCGTGAAGACGGCACAATTATCAGCAACGCATGGAACATAGAACAACTACGTCGTTTTTTCACTTGAACTTTGTAATTCAGTTGTTTCTTTATGAATAAATGTTTGCTCTTAAAGTTGTTCTCGTATAGTCTTCTCGAAAATTATGCGTCTGAGTGCTTTGCTCCTATAAATTTTAAGACTCCGAGACATGCGTCATGAACCATGCCTTAGAGCCTGGGGGCTGGACTAATCGAACATGATATGTCAAAACCACTCGGACAAAGCAGCATATTTAAAGAAAAAATGCAAGAACAAAGAAATACTTTCAATTATTTGTTTACAGGTCCAAGGTTTCCGCGATAGCCGAAGAAGCATCCTTAACTTCCTCCCAGAGTTTGGCTGCCCGGCCTTCATCCACGTTACAAGCATAGCTATCTTTAATAGCCTTAAGATCCACTCAGGGATAAAGCGACTTGGTGATCGCCAGAGCCTGGCTGGCGCCATTGGTCATCGTTTCCTTCAATAGTATCTTGAGCTCCTTGGAGGCTTCTTCCAGTTGGGAGATGGCTTGGTTCCTGCTGAGCGGCCTCTCGCCTTCGGGATGAAGCAACCTCAGTAGGGGCTCAGAGGGCTCGCGAAGCTTGGAGCTCTCATTATAAGCGGCGTATTGCGCTCGCGTCTTGAACTTGTAGTCTGCAAGCAAAACTGATTATCAAGAAATGCCAAGAAGGCAACAAAGACAAAGGAGGGCCAAGCTGCCGAGCGTATCTTCTAACTCCTTCTCCGACTTCCATTTGGAGGGTTCCGAGACCTTGAGTTGCTCTTGTAGCTTTGCAACAGTGAAATCCCGAGCTAACACGGACATAAGGAAATCAAAAGACCGAACGATCGAACAAGAGCACGGGGCGGTCCAGGAAATATTTACCTCGAAGGGAGCCAACGACGTCTAGCTTCTCCTGCCGCAGGGATTTCTGCTCTTCCCGCAACGCCTAGACCTCCGACCGAAGAGCTCGCAGGTCAGCTGCATGTCCAACCCTGATCTGCTCCATGTCAGCCAGATATTCCTGGCGCGTGCTAACCTTCGGGAGCATCTTCTGGAGGTACTCGGACTTCTTTTCAGAGCGTTCTCCCAATTTCTGTAACCATCGCAGGGGAAGGTGAGAACATGTAAAATCATGTGCTGAAAAATTAGCTTAGTAATGAAATTGGCATTACAAAGTGGTTGTGTTCATGGCATGTACTATGCTTTTGCACATGTTATTTCAGATGATTAATTGATATGCTTGTGATAGCATGGTAATAGTTTTGCTTGATGCAATGCGCTCGTGTGAGTGGTTGCATGGATTGATCTTGAGTCAAGTCGTGGACTTGTGCTCGTACACAGTTTTGTGTTTATTCATGTGCAGGTGTTGCTTGAGGGCGAACGTGGTCGATGACGGGATCGGAACTAGGTTCATGGAGGAACTGAGGTTCGGGACTAGGTTCAGGGAGGAACTGAGGTCCTAGTGGTCAAGGATGTCATGCGGGACGTTCGGGCTAGAGAACGGTAACATGTCTATTTGGGAGATGAAAGTTACGTCCATTAGAGAATCAACTGTCATGAGTGCACTTACTTTAGATGTTCTTTTCTCTAAATTAAAAACTCATGAATTGGATGTTCTTACTAGGAAAAATGATCACAAATCAATTGCTTTGACCTCCCAATCTAGCATGTCTCATAATAATGCTTCTTCAAGTTTTGCTTTGTCTTTCTTGTCTTCACTAACCAATGAACAGATTGAGGAATTTCTGGAAGAAGACTTGGCATCACTCTCTTCTCGTTTTAATAAAGCTTTGCAGAATGTGAGAATGAGGAAGAGAGTTGGTGGTGGCCCTCCAAGATGCTATGAGTGTGGTTGTCGGGACCCGAATCTGGAAATCC
This sequence comes from Otatea glauca, assembly GCA_036346275.1. NCBI lineage: Eukaryota > Viridiplantae > Streptophyta > Magnoliopsida > Poales > Poaceae > Otatea > Otatea glauca. The sequence goes on along the minus strand of CM070720.1, from coordinate 1,500,088 downwards.
GGACCCTCTGTGTATTCTGTGCCAGTCCAGGACCACGCTAGCACACACAGTCTTACAGGGTTGCACATTTCAGACATTCGCAGCGATATAAGAATAAATAGTGCAAACATTTATATAAACCGAGTTGTACGACCTTATGGTCTCCTTACATAACATCAGCTACGCAGGGCTTACATTATTCAGAGTAAAAGAAATAGCAGCGGAACATAAATAAATGTCGTGGAAGCCTTCATCTTGCCACAGGCAACCGACTGGGCTTGCCCCCTAGTTGCTCGGGTCCTCAATGTACTCCTCCTCCCAGGCTGGTGTAGACTCCTCCACTGATGTTGGGGTTGATAAGCAAGGTGGGATGAGTACACAAGGCACTCAACAAGTAATGCACAGGATGCAACGCTATTACTATATGCAAAGCTTATTCCAAAGGTTTGGCTTAAATGGTTCTTTTGCATCAAACAGCATGTTTAAACCAGTATCTTATTCAGATTAAAGCAGTGGAACAGTTATAAGTAACACTAATTTATTCAAATGGTTTTTCCTTCGAAGATTCTCGGCACACAGTCTTAATAGTTCATTTTCAATACTAGCACACAGCCACCCTTTCCACATTTTGTTTATGAAGATCTACCCCTTGATTGTAATCCCGAGCAATGCTCAATACATGAGCACGGCTATTCGAATAGTTTTGACACTCTGCAGAGGTTGTATACTTTACCCACAAGATACAGCCGCTCACCACACAGGTGATTGTCCGCAACAAAGCTTTTCAGGAACCTCTACCTTAACCAAAGAACCTCTCCGGCATTGCCTTCACCATCAATTCCCTCACACAGAGCCGAAGTATAGGACAGGCCAATCACCGTTGGATGGGCACCAAGCCGTAGCACAGTGCACGCCCCGTCTGATACACCCACGTGTCTGTCACCCCGAGTATCGGAGGAAAGATATCATAACCCTAATCAACTAGGTCTGTCAGATATCGGACATGTGGTTATGTAGGTGACTCGGATCAAAGGCTTGCAAGGTGAAGTCCTTAAGCGGCCAAGGCAAGACTTCCAACACTCAACGATGGCACACAACCCATTGTAGCACACAAACTCACAACACTCGGCAACCCAATGCCACAGGCCCACGGACACACGACCTCTTGCCACTTGCCCCAGTCTAAATCATTTCCCACCCAGTTGATTATTGTGCAGTACATGCCCGCAATAACTCAACAACGGTATGGAACCACACAGGTCTCCATACTTCAATTTCATCATGTGGCATTATCACACCACTTCCAAAATACATTCAATATTCCATTAGTCAATATTGTAGCATTTTTTCGAAAGATCATTCATGACTCGTTGCAAGGCTAAGCATCTACTCACGGTCTAGCCTCCCATGTTGGCATCATATTATTATCCAACTAGTACAAACAACTTAGGGTGACAATGATTTAGGGCATACAATTATTAATTTCAAGGTGGCATAATATAATGGGTTGATTAACTACGTTATCCCAATTAAATTAGCTTCATTTTAAATAAATAAGCATGCATAATTTCAAAGCATAAATTACATTTTTAAAAAAGCTGGGATCAAAATGATCAAAGCATCACTTGCCTTCAAAGAGTTGCTGGTCGTGTTCCGAAGCTTGGCCTTGAGCGACGAATTCTTCCTCGAAACTTTCCGGCAAATTTGCGTCAACGCGTACAAATAAAATATGCAATAAATAGCTAATACAGAAGACTAGATAACCTCAAAAATTCAAATAAAATTCATCATTAAATAGATCACAATTTTATTAATTTTTATAAATTTGAATCACCCAAATCCGAGTTAAAATGCAAAAGTTATAGTCATTTGAAGTTTGAATAAAATCTGAAAATACAGAAATTAAGAAATCCGATTTTCCAAATTATTTTTATACTGAAATTCGCATTTATGACGTCAGCATCGCGTCATGATGACGTCAGCACAAAAAAGAAATTTGGCTGAAATATTTTTATATATAAAAATATTTATGATGTCAGCGATGACGTCAGCACGACACATGGCACGCCCAGAGGCTGCCACGTCGCTCTGGTCTATGGACTGGGTCTACGGTTCGGCTCTGGTCCACCGTGGGTGGCGAAGCGCGTGCGCGGCGCCAAGTGGCGCAAATCTTGGCGTTAAGCGTGACAGCTGGACCAATCCTATGGCGACATGCGGCGCAACACAATTAGCCAAAAAATTAATTCAATCTCGTTCGTCCGATTCTAAACGAACGGTCGGGATTCATGTGACCTTTCACCTCATCTCCACCGCGCAGCCCGCATGTGGCTACTCCGTGATCCTCGGATCCAGATCGAACGGCCATGATTAATCTGGCGACGTCGACAGAACGGCGGCGCTGACTCCTCGGTTTCCGCGTGTCACGCGTCAACACGGGACTGGCCCGATGCGCGGTGCGATCTCACCCGCCCGATGTAAAATGGACGGCCGAGATGAACCGAGGCTATTGGCTCTGGCGCGACACGCGGCGCGATCCAAGGCGACCGGCGCGCATCCGACGGCTAAAACATTTACGTGACGCGGTGAAATATAAACCCTACGATCTAGATCTAATCATGAAACTAATCGAAGCAATCTAGACCGTTGATTAAATCTAACGGCTGAGGAGAGAAGATGAGGATTACTGTTCGACGCGTCTCGGGGTGAGTGCTACTCCGGTGCCCTTGGCAACGGCGGGGGTGGACCGACGGCGAAGGAAAAGGCGAAAAATAGCGGCGGCACACAGAGAGCAACTACGACGAGCTCTTGTGAGTGAACGGAGGCGTTTCGGGAGGCGTGCACTAGGGTTATAGGAGCGTCTTGAAATGCGCAGCACGGGGGTGGCAGCGGCGCACTAAATAGCACCTCGACGTGCGCGCAATCCTCCTAAAGCAGGCGGACATGCGGTGGTGTTGCTCGGCGATCTCGCGAGGAAGAAGCGATGTGGCGAAATCCCGGGCGTCCTTGCGTAGTGATCCAACGGGCGAAAACGGTGAAGTGACGCGGCAGCTTCTTAGACACACGATGCCGATCCAACGGGCGAAGCGCGGCGGCGGCTAGGGTTTCAGCGGGGCGGGCTGCGTGGGCGGCGACTTGGTGGGCAGAGCACGATCTTGGGCGGTCAAGGATTTCGGCCCAAGCACTGTTTCGGGGATTTTAAATCCTTTTCGAATAAAAATAATTCGAGAAAATAGTTTTGGCCAAAGAAAATAGTAAAAATATCAGAAAAATTCCAGAAAAATTCTAAAAATTATTTTGAGCTAGTTGGGACTCAAATAAAATATTTCCAATAAAACTTTGCAAAAACTTTTCCATTATTTAATTGTTTTCAGGGAAGGCTTTATTTGAATAATTCTAAATAAATTTCAACAAATTCCCAAAAATTCACAAAAATAAAAAAATACTCCAAATTTTAAATTAGGGAAAAATTTAGGGTGTTACAGTGGTGATCTCAACGACATTCGTTCAAATTGTCCTAAACTTGTAGGTAAATCATCGAAGGAGGAGAAAGAGACAAAGTACAAGCGTCTGTTCAATGACAAGAAGAAAAGGAGCTTCCTAAATAGCAAAGTTGTGCATCGAGTTCTTTCAGCACTTGAACAAGTCAACTTGAGTGATGAAGACTCTGAAAGCAGTGATGAAGATACAATATCCAAAAGTAAGATGAGACAAGACTTGACGGGCTTGTGTCTCATGGCAAGTATGGACAGCTCAACCGAAGATGAACTTGACGATGGTGAAGCGAGGTAAATCCTTCTTACGATGAGCTTTGATGATCTTTGTTGTTCATCTTGATGCGCTTTTAGAGAAAAGAAACAAGAAAATTAAGAAACATGATGTTTTGATTGAATCTTTGAATGCTGAGATTGCTAGACTTAAATCTTTGATTCCTGATGATGATGCTTGCAAATCATGTGACTTAATTTATTCTGAGCTTACTTCACTTAGAAATGTTCATGCTTCAAATCTTGATAAGCTTAGAGATGAAATTGAGAAGAATGAGAAACTTGTTGCTTTGAATTGCAAACAAATTAAAGATGCTAGTTGCTCTACTTCTGATTTGGATGAATCAACTTCCTGTTCTAAATGCTCAATTCTTGAATTGAAGTTGCATGATACTAATGCTAGAGTTTCTCAAATGACAAATGATTTTCTCACTCATGAGGTTCTTTCATGCTCAACTTGTCGCAAGCAAAAAGGAAAAGTGGACGTTTCTTGTAATAATTGTTTAACTCTTTCTTGAAAGGTTGATTACTTGGAAAAATCTTTAGAACGTTTCACTAAAGGAAAGAAAAACCTAAACATGATTTTGGATCAATCAAGGGTTAGCACGCATAACAAAGGTTTAGGTTTTGATTCTTATGCTCATCATAAATCACATTCTCCTACTGTTGTTAAGTCACTTGAAAGTGGAAAATTTGAAATTGTCAATGAGCCTAAAAAAACTGTTTTTAAGTCTGCTGGAGTTTTATCTTCTACTATAATGAATGCAAATATTGCTTCTACTTCTAAAGCTAAACATCGTGTTAAGTACACTTGCACTCATTGTGGTAGAGATAGACCCTTAGTAGATTTTTGCTTTAGACTAGCCAAACAACAAAAGAAAGAAAAGGCTAAGGCTAGGTCTAATTTCAGATAGGCACGCTTTACTCCTCATTATGTGCCTAGGGTGATGCGAACACCTTTTGTTGCTAGAAACACGGGAAAGGGCAAATCTGATTTTGTGCATAAGAATACTCGTGTTGTGCCTCTTCTTTGTGTGTCGTGTTTCTCGATCTTGGATTCCTAAATGCTTTATTTCTAACTTGATGTCGAGGCCTCGACATCTTCTAGTGCTATGTAGGTTTTTCAGATGCGGGTTGGAGAACAGAAACTTAGTGGATCTTGATCTTTTGCAAGATGTGATCAAGACTTGGATGGTTCTCACCCTTGAGATGGCTTTCAAGAGGCATGTGCGATAATTCTTCACCTACTTTGTGAGCTATTTTATACACTCATATCTTTTACATTCACAGATATCTAACTGTGGTATGAGATGAGATGTTTGCTTATATGCTCATATGTATCCCCTGGCATGTTCAATCATGTTATATCTTATATCATGCCTTTTCGTGCTTAGTATTTATCTATCATGATTCATACTTATGCTTAACTGAACATACCGTGATAGCTCAAACGCATGTATATCATCACCTCTTTTTTGATTTCATTGGTCATTCGTTTGAGGGGAGTTAATGGATTTTGGTGAAAATTTCTTTCGTTTGCCTATTGGGAGGTTTGTTCTTTCAGCCTTTTGTTTATAAAATTAACCCCATTGGGCAACAATTTTGAAGAAAGTTTTTAAGATGGTTTGTTTTGAGGGGGAGTTTGTGAAAACTTTGTAATATTTTGTAACATACTTTTTATTTTGTGTGTTTCTTAAATGAAAAACAAAAAAATAATGAAAAAAGTAATGAGCATTGTATTTGATACACATGTGTCATTTGAAGCCATGTTTATGCTACAAGGTCTTTGCAACTTCATATTTATGCATATTGGTGTAGTTTATGTCATGACTACTTAATTGGAATGACAACTTGAATTAAATCTTGTCATGGTTGAACTTTCTTGGCTATCTTGATCCTGCTCAAAAAATGCTAAATATGAAATTTATCAAAGTTAAGAGCTAAAGCTCAAAGAGTGATTGTTGATAAATGCAAGATCAAGGTTATGTACTATCGCACTTCTTCTTTACAAGATTGCTTATCATTGCACTTTGATATGAACTTGGAAGAGGTTGTGTGTGACCAAAACCATGAAACCTTAAGCTTATGAAATGAGGCTTGGCATGGTTGAAAAGTAAGGCTGATGGTTCATATAATTCCTTGCAATTGTTATTGTTGCAATCAATCAATGAATTAGTTTTTCAAGCATAAATAAAGTGCACAAAAATTCAATGTTTTTAGGTTTTGAGATTGCTGAGGAAGGGAGATCATGCCATGCAATAAATTGTTAACAGTACTTGATTTCTAGTTATGCTTACTCTACATTGTCTTTGTGTAGATTTGAGGGTGCAAGTATTTTTGATAGCATGGCTTGGTGATGAATTTGCTACATTTGTGGATGACTTATAATACTCATTACATAAAGAAAATTAAAAACTAAAAACAAACAAAAATATTTTGTTTTCTCTCTTTTGTATTCTTGATGAATCCATTGTCAAATGGGGAGAATTTTGTCACTTAAGAGAATTTTGGAGGAGTTTTTTTTGGAGAACTTTATACATGCTTTAGACATGCACATGTTCTGTACAAATGGTATTCAATCATTCACTCACATTTTTTTCTTCTTAGGGGAGACTTTTTCTATTTTCACCTAGGGGAGTTTTTCACTTTGCATATTTGTCAAAGGGAGAGATTTTGCTTTTTTCACTTTGGCTTTTGATTTTAAAGCTTTTTTATTTCAAAAAATTTTCTTGTGAGGCGAATGCCAATGTTCAATTCTAAGTGGTGTTGCCAATGTTTTCATCAAGGGGGAGATTGTAAAATCATGTGCTGAAAAATTGGCTTAGTAATGAAATTGGCATTGCAAAGTGGTTGTGTTCATGGCATGTACTGTGCTTTTGCACGTGTTGTTTCAGATGATTAATTGATATGCTTGTGATAGCATGGTAATAGTTTTGCTTGATGCAATGCGCTCGTGTGAGTGGTTGCATGAATTGATCTTGAGTCAAGTCGTGGACTTGTGCTCGTACACAGTTTTGTGTTTATTCATGTGCAGGTGTTGCTTGAGGGCGAACGTGGTCAACAGCGGACGGAACTAGGTTCATGGAGGCGAGGTTGGGACTAGGTTCAGGGAGGAACTGAGGTCCTAGTGGTCAAGGATGTCATGCGGGACGTTCGGGCTAGAGAACGGTGCACATGAAGGCTGGTTAGTCACGTGAGTGCGGCAGGTGGACCGTACGTGTGCACGTGTGAATTTTGGGTAGTTTGCATGTATTGGGCCGTGTTGGGCCAGATGGATATGCATGCGAACTGTTGCTCATTATAAATAGGAGAGGGATGTCTCCTGTTTAGATGACAGAGTTAGGTATTAGGGTTTGTACTCTTTTATTTGGAGTACTGTAAACAGACTAGAAAAGAAGAAATAAAGAATTATATTTTCGTCAGCCAGCCAAATGCATGCACCGAAATCTTCACGTGGTGCGACAGTATACACGATGCTACAGTGATTGCGCGGCTACTGTTCATGCACGCCTTAATCGGTTTCTGTTCTCTCCCTGTGCTGGTTCTCTTAGATTGATTCACTGGTTATCATGATTCTTTGCATTTCTTCTTGATTTGATCCATCCAAAACCTTCCTAGGATATTAACTTAGTGTCTCTCAAAGTTTCGTTGGTTAATCTTTTGTAGATTGTGATTAATCACGGAATTAGGGTTAGATCAGTTCTTGTCATAATCTGTAATAGCATGCTTGGGAGGTCAATAACTTTTGATCCGTAGGTGCGATCGAGTTGATCCTTTTTTTTGTTAGATGCGTATTGAAATATAGTTTATATAGTTAAAATTTTAGGTCAATCCGAATGTTGGATCTCAGGGAATTAGCGATTTACAGAACGCATATACTCTGTTTTGTTGAATACGAAGCAATTATTTCAGTCCGAATTGAGGTGAATTTTTAGTAGATCAAAAATTTGATTTTAGCTTCTGCGCAATCATTCACCCCCCTCTGATTGCTAGTTTAGTATATATCGATCCTACAGAATAGGTTAACCGGCACAAGCACGAAGGTGATAAGAGTAGTGAAAGTATTACCCGGGCCAGGCGAGCACAGGCATGACTGTAAAAGTCGTTCCTTTCTCTCTCCTCCTCCGAGTCGTCCAGGAACTTCAAGCCATCCTCCTCATCAACCCACGCGGTTTTCATTATGAGTTGAGGACGGGCAAGAGTCGGCGGAACTCTGGAGATCTCTTCAACCTCGGGGGAGGGATGGGAGATGGGCTCTTGAGCAGCAGGACCCGACGCCGAAGCATGGGGTGTCGATGAAGGCGACCAGGGCTCGGTGGGCGCTCCTGTGTCCACGGGCGAGGCCTCCTCAACCAAGACACGAACGTCCTGGGGCTCAGTTTCTTTAGGGGCCCTGGACGGTGTCTCGACAGGAACATCGTACGAAGGATTCCTACAAGAAGAACGATGAGTAAATAATTCGGCAAAACGCGTCGAATAAGAGTCGATGGGGCATCAAACCTGTCGGACTTCTTCATTCTCATTGGGGGCTTCTTTCGGGTGGTAGAGCTACTCCCGGAGGGACCACTCGGGGCGCTACAAACTGGAACCCTGGGCTCCTCCCGACTGCCCGAGTCTCTCGAAATTGGACTCGGCTGCACCACGGGCTCGTGGGGAACAGGAGCCGAAGACACTGGGGCTCGTGCTAGCGGTTCCTGAATTTTGGGACCACCAGTCGGGCGCCAGGGCTTCGCAGGGTCCTTGGCAATCGCTTTCTTCACCTTCTTGGCAGCGGGGTCTCTGGCCGGGGAGCTCGCGGGTCGTTTAAAAGGAGCGCTCTTATGAACGGGCATCTCCGGGAGGGGCGCATCGCTAAAGAGAGCCAACCAATCCTGAAAAGGAGTATTACAACTGTTAAAAGACATTCAGAGACCAATGTGGGAGTTTATCAGCTAAACTTTCTTACCTCAAGAGGAGGATTTGATGCAGTGAAGGACTTCGGGCATTTGGCAGTGGACATCTCAACGCTCGGGATGAAAAAGTCACCTACCCGAGCATACACTTGCTCCTTCGACACTGCTTCGGGCAGTTCCCGGGTTGGATCGTCTTTTCCTTCAAATGCGTATCCCAGATGGACTCGCTCCTTCAAAGGTTGTATCCAGCGAGCAGCAAAATGGAGGGCGAGGCCAACTCCCGTGAGACCGTCTTCTTTTAATTTCTCAATCAGTGCCAAAAGGTCATGCACCTGGTCCATGTCGGCAGCATTGGGAACAGATATCCAAGAAAGGGACACCTTAGGCTGGCGCCCAACAAAGGAGGGGAGAGCAGGATCAGGATGCCAGCCTTTATTGGAAGTTTCGTAGGGAATAGCAAAGTAGTTTTTCTTTAACCCCTCCCGTAGCTGAAATCCGGCTCCCCCAATTACCTTGGGGTCGCTCTTTGAGGGATAAGGTTTCAAAAGGTAGAAATGGCGAAAGAGATCGAAATGGGGGCGGATGCCCAAGAAAGCCTCAAAGAGGTGAACAAAGAGAGAGATCTGCAGGATGGAATTGGGATTCAAATTCACCAATTCAATGCCGTAAAAGAAGAGAAGACCGCGAAGAAAGGCGCAGGCAGGGAGGCCCAGCCCGCGTTGGAAGAAGGTTTCAAAAACCACAATCTCTTCGGAACGGGGGGTAGGGATGGATTCACCTGCGGCCTGTAACATCCCAAAATTTGAGTTTTGGAATGTTTGATTTCAAAAATAAACCATTTGAAGTTCTCTTGAATTAATTCCAGCTTAATTTGAATTTTCCTTAAATGAAAGGATTTAATTTGATTAAACTATTCATCAAACTAAAGATTTTTAGTTTTAGTTGGGTTTATTATGCTCCAAGGAATTTTATGGTATTTTTGGGGATTTTTCTGAATTTATTTGCTATTTATTTGAATTTATTCGCTTTTATTTGAATTTTTGGATTTTTCTTAAATCGGAAAATGAATTTTATTTCCAAAAGCCTCTCGGGCCCAATCTCCGCCGGCCTGTTTCTCTTGGCCCACCTCAAAGCCCGCTTCACGCAGCCGCCAGCCCAGCCAGCCCACGCGCCACCGCCGTCGGATGGACGACACGTGGACGGTTGAGATGCGTACCACGCCGCCTGCTGCGTGCCTAACCCTAGCCGCCGCCGCGCCGAAACCGCGTCCGCCGTCGCCCTTGGAGTCTGGGTTGGACACGGTCTCCGAGGCTGCTATTTAAGCCGCCGCACCCCCTCCGAGGTTCGCCATTTTCCGTCTCCCCGTTTGCCCTTCTTCTCACCGCCCGAGGCCTCGCTGTCGCGTCATGCGACCTCGCCGGAGTCCGCCGCCCTCATCCGAGCGTTCGCTGCTGTTCTTCGCCGCCCGGTGCATCTCCGCCGCCGCCGTTGCTTTTACGCCTTGCCGCGTCGCCCCCTCCCGGTCGCCTTGTCCCGGCCCGATCCATCGCCGTCGCGCGTCGCCGCGCCTTCTTCCTCACCTCCGGTAAGCCGCGCCGCCGCTCGCCGTCGCTCCTCGCTGCGAGCCTCGGCCGTTCGATCGTTGGTGTGCGGCTCAGATCGCGCCACGCCCTTCGCCGCCGCAGCCCCGCTCCTTGGCCGTCCGATCTGGCCCTCTCGTCAGATGTGCTGTCTTGGCCGCTTACGTCAGCCGCTGCGTGAGCCGAGCCGCCCGTGTCAGCGTTGACGTCAGCCGTGCGCCGAGTGAACGGTGAACCGGTGCAGTGCCATGGACCCAGTCCACCGTGAACCCGATGACGTCAGCGTTGCGCAATAAATCCTTTTTCCGTATAAAAATAAATCCATAAATTCTGATTTTCTGATTATCTGTATTTTCTCTGAATTTAATCTTTCGGAGACCCGTTCTCGCTCATACGAACTCCGATTGAGGCGATTCGAGTTTCTAAATTTTTCTAAAATCAAGATCTATCTTCCAGAGCCATTTATTTTCAGTTTTGAGCTTGTTTGAGTCTCTGTTTTGTATTTATTTGGTTTCGTTGCTTCTTTTCCGGTGAGCGCTAATTCGAGGAGCAAGCGAAGACTTTCAAGACCAAGACTCAGCACCAGATCAGCAAGGCAGGTCGTAACCTTTGATCATATCGATCCTATGTTTGCAAAGTAATTTGTTTTATACACTTGAATGCTATTTACGTATCAATGTTTATTTAATGGGAGTAGATGTATACCTAGTTGACATTATGCCACCTTGATTAGTTGTATGCCATGTATCCATTGTTAAACCTAGGTTGGGACATTACTAGTTGGACATAATCATTATACCAACATTGGGTTAGCGTAGCTATGCTTAGACATGCCTAGATATACGTTGGAATTCATATCACATGTTGAATAATGTTAATCTTGACTTAATGAGATATTGAATCGTGGGCGTTAGCCCTTTGTTGTAAAATTTGTTGTACCATGGCGGGTTTGCCATTGGTCTTGGTTGAACAATTGTTTTCCCTCAGGCAAGAGATCGTGCAGTAAAGGGGGTGCTTTCTAGCACATTGGGATGTGGATGTCTTGCCTGAGACAACTTAAGGACTTAATCTTGTGCGCCATTGAACTGGGCCTAACCGTACTACCATATGTCTGGAATGGGACAGGCCTAGCTGATTAATTTGCAATGTCTAGCCTTGAGTACTGCCAGTTGGTGGTGTGGGTTCCGGGATGGACGGGTAGATTAGCAAGGGGCAAGAGGGGGCCCTAATGGGCGAAACCTTAGCGGGCAGTACCGAGTTTAGACGGTGCATTGTAAAGGCTTTGTCATGATATCTCTGCGACACACCAAAGGAAGTGTGTTAATATCGATTGCGCAAAGAAATTTCATGTCTTGTGGGTAAAGTTGTACAACCTCTGCAGAGTGTAAAACTATTCGAATAGCCGCGTCCGCGGTCATGGACAAAGCCCGGGAATTTCACACGGGGTATAGAGTGTTTCATAAAATGTGGAATGTGGAATTGTTGGGATGTAAATGGGGAGTTCACTGTTGTTTTGTTGTCTATCATTGATCTACCAGTTATTTATTTATCTTTTCATAAATATGCTTTCAATCTATTTATTGTATTTCAATTCAAGCTGTTGCTTTCTGCAAATGAACTATATAGCCAAACTTGTCAAGCCGTGCATAAATATATTGCATCAATTCCCTACGGCTTGCTGAGTACCTTTGTACTCACGGCTTTATGCCCTTGTTGATCAGTTGCTGAAGGAGATAATGAATATCATGAGGAGGAATTCTATGAAGACTACGTGGATTAGGAAGGCGTTCCCCAGACGATTGCCTGTGGCATGTCGAATGGCTCAAGTTATCTTTTCCGCTGCAATAGTATTTGTTTCTTAAGCCCTTAAGGCATAATGATGTAAACTTTGACCATAAGGTCGTTTGCTTTATTTAATAACAAATTGCTTCTTCTTAGTTAATTCGTTGTATGGAATGGTATTTCATCTATGTTTCCACTGTGTGCACTAGCGTGATCCTGGACTAGTGCAGTATACACAGAGGGTTTCAGATTTGCAAATCCGGGTCCCGACAGAGATGGTATCAGAGCCATATCAACTGTAGGTCGCTATCCTAGTTAGCATGGTCTTCAAAATTATTCTCTAAATCAAACCAACAAAATTGGTACTTAATAGTTTTCGTCTCCTCTCGTCTTATTCTTAGGTTCTTATTTCTCTCCTTTGCTGAGACATTGATTTGAAATTTAAATTGCACTTATCTTATGAAACTTCTCAAAACCTCGAGCCTTTTGCAAGGAATCAAATCAAGGGAGACGATGAATCAAGCCATCAAAGACTTATCCGAGAAGACTACCATATAAGATAGGGTTTTGTGCTCAGCGGTGTTTGAGCATGTTTTCCCCTTTTCAGTTCAGTTACGTTTAGTCTGCGTATACTAGGATTTTCATTGCTTGTGTGCCTGGTGTGTTGCACCCTTGCCCCAAGCACGGTGTTGCAACCATACCTTTAATTAAAAAAAAACTTTATTTGTCTCTTTAATTTGAAGCCTTTCGGCTGTATCCTTTTGTTCTTGGGTATTACCTTCTCCCCTAGATGATCTTACCACTCGTCTACTGCTTTTCCCACTTACCTATCAACCCTTGTGCTGCATCTCAGATGGTTGACACTCGTTCTAGAGCCGGTCGCAGTTCTCCAGGAGATGCCAGTGCTAGCGCCAACCCCAATCCCTATGCACCGCCACCTCCAGCAGTGACAGATCAGAACATGGGACATTTTCTGGCAGCTCAGACTCAGCTAATGAACACCATGATGCAGAACATGAACAATATGATGAATCAGCAGAACCAGACTGCAGTTGCCCTAGCTAACCAGTTGAACTAGCAGAACCAAGATGCTGTTGCACCTCCTCAAGCTCGTCTCCAGTCCAAGCTAGCAGAATTTATGAGGACTCGTCCGCCAACTTTCTCAAACTCTTCAGAACCATTGGACGCAGATGATTGGATCCGCTCCATTGAGAAGAAGCTTGCAATTGCCCAGTGCACCGATCGTGAGAAGGTTCTCTATGCCGCTCATCGGTGGAGGGCACCGATTGAATGGTGGGAGAACTACTGATGCCGCCCATGATGACCCTCGGACTATCACTTGGGCGAGTTTTCCCTCGCTTTCCGCCACTCTCATATTCCAGATGGCAAGGTTGAAATGAAGAAGAATGAATTCCGAGAGCTTAAGCAAGAAGGGATGTCAGTGAGTGAATACCTCAACAAGTTCACTCAACTTGCTCGCTACGCTCCAGAGGATGTAGCCACAGATGATGCTCGCCAGAAGAAGTTCAAGCGTGGACTCAATCCAGGACTAAAGGTGCAAGTCATTGGCAATGACTATGCAGATTTCCAGCATCTGGTAGATAAAGCTATGCTTATTGAGGAATCTCGTAGGGAATTGGAAGAATCTCGTAAGAGAAAGATGATGCAACATGGAGCCCATCAGAGTCACCAGCAGAGAGTCAGAACCAATGCTCAACAGCCTGCTCGCTTCACTCCTCCGAATGCAAGGAGGACCCCTGCACCAGCACCTCGCCCAGCTCCCTAAGGAATCGCAACGTCAACACCAACAGCAATCCACCTCAGAGGACCCGTAATCCAGCTGCAGGAGTCACATGTTTCAACTGTCATGAACTCGGTCATTATGCAAATAATTGCCCAAGAAAGCAAGCCGTGACGCCAGTCCGTTTCAACTTGGGATCTACACCAGCCAAGACCCCTGCCCCTGGATCAGGACGTGGAGCGCCCCAGACTCCTAACCAAGCCACCAGGACTCCGCCGCCTGCTGGAAGAGGCCGTGTTAATCACATCACCACCGAGGACGCCCAGTCTGCACCAGATGTCATACTAGGTAAGTAAGCTCCTAGTCGACTCAGCATCTGCCATGGTTTTGTTTGATTCTGGAGCTACGCATTCGTTTGTTTCTCGGAGTTTTGCTGCAAATCATCAATTAAAGACAATGCCTCTTAAGACTATTTTATTAGTGCAATCTCCTGGTTCTGATTTGAGTACGAACCAAGGCTGCCTCGAAGTTAAGATATTAATTGGAGGGGTAGAATTTCTAGCCAACCTTATTGTCCTAGACACCAAGTCCCTAGATGTGATCGAAGGAATGGATTGGCTTTCCAAGAACCAAGCAGTTTTGGATTGTGGGAATAGAGTGATCACCTTAACCAGTCCAGATAGAGCCAAGTTAAAAGTTCAAGCCGATTCAGATCAGTCCGAAGGGATTAGAGTTTGCAGTGCCAAAGGAATATGTTTGGAAGATGTGCCAGTCGCCAGCGATTTTCCTGATGTGTTTCCGGATGAATTGCCTGGGATGCCACCGAATCGAGATATAGAGTTCTTGATAGAACTAGTTCCTGGAACACCACCCATTTCCAAGAGACCTTATAGGATGCCTGCTAATGAGTTAGCTGAAGTAAAGAGACAGATCAAAGAGCTACAAGATCAAGGTTTTGTTCGACCAAGTTCTTCGCCATGGGGAGCGCCAGTTCTTTTAGTTGAAAAGGAAGATGGAACTCAGAGAATGTGTGTAGATTATCGCTCACTCAATGAGGTCACCATCAAGAACAAGTACCCTCTGCCAAGAATCGATGATTTGTTTGACCAACTTCAAGGAGTCGGAGTATTCTCGAAGATTGACCTAAGATCAGGATACCACCAGTTGAAGATTCGTCAAGAGGATATACCCAAAACAGCTTTTGTTACTCGGTGTGGACAGTATGAGTATACTGTGATGTCTTTTGGATTGACCAATGCCCCTGCCTACTTCATGACCTTGATGAATAAGGTATTCATGGAATATTTGGATAAGTTTGTTGTTGTTTTCATTGACGACATTCTGATCTACTCCAAAAGTGAGGAAGAACATGAGGATCACTTGCGCCAAATTTTAACGAAGCTAAGAGGGAATCAGCTTTATGCAAAGTTCAGTAAATGTGAGTTCTGGATGAAAGAAGTTGCTTTCTTAGGACATGTCATATCAGCAGAAGGAGTCGCTGTTGACCCTGGTAAGGTACGAGATGTGCTAAGTTGGGAGTCACCCAAGACGGTACTCCAAATCTGAAGTTTTCTTGGAATGGCGGGATATTATCGCAGTTTCATAGAAGGATTTTCTAGAAAAGCTAGACCGCTCACTCAACTCTTAAAGAAGGAGAAGAAATTTGTTTGGACACCAGAGTGTGAGCAAAGTTTTCAAGAATTAAAGAAGTGTTTGACAAGCGCAAAGTGCTTATCCGCGGATAATAGGAAGGATTTTGAGATATTCTGTGATGCATCCCGATAAGGACTCGGTTGTGTGTTAATGCAAGATAAGAAGGTTGTAGCGTATGCTTCGCGACAACTAAGGCCACATGAAGTTAACTATCCTACCCATGATTTGGAATTAGCAGCCGTAGTGCATGCTTTAAAGATTTGGCGTCACTATCTCATTGGTAATCGTTGTGAAGTTTATACTGATCACAAGAGTTTGAAGTATATCTTTACCCAAGCTGACCTCAATTTGAGACAAAGAAGATGGTTGGAATTGATCAAGGACTATGACATTGGGATTCATTATCATCCAGGCAAAGCCAATGTCGTAGCCGATGCTTTGAGTAGAAAGAGTTACTGCAATACTCTCATGATTAAGGAAAGTCAGCCAGCCCTTTATAAGGAATTTTAGAAGCTTAGTTTGGAATTGGTCCAGGAAGGTTATTTAGCTACTTTGGAAGTACGCCCTACGTTGGAAGATCAGATTCGAGAGGCACATGTAGAAGATGCTGATGTCAAGGAGATTAAGAGCAATATGAAGAAAGGAAAATCCCCAGGTTTCTCTAAAGATGAACAAGGTACTATTTGGTATGAGAAGCGTATTTGCGTACCAGATCAGAAAGAGCTTAAGGAGTTGATTCTCAAGGAAGCGCATGAGACTTTATACTCCATTCATCCTGGAAGTACCAAGATGTATCAAGACATCAAGGAAAGGTATTGGTGGCCTAGTATGAAGCGTGAGATTGCAGAGTATGTTGCACTTTGTGATGTCTGCCAGAAGGTCAAGGCAGAGCATCAGAGGCCAGCAGGATTGCCGCAACCATTGAAGATTCCAGAGTGGAAGTGGGAAGAAATTGGTATGGATTTCATTACCGGATTTCCTAAGACCCAAGCAGGTTATGACTCGATCTGGGTAATAGTCGATCGATTAACTAAGGTAGCTCACTTTATTCCAGTTAAGACTACCTATGCTGGAGATAAATTAGCAGAATTATATATGTCAAGGATCGTCAGTCTTCACGGAGTGCCTAAGAAGATAGTGTCTGATAGAGGAAGCCAATTTACCTCTCGTTTTTGGCGAGTGCGCATGAAGCCATGGGAACTCATCTCGATTCAAGATCGCCTATCACCCTCAAACCGATGGATGGTGGCGTGTGAATCGATTCTTGAAGATATGTTAAGAGCTTGTGCCTTAACTTATGGTGCTAAGTGGGACAAGTGTTTGCCCTATGCCGAGTTTTCGTACAACAATAGTTATCAAGCCAGTCTGCAAATGTCGCCTTTTGAAGCCTTATATGGAAGAAAGTGCAGAACCCCTCTCAACTGGAAGGAGTCAGGAGAAAGACAATTGTTTGGCCCTACCATATTGCAAGAAGCCGAAGAGCAAGTCCAATTAATTCGAGATAGGTTGAAGATAGCTCAAAGCAGACAAAAGAGTTATGCAGATAATCGTCGTCGAGATTTGAGTTTCGAGCCCAGTGATTATGTTTATCTCAGAGTCACCCCTCTCAAAGGAGTTAAGAGATTTCAAGTAAAAGGAAAGCTTGCCCCTAGATATGTGGGACCGTTCAAAATCTTGGAACGAAGAGGAGAGGTTGCCTACAAGTTAGAATTGCCTCAGTCTTTTGCCGGATTCCATATGTGGTCCATGTATCGCAAGTTGAAGAAATGCCTACGTGTGCCAGAGGAACAGATGCCATTGGAAGCCATTGATTTGCAAGAGGATCTTACCTACAAGGAGCAACCAGTGAAAATTTTGGATATATCCGAGCGTATCACGAGGAGCAAGATCATCCGTTTATGCAAGGTCCAGTGGAGCAATCATTCAGAAGAGGAAGCAACTTGGGAGCGAGAAGAAGATTTGAAGTCCGAGTTTCCCCACATATTCCCTAGCCAGCCTGAATCTTGGGGTCGAGATTCCATTTAAGGGAGGGAGGTTTGTAACATCCCAAAATTTGAGTTTTGGAATGTTTGATTTCAAAAATAAACCATTTGAAGTTCTCTTGAATTAATTCCAGCTTAATTTTAATTTTCCTTAAATGAAAGGATTTAATTTGATTAAACTATTAATCAAACTAAAGATTTTCAGTTTTAGTTGGGTTTATTATGCTCCAAGGAATTGTTTTGTATTTTTGGGGATTTTTCTGAATTTATTTGCTATTTATTTGAATTTATTCGCTTTTATTTGAATTTTTGGATTTTTCTTAAATCGGAAAATGAATTTTATTTCCAAAAGCCTCTCGGGCCGAATCTCCGCCGGCCCGTTTCTCTCGGCCCGCCTCGCCTGGCCCAGCCGCTTGCACCGACCAGACTAGCCCCGTGCCACCGCCGTCGGATGGACGACACGTGGACGGTTGAGATGCGGCCACGTCGCCGCCGCGCGTGCCCTAACCCTAGCCGCCACCGCGTCGAAACCGCGTCCGCCGTCGCCCTTGGAGTCTGGGTCGGACACTGTCTCCAAGGCTGCTATTTAAGCCGCCGCACCCCCTCCGAGGTTCGCCATTTTTCGCCGCCCCGTTTGCCCTTCTTCTTACCGCCCGAGGCCTCGCCGTCGCGTCGTACGACCTCCCCGGAGTCCGCCGCCCTCATCCGAAGTGTTCCGCCGCCTGTTCTTCACCGTCGGTGCGTCTCCGCTGCCGCCGTTTGCTTTTCCGCCTTGCCCGCGTCGCCCCCTCCCCAGTCCGCCTTGTCCCCGGCCTGATATCGCCGTGCGCCGTTCGCCGCGCCTTCTTCCTCACCTCCGGTAAGCCCCGCGCCGCCGCTCCGCCGTCGCTCCTCGCTGCGAGCCTCGGCCGTTCGATCATTGGTGTGCGGCTTAGATCGCGCCACGCCCTTCGCCGCCGCAGCCCCGCTCCTTGGCCGTCCGTCCGCCATCTCACCGGATGCGTGACGCGTGGCGCTGCTCGTGGCCGGCGTGGCCGCTACGTCGACCCGCTGCGTCTACCGAGCCACCGCGTCGCCGATGACGTCTACCGTCGCGCGGGTGCACGGTGAACCGGTGCAGTGCCGTGGACCCAGTCCACCGTGAACCCGATGACGTCAGCGTTGCGCAATAAATCCTTTTTTCGTATAAAAATAAATCTAGAAATTCTGATTTTCTATATTTTCTCTGAATTTAATCTTTCGGAGACCCGTTCTCGCTCATACGAACTCCGATTGAGGCGATTCGAGTTTCTAAATTTTTCTAAAATCAAGATCTATCTTCCAGAGCCATTTATTTTCAGTTTTGAGCTTGTTTGAGTCTCTGTTTTGTATTTATTTGGTTTCGTTGCTTCTTTTCCTGTAGACGCTAATTCCGAGGGAGCAAACGAAGACTTTCAAGACCAAGACTCAGCACCAGATCAGCAAGGCAGGTCGTAACCTTTGATCATATCGATCCTATGTTTGCAAAGTAATTTGTTTTATACACTTGGATGCTATTTACGTATCAATGTTTATTTAATGGGAGTAGATGTATACCTAGTTGACATTATGCCACCTTGATTAGTTGTATGCCATGTATCCATTGTTAAACCTAGGTTGGGACATTATTAGTTGGACATAATCATTATACCAACATTGGGTTAGCGTAGCTATGCTTAGACATGCCTAGATATACATTGGAATTCATATCACATGTTGAATAATGTTAATCTTGACTTAATGAGATATTGAATTGTGGCCGTTAGCCACTGTTGTAAAATTTGTTGTACCATGGCGGGGTTTGCCATTGGTCTTGTTTGAACGAATTGTTTTCCCTCAGGCAAGTGATCGTGCAGTAAACGGGGTGCTTTCTAGCACATTGGGATGTGGATGTCTTGCCTGAGACAACTTAAGGACTTAATCTTGTGCGCCATTTAACTGGGCCTAACCGTACTACCGCATGTCTGGAATGGGACAGACCTAGCTGATTAATTTGCAATGTCTAGCCTTGAGTACTGCCAGTTGGTGGTGTGGGTTCCGGGATGGACGGGTAGATTAGCAAGGGGCAAGAGGGGGCCCTAATGGGCGAAACCTTAGCGGGCAGTACCGAGTTTAGACGGTGCATTGTAAAGGCTTTGTCATGATATCTCTGCGACACACCAAAGGAAGTGTGTTAATATCGATTGCGCAAAGAGATTTCATGTCTTGTGGGTAAAGTTGTACAACCTCTGCAGAGTGTAAAACTATTCGAATAGCCGCGTCCGCGGTCATGGACAAAGCCCGGGAATTTCACACGGGGTATAGAGTGTTTCATAAAATGTGGAATGTGGAATTGTTGGGATGTAAACGGGGAGTTCACTGTTGTTTTGTTGTCTATCATTGATCTACCAGTTATTTATTTATCTTTTCATAAATATGCTTTCAATCTATTTATTGTATTTCAATTCAAGCTGTTGCTTTCTGCAAATGAACTATATAGCCTTCCTTGTCAAGCCATGCATAAATATATTGCATCAATTCCCTACGGTTTGCTGAGTACCTTTGTACTCACGGCTTTATGCCCTTGTTGATCAGTTGCCGAAGGAGATAATGAATATCATGAGGAGGAATTCTATGAAAACTACGTGGATTAGGAAGGCGTTCCCCAGACGATTGCCTGTGGCATGTCGAATGGCTCAAGTTATCTTTTCCGCTGCAATAGTATTTGTTTCTTAAGCCCTTAAGGCATAATGATGTAAACTTTGACCATAAGGTCGTTTGCTTTATTTAATAATAAATTGCTTCTTCTTAGTTAATTCGTTGTATGGAATGGTATTTCATCTATGTTTCCACTGTGTGCACTAGCGTGATCCTGGACCAGTGCAGTATACACAGAGGGTTTCGGATTTGCAAATCCGGGTCCCGACACGGCCGATCGTGCAGAGATCAAAGTCAGGGCTGGAAAAAACCCGTCATCCACCATGGATTGCAACTGCTCCTCCGTCGTGATCGAGGTGGTCCAATCTTGAGGCAAAGGCTGCGAGGAGGTGTCTTTGGAAGAATGAGAAGTCATTTTTGGAGGAAAAGATCAACGGCAGCGCAAAGGTGCGAGTGCAACAGCCGTTAACCCTAGCGGCGGAGAAGGCGGAGAGACAAAGGGAGCAGAAGAGGCAGGCGTATGCGATGGGAAAAATGAACCATCGGCTTAGTCTTTAAAGAGGGAAAATTAGGTTTTCGCCGAATCGGCGGGAAAGAGATTGATCCTGCTCTATGCTTCGTAATGATTTGCTAGCCTGGTGTCCAGACATACAGAGGCAGTTATGGTTTGACCAAGTCATATTTGGGACACGTTGCTCCCTACGATGGGATGCTTAACCACCTATCGAACTAAGCGAGACGTGGGTGTCCTCCACTTCAGATTAAAAATATCTTCTTGTGAAATGCCCCATGTTGGGTCGCTAGGTGGTTACCGCATGACGGAATCATATATCACGAGTTGAGCCTGATAAGGCACGGTTCCAATGGTATGCCCCAAGATGGGTCGATAAGCTGTGCATCGTAGTAAACGAGTACGGATACCGTTCGGATAAACCTTGATATGTTCCAAGTCAGACCAGAGCTGTATCCTACACCAGTCAGATATAAGTATCACTCAGCCATGAACCAAGAAAATCCTGATACGCTCCAAGTCGAGCCTAAGCTATATCCTACGGCAGTCGGATATAGGTATCACTCAGCCTAGAGCCATGAGAATATGATATGTCCCAAGTCGGACCAGAGCTATATCCTACAGCAGTTGGATATAGGTATCGCTCGGCCAAGATCCACGCAAATCCTAATATTTCCCATGTCAGACCTAAAATATAACCTAAGACGATTGGATGCGAAGATCTCTCGACCAAAGAGCCATGCAAGCTTCGATGTACCCCAAGCTGGGTCTAAGCTATGTTAAGTGACAATCATGGAAAACACTTGAAAAAGGTATTTCTTTATTATATATAAATTCCTCAGGCATTATGCCTGGGAAAACATTTTTAACAGGGGCTTACACCTCACCGCGGCGCACGCGGCCAAGCGCCTCCACAAGAACTTCCTTGACCTCATGAAGGGCTGAGAAAATCTCGAGGAAGACGTTGACGGCGGTGAGGTCGAGGGCGGCGACTGTGTCCTCCGCTCATTCAGCCATGGAGACGTCAAAAAGTGCCCACTCTTCGGCGAGCTCTGGGTCCTAGTTGTCCATGAGATTCCTCAAGAAGAAAGTGAGGCTTGACGTAAGAAATGGAGGACTAAGCGTGAGAGAATTCTAAAAGTGCTGGTTCGCCTTTTATAGCTAATACGATAAGGTTGAAGTAAATGCGAGGATGTAAAGACATTAGAAGAAGAGGAGACATAGAGTTACTATGGTTCAGAAGCCAAAGAGATTTTTGGAAAAATAATTGACTCAAGAGGTCAAAACAACTTCGAAGACTGTCCAAGGATATATTCGAGTCCTTCATAATCCCCTTTCTGCAAGAAGAAACATTCAAATCAAAGAAGAAACCAGTCAGAGGTTTATGCTAGAAGCTGAGAACTTTGATCCAAAGTTGAGGTCCAGATGAAGATATAGCAATCGGATCATGAATCACTCGGGGGCTACTGTGGAATATATGAAACCAGGTGTCTTCATAACCGGCCCAGAAGTGCCTGAGGGAGAGATAGGGCCGAGAGGAAGGCCCAAAGGATAAGCTCCGCGCCAAGCCTTGCTGCCTTGCGGAAGGGGATACATCCTATAGACAGTTGAACATGCATTTAGATATAAAAGATACGATTGTAATCCGAGTTGTTAACAGGGTAGATAAAGATGTAAACTCTATCCTGTAACCGATTAGAATCATGTAACCAATCAAAATCCCCTAACCGATCGGGACTCTATAAACCGCCCCACCCCCACTATATAAGAGAGAGGGCGGGCGACAATAGAGCATACGAGCAATCTTAGACCCAAGAGATCCATATAATCCCAGCTCACAGGACTAGGGTATTACCTCCTCCGTCGAGGGTCTGAACCTGTCTAAGCCTTTGTCTTGTGTGACCTTCGAGTTTGAGATCTAGCGCCTGCCTCATAAATTTATTGTCGACTACAAAAGTCGACACCGTCTTCCTTTAATTTATCAATCAGCACCAAGAGATCCTGCACCTGATCCATATCGCTAGCATTGAGAACAGATGTCCAAGAAAGGGACACCTTAGGTTGGCGCCCGACAAAAGAAGGGAGAGCAGGATTAGGATTGGCACAATAGAACCATTCCTGGTGCCAGCCTTTATTTGAAGATTTGAAGGGAATGGCAAAGTAGGTTTTCTTTAATCTTTCCCGCAATTGAAATCCGGCTCCCCCAATTACCTTGGGGTCGCTTTTTGAGGGATAAGGCTTTAAAAGGTAAAGGTGGCGAAAGAGATTGAAATGAGGGCGGATGCCCAAGAATGCCTCGCAGAGGTGAACGAAGATGGAGATTTGCAGGATAGAATTGGGATTCAAGTTCACTAATTCAATACCATAGAAAAAGAGAAGACCGCGAAGAAAAGCGTAGGCAGGAAGGCCCAGCCCGCGTTGGAAGAAAGATTTGAAAACCAAAATTTCTTCAGAACGAGGGGTAGGGATGGATTCACCTGCGGCCGGTCATGCGGAAATTAAAATCAGGGCTAGAAGAACCCCGTCATCCGCCATGGACTTCAACCGCTCTTCCGTCGTTATCGAGGTGGTCCAATCTTGGGGCAAAGGCAGCGAGGAGGTGTCTTTGGAAGAATGAGAAGACATTTTTGGAGGAAAGATCAACGACAGCGCAAAAATGCGAGAGCAGCAACAGTTAACCCTAGCGGCGGAGAAGTCAGAGAGACAGGGAAGCAGAAGGGGCAGGAATGCGCGGTGGAAAAAATGAACCATCGATCAATGCACGGCTTAGTCTTAAAAGGAGGAAAAATCAGGTTTTCGCTGAGTCAGCGGGAAAAGATTGCAGAACACCTAACCCTGCTCTATGCTTCGTAATAATTCGCTAGCTCGGCGTCCTGACATACGGAGGCAGTCATGGTTTGACTAAGTCATATTTGGGACACGTTGCTCCCCACGATGGGATATTTAACCACTTATCGAACTAAGCGGGACGTGAGTATCCTCCAGTTTGGATTAAAAATATCTTCTTGTGATATACCCCACGTTGGGTCGCTAGATGGTTACCGCATGGCGGAATCATATATCACGGGTTGAGCCTGATAAGGCACGGTTCCAATGGTATGCCCCAACATGGGTCGATAAGCTGTGCATCGTAATAAACGAGTACGGATACCGTTCGGATAAACCTTGGTATGTCCCAAGACAGACTAGAGCTATATCCTACACCAGTCGGATATAGGTATCACTCGGTCATGAGCCAAGAAAATCCTGATACGCTCCAAGTCGAGCCTAAGCTATATCCTATAGCAGTGGTATATGGGTATCACTTGGCCAAGAGCCACGTAAATATGATACGCTCCAAGTCGAGCCTAAGCTATATCCTACAGCCGTCGGATATGGGTATCACTCGACCAAGAGCCATGTAAATATGATACGCTCCAAGTCGAGCCTAAGCTATATCCTACAGCAGTCGGATATGGGTATCACTCAGCCAAGAGCCACGTGAATATGATATGTCCCAAGTCGGACGAGCTATATCCTCTGTGATCGGATATAGGTATCACTCGGCCAAGAGCCGCGCAAATCTTAATATGTCCCAAGTTGGACCTAAGATATACCCTGCGACAGTCGGATATGGATATCACCCGACCAAAAAGCCATGCAAGCTTTGATATACCCCAAGTTGGGTCTAAGCTATGTCTAACGACAGTCATAGATATCACTCGGAAGGTATTTCTTTATTATATAAATTCCCCAAGCATTAAGCCTGGGAAAGACTCTCTCACATTTACAGGAGTATTATACTTCTCCGCGGCGCACACGACCAAGCGCCTCCACGAGAGCTTCCTTAGCCCTATGAAGGGTGGGGACAATTTCGAGGAAGGCGTCAACGGCGGCGCGGTCGAGGGCAACAACCTTTTCTTCAGCCCATTCGGCCATGGAGAAGTCGAATAGTGCCCACTCCTCGGCAAGTTCTGGATCCCGGCTATCCATGAAATCCCTCAGGAAGAAGGTGGAGCTTGGTGCAGGAAAATGGAGGACTAAGTGTGAGAGAATAAATTCTAAAAGCACTGGTTCGCCTTTTATAGCTGATACGGTAAGGTTGAAGTAAATGCGAAGATGTAATGACATCAAAAGCCGAGGAGACTTGGAGTTAAGATAGTTTCAGAACCCAAAGAGGTTTTCAGAAAATGAATTGGCACAGGAAGTCAAAACAACTTCGAAGACTGTCCGGTATTGATCCTTGAAGAGGAAGGATATTAGGGTTTCGTTTCGAGCGGGAACAAATATCTAATCTTCATATGAGATATGGGTCAGATCCACGAAGCTACCCAAATAAACCTGACAGACGGGAGATTATAATCAGTTGGAACAAAAAACCGGGGGTTATATTCGAGTCGTTCATAATCCCCTTACTGAAAGGAGAAGCATCCAAATCAAAGAAGAAACCAGTAAGAGGTTTATGTTGGAAGCTGAGAACGTTGATCCAAAGTTGAGACCCAGATAAAGATATAGCAATCGGATCATGAATCACTCGGGGGCTACTGTGGAATATAAGAACCCAGGTGTCTTCATAACCGACCCAAAAGTGCCTGAGGGATAGACAGGGCTGAGTGGAAGGCCTAGACGATAAGCTCCACGCCAAGCCTTGCTGCCGTGCGCAAGGGGATATATCCTAAAGACAGTTGAACAAATATTTAGATATAAGAGATATGATTGAAATCCGAGTTGTTAGCAGGATAAGATAAAGATGTAAACTCTATCCTATAACTGATTAGAATCCAATAACCGATCGGAATCCCTTAACCGATCGGGACTCTGTAAACCGCCCCACCCCCATTATATAAGGGAGAGGGCGGGAAACAATAGGGAGACGAGCAATCTTAGATACAAGAGATCCAAATAATCCCAGCACACAGGACAGGGTATTACCTCCTCCGTCGAGGGCTTGAACCTGTCTAAACCTTTGTCTTGTGTGACCTTCGAGTTTTAGATCTAGTGCATGCCCCGTAAATTCATTGCCGACCACAAAAGTCGATAGCAGACATGCCAGGAGTCCCGAGGGAGGTGATTGAGCACAAGTTGCAAATAAGGCCTGGCTACCGACCTGTACACTAGAAGCTGTGCCACTTCTCTCCCGAAAAGATGATGATAATACAGGAACTTCTAGACAACCTCTTAAAGGATGGTTTCATTCGTGAGATTGACAACTCCTAATGGCTAGCTAACCCAGTTATCGTGCAGAAGAAAGGCGAGAAGTGGAGAATGTGCGTCGACCATACGGGCCTGAACTCGGCATGCCCGAAGGATAATTTCCCTCTTCCGCGCATAGACCAGAACGTCGATTCCACTACCAACACCAAGATGCTGAGCTTTCTTGATGCCTACTCTGGCTACCGTCAAATCAAGCTCGCAGTCGATGATGAAGACAAGATGGCCTTCATCACGCTATTTGGGATGTTGTGCTACACGACCATGTCATTCGGCCTCCGCAACGCAGGCACAACGTTCTAGCGGCTAATGTTCAAGACCTTTGACCGTCAGATCTGCCGCAACCTCGAGGTCTACATTGACAATATCATCATCAAGAGTGATGAGACCATGCTGGCCCAGCAAGCCATGCTTCTATCTCAAGGCAAGACAAGGGCCCAACAACTTCTGATGCTCCAAGCCCACACCAAGATCAAGCCAAATTCGTTCATGAGTCCAGTTCGGCTCCCAGGAGCAGTCCAACTAAAAATGACCATATCTAGGTCATACGAAGTCCGTTTGAGGTGTTCTTGACTCTACGGAGAAACCCATGACGAGAGCTTCCAACGGAAGTGGTGTCACATCCAAACTCCTTCTGGATCAACAGGAATCATCAAATCAATTGATGAACAAAATCTGTCAGGTGTTGCGCCACCTCCACTTTGGCCCAAAGGCCTTGTATGACCTAGGGTTGCATGGCCACCCTCTTGGCCGCCTCCCTTGCCTTCATCCTCTTATATATTCAGTAGCCGTGACTAGAATAGGTGGGTTTTGCTTAGATTATTCTGTTTTAGACAGTTTCGCCGTTTGTTCGGTTTGTGGAACCCCAACTTCGAGTTCTTCATTGGCAATTAGCAATATTCAGATTGCATCTACCTATTCTTGCTTATTTTCTCAATTCGCATGCATGGATAAGCCTTGTTGGCGAGGTCAACCATGTTTGTGTGTGGTTGATAACCAACGGAACTGTGGTGTAGCGATTGCAGGGTTCGAATCCATTCTGATTGGAAGCCGGATCGTCAACGTTCCCATCAAGTGGTATCAGAGCCTCAGTTGCCTGATATGTAATTCTTGTATCCCCACTTTTGTTTTGCCATCATCCTAGAGTCCTAAAAAAATTGCCCTACAAAAAGTTCTTCATCGGTTGCGCTGTCCTACAACCCCATGTGCGTTTGCAATTTTCGTTTTTAGTTTCGCTTGTTGAGTTTATGTCTATTGTCGTCGTTGTGTTGCTAGTTGGAGGTCATGATCCTAGTTTCTAGTGATCCTTTTCCGTTGCCCTAGTTCTTGTTTTGCACCGTTAGTCATCCCACTACCTCCACCCTAGAACCGAACTGAGTCTCGCTCGGTTTGCCCTTGCCGCCGCTCTACATTATATTTTCTGCTCCGCAAGCCCTAGATAGGTTGTGAGACACCTTGTACCAATCGCCCTGCACCGCTGGCCACCCTTGTTCACCTGCGATCCTATTGCTATTTTAGCCCTAACCGGAAGAAAGAAGTGAAGTCGCAGGCAATTGTGCAGTGTTCAGTAAAACTGACATAACTTTTGCATACGAACTCCAATCAGGGCGAACTTTTTTTTGTTTCGAAGAGGACGACGATGCACATCTATGAAACTCACAGGTTACAAACCTGTGAAATTTTTACCCCCAAAATCTGCCTCTAAGACCGACTTCCGAGCCCCAGAAGTTTTTTGTGCTGTTTTTGCCCATTTTTCGGTCATCTGTGTAACGTTTTCTCTCATTCCGAAACATGAGATTTTTGTTTTGCCTTTGAGTTAAAAGAAAAGAAAACAAAAGGCAAGTGCAAAAAAAAGAAGAGCCGCACTGAAAAAAATCAGAGAGAAGAAAAGAAGCAAAAAGAGGGAAAGAGAAGCATATAATCAGAATTGCTTGCATCCTTTGAGTCCTATGTGCTTTGATATATCCCTTGCTAGATTGAACTAGTTCTTGGAACACGTTTAGGCCAGCAACTGTGACAAGTACGTTGGACATTTATTTAGCTTGCTAATCTGATTTCGATATTGCTTATTCCTTGCTACTAAATATTGCCTTCCGAGCTCCACATACTTCTTATCAGTTCAGGTTCTGCTTTGCAATCGCCTCACTCACACTCCAGTCACGGTATCACGAACCAGCCACCTGTTGTACCACCTGCTGCTTTGGTAAGAACATTTGTAAGGGTGTGTGGAATATAAGAACCCGGGTACCCTCATGACAGGCCCAAGAGGGAGGCTCAGAAGATACTCCCCGCGTCAGGCCCCGCTGCTGTGTGCAAGGGGACATATCCTAAAAGAAGTTGAACTTATATTTAGATATGATAGATACGGTTGTAATCCGAGTCGTTAATAGGTAGATAAAGATGTAAACTCTATCCTGTAACCGACTAGAATCTTGTAACCGATCGGAATCTCTTAACCGATCAGGACTCTGTAAGCCGCCCCACCCCCGCTATATAAGGGAGAGGGCGGGCAACAACATAGGGATCTGATCATCCAAGCATAGAGCAATCAAGCCATAGAGCATAGCACACCTCATATCGCCCAGAGCATATTATGCTTTGAGCAATCTTAGATCCAAGAGATCTGCATAATCCCAGCACACAGGACTAGGGTATTATCTCCTCCGCGAGAGCCTGAACCTGTCTAAACCCCTTGTCTTGTGTGACCTTCGAGTTTGAGATCTAGCGCCTACCCCATAAATTTATTGCCGACTACAAAAGTCGACAGGGTGTGGTAAGATGCGTGAGAGTTTGTGATCCCACTGTCCAGTACCTAGTAGTTGATAGGGATAATACTTTGTGCTATCTTCTGTTTTCTATTAGCAATTGCAGGGGTACCAGAGGACCAGGACAGTAACCAGTGTGTTCTTCATAATGAGCTCTGAGAGATGCTTCGAGAGATGAATGAGACTATGAACAAGCAAATTCAAAACAGGGAGAATGCACTTGACAGAAAAGAGTATAAGCACCAACCCATCTTTAATTCATCTCCTTCTGCTACTAAAGATAAGAATTTTCCAGTTCTTCCTTCTTATAACGGATTTGGTGTTGATGCTTATATTGATTAGGAAATAGAGGTAGATAAAATTCTTTAGCAATGTAACCTCTGTAATAAACGAAAAATTAAAGTTGCCACTAGTGCATTAACTCTATGTGCATCAATTTGGTGGAACGATTTTTGTGCTTATAAGATAGTACCACAAACATGGAAACATATGAAACGACTTATGAGAGATGAATTTGTTCCTTCTTATCATTCTAAAAATTTACTTTATGAATTGCAATGTTTACAACAATGTGATAAAACTGTCAAGTCATATTACAAGGAATTAGAAACTTTGTTGTTGCATTGTGGTTTAGATGAATCTGAGGAAGCTAAGGAAATAAAATTCTTAAATGGACTCGATATGAAAATTCAGGGTTTTCTTGTTGATAAGGAATATAGTTCTCTCTCTAATTTATTTAATCTTGCTTGTGAGATTGAAAATCAAATTGAACATGAAAGACATCTTGCTTAAATTAATGTCTATAATTACCAAAGTGAAGAATTTTCTTTGGAAGAACGGCATCTTGTCAAGTTTCCACTTGCTACTAACTTTTCACGGGACATTGAGAATAAGAACGAGAAGGAAAACACGTAAGAAAAGGAGGAGCAGGAGATACTTGCTATCCCATGCATGCCTCAAGACTGTACATATCATGATATGCCTAAATCGGTTGAGATAGAAAACAAAGGTAACGATATATGTGCTATTTTCACACGAGGAGAGAATTCTGTTGATGTGCTAAATTTGGCCACTACTGGTGCTATGCTAGAACAGCAGTTAGTGGACACTCAAACTAAATCACCTTTGTCACAATATGATTGTCTCGCTGTCCCTAGTGATAAAGAAGTGTTGTGTGATAATGTCTCATTTATATCCATACCTCAACTAGTGAATGAACATGTCAGTTTTATTTCTGATCTAAATACGTGTGCTGAAAATAAACATGTTATTCACCTTGCTAATGAAAAGGATGAGATTAAATTGTTGTCTTCCTTGAATACTTTGGGTTATATTGAATTTGATGTCATATGTGATCTCAATTGTTTAGAGGAGAGATTTTCTATGCCTGCTAATTTGTCAGGGTCATCCAGTGTTAGTTTTCATGCTATTGGCAAACATAATGATAAAGGAAAGTACATGGTGCATCGACTTTATATTTGTACCATTTTGAAATCTTCTTTCAATGTGCCACACTATCAACAACCAAATAATATGTTGGTTTCTTTGCCGCCTCTTGTTACTAACCTTTTGCAGGCCAATGAGCTTGAGTTGAGGATGACTCAAAATCAAGAAGGGAGGATGATGAGACCATGCCGGCCCAGCAAGCCATGCTTTTATCTCAAGGCAAGACAAGGGCCCAACAACTTCTGATGCTCCAAGCCCACCCCAAGATCAAGCCCAATTCGTTCATGAGTCCAGTTCGGCTCCTAGGAGCAGTCCAATGAAAAATGACCATATCTGGGTCATACGAAGTCCATTTGAGGTGTTCTTGACCCTACGGAGAAGCCCACGATGAGAGCTTTCCAACGGAAGTGGTGTCACATCCAAACTCCTTTTGGATCGACAGGAATCATGAAATCAATATGACGAACAAAATCTGCCAGGTGCTACGCCACCTCCACTTGGGGCCAAAGGCCTTGTACGACCTAGGGTTGCGCGGCCACCCCCTTGGCCGCCTCCCTTGCATTCATCCTCTTATATATTCAGTAGTCGTCGCTAGAATAGAAGGGTTTTTCTTAGATTTTTCTGTTTTAGACAGTTTCACCTTTTGTTCGGTTTATGGAACCCCAACTTTGAGTTCTTCATTAGTAATTAGCAATATTCAGATTGCATCTACCTATTCTTGCTTGTGTTCTCGATTCGCATGCAGGGATAAGCCTTGTTGGCGAGGTCAACCGTGTTTGTGCGTGGTTGATAACCAACGGAGCCGTGGTGTAGCGATTGCGGAGTTCGAATCCATTCTGATTGGAAGTCGGATCATCAACATCGAGTTCTCCACCAATCGACTTACTACTACCTGTCGGGAGATCGTGCCACCATTCCCATCAAAGAGCTCTTCCGAAGATGACCACATCATCGACCTCGCAGAAACGTTCGCCAGCCTGAACAAGCACGCATCAAGCTCAACCCTGAGAAATGCGTGTTTGGCGTGACCTCGGGCAAAGTGTTTGTCTACATGATCGGGGGCTCAAAGGTCGGCCCGAACCCAGAGAAAATCGAGGTAATAGAAAAAATGGCTCCTTCGACATCAACAAGATAGGTCCAGTGCCTCACCGGCCACATGGCCACTCTCAGTCGGTTCATTTCAAGGCTCGGTGAGCGCAGATTACCATTATTCAAGACGTTGCGCAAGCACGGGGGCTTCGAATGGACACCCGAAGCTCAACTGTCCTTTGATGAGCTGAAAGCATACCTTTCGAGACCACTGCTACTCACAACCCCGCGGCAGGGGAAACACTGCTACTTTACCTCGCAGCCATGACCCAGGCTATTAGCGCTATCCTGGTGGCTGAGCACGACGGTCGGCAGCAGCCAATCTACTACGTCAGTGAGGTACTTCATGGACCTAAGGAGCGCTACCCTGAGGTTTAAAAGCTGCTCTATTGCCTCTTCATGGCTTCGCGCAAACTCTGGCACTACTTCCAAGTGCACACAGTGGTTATCCCGAGAGGATTCCCACTCGGCGAGATCCTAAGGAACCCAGAAGCTGGAGGTCGCATCGCCAAGTGGGCCATGGAGTTGGCAGAATTCGACATACAGTTTGTAGCACGCGCTGCCATTAAGTCACAAGCGCTCGCCGACTTCATGGTCAAGAAAACATCGCAGCCAACTCTCGAGCCTGAGATCGAGGAAGAGAAGCCCTGGAGGATGTACATCGATGGCTCCAGGTCATTCGAGCGCTCGGGGGTTGGTATCCTCATCATCACACCCCGGGGAGACAAACTGATGTATGTGATTCGCTTTGGTTTTCCAGCAACTAATAACATGGCGGAGTATGAGGCCCTTTTCATTGGTCTTCGAGCCTGCAAGTCACTGGGAGTGCGCCGGCTGGTCATCAAGGGCGACTCCCAGCTCGTTGTCAACCAATACAACAAAGACTACCAGTGTTTGGAGGGCTCGATGGCCAGGTAACTTGCCGAGGTGCGCAAGATGGAGAAGTGGTTCCGGAACTTGGAAATCAAGCACGTGCCCAGGAAGGACAACTCCAGCGCCGACCTCCTATCCAAGCTCGGGTCGTCTTGTGGTGAGATTCCATCAGATGTCATCCTCGAGACCTTGGCGGCACCCTCCGTCACCGACCAAGAAGATTCGGTCGCCCTCCTCGAGAGTGTTCCCTCGTGGATGGAGCCAATTATCAAGTTCCTCGACTGGGGCGAGCTCCCGGATGACCCGGCCGAGAGGAGCAAAATCAAGCACCGAGCGAGCTCATACAAGCTTGTTAACGGGCAACTTTATCATCATGGCACTCTGGGTGTTCTGTCGAGGTGTGTTACCCCGGAGGAAGGTAAGTACCTGCTCAACAATATCCATTCGGGTTTCTGCGGTGCGCATTCCTCTTTGAGGACCATGGTTGGCAAGGCATTCCGCATGGGATTTTATAGGCCAACAGTGTTGCAGGATGCTCGGGACATCGTCCGCACCTGCCGAGCCTGCCAATTCCATGCCCAAAAATCACACCAGTCGGCCTACACCCTCCAGACCATACCACTTGCCTGGCCATTCTCGACCTAGGGCCTTGACATCCTCGACCCTTTCCATCAGGCGGTCGGGGGGAAGAAGTTCCTGTTTGTCGATATTGACACCTTCAACAAGTGGGTCGAAGCTGAACCGGTCTCAGCCATCACCGTCTGAGCTGTCGTAAAGTTTTTTCACTCGCTCGTGGTCACGAGGTACGGAGTACCGTGCAAGATCATCACCGATAATGGCTCGTAGTTCACCAATGAACTATTCCAAGAATACTGCGAAGACATAGGCACCAGGGCCTACTACGCCTCGGTGGCTCACCCATAGAGCAACAGAACGGTCGAGCATGCCAATGGACAAATCATCCAGGGCGTCAAGAGGCGAGTCTTTAATGACCTCGAACAATACGGCCAGGCCTGGGTGGATGAGCTTCTTACCGTCCTCTGGTCCGTTCGCACCACGTCCAGCTGAGCAACGGGGTCTACCCCTTTCTAGCTCATGTTCAGTGCTGAAGCCATCCTACCTGCTACGGTCACGCTGGGCTCTGCTAGGGTCAGCTTGGTCGACCAAGTCGACTGCGAGCAAGAGCGGTCTCTCGAGCTTGCCCTAGCGGAAGAAGTAAGGAGCCGTGCACTGCTATGATCGGCGCACTACCTGCAAGCACTTCGTAGGCATGCGTCTCGATCGGTTCAACCTAGGGAGCTCCGAGTTAGGGATCTGGCCCTAAGACAAATTCAGGGCTCGACCAACACCAACAAGTTGTCCCCAAAGTGGGAGGGCTCCAACAGCGTCGTTTCAGCAGATGGCACGGGACCTTATCGACTGGCGATGCTCGATGGCAGAGAGCTCACAAACTCATGGAACATCGACCAACTCTGAAAATTTTATGTGTAACACTCTTACCTTAATTCGTAATAAAATTTCTTCTTTATTATCCATGATTGTGCCTCCTTTACATTTCCTTGCATCTTATGTGCCTCGACCTGAGCGTCACGATCTCGAGGTACACCTCCAAGGGCCACACCAGTAGTAAGCTAATGCTTATCACATCACGGCTCCCCCTGTAGCAGGACTTGGACCAGAGATCGCGCTCAGCTTCGAGCAAACATGTATGCTTCGCGCAAAGGTCAGGCCTGAGTGCTGCCAAGCCCGACCTGAGCGCGTTAAGATCCTTTGTACGCTCGAGTTCACCTTTGAGTTTTCCCGAGCTCGACCTTCCTCGTACAGGGGGCACAACTATTGTTACTAAATGACTTCGCCTCAAGTCTTTTACAAGCCTCCCTAATAGGTCGGAGACGTTAAACAACCCATCATGACATTGCTCGACCTCAACTGCTATGACTTATTTCTCCCACAAACTATGCCCAAGGCCGGTGCTACTCGGCCTAGACCACAGCGGGGGCTAGATAAGGGAGTACTGTGCTACCCTTTTTCGACCAAAAAACTTTTTATTGACTAACTTATATTTACAAGGACTCGCAGAAATTTCTGTCCCTCGGCCTATTTCCTATTTATAGGTCCTCCATGTTGCGGGCAAGCTTATCCTTCTCGAGCTCGGTGATCTTCACCCTCAACACCGAGAGCTCACCCTGTAGGCGGTGCCCCTCGGCTGCGGAGCTGGCGGCATGATTGTGCTCATCCTGGAGTTGGGCCAGGGCGCTCTTTCCCATCCTGGATGCCTGCCCTAGCTTCTCCTTGAGCTCGGCGACCATTATTTTGAGCTCGATGGAGGCCTTCGCTGGAGCGACGGCCTGCTCTGTGACCTGCTTCCGCAGCTCCTCCACCTCTGCACGTGCAGCTTCAAGGGCCACTGCTGCTTTCACGAGCTCGGCCTCGAGGGTCTTGGCTGCCCTCGCGTGCTTGGCTTCGAGGGCCTCGACAGCCTTCTCACGCTCGGTGGCAGTGGCTTGTGCAAGCTCGGTGACGTGGGGTACAGACCTCTGCTCTGCCTCCTCCTGCTTGACCAGCAGGGTCTCTTCGAGCTGGGTGATGTGGGCCTCCTGCTCCGGCACCACGTCGAGGACTGCCTTTAGCTCGGCGGTGTGCCCGTACAGACCTTGGAGTCCCTGGGTGATTAGGCTTACCGCCTACGAAAACCAAGGGAACTCATGCGATAATTAATAAGATGGATGGGTACGAGCTTACCCACCTGGCTGAGTCGGTCCTCGAACTCGCGACGGTGAGATCTGACGGCCCTGTCACCTGGTCCAGCCGTCCCCAGCTCGACACGGCCCCTTGCCGAGGACGAGGTGGCTACGTTGGCTCCCATAGATGCGGACTCAGGCCCACCTGTCGAAGCCTCGACCTAGACCTCCTCGGCTGGCCCAGACCTTTGCTCGATCACAGAGACTAAGATCCCAGAGAAGAGCAGTGGAAAGGTTAGATTATGGGAAAGTGTTACAGCGCAAGAGGACGAGAAATGCTATCCTACCTGGTTGATCCGTGGGAACCTCGGAAACGATCGCAGTGGT
Source organism: Otatea glauca (assembly GCA_036346275.1). Lineage (NCBI taxonomy): Eukaryota > Viridiplantae > Streptophyta > Magnoliopsida > Poales > Poaceae > Otatea > Otatea glauca. The sequence goes on along the minus strand of CM070720.1, from coordinate 1,465,118 downwards.
CGGTGCCACGACTGCGCCCTCAAAAGCCTTAGCCTCGTCGGTCGAAGTGACCTCTACCTAGGGCTCATCCCCGTCGGCCGGCTCCACCTCCGCGGCGACCCGTGTCTGCTGTGAGCGAGGGTGGCAGACTAGGAGGAAGTCGTCCTCATCCTCGGACTCACCCTGGACAATGATCATGGCAATGGTCACCGGCGACTAGACGCAACCACCGCCGCACCCTGGGCGTTATGACGCTCAAAGCGATCGGGATGCTCCCGATGACGAAATGAGCGCGAGCGAGCACTCGAGGTCTGCGGTGGGGAAAATTGCTAAGCAAAGGAAGAGAGGGAACCTACGCTACGACCTAAAGGAGATAAAAGATCGCACATACCTAGACCGCAAGACTTCGTCTCATGGAGGGACGTTGGGGATCTTGGTGCCCCGCCTCCGCCACAGCAGCAGGGGCGTCCCATCTCCGGGCGCCTTGCGATGGTGACCTCGCAACCCGCGGGGGCTCCGAGCTCCCCGCGGTGGCTATACCAGCACCCGGCAATGGGGACTTTGGTGTTTCCCCCGAGTCCGAGGTCCTCGCAGCGGCCGCTGCCTTCTGTTGCTGTTAGAGATGAGGGGTGATCATGGACGGCAACAACCAGGAAATTGACCTCGAGCAATACCGGGCTCGGCCGAGATGACTAACCACTGTACGATCACCCCACTCGACATGCTTCTTCTTCAAGGCGTTGGTCCCCAGGGCGTCTGGGGCCAGCCTCTTGCCCGCTTTCTTGCTCTTGTTTGCACCAGGCAGTGGAAGCATTCGCCTCACCATGTCCAAGAGCTCTTCATTCTCCTACAATTATGAGCAAAGGTCAGTACGAGCTTGAGCACTTTCGAGCTCGACCTTGGCCCGAGATGAGTTACCTCGCTGCTCTGCCTCAATACATTCTTGGGGATGGGGTCGTCTGTGGTGTAGTTGAACGCCGCCTTCCCGAACATCTCGAACATCCTCTCCACTATCCAGGACTCCAGCGGGGCTGCTGGCGAAAATGGGGCTATCAGTAAGAGCTCAGCCGAGCTCAAAGGTTCCCTAGCTCAAAGGTGCTTACCACTTGGGCCTTCTCGGGTGAGGTCGTCCCTCCCCTTAATCTCGTAGAACGGGTGCACCATCTTCCGCAGGGGGAACATCCGGTTCCTCAAGAAGTCATAGACGATGGCTAGGCCGGTGAGACCACATGTCGAGCAGATGTGGATGGCTACAATGGCCTCCTGGTCTGTCGCCAAGTCTTCAGGGTCGGGGGTCTGGCGCTTGCTATCAACGGGAATCCTGTTGTACGCGAGTGCGCTGCCTTCTCCCCTCTTCAGGTAGAACCACCTCTCGGTCCATGGACCAAGGGAGTCTCAAGCATGGATCAGGGGGTAGGAGCAAGGAAGTCCCGTCCGCAGCCGAAAGTAGAGACACCCGACCACGGGGTCCTTTGAGGTGCGGAACAAGGAATAGAAGCAGAAGAAAAGCGAGGGGGTTAGAAGGATTCCCAGGAAACCCTCACACAGGTGTGAAAAGATGGAGAGGAGGAGAATGGAGTTAGGAACCAGGTTAACCAGCTCGATCTCGCATTGAGCAAGAACCGCTGCAATGAAGTCGCTACTCCGGCGTCCACAGCCCAAAGAGCATGTATTGCTCGGTGCTGACAAGCTCGTCCACCTAGGGTTGCGCCTCGGCCTCAACGCCTGGCAGCCGTCATGTTGCTGGATCCAGCATCCCCAGTGTCTCGAGCTCCTTCATCCACTCCAGGGTCATCGTGCTCCTCCCGAAATTGGCCATGGGTTTCGGCTAGGTTTTAGGTTGAGGGAGGAAGATTGCGAAAGAGGGTCAACAAGACGGAAGAGCGCTAGGGTTCAATGCAGGGAGGATTTGGGGAATCCTCTGAGGAAGGCAATGGTTTGGGATTTAAAGGGCCCGATCATCGAAGTTAGTGCTGGTTATGCCTCAAAAGGAGCACCGCGATTCCTACGATGGGATTGAAAGCGTCGTGGGTTACTCCCCCAATTTCTCCGCCCAAGGACCGCAACGTCAAAGTCCAAGCGTTTTCGGGTTTGACCGTGCCATGGACTTTCACACGGTCCATGCCCAGGCTCGAGCTTCAGTATTTCCAAGCCCGACCGGGGAGCCGTTCCCTTCTCCAGGTCATCAGACTCAAGGTCATCCCGAGCTTCAGGATCACCGCTTGAGCCTCGGGGGCTAGCTGTCGGGGACTAGTTACCTCACACAGGCAATGGCTGCTAGGCCCAAGCTCACTCAACCAAGGACCCAGCTCGCTATTGAGGTCAGGCTCAGAAGACTCGGTTGGATTGCTGAAGCCGGCAGTTACCGAGTCAAGGAGGGGCCTTAAAAGGTTGAATTAAGGCAAATGTGGGCAACGGTTTCCAGCGCCATTACCACCATACTTCATTGCTCATCATGTCTGGATCTGGCACCACACCCCCGAGAATCTTGCCAGGCCATTTTCTGTAATGAACTAAGTAGTAGAGGTATAAGGATCTTCCGCCCGCACGAGAAGAAGAGGGCAATTGTAACATCCCAAAAATTTGCTTTAATATTATTTTATTGGTTATTTGTTCAATTTATGATTTTATGAGATTTATTGGATTTTTCTTGATTTATTTGGTTTAACTTTAAATTAAGTATATTTGTATTTTGTTGAAAACTATTTAAATTTATGCAAATTGAAAATAAAGTTTTGCCAAAAATATTTTATTTGAGTTCAAAATGCCTCAAAGTATTTTTGAGAATTTTCTTGGATTTTTCCTGATATTTTATTGCCTAAAACAAATCAAATGATTTTTTGTAATTATTTTAAAAGAAAATTCTGGGGAAAAGTCAATGAAACGATAATGAATGGTGAAGCCCGATCTTGTCGCGCCCGCTCGATGCAGTTTCTAGAAGCTGCGCCGCCGGTAGTTGGATCGATTAGGCGGCCAAGGATTTGAGGATGAGTTTGGAAACCCTAGAGACCGTGGGCCGTTGGATCGAGATCTGGCGGTAAGGGTTGAGCCGCGTTGGATTAGGAAAGAAAAATCACGCCTGTTGGATTTGGAAAGAAGGGATTGGATCGTATCGGCTTGAGAGTAATCGCGACCGTCGATCAGTGATCGGACGGCTATCCTTTGTCGTCGCCGATCGGGACTCGGAGTCCGTCGCCGATACGTCGCCACCGCCGCATGAGTTAGGTTTCCGTTTTGAGCACGCTCGCCGAGGCTATAAAAGGGGAGGTTAGTCTCCCGAGGTTCTTCCTTTCGTCGCGCATCCGTAGTCCTAGCCGCAAGCGCTTGTGCCGCCGTCGTTTTAGCACAAGAGCTTGCCGTAATTCTAGTTTGCGCTGCCGTTCATTTTCGCTCTCCTGTGTCACCGTCAAGCCATCTTCCAACGTGTGGGTTCTGGATCTGAGTTCGTCGGGCTGCGCCGCGTCGGATCCAGAACGCCGTTGGGCTCATCGTCATCTTCAAGTCCGGCAAGGAAGCGCCGCCGTGCCATCATCGCTGGACCCGTGAGGTAGCAACCGTTGGATCGTTTCTGAACCGCTAGGATTGAGCCAAGTGCGCTCATCAGTAACTCACCGTGGAGGCCGTTAGATTAGATTGGACGTCCTGGATCGTGCCGCGTCTCAGACCAATACCGTTGTGACGCGTGTCAGGTTCAACAGCCGAAGCGTCGTGGACCGAGTCTGCCGTGGTCCAACGCCACGCCGTGGACCAAGTCTATAGACCGTGACACGTGGCGCATCGTGATTGGTTCCAGATCTCCGCTGACATCATGCTTACGTCATAATTGTGTTTTTCGTTGGAAAATAATCCGATTGGAAATTCTGCGATGCTGACATCATCATGAGGTCACGCCGATGTCATAAATGCGGTTTTTCAGTATAAAATAATTCGGGAAAATCGGATTTTCTAATTTCTGTATTTTCAGTATTTGTTCAAATTTTGAAAGGCTATAACTTTTGCATTTTAACTCGGATTTGAGTGATTCAAATTTATAAAAATTCGTAAAATTGAGATCTATTTAATGGTGAATTTTATTTAATTTTTGGAGTTCATTTTCTCTCTGTTTTGGTATTTATTTTCTTTTCTCCTTCGGTACGCGTAGACGTTGAATTGTGCGACGCTTCGGAGGAAGATCCGTCAACTCAAGATCAAGTTCCAGAACAAGATCAGAACCTATTCCAAGGCAATTTGTGCTTTGATCATGTTGAACCCATGTTTATACAAATGCTATATTATTTTACTTTATTGCATAGTATTTTAAATATACAATTGTTTCAACTTAAATTGGGACCTAGTTAATCTACCAATTTGATCTATATACCCTACCTTGTCATTTGTATGCCATGATCTAATTGTCACCCTAGGATGGTTAACTAATAGTTGGTTAATATTGATAATCAACATGGGCTAGGTAGACCGTCGTAGATTGCTTAGCCGTGCCACATCATCACATGTACATGAATCATCAATGATTAATCTTGACTAATGGAATATGGAACAATGATGTGAACTTGTGTGTCATGTGAGGTCACACAATAAGATTGAGTGGTAGTGGCGAGTCATGTCACGCAACGAGATTGATTTATTGATGGCACGTGGTGCTTGGTAATCAACTTGGGTGGTAATCACTTAGATTGGGGCAAGTGACAAGGGGCGAGTATGCCGGGCCGCAGGGCAGAGGGTATGTGGATGTCTTGCCCTGATCACTCTATGGACTTAACCTTGCGAGTCTTTGACATGAGTCAATCATGCAACCACATGTCTGGAATGGGACAGCCTAGCTGACTAATTTGTAAAGTCTAGATTTCTGTACTATCGTGGTGATTAGTGAGTTCCAAGATTTGGGTAGACTCACATGGCGCAAGAGGGGGGGTCCTGGATGTGGTAACCAGTCCCACCAGTGTTGAATCCTTAGCGAGTAGTACTGGGTCTAGAAGGAGCATTGTAAAGGCTTTGTTATGATCACTCGCCTTGGTGGTGTTTGGTCGTATCGTGTGGGTAAAGTGCGTAACATCTGCAGAGTGTAAAACTATTCAAATAGCCGTGCTCACGGAATTGAGCAATGCTCGGGAATTACAGTCAAGGGTTAGATTCTTGTTTAAACTGAAACTTGGATGGGATGGCTGGACGCCATGTGGAATGTTGGAAATTTGACTTAGAGGTGGAAACTTGGTTATTTGAGGAAAGTCGAATCTATTTATTACTATTATTTTTTTACAATCCTTATAATATATTTATTGTATTTGTTCGTAAATGCAGCTTATTGCAAAGTAGCCATAATAGCCTTTTCCTTTGGAATAAGCCTTGCATATAGATACATAGAATTGCATTCTGTGCACAACTTGTTGAGTGCTTTATGTACTCACCCTGCAACAACAATAATCAACAGTTGAAGAGTCTACACCTTTGTTGGAGGAGTTTCAGGAGGACACGAGTTGTTAGGGTCTGAGCCTTGTCGGTTGCCTGTGGTGAACTAATGAGCTATCTACGTCTTCTACTTTCCGCTGCTTATTTCTTAGCTTATACTTCAAGTCTTGCCCTGCGTGGCTTAATAATGTAATTTGGTCATAAGATCATACACTTAGTTATATCAATAAATTAAGTATTATTTATTTTATCGTTGAGTATGATGTGATATGTGCCAATGTTGAGCTGTGTGCACTAGCGTTGATCCTAGGACTAGTGCGGTGTAACATCCCAAAATTTGAGATTTGGAATGTTTGATTTCAAAATTTAACCATTTGTATTTTACTTGAATTAATTACAGCTTAATCTGAATTTTCTATTAATGAAAGGATTTAATTTTCTATTAATGAAAGGATTTAATTTGGGTTCCTTGTGCTCCAAGGAATTTTTATGTATTTCTGGGGATTTTTCTGAATTTATTTGACATTTATTTGAATTTATTTGGTTTTATTCGGATTTCTAGAATTATTTAAATTCGGAAAATGTTTTTAATTTTCAAAACGCTGTCGGGCCGAATCCTTTCCAGCCCGTTGCACGGCCCACTCCTTTTCTCGCTCGGCTCGGCCCAGTCGCTCCGCCCTTTCGGCCCATTTGCCTCGCCCGCCCGCTCTGCGTCGCCTCGGCCCGGCTAGCCCAGTGCGCGTCGCACCAAGCGAAACCTAGCGCCGCCGCTCGAGTCCACAGCGCCGACGCCGTCGTTTCGTACTCGGGTCCTGCACGCCTCCCAGAGCTATTTAAGCGCCGCCAACCCGCCTCCCGAGGATCGCTCTCCGCCGCTTCTTTGCCCCTTTCTCGCCGTCGTAGCATGCCGCTGCCCGTGCGCCCTCGTTGAGGTTCCTCCGCTGCGCCCGAGCATTCGCCGTCTTTCTCTTTGCGCCGGTGCTCCTCCACCGCCGCCGTTGGTCTCCCGAGTTCCCCACGCCTCTCCCGCTCCGCTTGCCCCGCGCTCGATCCGCCACCTTTCGCCGCTTCTTTGGTCCGTCTTCCTCGCCTCCGTAGCCCGCGCCACCGCCTCGCCGTCGACCTCCAGCCGCTGCGCTCGCGATCCGATCTCCTACGGACGCGCGGATCGTGCCGCGTCATCGCCGCCTGCGTGCCCGCTTCGCTGCCGACCGTCCCTCGCCAGAGATCGCGTGACGCGTGGCCGTCGGCGTCGACCCGCTGTCGGCCGCCGCATCAGCCGCCGCCGTCGACCACTGCCGCCGCGTGTCACCGACGCAAGCGCCGACGCCACCGTGCCGGGTGCACGGTGAACCGAGCAGCCGCAGATGGACCGAGTCCACCGTGAGCCGGTGACGTCGGCGACAGTGCAATAAATCGCTTTTGGTTCAAAAATAAATCCGAAATTCTGATTTTCCGATTTTTTGTATTTTCTCTTAATTTAATTTTCCCGAAGCCCGTTCTCGCTCATACGAACTCCGATTGAGGCGATTCAAGTTTTTAAATTTTTATAAAATCAAGATCTATCTTCCAGAGCCTTTTATTTTCAGTTTTGAGCTTGTTTGAGTCTCTATTTTGTATTTATTTGGTTTCGTTGCTTTCTTTTCCGGTAGACGCTAATTCCGAAGGAGCGAACGAAGACTTCGAAGAACAAGATTCAGCACTAGATCTGCAAGGCAAGTCGTAACCTTTGATCATATTGATCCTATGTTTGCAAAGTAATTTGTTTTATACACTTGCATGCTATTTACGTATCAATGTTTATTTAATGGGAGTAGATGTTACCTAGTTGACATTATGCCACTTTGATTAATTGTATGACATATATCCATTGTTAGACCTAGGTTGGGACATTACTAGTTGGACATAATTATTACACCAACATTGGGTTATCGTAGTTATGCTTAGACATGCTTAGATATACATTGGGATTCATATCACATGTTGAATAATGTTAATCTTGACTTAATGAGATATTGAATCGTGGCCGATAGCCACTGTTGTAAAATTTGTTGTACCATGGCGGGGTTTGCCATTGGTCTTGGTTGAACGAATTGTTTTCCCTCGGGCAAGTTATCATGAAGTAAAGGGGGTGCTTTCTAGCACATTGGGATGTGGATGTCTTGCCTGAGACAACTTAAGGACTTAATCTTGTGCGCCATTGAACTGGGCCTAATCGTACTACCATATGTCTGGAATGGGACAGACCTAGCTGATTAATTTGCAATGTCTAGTCTTGAGTACTGCCAGTTGGTGGTGTGGGTTCCGGGATGGACGGGTAGATTCGCAAGGCGCAAGAGGGGGCCCTAACGGGCGAAACCTTAGCGGGCAGTACCGAGTTTAGACAGTGCATTGTAAAGGCTTTGTCATGATATCTTGCGACACACCAAAGGCAGTGTGTTATTATCGATTGCGCAAAGAGATGGTCATGTCTTGTGGGTAAAGTTGTACAACCTCTGCAGAGTGTAAAACTATTCGAATAGCCGCGTCCGCGGTCATGGACAAAGCCCGGGAATTTCACACGGGGTATAGAGATTTCATGAAATTGTGGAATGTGGAGTTGTTGGGATGTGAACGGGGAGTTCACTGTTGTTTTGTTATCTATCTTTGATCTACCAGTTATTTTTTTTTTCATAAATATGCTTTCAATCTATTTATTTTATTTTCAATTCAAGTTATTGCTTTCTGCATATGAACCATATAGCCATCCTTGTCAAGCCGTGCATGAATATATTGCATCAATTCCCTACGGCTTGCTGAGTACCTTTGTACTCACGGCTTTATGCCCTTGTTGATCGATTCTTGAAGGAGATAATGAATATCATGAGGAGGAATTCTATGAAGACTACGTGGATTAGGAAGGTTTCTTCAAACGATTGCTGTGGCATGTCGAATGGCTCAAGTTATCTTTTTCGCTGCAATAGTATTTGTTTCTTAAGCCCTTAAGGCATATTGGTGTAAACATTGACCATAAGGTCGTTTGCTTCATTCAGTAATAATTTGCTTCTTCTTAGTTAATTTGTTGTATGGAATGATATTTCATCTATGTTTCCACTGTGTACACTAGCGTGATCCTAGACTAGTGCAGTATACACAGAGGGTTTCGGATTTGCAAATCCGGGTCCCGACATGCGGTAAACACAGTGGGTTCGAATCAGTGGATTTGGGTCCTTACAGAGGTGGTATCAGAGCATACTGACTATAGGTCTTGGCCCTACATAGCATGGTGGTGTCCTGGTTGTGTCCAAAACTATTTTCTAAAGAAAAATCTAAATTTGACCAGTAATATACTCTTGACTCTTCTTATTCTCTACTTCTCTCCTTTGCTGAATTTACCGTTTTCATTGCCATTTCGGATGGAGAAGTTATTCAAAGTTCTTTGTGGAGCAGATGCCGATCGTTCTGACTTTTGAGGAGACAGCGGGTGGCTATGCTATGGAGCTGTGGAGAGTTCTTCGGACGCTTGGAGGGTTCTATCGTCCGCTTTATCGAGGAGGCAGCTGGTTAGTTAATGGTGTGCACCGAGGGTTTATTTGCAAGTTGATTATCTACGCCCGGGAAAACGAGGAATCCAGCAGGCCGATCAACATCACTGTGTGGAGGTTCTCGTACGAGGTTGCGATTCAGGAGGTTGCTCGACTAGCTCTTCGCCGCGTCTGCCGCGACTACGCCGACGAACTTCACGACTCAGTGTTTCGACTTCACCCTGATGTGCGATCATACCGATGCGGTCGGATCATGGAGGACGTGTGTGCTACTGCAGTACACCTTACTGAGTTCGCTATCGCCCAAAAGGAGCATATGAGGGAGACTACGCAGGAGCTGGAGACGGTGTACGAGGCACTTAGAGCGACGGAGCAGGAGGTTTTGAGGAGATCCGTGCCGCAGCTATCGGAGTGATCACGGAGCTAGGGGAGGCCCTAGAGGAGATTGAGGATCAGTTAGAGCACGTGACCTGGGGGGCTCAAGAGCCAGCCGAAGAGTCTGAGGAGGATCCAGAGGAGCGAGAGTGGGAGCCAGAGGAGAGTGAAGTTCCCGTTGTTGCGGAGGAGCCAACAGTAGGTCACCAGGATTGGTTTCCACCTATGCCAGCCCACCCACCGGTGTATGCGCCGGGTCAGCCTTAGCCAGGGTGGCTGGACGAGTGAGAGTTAGTTTTAGAGTTGTGTTGAGATTCAAGTGTTGAGTCGCGTCTTTAAGTTAGTCTTTACCTTTTTAGTAGACGTTAAGGTTTCCTGTTTAGTTTGCTTCTTTGTATTGCTGAGTGTGCAGTATGTGTTGCAAAGCTTGTAGGCTTTTGTAAGCAACCATACCAAGAATAAATGAAGAATTATTTTAGTTTGGGTTTAATCTATTTCCTTGCCTTAGAGATTCTTGCATCTCATCTATGCTACCTCTACCTTTCCTAACCCAAGAGGCAATCAACAGATGGTGAATACTCGTGGAAACAACGGTGCTTCAGGAAGTGGATTGCGCCAAAATGATAACCCCAATGATGGAGGCAACCCTCAACCACCACCACCAGTTGACATGCAGAATCTGGGAGCGTTTCTCGCCACACAAACTCAACTAATCCAAACTATGATGCAACAGATGACTAACGTGGCTGCAACTAGCAACATTCATGTTAACCAGAACAATAATGGTGGACCACAATATTATTCCAAGCTGTCAGATTTTATGAGGACTCGGCCGCCAACCTTTTCAGGAAACGTTAAGCCGATGACTATTGAGAGGAAGCTGCATATCACTCAATGTGAGGGCAATGAGAAGGTACTCTACGCTTCAAATCAATCGGAAGGAACTGCCGCAGAATGGTGGGAGAACTATTGTGCCGCACATGAAGCCCCGCAGGGAATCACATGGGATGAATTTACTACTGCTTTCCGCCAATACCATGTCCCAGAAGGAATGATGGATCTCAAGAAAGAGGAGTTCAGGGCTCTGAAGCAAGGAGGCCAGCCCGTGGCTGATTACCTAAACAAGTTTACTCAGCTAGCTCGCTATGCCCCTGAAGACGTAGCGACAGATAAAGCTAGGCAATCTCGCTTCATGAAAAGACTAAATTCAGGACTACAAGTTGGGCTGATCGCTCACAATTTTCCTGACTTTCAGGAGTTGGTTAATAAGGCATTGATTCTTGAGGACAAGCGCAAAGAGCTGGGAGAAAACCGTAAGTGCTTGATGTCCAATCAGGGTGCACGTCCCAACCACCTACGTTTGAGAATGTCACCGCAACAGTTTGCTAGATTCCAACCTTCAGTTGTGAACAAGGCAACAACCTCTGCACCTCGCCCTACTAATCAGAATTTGTAAACGCCAACACAGGCAAGAATGCACCCGGGAGGGAGTCGTGAGTCCTGCAATGAGATGCTACACATGCAATGAGCCAGCGCACTTCTCTAATAGGTGTCCACAGAAGGGAGGCATCACGCTAGTTCATTTTAACTTGGGAACAACACCCGTCAAGGCACCGGCGTCAGGAGGAAATCATGCGCCAGGTCAAGCTGGAGCAACCCCTCAATCAACAACATGTGGTAGGATCAACCACATCACCGCAGATGGAGCTCAAGAGGCCACGAATGTCGTACTGGGTAAGTTTTTGGTTAACTCAGTACTTGCTACAGTTTTATTTGATTCTGGAGCTTCGCATTCGTTCGTTTCTCAAAGTTTTGCAACCAAGAATGGATTTAATGTTGTAAATCTTAAGTGTGTGCTATTAGTCCAAGCCCCAGGATCTGAACTTAGATCTAGCCTTGGGTGTGTAGGAGTTAAGTTGCTTATGGATGGGATAGAATTTCTAGCAAATCTTATCTTGTTGGATACGGAATCCCTAGATGTTATCCTCGGAATGGATTGGCTGTCCAAACATAAGGCTGTTTTGGATTGTGGTCGAAGGATCGTATCATTGGAAAGCCCTAAAGGCAAGAAGGTAGAATTCGAAGTGACTGTAGTTCGTGATGGACAGTTAGTGGTCAACAGTGTGCAAGCCATCAGCATAGAAAGTGTGCCAGTAGTCAGAAAATACCTGGACATGTTTCCAGAAGATTTACCAGGGATGCTGCCAGATCGCGATATCGAGTTTGTTATTGAGTTAGCACTAGGGACAGAACCGATATCAAAGAGACCTTATCAGATGCCTACCGATGATTTAGTAGAAATGAAAAAGCAGATTGAGGAACTACTAGAGAAAGGTTTTATCAGACCAAGTTCATCACCATGGGGAGCGTCGGTTTTGTTTCTACGTAAGAAAGATGGAAGTCTTAGGATGTGTATTGATTATCGTGCACTTAATGAAGTAACGATCAAGAATAAGTATCCATTGCCCAGGATCGGCGATTTATATGATCAGTTAAGGGGAGCTGGAGTTTTCTCCAAAATAGATCTTCGCTCAGGATACCATCAGTTAAAGATCCTAGCTGAAGATGTTCCTAAGACTGCATTTTCTACGCGATATGGACACTGTGAGTTTACAGTCATGTCATTTGGATTGACTAATGCCCCTACATATTTCATGAATATGATGAATAAGGTTTTCATGGAGTATTTAGATAAGTTTGTTGTTGTCTTTATAGACGATATGATGGTTTACTCGAAGACAGAGGAAGAGCATGCTAAACATTTGAGGTTGGTTTTAGAAAGGTTGCGAGAACAACAGTTGTACGCTAAGTTCAGCAAATGTGATTTTTGGAAGGAAAAGGTTGAATTTCTTGCTCATGTAATGACTGCTAAAGGAGTTGCGGTTGACCCAAGAACAGTGAATGCGATGTTGCATTGGGAGCAACCAAAGTCTGTTACTCAGATTCGTAGTTTTCTGGGAATGGCGGGATATTACCGTCGGTTCATAGAAGGATTCTCAACGATTGCTAAACCCCTTACACAGTTGTTGAAGAAAGAAAATAAGTTTGCATGGACGCCAGAGTGCGAAAAGAGTTTTATGGAACTGAAGAAGCGTCTAACGACAGCCCCGTGTTAGTATTTCCGGATGTGCAAAATAGCTTTGATATTTATTGCGACGCTTCAAAACAAGGTCTTGGGGGCGTGTTGATGCAAAATGGCAAAGCCGTTGCTTATGCGTATGCCGCATGAAGAGAATTATCTGACGCATGATTTGGAGTTAGCTGCCGTAGTGCATGCCTTGAAAATATGGCGTCATTATCTCATAGGGAATGTAAGGACCCGAATCCACTGATTCGAACCCACTGTGTTTACTGCACTATTCCCAGGATCAACGCTAGTGCACACAGCTTAACATTGGTACATATTACATCATACACAACGATAATAGAATAATAGTTCATTTATTGATATAGCTAAATGTATGATCTTATGACCAACTTACATTATTAAGCCACGCAGGCAAGGCGAGAATATAAGCTAATAATTAAGCGTGGAAAGTAGAAAGCGTAGATAGCTCATCGGTTCACCACAGGCAACCGACAAGGCTCGGACCCTAATGACTCGTGTCTTCTTGACTTCATCTTCCAACACGGTGTAGATTCTTCAGCTGTTGATTATTGTTGTTTGGCAAGGGTGAGTACTTAAAGCACTCAACAAGTTGTGCGAGAATGCGATTCTATTTATCTATATGTAAGGCTTATTCCAAAGGATAGGCTATCATGGCTATTTTGCAATAAGCGGCATTTATGAACAAATCTGATGAATAGATTGTAAAGAATGTAAAACAAATAGCAATAATAAATAAATTGATATTTCTCAAGTAAACCAAGTTTCCAATCCTAAATCAAGTTCCAATCTTCCATATGGCCATCCCGCCATCCCAACCAAGTTGTCCAATTTATTAATCTAACCCTTAGCTGTAATTCCGAGCATTGCTCAATACATGAGCACGGCTATCCGAATAGTTTCACACTCTGCAGAGGTTATGCACTTTACCCGTGATACAACCAAACACCACAAAGGCGAAAGATTATAACAAAGCCTTTACAATGCTCTATCTTAATCCGATACTACCGCTAAGGTTTCAACTTTGGCGGTGCGTAAACCACATCCGGGCCCCCTCTTGCGCCATGTGAATTACACACGACCGGGAACTCACACCGACCACGATAGTATCAACATTAAGACTTTGCAAATTACTCGGCTAGGTGGCCCATACGGACATGTGGTTGCATGATTGACTCGGTCAAAGGCTTGCAAGGTTAAGTCCTTAGTGTGATCAAGGCAAGACTTCCACATACCATCGCCCATTGGGCCCACCTTAGCCTCCTCGCCCTTGCCACTTGCCCCAATCTAAGTGATTATCACCCGTTGATTACCAAGCACCACGTGCCATCAACAATTCAACATCGTTGCGTGACATGACTCGCCACAACAACTCAATCTCATCGTGTGATCCCACATGACACACAAGTTCATAATATTGTTCCATATTCCATTAATCAAGATTAATTATCAATGATGATGACACATGTGATGGCGTGGCATGGCTAAGCAACTAATACGAACTAAACCTCCAATGTTGATTATAATTATTAACCAACTATATTAAACCAATCTAGGGTGACAATGGATCATGGCATACAATGACAAGGTAGGGTATAGATCAATCTGGTATTTTAGCTAAGCCCAATCTAATTTGAAACAATTGTATATTTGAAATATATGCAATAGCGTAAATCAAACATAGCAATTTTATAAACATGGGTTCAACATGATCAAAGCACAACTTGCCTTGGAATAGGTCCTGATCTTGATCTGAAGTTTGCTCTTGAGTTGCTTGATCTTCCTCAAGCGTCGCACAATTCAACGTCTCACGCGTCATCAAGAAGAAAAGCAAATAAATACCAAAACAGAGAACAATTGAACTCCAAAATCAAATAAAATTCACCATTAAATAGATCTCAATTTTACAAATTTTTAGAAATTGGAATCACTCAAATCAAGTTACGATGCAAAAGATATAGCCTTTTGAAGTTTGAAATAAATCTTGAAATTCGAAAATCAGAAATTCGAAATTAACAGATTTATTTTTATTCTGAAAAAGCGATTTATGACGTCAGCGTGACGTCAGCCCTGGACCGAACCAATCAGAAGCCGACGCGTGTCCCGGTCCATGGACTGAGTCCACAGCGTGGCTCTGGACCACGGTGAACCCGGTGCACGACGCTTCGGACCCTGCGCTTGACACGCGGCACGATCCGGTTGGTCACCCCCACGGTTCAATCTGATTCGCAGAGACACGATCGAACGGCCCTAATTATTCGCGACGTGGCGGAACCTCAACCCTCCGCTACAGATCGGACGGCTCACGGTTCACCCGTCGGCAATGGCGACGCCGCCACGAGACTCTTACCGGACTTGAGAAGGCGGCGTCCCGGCGGCGATCCAACGGCGTTCGGCGATGACACCTTACGGTTCGGCGCGCGGCTTCACGGCGAACCCGGATCCGGGACCAACGCGGCGAAGAAGCGGCTCGATGGCGGCGTTCGCGGTCAAAACTCACGCGGCGCTCCCACGAAGCTGCGGCGAGGTTCGGCCGGGCGCTACGGGGCTCCACGGCTGCGGCGCTTTAGAGAAATGTTGCGGCGGACGGCAGCGAGTCCACGGCCTCCGGCAGCGACTTATATAGCACTCGCCGACGCCAGCGCAAGCAGCGATCCAAGTCGACGGCGGCGAACTTCGGATTCGCGGCGCAGCGGAGCGAACTCCTAGTGCCCGTCCGATCTCAAATCAGCGGATGAGATCTCCCGAGGCGTGGCACAATCCCGCTCGGATCGACATCCAACGGCTGCGGCTAGATCCTTTCCTTTTACGATCCATTAATCCCGGCCGTCAGCGCCAAAACCAGCGGACGCCGATCCTAGGGTTTGAGTTAACCGCGATGGCTCTGACCGTCCGTGCGAGATCAACGCCACGGTGCGCACCTCCACACATGGGCCAATGGGCGCACCGACGCTGGTTTACCACGCACGATGTTGGGCTTGGTCCAACATTTATTCACAAGGTTATTAAAAGATTTTGAATTAAAATAATTCGAAATTCATTTTATTTGTTTTAGGCAATAAAACAATCGGGAAAAATCCAAGAAAAATCTCAAAAATACTTTGAGACATTCGGACTCAAATAAAATATTTTTGGCAAAACTTTATTTTGACTTTGCACAGATTTAAATAGATTTGAATAAAAGGCAATAAACTTGATTTGAATTTAATTCCAATAAATCGAGAAAAATCCAAATAAATTCCAGAAAATCACAAATGCACTTTTAAGCAATAAAAACTTAATTAAGCTGAATTTTGGGATGTTACAAACCTCCCCTTAACAGAATCTCGGCAGAGATTGGGGCTAACTATAGAATAGGTTAGAATTTCGACTTTAAATCTTCTTCTCGCTCCCAAGTGGCTTCACTTTTGAATGATTGCTCCATTGAACTCGCAAAAGCGAATAGACTTGTTTACGGTCTTGCGCTCCATAACATCAAAATTACGATCGGTTGCTCTTTATAAGTCAAATCTTCTTGCGCTCTATTGCATCCAGCGGGGTTTGCTCGTGGCACTCTGAGACACTTCTTAAGCTGCGACACATGGAATACATCATGCACTCCTGCCAAAGGCGAGGCAACTCTAAGCGATAAGCTACCTCTCCTCGGCGGCTCGAGAATCTTGAGCGGACCGACATATCTTGGTGCAAGCTTCCCTTTAACGTGGAATCTCTTAACGCCCTTAAGAGGGTAACCACGAGATACACATGATCTTACGGTTCAAAACTCAAATCTCGACGACGATTATCTGCGTAGCTTTTACTGTCTTGGTGTGCTATCTTCAACCTCTCTCGATCATTGCGACTTGACTTTCGCTTCTCGAGAATATCGGCCCAAAACCAATCGTTCTCTGTTTCATTCCAATTCAATGGAGTACGACAAGCGCGTCCATACAACGCCTCAAATGGTGACATCTAGGCTAGCTTGATAACTATTATTATAAGCTGAATTCTGCATATGGCAAACATTTATCCCAAGAGGTAGCATAAGCTAAAGCACAAGCTCTCAACATATCCTCTAAAATCGATTTACTCTCTCGGTCGACCATGCATGCGGGTGATATCTTGTACTAAAATTGAGACGGGTTCCCATTGCCGTGCAACTTATTCCAAAATCTCGAGGTAAATTGGGTACCTCATGCGACACAATCTTCTTGGGCACTCCATGCAAACATACAATCCTCGACATGTACAATTACGCTAAGCGATCTCGGAGTAAGTGGTCTTTCTTTGGGATGAAATGGCGACCTTGGTTAAGCGATCCACAATAACCCAAATGGAATCGTAACCTTTACGAGTCTTAGGTAGACCGGTGATAAAATCCATTCGATTTCTTCCCACTTCCATTCCGAATTTTTAGCGGTGCAATGAGACCAGCGGGTCTTTGGTGCATGGCTTTTACTCTTTGACATCGTCGCATAATGCAACATGCTCGGCCACTTCACGCTTCATATTCGCCACGAATCTCTCCTTCAAATCTGGTACATCTTGGCACTTCTGGATGAATTGAGTACTTAGAATCGTGAGCCTCCTCAAGAATCAATTGCTTTAGCTCCTTTTTATCCGATGACGCAAATTCGGCTTTTAAAGAACATGGTTCCTTGCTCATCAGTGAAATCTAAGGCTAGGCCTTCTTCCTTTTAGCCTTGATTTTGAAATTTTATCGTCATCTTGTTGACCTTCTTTAATCGATCCTCTAGTGTTGGCTTCACTTCTAGCGCAGCTATCATTCCTTCTTGAACGACTTCCAATCTTAGCCACGAAATTCCTTGCATAATTCGGTTGATCCTCCATTGACAATGTATTTGCGCTATGGCTCTTTCGACTCGAGCATACGCCACCACATTGGCTTTTCGGGGTGATAATGGATTCCCATATTATAATCCTTAATTAGCTCAAGCCATCTTATTTGTCTCATATTGAGTCGACTTGAGTGAATATGTATTTGGACTCTTATGGTCCGTATATATCTCACATCTATTTCCTATGAGATAATGGCGCCATATCTTTAAAGCATGCACTCGACTAACTCCAAATCATGCGTTGGGTAATTCACTTCATGCGGTCTTAATTGTCTCGGCGCATAAGCAACGACTTTGCCTTCTTGCATTAACACGCATCCCAAGCCTTGCTTGAAGCATCACGATAAATATCAAATCCATTACGCACATCGGCAATACTAATACGAAATTTGTTGTTAAGCGCTTCTTTAATTCCATGAAACTTTTCTCGCACTCTGGCGTCCATGCAAACTTCTTTTCTTTCTTCAACAAGCTGCGTCAAGGGTTTAGCAATTGTCGAGAATCCCTCTATGAACCGGCGGTAATATCCGCCATTCCCGAAAACTACGGATCGGGTAGAGACTTGGTGGCTCCCAATGCAACATCTGCGTCCACTTTCTTTGGGTCATTGCGACTCCTTTGGTAGTCATTACATGACCCAAAATTCGACTTTCTCCTTCGAATTCACACTTGCTAAACTTTGCATATAGTGATGCTCTCATGACTGTCTAAAACCATCCTTAGATGTTACGCATGCTCTTCTTGGTCTTTGAGTAAACCAAAATATCGTCTATGAAGACCACAACGAACTTATCCAAGTAATCCATGAAAACCTTATTCATCATGTTCATGAAATACTGTTTGGGGCATTAGTCAATCAAATGACATGTTGTGAACTCATAATGTCCATATCGCGTAGAAAGCGCGGTCTTAGGTATATCCTCTGCTCGGATCTTCAGCGATGGTATCACGAGCGAAGATCTATCTTGAGAAAACTCGGCTCCTCTTAAGCGATCAAATAAGTCATCGATCACGGGCAGCGGATACTTATTCTTGATCGTTACTTCATTAAGTGCACGATAGTCAATGCACATTCTAAGACTTCCATCCTTCTTGCGGACAAACAAAACCGGGGCTCCCCACGGTGATGAACTTGGTCTAATGAAACCTTTTTCTTGCAGTTCCTCAATCTGCTTCTTCATTTCCACTAACTCGTCAGTAGGCATCCGATATGGTCTCTTTGATATCGGTGTTGTCCACAGTGCTAATTCAATCACGAACTTCGATATCACGATCCGGTGGCAATCCCGGCAAATCTTCTGGAAACACATCCGGGTATTCTCTGGCTACTGGCACATCTTCCATGCTGATGGCTTTCACGCTGTTGACCATTAACTGCCCATCTCGAACTGCGGTCGCTTGAAACTCCACTTTCTTGCCACTAGGGCCTTTCAAAGTTACAATCCTTCGGCCACAATCCAAAACAGCCTTATGCTTTGACAGCCAATCCATTCCAAGGATGGCGTCTAGGGATTGCGCATCTATCAAGATAAGATTAGCTAGAAATTCTATCCCATCCATAAGCAACTTAGCTCCCAAACACCCAAGGCTAGATCTAAGCTCGGATCACGGGGCTTGGACTAAAACACACACTTAAGATTCACCACTTTAAATCCATTCTTGGTTGCAAAACTTTGAGACACAAGCGAATCGAAGCTCGAATCAAACAAAGCGTGGCAGTCTTGAGTTGACCAAGAACTTACCGATCGACGTCTGTTGCCTCTTGAGCTCCATCGCGGTGATGTGGTTGATCCTTCCACGCCTTTGTTGATTGCGGCGTTGCTCGGCTTGGCTTGGTGCACGATTTCCTCGATCTTTGGTGCTTTAGCGGGTGTTGTTCCCAGGTTGAAGCGAGTGGCGTGATGCCTCCCTTTGTGGACACCTATTGGAAAAGTGCCACGGCTCGTTGCAAGTATAGCATCTCTTCACTGCGGATTCTTGATTTCCTCTGGTGCATTGTTGCCTGTCTTTGGTGTCTGAAAGCTCGATTGGCATGGCGAGGTGTAGGGTTGATGTCTTGTTTCCGGCTAGTGGTTGGAATCTAGCAAATTCTTTGTGGTGACATCCTCAAGCGTAGATGGTTTGGGCGTCCACCCGATTATTCATCAAGCGCTTACGGTTTCACCTAGCTCTTTGCGCTTATCTTCTAGGATCAAAGCCTTATTTACTAGCTCTGAAAATCTGGAAAATTGTGGGTGTCAGTCCCACTGTAGTCCGAGTTGATCCCTTCATGAAGCGAGGCGCTTAGCTTTATCTGTCGCTCGTCTTGAGGGCATAGCGAGCTAAGCGAGTAAATTTGTTCAAGTATTCGCCTTTGGTTGGCCTCCTTGCTTCAAAGCTCGAACTCCTCCTTCTTAAGATCCATCATTCCCTGCGGGACATGATCTTGGCGGAAAGCATTAGTAAACTCCTCCCGGGTTATCTCTGTGGGGCTCCATGGCGGCACAAGATGGTTCTCCCACCACTCTGCGGCGGTCCCTTCCGGTTGATGAGGCGTAAAGCACCTTCTCATTTCCTTCACCTTTGTGTGATGTGCGGCTTTTCTCAATTGTCCTAAGCCGGTCCATCGGCTTCCAAAGGATTCACATTTCGAAAAAGTTGGTGGCCTAGTCCTCATAAAATCGATAGCTTTGACATAGGTCGAGGTCCACCATGATTGTTTTGAGTTGCGGGGTTGTTGTGATTCTTCTTTGCATTGGTCATCTCTTTGCATCTGTTGCATCATTATGCGCATCGGTTAGTCTGTCTTTGCGAAATGCTCCTAGATTCTCGCATGTCTCATGTCGGTGGTTGATTTGCCTCCATCATTGGGATTGTCATTCGACGTGATCCACTTCTGAAGCACCGTTGTTTCCTCAGTATTCACCATCGATGATTGCCTCTTAGGTTAGGAAAGGTAGATGTAGCATAGATAAGAAGTAAGAATTTCTAAAGCGGGGAGATATGTTATACCCAAATGAACAATTCTTTATTTAACTTGGTATGGTGCTTATTTAAGCCTACAAGCTTTGCAACACATCTTGCACACTCGGCATTACAAAGAAGCAAACTAAACACGAAACCTTAACGTCAACTAAAAGGTAAAGACTAACTTAAAGCGCGACTCACACTCGAGTCTCAACACAGCTCAAGGGCGACACTCACTCATCCGACCACCTGGTGAGGCGATCCGCGCATACACGGTGGATGGCGGGCATCGGGCGAACCTATCACGGTGACCTACTACTGGATCCTCTGCAACAACGGGTGCACTCCCCTCGGCTCCCACTCGCTCCTCTGGATCCTCCTCGGACTCCTCGGTGGCTCTGAACTCCACGAGTCACGCGCTCCGGCTCGTCCTCAAGCGCCTCGGGGCCTCTCCCGGCTCGGTGATCATCCCGATGGTGAAGCACGGGTCACCTCGAGCTCTGCTCGGCCACTCTAAGTGCCTCGTACACGATCTCGGCTCTGGGTAGTATCTCTCATGTGATCCTCACAGGCAAGGCGAACTCGCAAGGTGCGTCGCGAGAGCACACTCGCTCCCCTCAATCCGTCGAGCGCTTGAGCGTCAGGTGCGGTCGAACAACGAATCGTGAAGCTCGTCGGCGTAGTCGCGGCGGACACGGCGAAGAGCAAGGCGGCGACCTCTGGATTGCAACCTCGCACGAGAATCTTACGCGCGAGATGTTGATTGGCTGCTAGCTTCCTCGTTCTCCGGCGTAGATGATCAACTTGCAAATGAATCCTCGGTGAACACCATTCACCATCCGGTGCCTCCTCGGTAAAGTGGGCGATAGAAGCCTCAAGCGTCTGAAGTACTCTCCACAACTCCATGGCGTAGCCGCCGGTGACTCCTCAAAGGTCGGAACGATCGGCATCGCTCCACAAGAACTTTGAAATAAGTTCTCCACCAAAGCGGCAAGTAAGGCAGTAAATTTAGCAAAGGCAAGAAGTAGAGAATGAGATGAGTCGAGAGTGTTTTATTAGTCAAGTTTGGATTTTCTTTTAGAAAATAGTTTTGGACTCTCACAAGACACCTCCACACTATCTAGGGCCAAGACCTACGATCGGTATGCTCGATACCACCTCTGTAGGGACCGAATCCACCGATTCGAACCCTTGTGTTCTTGCACTATTCCGGGATCAACGCTAGTGCACACGACTTAACATTGGTACATATCACATCATACACAACGATAATAGAATAATAGTTCATTTATTGATATAGCTAAATGTATGATCTTATGACCAACTTACATTATTAAGCCACGCAGGCAAGGCGAGAATATAAGCTAATAATTAGCGGCGGAAAGTAGAAGCGTAGATAGCTCATCAGTTCACCACAGGCAACCGACAAGGCTCGGACCCTAATGACTCGTGTCTTCTTGACTTCATCTTCCAACACAGTGTAGATTCTTCAAGCTGTTGATTATTGTTGTTTGGCAAGGGTGAGTACTTAAAGCACTCAACAAGTTGTGCATGAGAATGCATTCTATTTATCTATATGTAAGGCTTATTCCAAAGGATAGGCTATCATGGCTATTTTGCAATAAGCGGCATTTATGAACAAATCTGATGAATAGATTGTAAAGAATGTAAAACAAATAGCAATAATAAATAAATTGATATTTCTCAAGTAAACCAAGTTTCCAATCCTAAATCAAGTTCCAATCTTCCATATGGCCATCCCGCCATCCCAACCAAGTTGTCCAATTTATTAATCTAACCCTTAAGCTGTAATTCCGAGCATTGCTCAATACCGCGAGCACGGCTATCGAATAGTTTCACACTCTGCAGAGGTTATGCACTTTACCCGTGATACAACCAAACACCACAAAGGCGAAAGATTATAACAAAGCCTTTACAATGCTCTATCTTAATCCGATACTACCGCTAAGGTTTCAACACTGGCGGTTGTAAAACCACATCCGGGGCCCCCTCTTGCGCCATGTGAATTACACCGACCGGGAACTCACACCGACCACGATAGTATCAACATTAAGACTTTGCAAATTACTCGGCTAGGTGGCCCATACGGACATGTGGTTGCATGATTGACTCAGTCAAAGGCTTGCAAGGTTAAGTCCTTAGTGTGATCAAGGCAAGACTTCCACATACCATCGCCCATTGGGCCCACCTTGGCCTCCTCGCCCTTGCCACTTGCCCCAATCTAAGTGATTATCACCCAGTTGATTACCAAGCACCACGTGCCATCAACAATTCAACATCGTTGTGTGACATGACTCGCCACAACAACTCAATCTCATCGTGTGATCCCACATGACACACAAGTTCATAATATTGTTCCATATTCCATTAATCAAGATTAATTATCAATGATGATGACACATGTGATGGCGTGGCATGGCTAAGCAACTAATACGAACTAAACCTCCAATGTTGATTATAATTATTAACCAACTATATTAAACCAATCTAGGGTGACAATGGATCATGGCATACAATGACAAGGTAGGGTATAGATCAATCTGGTATTTTAGCTAAGCCCAATCTAATTTGAAACAGTTGTATATTTGAAATATATGCAATAGCGTAAATCAAACATAGCAATTTTATAAACATGGGTTCAACATGATCAAAGCACAACTTGCCTTGGAATAGGTCTGATCTTGATCTGAAGTTTGCTCTTGAGTTGCTTGATCTTCCTCGAGCGTCGCACAATTCAACGTCTCACAGCGTCAGAAGAAGAAAAGCAAATAAATACCAAAACAGAGAGAAATTGAACTCCAAGAATCAAATAAAATTCACCATTAAATAGATCTCAATTTTACAAATTTTTAGAAATTGGAATCACTCAAATTCAAGTTACGATGCAAAAGATATAGCCTTTTGAAGTTTGAAATAAATCTGAAATTCTAAAATCGAAAATCGAAATTAACAGATTTATTTTTAAACGAAAAACGGTTTATGACGTCGCGTGACATCAGCATGACGCAGCCTGGACCGACCAATCGAAGCCGGCGCGTGTCCCGGTCCATGGATGAGTCCTGGCGTGGCTCTCGGACCACGGTGAACCCGGTGCGGCGGCGGACCTGCGCTTGACACGCGGCACGATCCGGTTGGTCACCCCCACGGTTCAATCGATTCGCAGAGACACGATCGAGCGGCCCTAATTATTCGCGGCGTGGCGGAACCTCAACCCTCCGCTACTGATCGGACGGCTCACGGTTCACCCGTCGGCAATGGCGGCGCCGCCACGAGACTCTTACCGGACTTGGAGAAGGCGGCGTTCCCGACGGCGATCCAACGGCGTTCGGCGATGACACCTTACGGTTCGACGCAGCGGCTTCACGGCGAACCGATCCGGGACCAACGGCGAAGAAGCGGCTCGATGGCGGCGTTCGCGGTCAAAACTCACGGCGGCGCTCCCACGGCTGCGGCGAGTTGGCGGGCGCTACGGGGCTCCACGGCTGCGGCGCTTTAGAGAAATGTTGCGGCGGACGGCGGCGAGTCACGGCCTCGGGCGGCGACTTATATAGCACTCGCCGACGCGCAAGCGGCGATCCAAGTCGACGCGGCGGCGAACTTCGGATTCCGCGACGCAGCGGAGGCGAACTCCTAGTGCCGTCCGATCTCAAATCAGCGGATGAGATCTCCCGAGGCGTGGCACAATCCCACTCGGATCGACATCCAGCGGCTGCGGCTAGATCCTTTCCTTTTCGATCCATTAATCGAGCCGCCCAACGCAAAACCAGCGGACGCCGATCCTAGGGTTTGAGTTAACCGCGATGGCTCTGACCGTCCGATGCGAGATCAACGGCCCAGTGCGCACCTCCACACATGGGCCAATTGGGCCGCACCGACGCTGGTTTACCACGCACCGTGTTGGGCTTGGTCCAACAACATTCACAAGGTTATTAAAAGATTTTGAATTAAAATAATTCCAGAAATTCATTTTATTTGTTTTAGGCAATAAAACAATCAGGAAAAATCCAAGAAAAATCTCAAAAATACTTTGAGACATTCTGGACTCAAATAAAATATTTTTGGCAAAACTTTATTTTGACTTTGCACAGATTTAAATAGATTTGAATAAAAGGCAATAAACTTGATTTGAATTTAATTCCAATAAATCCAGAAAAATCCAAATAAATTCCATAAAATCACAAATGCACTTTTAAGCAATAAAAACTTAATTAAGCTGAATTTTGGGATGTTACAGGGAATAGATGTGAGATATATACGGACCATAAGAGCCTGAAGTACATATTCACTCAAGCAGACCTTAATATGAGACAACGAAGGTGGGTAGAGCTAATTAAGGATTATAATGTGGGAATTCATTATCATCCTGGAAAAGCTAATGTGGTAGCTGATGCTCTGAGTCGAAAAAGCCATAGTGCAAATACGCTAACGACGGATGGTCAACCAGAGCTATGTAAAGAATTTCGGAAGTTAAACTTGGAAGTTGTCCCACAAGGAGTTGTAGCTTCTCTGGAAGTAAAGCCTACACTTGAGGATCAGATCAGAGAAGGCCAGAAAGACGATGAGAAAATCACTAAGATCAAGTCCAAGAAAGATGAAGGCTTAGCCGTGGATTTCACTTTGGATGAGCAAGGTACCATGTTCTTCCACGGCCGAATTTGTGTACCGAATAAAAAGGAGCCGAAGCAATTGATTCTTGAGGAAGCTCACGATTCTAAGTACTCGATTCATCCAGGAAGTGCTAAAATGTATCAGGATTTGAGGGAGAGATTTTGGTGGCCTAGCATGAAGCGAGAAGTGGCTGAGCACGTTGCGTTGTGTGACGTATGCCAGAGAGTTAAGGCAATGCATCAAAGGTCAGCGGGTTGCTGTAGCCGCTAAAGGTTCTTGAATGGAAATGGGAAGAAATCGGTATGGATTTTATAACCGGTTTACCTAAAACTCAGAGTGGGTATGACTCTATATGGGTCATTGTTGATCGATTTACCAAAGTAGCTCACTTTTTACCAGTTAAGACAACTTACTCGGGAGAACATTTGGCAGAGTTGTACATGGCTAGGATTGTGTGTTTGCATGGTGTGCCAAAGAAGATAGTCTTGGATAGAGGTACTCAATTCACCTCGAGGTTTTGGGATAAGCTGCATGAAGCCATGGGACTCGATTGAACTTTAGTACAGTGTATCATCCACAGACAGATGGACAAACCGAAAGGGTTAATCAGATCCTGGAAGATATGCTAAGGGCCTATGCATTGGTTTACACTACATCATGGGATAAGTGTCTGCCATATGCAGAATTAAGTTATAATAACAGTTATCAGGCTAGTTTGAACATGTCGCCATTCGAGGTTTTATATGGACGTGCCTGTCATACTCCATTGAATTGGAATGAGACAGGAGATCTTATGGTATTTGGACCTGATGTTCTCAAGGAAGCCGAAGAGCGAGTTGCTATGATTAGAGAGAGGTTGAAGGTAGCACAGTCAAGGCAAAAGAGCTACGCTTATAACCGTCGTCGAGATTTGAGTTTCGAGCCAGATGATTTCGTGTATCTCAGGGTTACCCCTCTCAAAGGTGTTAAGAGGTTTCACGTGAAAGGAAAACTTTTCCCTAGATATGTTGGTCCATTTAAGATTTTGAGCCGTCGTGGGGAAGTTGCCTACCAGTTGGAATTGCTGCAGTCATTGTTAGGAGTGCATAACGTGTTTCATGTGTCGCAACTTAAGAAATGTCTTAGGGTGCCAACAGAACAAACCCCGTTGGACGTAATAGAGCTGCAGGAAGATTTGACTTACAAGTAGCAGCCAGTCAGAATTTTGGATGTTATGGAGCGCAAGACCAGGAACAAGTCAATTCACTTTTACAGAGTTCAGTGGGGCAATCATTCCGAAAGTGAAGCAACTTGGGAGCGTGAAGAAGATCTGAAGTCTAGCCCTGTGGTGAACTGATGAGTCATCTACGTCTTCTACTTTCCGCTGCATATTGCTTAATTAGTTTATATTTCAAGTCTAGCCCTGCGTGGCTTAATAATGTAAGTTGGTCATAAGATCATGTACTTAGCTATATCAATAAATGGATTATTATTATTATCGTTGAGTATGATGTGATATGTACCAATGTTAAGCTGTGTGCACTAGCGTTAATCCTAGGACTAGTGCGGTAAATACAGTGGGTTCGAATCAGTGGATTCGGGTCCTTACAGAGGTGGTATCAGAGCATACTGACTGTAGGTCTTGGCCCTAGATAGCATGGTGGTGTCTTAGGTGTGTCTAAAACTATTTTCTAAAGAAAAATCTAAATTTGACTGACAAGACACTCTTGACTCTTCTTATTCTCTACTTGTCGCATTTGCTGAATTTACCGTTTTTTGTTGCCGTTTCGGGTGGAGGACTTATTCAAAGTTCTTTGTGGAGCAGATGCCGATTGTTCCAACCTTTGAGGAGAGAGAGGGTGGCTATGCCAAGGAGTTGTGGAGAGTTCTTCAGACGCATGGAGGTTTTTATCATCCACTTTACCGAGGAGGCAACTGGCCAGTTAATGGTGTGCACCGAGGGTTCATTTGCAAGTTGACTATCTACGCCCGAGAGAACGAGAGTGCCAGCAGGCCGATCCACATCACTGTGAGGAGGTTCTCGTACGAGGTTGGGATTCAGGAGGCTGCTTGACACCTTGTGGAGTTTGCTCTCGCCCAGGAGGAGCATATGAGAGAGACCACACGGGAGCTGGAGATGGTGTACAAGGCACTAAGGTGATAGAGAAGGAGCTTCAGGACACTCGTGCCGTAGCCGCTGAGGTGGTCACCGAGCTAGGGGAGGCTTTGCAAGAAGCCGAAGGCCAGGCAGCTCAGGGGGCTCAGATCGATCAGGAGCCGGTTGAGGAAGCTGAAGAAGAGGAGGAAGACCCCGAGGAGATTGAGTTCGAGCCAGAGGATCGTGACGTATGCGTGGTCGTGGAGGTTCCAGTCGAGGGTCATCAGGATAGGTTTGCACCATGCCTACCACCCGGTGTATGCACTGGTCGACCCTCGACCATGGTGGCTGGATGAGTGAGAGTTTTAGAGTTGGGTTGAGACTCAAGTGTTGAGTCGCGTCTTTAAGATAGTCTTTACCTTTTTTGCAGTCGTTAAGGTTGTGTGCTTAGTTTGGATCTTTGATTGCTAAGTGTGCATATGTGTTGCATAGCCTTTACGCTTTTGTAAGCAACCCTACGAAGTATTAATAAAGTTGATAAATTTGGGTTAAACTTGTTTCCCCACATTAGAAATTCTGGTGTCTTATCTATGCTACATGTGCCTTTCCTAACCCAAGAAGCAATCAGCAGATGGTGAACACTCGTGGCAACAATGGTGCTTCAGGAAGTGGCCTTCGCCATAATGACAACCCCAATGATGGAGTATCGCCGCAACCGTCACCGCCAGTGGACATACAGAATTTGGGAGCTTTTCTCGCAGCACAGACCCAGCTTATGCAGACGATGATGCAACAGATGCAGGGTATGACCAGCCATGCAGCTATCAACAACAGCAGTGTTCAACATGGCAATAATGGACTGCGTCCTTACTCCAAACTGTCTGACTTCATGAGGATTCATCCACCGATATTCTCAGGCAATGTCCACCCCTTGCAAGCCGATGATTGGCTTAGGACGATTGAGAGAAAGCTGCACATTACTCAGTGTGAAGGAAATGAGAAGGTGCTTTATGCCTCTCTTCAGCTAGAAGGAATTGTTGCAGAATGGTGGGAGAACTATTGTGCCACACATGAAGCCCCACAGGAGATCAGATGGGATGAGTTTACTACTGCTTTTCGTCAGTATCATGTACCAGAAGGCATGATGGACCTCAAGAAGGAGGAATTTAGAGCTTTGAAGCAAGGAGGTCAGTCAGTGCCCGACTACTTGAACAAATTTACTTAGCTAGCACGGTATGCTCCGGAGGATGTGGCTATAGACAAGGCTGGGCAGTCACACTTTATGAAGGGCTTAAACTCTGGATTGCAAGTGGGATTGATCACCCATAACTTTCCTGAATTCCAAGAGTTGGTTAACAAAGCTTTGATTTTGGAGGACAAACGCAAAGAGCTTGGTGAGTATCTCAAGCGCAGGATGGTTAACCAAGGAGGGTAACCAAACCAATTCAGATTAAGGATGTCACCACAATAGTTTGCTTGGTTTCAGCTGCAGGCAGCAAATAAGACATCAACCCCTACACGTCGCCCTGCTAATTAGAATTTTAAGACACCAACTCAAGGGAACAATGCACCAGGAGGGAATCAATAGTCTACTATCAGATGTTGCTATGCTCCAGAATCACGCTAGTCCGCTTGAACTTGGGAACGACACCTGCTAAGGCACCTGCATTAGGAGGGAATCGCGCACCAGGGCAAACTGGAGCAGCACCCAAATCAACAGTGTGTGGTAGAGTCAACCACATCATAGCGGATGAAGCTCACGAGGCTGCAGATGTTGTACTGGATAAGTTTCTTGTTAACTCGGTACCCACTACAGTTTTATTTGATTCTAGAGCTTCGCATTCATTTGTTTCTCGGAGTTTTGAAACTGAGAATGGATTTGATGGTAAGAATCTTAAGTGTATTCTTTTAGTCCAAGCCCCAAGATCTGAGCTTAGATCTAGCCTTGGGTGTTTGGGAGTTAAGATGCTCATGAATGGGATAGAATTTCTAGCGAATCTCATCTTGTTAGAAACTCAAACCTTAGATGTTATCCTTGGAATGGATTGGCTATCCAGGCATAAAGCTGTGTTGGATTGTGGCCAAAGAGTGGTGTCTTTAGAAATCCCTAGTGGAAAGAAAGTAAAGATTCGCGCGACAGCCATTCGTGATGGCCAATTAATGGTGAACATCGTGAAAGTTGCTAGTATAGAGGATGTGTCGATTGTAAGAGATTACCCAGAAGTCTTTCCTGATGACTTGCCGAGCATTCCGCTAGAAAGTGAGATTGAGTTAGTGCTTGGCACAGCACCAATAGCGAAGAGGCCGTATCGCATGCCAATAGATGAGTTAGTTGAGATGAAGAAGCAGATCGAGGAACTGCTTGAAAAAGGTTTCATAAGACCAAGTTCTTCGCCGTGGGAGCACCAGTTTTGTTTGTCAGAAAGAAGGATGGGAGTTTAAGAATGTGTATCGATTATCGTGCACTTAATGCAGTGACAATCAAGATTAAGTATCCTTTGCCCAGTATCGACGATTTGTTTGATCAGTTGAGAGGGGCTAGAGTTTTCTCCAAGATAGACCTTCGTTCAAGATATCATCAGCTGAAGATTAGAGCGGAAGATGTTCCTAAGACTGTGTTTTCCACGCGATATGGACATTATGAGTTCACAGTTATGTCTTTTGGATTGACCAATGCTCTGGCATATTTCATGAATATGATGAACAAAGTATTTATGGACTATTTCGAAAATTTGTCATTGTCTTCATAGATGACATTCTTGTGTATTCCAAGACAAGAGAGGAGCACGCAGACCATTTGAGGTTGGTTTTAGAAAGGTTGCAAGAGCAACGGTTGTATGCTAAGTTCAGTAAGTGTGACGTGTGACTTTTGGAAGGATAAGGTGGAATTTCGTGGTCATGTGATGACTGCAGAAGGAGTTGTCGTTGATCTGAGCAAGGTTGAGACCATGTTACATTGGGAGCAACCGAAGTCAGTCACTCAGATTCGTAGTTTTCTGGGGATGGCAGGATATTACCGTCGGTTTATAGAAGGGTTCTCTACGATTGCTAGACCTCTTACGCAATTGTTGAAGAAAGAAAAGAAGTTTGCATGGACGCCAGAATGCGAAAAGTGTTTTCAGGAGTTGAAGAAGCGATTGACTACCGCACCTGTGTTAGTAGTGCCAGATGTGCAGAATAGCTTCGATATATATTGTGATACTTCAAAGACAGGTCTTGGTTGTGTGTTAATGCAAAACAGCAAGGTGGTGGCCTATGCGTCAAGACAATTGAGGCCACATGAAGGAAATTATCCTACACACGATTTGGAATTAGATGTTGTAGTGCATGCCTTAGAAATACGGCGACATTACCTCATTAGAAATAGGTGTGAGATAT
The DNA here is from genome assembly GCA_036346275.1 of Otatea glauca. Taxonomy (NCBI): domain Eukaryota; kingdom Viridiplantae; phylum Streptophyta; class Magnoliopsida; order Poales; family Poaceae; genus Otatea; species Otatea glauca. The sequence goes on along the minus strand of CM070720.1, from coordinate 1,434,860 downwards.
ATACAGACCATAAGAGTCTAAAGTATATATTCACTCAGCCAGATCTCAATATGAGGCAAAGAAGATGGCTAGAATTGATTAAAGATTATAACGTTGGAATCCATTACCATCCGGGCAAGGCTAATGTGGTAGCCGATGCTTTGAGTCGCAAAAGCCATAGTGCAAATATGCTGATATCAAGTGATCGATCAGAGTTGTGTAGTGAGTTTCAGAAGTTGAAATTAGAAGTCGTTCCACAAGGTTTTGTAGCTGCATTGGAATTTAAGCCGACACTTGAAGATCAAATTAGAGAAGGTCAAAAGGATGACGAGAAAATCAGCAGAATCAAGTCTAGGAAGGATGAAAGTTTAGCGGAGGATTTTGTTATTGACGAGCAAGGTACCATGTGGTTTAAAGGAAGGATTTGTGTACCAAATAAGAAGGGGCTTAAGCAATTGATTCTTGAGGAAGCTCATGATTCTAAGTACTCGATTCATCCAGGAAGTGCAAAGATGTACTAAGATCTTAAAGAAAGGTTTTGGGGGCCTAACATGAAGCGTGAAGTAGCCGAGCACGTTGCTCTTTGTGATGTATGTCAGAGAGTAAAAGCCATGCATCAAAGGCCCACTGGTTTATTACAACTGTTGAAAATTCCTGAATGGAAGTGAGAGGAAATTGGTATGGATTTTATTACTGGTTTGCCTAGGACTCAGAGAGGTTATGATTCTATTTGGGTTATTGTGGATCATTTGACCAAGGTCGCTCACTTCATCCCAGTGAAGACCACTTACTCAGGAGATCATTTGGCAGAATTGTATATGTCGAGGATTGTGTGTTTGCATGGAGTGCCCAAGAAGATTGTGTCAGATAGAGGTACCCAATTTACTTCGAGATTTTGGAACAAGTTGCATGAAGCAATGGGGACTCGCCTGAATTTCAGCACAGCGTATCATCCACAGACAGATGGTCAGACCGAGAGGGTAAATCAGATTTTGGATGATATGTTGAGAGCTTCGAGTACCAACATAGCAGACCCCATTGGAAGCAATAGAACTGCAAGAAGACTTGACCTATAAGGAGCAGCCAATTAAAATTTTGGAAGTTATGGATCGCAAGACTAGGAATAAATATGTTCGCTTTTGCAGAGTTCAGTGGAGCAGCCATTCCGAAAGTGAAGCCACATGGAAGTGCGAAGAGGATCTGAAGTCAAAATTCTCAAACCTATTCTCTACTTAGCCTTGAATCTCGGGGCTGAGATTCTGTTAAGGGGGGAGGTCTATAACATCCCAAAAATTGCCCAAAATATTATTTTAATGTCATTTGTGCCTTTTGTGATTTTATGGAATTTATTGGATTTTTTTGGATTTTATTTGGATTAATTTTAGAAAATATATATTGGCCTTTTATGAAAATTAATTAAATATATAAAAATATAATATAAAGTTTAGCCAAAAATATTTTATTTGTGCTTAAAATGTCTCAAAGTATTTTTGAGATTTTTCTGGGATTTTTCCTGGTAATTTTATTGCCTAAAACAAATCAAATGAATTTCTGGATTTATTTTAATTGTTAAACTCGTGAAAATCCGAATAAACAGTATTGGGCCGGGCCCAACACTATGTAGCCCAGTTCGGCCTAGCCTCTAGAAGAGCGACACAATCACCATTGATTTCCGATCGAGCGGCTGAGAATCTGACGAAACCCTAAGGGCTTCAATCCGTTAGATGTCGTCTACGAGCTGGATTGTCCCACTTCGCAAAGAATAAGAGTCGTTCACCGTGCCACGTGTCAGCCATCTGGTCTTTGTCTCCAAGCCGTCCCCGATCCAGACTCTGCTCCAAGCTGTTGTGTTTGCGCAGGACACATCTGCCGTATCGGCGTTGAACTGGGATGCTGCGGCTATAAAAACGTGCGCATCGGTACCGTATCAAGCCATAGAGTAGAAACCCTAAGGCATAGATCCGAGAATCGCTGCACGCTCGTCGCAATTGAAGACTTGTCACCGAGCGCCGCCACAGAGAAGAATCACCGATTTGTCACCGTCCGTGGGAGTTCGAGCCTGGAACCTGTGCCAATCGCTTCTCCTTGGCGAGCAGCGTCCCGTGCGCACGCTTTTCTCATCGGAAGAACGTTGGAGTGACATCGCCGAGAAAGTCCTAACCACCGTCGTGTTTGAATCGTCTCTATCGCTGCCCCGGTGAGCTAGGTGAGCATTGAGCCGCGTCAGCAGATGCGCAACATCGAGACCTTTCCAATCATGCCCTCGCTGGCGGCCACCGACAAGCTAGGGCCCTGCGCCGTCGCCATGTGGGCACGATCGCTGATGTGGCATAGGCGTGGCGCGTTGATGGCTCTTGCGTGGCGGCCGCGTGTGTGACGTGTCACCATCTGATTGGTCGGGATCAGGGCTGACATCAGCATGATGCAGTAATACAATTTTTCAGTATAAAAGTAATTCGGGAAAATCGGATTTTCTATTTTTTGTATTTTCAGAATTAATTCAATCTTTGAAAGGATATAACTTTTGCAATTTAACTCGGATTTGGGTGATTCAAATTTCTAAAAATTTGTAAAATTGATAGCTATTTAATAGTGAATTTTATTTGATTTTTAGAGTTCATTTGCTCTCTATTTTGGTATTTATTTGCTTTTGTACTTCGATACGCGTAGATGTTGAATTGTGCGATGCTTCGGAGGAGGATCCGTCAACTCAAGATCAAGTTTTAGAGCAAGATCAGAACCTATTCCAAGGCAAGTTGCGCTTTGATCATGTTGAACCCATGTTTATAAAATTGCTATATTGTTTTACTCTATTGCATAGTATTTCAAGTATACAATTGTTTCAAATTAAATTGGGATCTAGTTAATCTACCAATTGATCTATACCCTACCTTGTCATTTGTATGCCATGATCTATTGTCACCTTAGATTGGTTCACTATAGTTGGTTAATACTAAAATCAACATGGGATAGTTAGACCGTGTTAGTTGCTTAACCATGCCACGTCATCACATGTATTTGAATCATTGATAATTAATGTTGACTAATGGAATATAGAAAAATGATATGAACTTGTGTGTCATGTGTGATCACGCAATGAGATTGAGTTGTAGTGGCGAGTCATGTCATGCAACGATGTTGACTTGTTGATGGCACGTGGTGCTTGGTAATCAACTGGGGTGGTAATCACTTAGATTGGGGCAAGTGACAAGGGGCAAGTATGCCAAGGTAGGCCCGATGGACAGAGGGTATGTGGAAGTCTTGCTTCGATCATCCTAAGGATTTAACCTTGCAAGTCTTTGACCTGAGTCAATCAGTGACAACACCTGACACACCACCATAAATATGTTCCATATTCCATGAAGCAAGATTAATTTTGTATCCTCAAAATGATATCAATAACTCATTGCATGGCTAAGTAAACTCTTCACGTTCTAACCAACATACATTGGCAATTAATAGTTACCAACTAATAACAACCATACTAGGATGACAAATGAATCATGGCATACAAATGACATGGTTGACATAAGTTCAATTAGGTTGAATAACTAATCCCAATTTGAAGGACCATGTGGAGGTCCATCCATGTTTGTGATGAGTATTTGACTTTATTTGAGCAAGGTGTGCTCAAGTTTGAGTTTGATTTGGATTGTTTTTCGAGCTAGAGCAATTTGAGTTACTGGTTGGAGACCAGTCGTCCGACCCCGAGTGGTCGGGTCGTCCGACCTGAGTGGTCGGGGCTTTGGCTGGTTGGAGACCAGTCGCCCGACCCCAAGTGGTCGGGTCGTCCGACCTGAGTGGTCGGGGCTTTGGCTGGTTGGAGGCCAGTCGTCCGATCCCGAGTGGTCGGGTCGTCCGACCTGAGTGGTCGGGGCTTTGGCTGTGTTGCAGACCAGTCGTCCGACCCCTGAGTGGTCGGGTCGTCCGACCTGAGAGGTCTGGACTTTGGCTGGTCGGAGACCAGTCGTTTGACCCCGAGTGGTCAGGTTTTTAGTTGGTCGGAGACCAGTTGTCCGACCCAGAGAGGTCTGGGCTGTGGCTGGTCGAAGACCAGTCGTCTGACCTCGAGTGGTCAGGTCTCTCGTTGGTCGGAGACCAGTCGTCAGACCACGAGTGGTCGGAATGGAGACTAGTGGTCAGACCTTGAGTGGTCGGGATGGAGACCAGTGGTCAGACCATGGTTGGTCGGGATGGAGACCAGTGGTCAGACCACGTGTGGTCGGGGTTATGTTGGTCAGCGTAGTGTATATCTGTCTGTTGAGATGGATATGTGTTGTTGGACAATGCTATGTGATGTGGTTTCCTTGTCTATGATGGTTGCAGGACTTTGGAGCTAGGTCATGGTGAGGCGAAGGGGATCAGGACTAGGCTGGGAGAGCTGAGGTCCAGATGATCAAGGTGTCGCCAAAGATGACTGAGGCTAGGGAGTAGTTGCAAGCCGAGAAGACAAAGGAATGGATGAGATGCTAACTTGGAGCTGCTCTGATCAAGGAGGACCGTTGGATCGCGGTCAGGAAGATAGAGTAGCGGGTCAAGTTAGTGTGAGTTAAAAAGCGTGCAAAACCCGTTGTGTTGTTGGGTTTCGGGTGAGCCCGTGCATAGCTTTGTGAGTGGGTAAAATCTCAGCCCTTGATGGAGTGCTCTAGGGTTTAGAGGCTCATCCAAGGGTGGTAGGTGTTCCAAGCCTACTATGAATAGACAGGGAGAGGGGTGTCTCCTTGGGGGTGAGCAGGTGAGGAAAGTGTTCGTGAGTCGTTGAGAGTTGTTGAGAGTGACAGTGTAAGGATCAAATCCTGGCTCTTGGATGTTGGCTTAGGATTGAAGCAGGACATCCAAAGGTGGGAATTGATCCCAGGTCACTATAAATAGAGGGGTAGGGGTAGCCTCCCCTCTTTGAAGGTTCTGAGGTTTTTGCTGCTCATTCGAGCTTTGCACACTTTGCTGTGAGGCTTTGTAAACCTCCCTTCCAGAAATGAAATGTTCTTCATTTATATTCTTGTTTCATTTCTCTTACGTATTTACATTACGCACTTAAATTCTGTTATCTAAATTCCGCATTTACTTACTTGCAATTTACTTTACGTAATTTGGATTTGCCTCATCTCCTTCTACATGCTATTGAGTCTTTGTTGAAATTCATGATTGATGAACTCTTCTCTGGATTCGGTGCTTTCAATCTTTTAGGCAATCCTTACGTTCTTGTTGCAAGTTGTAAATCATGTGTTCTTAAAGTGCGTAAGCGTGTGACTTGCGTTCTTTAGTCTTGATTGGCTTACGGTTCTTGTTGCCAAGGATGAAAGATTCTTTGGATGAATCTTCTATAGACCATATCCCAATCATCTAGGCAATCTACAACCTCTTCTATTCGGTTTTGCAAGAAACCAATTTACGTGCCTAGTTTTGAGATAGTGTTTCTATTTGTTTGAAGGGTTGTTTCTTCGTGTACTTACTTGCTATGATTTGTGGAGAGTCATCTAAGGATTTCGACCATCAACTCCCACTAGCAAGTTAGGGGTGAAATCTGTGTTCGTGACTCTGTTTTTGGTGTTGCATTTGTTAAAGCGAAAAGGACGGAACCTTGGTATTAATTCCTTCGATTGTTGATTGAAATAGGTTCTGACATCCTTTGGGAGGTGCACACCAATTTTCACTGTTTTTGGATCAGCCGATCAAAAGCTACATCATTTTCTGTTTTTGAGATCGTGCTGATTTTACTGTTCACCCAAACACTATTCACACGAGTACTGTTCATCCGACCACTTGGTCGGGAGTCTTTATTCATCCGACCTCCGCAGTCGGGGGTACTATTCATCTAGTCGGGGCTGTTCATCCGACCAATTCAGTCGGGAGTACTGTTCATCCGTCGATCTTTGGTCGAAGTACTGTTCATCGGGGGGTAGTCTGTTCACCCAACACTATTCACCTAAATCTTGTTCATCCGACCACTTGGTCGGAGTCTTATTCATCCGACCGATGCTAGTCGAAGGTCTTTGTTCACCCAAATACTATTCATTCCGAGTCTTGTTCATCAGGCCTGCAGAGGTCGAAGTGCTATTCATTCGACAGAAATACCCGACCGGTGCGGTTTCTTTACGGTCTTTTGGTAGTTTGAATTTTAGGGAGAGTTTATTGAAAATTTTATTTGGCTCCTATTCACCCCCTCTAGTCGCCTTTTTCGATCTTTCAATTGGTATCGAGCGGTTCGCTCTTTCTAGATCTTGACCGGTCTCAAGAGCCATGGCGATGGACAAGTATTCCACCAAGCCTCCCATTTTTTTGGAGTTGATTTTCCGTTTTGGAAATCGCGGATGGAGTCATACATCACTGCCGTGGCTTCTCGATATGGCGGAAGGTGAAACTCCGTATGAGGTTCTGGCGATGAAAACGCGTCACGGCGGAAATATGGTCGGCGTTGAGGCGAACGCTAAAGCAAGGAACATCCTCATACAGGTCTTAGCCGCATGAGTATGATAGGATTTCTCACCTTCGTTACGCTCATGAGATTTGGGTGACCCTCGATGCTTACCATGAGGGCACTACCCAAATCAAGGCGGTTCGACAGGACCAATTCAAGCGTGAGTTCAACAAGTTTGAACAAGACGTTGGTGAGAGTCTTGGCGAGTGCTTTGGTCGGTTTACGAAGATTTTGGCGACCTCGAGGAGTCGGTTGCATATACGACTCGGATAATGCTCGACATTTCTTGACCGCACTTGATCTTCGTGTTTGGGAAATGAAAGTGACCACCATCAAGGACACCACCGACTGTCGACCTTAACTCTTGACGGGCTTTATTCCGCCTCAAGACTCATGAGATCGATGTCGTCTCGCGGAAGACGAAGTCTCGATCGATGGCTTTGGTCACCGATCCCATTGGATCCTCTCTTTCGATTCTTCATTGGTTTCTCTCTCCGCCCTTTGCGAGCTAGCGATGACCAACTGGAAAAATTTCCAAAAAATGAGCTTGCTCTTCTTGCTCGCAAATTTTCATATGCATACAAGAGAGTGAGAGAGAGGAAGAGAGGTGGGATGATCACCTATTTCGAGTGTGGTGGCCCCAACCACATTCGAACAAACTGTCCCAAACTGGAGAAAGGCAAAAACGAACAAGGCGGTTCGGGCAAGAACGACTACACCGACAAGAACCGCAACAAGAAGGCCCCAGCTCGTGAGCCGACGAAGAAGAAGTACCGCAACTTTGCCAAGAATAAGAAGCTCTTTCACCGGGTCCTCGCTGCACTGGACGACATCGAGCTCTCTGACACGGAGAACTGGAGTGATGCAAGCGAGGATGATCCGCAAGAGAAGGTGAAGGGCAAAGATAACTTCTCCGGCATGTGCTTCATGGCAGGCGCCATTGAAGTAAGCGACTCGAGCATGACAAATGACACGGATGAGGTACCCACCTACGACGAGTTAAATGCTTACGTAAATTAGGCAAGTTTCATGCTAAGGCTAGGTCGAGGTGTTACGAGTTAGAAAGGAAGTAGGTACCTTGACTCAGGAGTTAGCTTCGCTTAGATCTTCTCCCTCCCGAGTCACTGATGACTGTACTTTGTGTGATGCTTTGCTTGTGGAGTTAGAGAACCTAAGGACTATGCATGATAGTGTGTTGTATGAACTAGATAGTCTTAGATTGAAGAATGCTAGTAATGAATCTGTTGATACTCATTCTGTAGATGCTAGTTTTCTTCCTGCTCACTCTACTCCTTGTGCTAATTGCCCTAAATTGCTTGCCGAAATTGATGCCATGAGCGATCACCTTAGGAAGCTTTCTTCTAGAAACGATAAACTTGAAATGCATGCTTCTAAGGAACCAGTCAGCTCATGTGAGGGCTATAGGCAACTAAAACTTGACAATGAATCTTTAAATGTCAAGTGTGCTAAACTTGCTAAGGACATACTAGATAAGTCACAAGAAAGTTGCTTGCGATGTTCTGTGATTGAGGGGGACTTGGATAAAATCCATGTCGAGCTTAGGAAGAAATTAGAAGACCAAGCCCATAGAATTAGAAATGCATCTTGTGTTTCTTGTGAGGCCCTCAAGATTGAGGCAGCCGTGCTAAGGGAGAAAAATGCACGTGCTGAGAGAGCTCATCTTTCTGGTTCTTCTTCTTCTTCTTCTTCTTCTTCTTCTTCTTCTTCTTCTTCTCCCTGTTCTTCTTGTGCTTCTTTCTTTCGAGATTGCCAGTATCTTATGAGCACTCTCGAGAAGTTTGTTGGAGGCAAGAAGAAGCTCAATCTTATTCTAGACCAATCCAAGATTAGTAGATTCGATCAAGGTCTAGGATTTGATCCCTTGGAGCACGCTCAGGCGCATCCTCCCACCATTGTGCGCGGCTCCAAGAGTGGTGAGATTGTGGTAGCTCCCAGAGTGAGCACCACCAAGTTTAGGTCTGCTGGGGTTGTCTATAGGACTTCTGACCAAAAGGATGTTACTCCTGTTGCTTCTGTCTCTAGCAAGGCGAAGTACACATGCACCTTCTGTAAGAAGGATGATCACCTAGTAGATTTCTGCTTCAGGCATGCCAAGATCACTCGGCGTGGCGTGTTGTTGCTCTTAGGGGTATTCGAGGTCATCCCGGACTTTGAGTGCTCCTAAGACACACCGCTTCTAGATAGGTTAGAGAGTCGCCTGTTTTTGGGCAGCGTCCAGGACTTGGTTTTCATGCTAGTTCTTCGAGTTTTAGTCCTGGAGCTGTTCGTAGTCGGTCTTTCCGTCGTCCTCTTGATATTCCCCGTTTTTCCCATCGAGGTAGATATCAGCAGCGTGAGGTATTTTCCGGTAGGAGATCCAGGCAGCCTTACTAGGATGGTCTGGCTTTTGCACCACGGCGTGCCAACCCAGTTTTGACTCCTAGATTATCTACCAGAGTTGCTCCTGATCGTGTGAGAGTTGAGCGTCAGAGAGACACTTGAGTCGATCTTCTTCGTGGTGGTACTACGAGGCGTCGTGTGGTTGATGTTGGGTTCCCAGATCTTCACTCTATCCCAGTACTGAGTCATCTTTCCCTCTTGTGTCAATTCCTTGTGTCATGTCTATGCGATGATGCTTTTAAGTGCCTTTTGCCTTTCTCATGGCATGAGTCGCTTGAGGCTAGCTTGAAGATGTGATCACTGCCTAGTGGAGTGGTTTTGGGTCATCTTGTGGACTTGTCCTTTCTTAGTTCGATTCTTAGTCCATGAGTTGTCCTGAGGCATCATCTTCGTCGTACATAAGTAGTGGACCTCATATTTCCTCGAGGTACCCACTCACGGCAAGAGTTGAAGGTAAGTATGTTGGTCATGTTGATCTTTACTAATCTCATCTAGGATTGGTCTCTCGCTTTTCAATGTTGGCACTCGATGTGAATTCCGAGTTGGCCTTTGCGGCTTGTCTCTAGAGGATTGGATCTTCCTGCATGACCATCATGAGCATCATGCTAACCTGCATGTTCTTTCAACTTTGTTTGCCTCGTGTTTCGCTCCACAAGTGTTGAGCTTCATGATAACAGCATTGGGGACTTCCACTTCCATGGTGAGCTATCACATATCCTCATGTCGGTTATACTTGTGATCATCATTTCCATGACATGTTGTGATTGCTCTTGCTCCCATGTGTATTATATGTTCTTTGCTAGGTCTTGTTAGTTTTTGTCTGTCTTGTTTTGTGCCATAGCATGTTTTCCCCAACCATCTTTGTACTTCACGTATTATATCCTAAATTCATGAGCTTTTTCCCAGCATGTGATTTTCTTGTTTTTATCCTGTCCATGATATTGTTCATTTGGTATGAGCATTTGTATTAACTATGGGCACGTGCTATATATCATTTACTTTATTTTGTCATGAGTATTATCTAGGTTATATGACCCTGATTTTCTATTACATCCATGATTAGCCTTGTTTAGACTTTGTTTGTCAGACTTTGTGCTACATGTGAGTGCCTTTCATGAGATTACGGTTATATGATCTAGCTGCATTTGTATGACTTATATTGTTCATGATCACCTTTTTGTCCTTCATGCTTATATGCTTCATACCTATTTTGCATGAGCTTGTGTTCTTCATTCATGGCATGTATTCATCATCATGCATAGAGTGTTGCCATAAGTAGCTTCTCATCTTTGTGTTCATGGTCACCATTTACTTTCATCTTCGCTGTGTCCTCATGACCTTTTGTTTGGTCTTCTTTTGACCAGCCTTTTGCAGCAAGTAAATATTGTAATTGAGACTATGGATAAATGGATCTTGATGTTGCTAACTGGTTTGTTTTATGCATGATCCTCTTTGGCTGTCTTCATTCATCTTGCTCATGTTATATCTAGTAGCATGTTGTTGTGCTTCATTGTGGTATTTCCTCATTTACATGCTCATTGCCATGTTTAGGGTAGTATCTTGATCCATGTATTTCTAGGCTTTCACATGATTCCTGCTAGCATTTTGTTCTTTGTGATACACCTTGCTTAGCTTCTTATGCCAAGATAGCGGTGCTATGATGCACCTTGTCGTTGTTTATCATGTGGATATGTTTTCACTTTGTTGTCTATGGATATATGGATCTTGATGCTATCTTTAGCTTGGTTGTGATACATGATCTTACATTACCTTTCGCACCATGTTCATGCTCTAGATGATTGTTTACCATATTTTCCTGTATCTTGTTCATTCGTGCCTAGGAACTGGATCTGCCTAACTTGATTTGAAAGCATAGATTTGTTGGATGCATGTGTGTAGGCTTTACGGTGAGAGACCATCATCCTAGGAATTTCTCTAAGTCTTCTTCCTCTGCTTTTGGATCCACTTTGGTCATTTGCCACTACTTGCACTACACTGCAGAGGTAAGTACCTCTAAAAATGTTGATGATAGTGATGGGTCTCTTAGGAGGTTGTGGTTCTTTTGTAGGTAGAGCTTGTGTCTGTTTGTCTAGAGTCTTTTGGTTGGACTTCTAGCATAGTTAGGTTGCTTCTTACCTTGAGCCTTCTTGCTCCTTAGAGACCATGTGGTTTTAGATCTTATCTCTTCTCCTCTAGCTTTCTACCTATCTCTTGTGAGGAGAGAGTTTTAGAGTGTGTTCAGGGGGATTTGAGCTTGGGTTTATGAGCTCATATAGCTTATCTTGAGGGGAGCTGGTTTGTATATTATGTACTATATATTCTCTTCCAGTTTTCCTTTCTTCTTACAGGTGACTTTGGGCTTGTTTTCTTGAGTTGAGTTCACTCACTTAGACTTCTGGCATGCCTCGCATGGACCTCTTATCTTGTGCTTTAGGTTGCTATCATGCGTGATTAGCTGTTCTCTCTTCTCTCTAGGTTGAGTTCCCTCACAGTCTTTTAAGTCTAGCAGGTTTTGGACCTCACAGGTAGGCAGTGCAGTGTGCACTCCTTAGTTGGGATCTAGAGTCGACTTCCCTATGTCGATCTTTGGGAAGATAAGAGCGAGTCTAAGCAGTAGTGAGTTTCTTATATCTTTTCTATGCTCTATAGCCATCCGGTTTTGCGTTTCTCGAATTTCTTCTCCTCATTCATTTTTTAGTTATTATTGAAGTTCATTCGGGTTTTCTTTATGCCTAATCTTGATAATAACCCAATTTTAACCAGTTTTGAGCTTAAAATTGATTCAATTGTTGAGGGGGAGTTTGGGAATCTGTTCATGCATTGCATTTAGACTGCATTTTCCGTTTTATGAGCTTTGTCTATTATGCATTTGACTCAATCTTCGTGAAATACATCATGCTATATCTTTTGGAGGAAATCACTAGCTTAGATATGTCCAAGTTCATTTAACTTGCTAATCTTAAAAATGAAGTAAGCTTTAAAAGAAAACTTGATGAAACATGTTGCTTTTACTTACTAAGTTTCTTCTCTAAGAGCTTTTACCATGAATTGTGAAATTTTTGGAATTCTCTAGAGTCCCTATAGCAACTTGAGTGAAATTTGCTTGATCCATATTTGAGTCCTTCAGAATTGCTTATATGTGCTAAATTGAAAATTAAAAAAAAATTGACACTTTTGTGCAAAATTGATTTCAGCACTTTATATTCTCGAGACTGCCTCCCATTGCATTTGGGATGAACTTGGAATATATTGTGTATGACCAAGATCATTCTCTTAAGAGTTACTCTTGAGATGATCGAAAATGGCTTGAGTCAATCAAAATTTTTTTTTGCAAATATCAAACACATAAGTGGGTAAAGAATGCAAATTATGTCAAACATTTACACCCCGCTATGTTTTTTCGAAGTCTTAAAGAAAATTTGCATAAATTGAAAAATGGGCTCGAAGGACCTAATATGCACTTCAAAATTCCCCAAAGTGTTGAGTAGGTTGAACTCTAGGTTTTCCATTTGATCCCTGAGTGGTTTTGCTTCTAGTTTTGAAACTTTGCTAAGTTTTGCACTTGTCAAATCTTGCTAAAAATGATACATTTTCAAAACTTCGCTTATGAGCAAAATTTGTTATTTGCACTTGGACATGTCTTAGTTTGGTCATAATCTGAGATTAATAAGCTTGGTGTCATATCTTGTCATTATGATCATTTGGATAATCTTCAAAGCTCCTTAGGTTGCATTTCATGCATACATAAAAGAGGGAGAAAATTCTTTTTGATGCCTATATTGCCAAAAGGGGGAGAAAATGTAGAAAAAGGCATCATTTAAAATGTAGAAAAGCTGGAGATAGAAATGTGAAAGCTTGTTGGTTCTTATGATTTTTGTAAATCTTTGCTATCTCTTATGGATCATAATCACATTTGGCACTTATGATTAGTTTTTAGAGCTTTTGTTGAAAACTTGCTCTTTTCATGGTCTTGCTCTAAATTCTTTCTGCCAACTTGGTCATAATTTTATATCTTTCTCTCTGGACCAAGTTTGGCTTTGCAATCAAATTGCTTTCTTCTTCTCTCATTCAAACTCAAATTTATGCCTTTTGTGTGGTTTGTCAATATACTCATCAAGGGGGAGATTGAAGGACCATGTGGAGGTCCATCCATGTTTGTGATGAGTATTTGACTTTATTTGAGCAAGGTGTGCTCAAGTTTGAGTTTGATTTGGATTGTTTTTCGAGCTAGAGCAATTTGAGTTACTGGTTGGAGACCGGTCGTCCGACCCCGAGTGGTCGGGTCGTCCATTTGAGTGGTCGGGGCTTTGGTGGTTGGAGACCGGTCGTCCGACCCAGTGGTCGGTCGTCCGACTGAGTGGTCGGGCTTTGGCTGTTGGAGACCAATCGTCCGACCCCAGTGGTCGGGTCGTCCGACCGAGTGGTCGGGGCTTTGGGTGTGTTGCGAGACCGGTCGTCCGGCCGAGTGGTCGGGTCGTCCGACTGAGGTGCAGGCTTTGGTGGTCGGAGACGGTCGTCGACCAGTGGTCGGTCTTTGGTTGATCGGAGACCGGTTGTTCGACCCAGAGCAGGTCGTGGTGGTCGGAGACCGGTTGTCGACCAGTGGTCGGGTCTCGCTGGTCGGAGACCGATCGTCGACCTCAGTGGTCGGGATGGAGACTAGTGGTCGGACCTCGAGTGGTCGGGATGGAGACCGATGGTCGGACCATGGTTGGTCGGGATGGAGACCGATGGTCGGACCATGGTTGGTCGGGATGGAGACGATGGTCGGACCACGTGTGGTCGGGGTTATGTTGGTCGGCGTAGTGTATATCATGCTGTTGAGATGGATATGTGTTGTTGGACATTGCTATGTGATGTGGTTTCCTTGTCTATGATGGTTGCGAGGACTTTGGAGCTAGGTCATGGTGAGGCGAAGGGATCGGGACTAGGTGGGAGAGCCGAGGTCGGATGATCAAGGTGTCGCCAAAGATGGTGAGGCCAGGAGTAGCCGCAAGCCGAGAAGACAAAGGAATGGATGAGATGCTAACTTAGATTTGCTCTCGATCAAGGAGGACCGTTGGATCGCGGTCGGGAAGATAGAGTAGCGGGTCAAGTTAGTGTGAGTTAAAAGCGTGCAAAACCCGTTGTGTTGTTGGGTTTGGGTGAGCCCATGCATAGCTTTGTGAGTGGGTAAAATCTCAGCCCTTGATGGAGTGCTCTAGGGTTTAGAGGCTCATCCAAGGGTGGTAGGTGTTCCAAGCCTGCTATGAATAGGCAGGAGAGGGTGTCTCCTTGGGGGTGGCGGTGAGGAAAGTGTACGTGAGTAGTTGAGAGTTGTTGAGAGTGGCGGTGTAAGGATCAAATCTGGCTCTTGGATGTTGGCTTAGGATTGAAGCGGGACATCCAAAGGTGGGAATTGATCAGTCACTATAAATAGAGGGTAGGGCAGCCTCCCTCTTTGAAGGTTCCGAGGTTTTTGCTGCTCATTTGAGCTTTGCCCACTTTGTTGTGAGGCTTTGTAAACCTCCCTTCCAGAAATGAAATGTTCTTCATTTATATTCTTGTTTCATTTCTCTTACGTATTTACATTACGCACTTAAATTACATTACCTAAATTCGCATTTACTTACTTGCAATTTACTTTACGTAATTTGGATTTGCCTCATCTCCTTCTACATGCTATTGAGTCTTTGTTGAAATTCATGATTGATGAACTCTTCTCTGGATTGGTGCTTTCAATCTTTTAGGCAATCCTTACGTTCTTGTTGCAAGTAGTAAATCTGTGTGTTCTTAAAGTGCGTAAGCGTGTGACTTGCGTTCTTTAGTCTTGATTGGCTTCGGTTCTTGTTGCCAAGGATGAAAGATTTTTGGATGAATCTTCTATAGATCATATCCCAATCATCTAGGCAATCTACAACCTCTTCTATTCAGTTTGCAAGAAACCAATTTACGTGCCTAGTTTTCAGATAGTGTTTCTATTTGTTTGAAGGGTTGTTTCTTCGTGTACTTACTTGCTATGATTTGTGGAGAGTCATCCAAGGATTTCTGACCATCAACTCCCACCAGCAAGTTAGGGGTGAAGTCTGTGTTCGTGACTCTGTTTTTGGTATTGCATTTGTTAAACTGAAAAGGACGGAACCTTGGTATTAATTCCTTCGATTGTTGATTGAAATAGGTTCCTGACATCCTTTGGGAGGTGCACACCAATTTTCACTGTTTTTGGATCAGCCGATCAAAAGCTACATCGTTTTCTGTTTTTGAGATCGTGCTGATTTTACTGTTCACCCGAACACTATTCACCCGAGTATTATTCATCCGACCACTTCACGTCGTTAGTACTGTTCATCCGACCTACGCAGGTCGGGGGGTACTGTTCATCTGAACACTATTCCCCCAGTACTGTTCATCCGACCACTTCAGGTCAGGAGTACTGTTCATCCGACCTCAGCGGTCGGAAGTCTTATTCACACGAACACTATTCACAGTCTTGTTCATCAGACCACTTGGTCGAGAGTATTATTCATCCGACCACTTCGGTCGGGGTCTTTATTCATCGGCGAAGTCTGTTCACTGAACACTATTCATTCGACCACTTCAGGTCGGGATTACTGTTCATCCGACCAGTGCTGGTCGGGGATACTGTTCACCCGAACACTATTTATTTCGAGTACTGTTCATCCGACCTCTGTAGGTCGGGAGTACTGTTCATCCGACCAAAAATACCCGACCAGTGCAGTTTCTTTCTGGTCTTTTGGTGGTTTGAATTTTAGGGGGAGAGTTTATTCGAAAATTTTATTTGGCTCCTATTCACCCCCCTCTAGTCGCCTTTTTCGATCTTTCACAATTTAATTGAAACAATTATATATTAAATTAGCATGCAATAGTTTAGAACAACATAACTTTTAAAACATGGGCTCAACTTGATCAAAGCACAACTTGCTTTCAAAAAGCTCTTGATCATGCTCTGGACCTTGCTCTTGAGTTGGCTCCTAGCTCACGAACACCTCGGGTACTCCAACATCTATGTGAAATGATTAAATAAAGAAATAAATAACAAAAATATAGAGCAAAATCAACTCCAAAAATTAAATAAAATTCACCATTAGATATAGGTCAATTTTACAAATTCTTAGGAATTGGAATCAGCTCAATTGGAGCTCGTATGAGGGAGAACGAGCTCTCTAAAGTATGAAATAAAAGAAAAGGAATAAATCCTAATTAATTGAATTAATTTTCTACTGAAAAATTGGGTTTATGATGTCGTGCTAATGTCACGAGCATTTTTGGTTTTCGGCTGAATTATTTTTCTACAGTCAAATATATATACGATGTCATCCTGACATCAGCGACACTATTTATCGAATTAAAATAAATCTAAAATTACTCTATTTTGCTGACATGTGGGACCATGGGTCTATGGAACCGGTTCATGAAACAGTGCGCGACTACGGTGGACTCGATCCATGGAAAGTTGACATACGGTCAATGCCGACGCAAGGGCTGACGTAAGCACATACGCGTGGCAGGTTGCGAATGTGACACTCGGCATGATCTATGCTCGACATGTGGCATAATCGAGCGCGTGCGATCAAGATCTAATGGCAGAGGCTGCGAGAGGTCAGCGGCGACAGTGAGGACACGCGGAGTGATCTAGGCCATACATGAAAGATCGAGCGGGTAGAAACTCGTGACACAGAACGATGAGGAGGTGATGATGTGTAACACCCTGAAATTTACTCTAATTTAAATTTTGGAGTATTTTTTATTTTTGAGAATTTCTGAGAATTTATAAGAATTTAATTGGATTTATTCATTTGTGACCTTTCTTGCATCTAATTAAAATAATACAAAAGTTTATACAAAGTTTTGCTAGAAATATTTTATTTGAGTTCCAAATGTCCCAAAGTATTTTCTAGAATTTTTCTGGATTTTTCTAGGTATTTTTGCTATTTATTTTGGCTTTGTTTAATTACCAGAATTATTTTAAATGAAAAGGATTTTAAAAAGGGAATGAATAGTATTGGGCCGGCCCAGCACTGTGCTCAGCCCGACCCAGCGCACCAGAAACCCTAGCCGCCGCGTATCTGCACCGTCGGATCGGGATCCAATGGTTGCCGTTGCGCCGCGTCGCCTGCGCGCGTGCGCCTTCGGATCATCGCCGTACGGACGGTCAGGACTGCGCCACGTCGCTTCTTCCTCGCGGGATCACCGGAGAGATGTGGGCATTGATGGCCGTGAGTTTCACCGGTGGGGTTCACGCACGTCGAGGCAGCTTTTAAGTATCCATTGAGTGCGTCGTGCAGAGCTTCTCTCGCCGCTCCTTTTGACTCCTCGCACGCACGCCGAGATGCCCCCGAGACTCCGCAGTAGCTCGCCGTAGTTGCCGCACCGCTCCGCCGTTGTTCTTGCCTCGTTCCGCCGCCGCCGATTCCTCTCCGTCGTCGCCAAGGTCACCGGAGTGACGCTCTCACCAAGCCGCGTCGAACAAGCCAGTTCTTCACGCCGGAGAACCACCGTAGCGCCGTTGACCGCGTCGTCTTCCCTAGCTCTGGCCACCTTCGCTTCCTCGCCGCCGTCGACTTCGTCAAGCATCGCCGACCGTCCGATCTGTATCGCGCGATTCTGGTACTTCCACGTCGCTGATCTCCTCGTTTTCCTAGCGTTAATCTTGACCGTAGATGTGTAGATTGAATGGCGGTGATTAGATCTAGTTTCTATGCTTTGTTTTAGTCTCAAATGTTGGATCGATAGTGTACGCGTGAGATTACGCCGCGTAGTTTGATGAATAGTAAACAGCTCGGGTACCGTAGGCCATTGGATTAGACCTAAACGGTAGCTGTGGGTTGAATCGTGGCGCGCGGATCCGTGCCGTTCAAATTTGAACGAGCGGCGGAGATGACGCCGCGCCCTCGCCGAATCGCGTATGGACGCGTGTGCATCTTTGACCGAGGACCGGACCAATCGAGGCCGTGGATTTGAAACGAGCCGTCGCGATCGTGCCGCGTGTTACCGCGTAGCCCGAGGCGTCACCGAGCTCGTGCGCGGGATCCAGCCGTTGGATGGTCGACACATGTACCAGAGATGCGAACCGTCGTCGAGCTCGGGCGCAGGAGATCTGACCGTTGATCTTTTGACGGCCATGATTGCACCACGTGGTTGAGATCTGGCCATCGGTTGGGATCAGCCGAGATTGTGACGCGTGTCGTGCACGAATATCGAGGCAATCGGCTGACGTTAGTGTTGACGTCATCTGGTGGGGGCCAGGCGCACTGTTCTGTGGACCGACCCAAGCAGTGGACTGGGTCCATAGACCGAGGTGACGTGGCTGCACCAGAGTGCGCCACGTGTCAGCTGACGTCATGCTGACGCAATAAATCGTTTTTTCTAATGAAAAATAATTATGATAATTCAGTTTATTCTTTTTAATATATTTGCAAACTTTGAAAAGCCATAACTTTTGCATTTTAACTCCGATTGAGGTGATTCCAATTTCTAAAAATTTGTAAAATCAAGATCTATTTATTGGTGAATTTTGTGGAATTTGTAGAGTTAAAATTGCTCTCTGTAAATTATATTTATTGTGTATTTATTTATTTCGAGTAGACGTTGATTTGCCGGAAAGCTTTGCGGGAGAATTTCAGTATAAGACCAAGCTCCAGATCAGGATCAGCAACTCTTTGAAGGCAAGTGATGCTTTGACCATTTTGATCCCAGTTTCTTTTGAACATATATTTTGCTTTAAAACTATGCATGCTAAATTAATTAAAATATATTTAAATGAATTTGGGTAATTTAGCTAATCAACCCATACTGTTAATGTCACCTTGAAATTACTATTTGTGTGCCTTTAAATCATTGTCTACCCTAAGGTTATTCATATCTGTTGGATGTTTATATGATGCCAACACGGGAGGCTAGACCGTGAATAGAGGCTTAGCCTTGCAACGAATCATTAATGATCTTTCGAAAATACTACAATATTGATTAATGAAATACTGAATGTATTTTGAAAGTGGTGTGATGATGCCACATGATGAGATTGAGGTTCAGAGACCTGTGTGTTTTTGCACCGGTGTTGAGTTATTGCTGGCATGTGTTGCACAATAATCAACGGGGTGGGAAATGATTTAGACAGGGCAAGTGGCAAGAGGTGTGTGCAGGTGGGCTGTGTGGCAATGGGTTGATGAGTAATGTGAGTCTGTGTGCCACATTGGGCTGTGTGCCACTGTTGAGTGTTGGAAGTCTTGCCTTGGTCAGTTAAGGACTTCACCTTGCAAGCCTTTGATCTGAGTCACCCGTACAACCACATGTCTGATATGGGATAGAACTAGTTGATTAGGGTTCTGATATCTTTCCTCTGGTACCTCAGGGTGATAGTACACAGGGGTTTATCTGTGCGGGGGAGCGTACCTGTGTTGCGGCTTGGTACCCATCCAACGGTGTTGGCCGACATACTTCGGCTGGCACTGCGTGAGAGGAGTGATAGAGAAGGCAACACCGGAGAGGTTCATTGGTTAAGGTAGAGGTTCTTGAAAGGCTTTGTTACGGACGGTCACCTGTGTGGTGAATGGCTGTATCTTGTGGGTAAAGTGTACAACCTCTGCAGAGTGTAAAATCTATTCGAATAGCAGAGTCCGCGGTATTGGACATTGCTCGGGGATTACAGTCAAGGGTTAGATCTTCAAAAATAAAAATGTGGATTGGGTGGTGTGTGCCAATGCTAAAAATGAGTCATTTAAGGTGTGTGTTGAAAATCTTTGAAGAAAAACCATTTGAAGAACTTAGCATTATATATAGTTGTTTCTTGCTTTTAATCTAATTAAGATATAAGTTTAAAATCTTGTTTGATGCAAAAGAACCAAGTAAGCCAATTCTTTGGAATAAGCCTTGCATATAGTAATAAGCCTCGCATTCATGCATTACTTGTTGAGTACGGTGTGTACTCACCCTTGCTTTCAAAACAACACCAGTGGAGGAATCAACGCTAGTATGGGAGGAGGAGTACGTCGAGGAGCCAGAGATCTAGGGAGCAAGCCCAGTCAGTTGCCTGTGGCAAGATGGGGCTTCTACAGATGATTATTTGTTTTTCGCTGTTATTTCTATTTACTCTGATAATGTAAACCCTGCGTGGCTGATCTATGTAAGGAGACCATAAGGTCGCGCAACTCGTTTAAATACATGTTTGAAGTACTTTATTATTATTCCGCTGTGTATGATTGTGGTACTTTAACCCTGTTTAGCCTGTGTGCACTTGCGCGATCCTGGACTATTGCAGAATACACAGAGGGTCCGAATTTGCAGATTCGGGTTCCCGACATGATGCGGCTGGCCCTGTGCATGACAGGTGGCAAACATCTAATGGCTCACCTTGGATCTGACGGCTCGGGAAGTTCATGAAGAACGGCGGCACTCGATAGCGAAGTCCTCACCAAAGATAGGGAAGACAACTACTCGAAAGGTGTTCTCTCGACGGTTTGGCTTCAGGTCTTCATGAATCCAGTGTGGTGCGATGAGAGGTCTTCCGATCCGGGTAGAAACACGACGAACAGGGCTCGATGACGGTGAAACTCGATGAAAGCTAACAGCGGTACTAAGCTTCAACTACGGCGAGCTCTCCTGGGTTCAAGACGATGGTTCAAGCGACGTTTCTTAGGGTAACATGTGCGGTGCAAGGTGAGGAATTCAATACGTGTGGCGGTGCAATAAAAAGCACCCTCGGTAGGCGTGTAATGGCCGAACACAGACTTCGAGTCCTACGGCGATGCGGCAGTGGTTCTATTAGGATTCAACAAGACAATGTCACATGATCGTGGACGTCCGCTTATCTCAGATCGAACGGCCAAAGGCGCTAGGCGATGCGGCAGAATATCAGCTGTTGGATCAAAATACAACGGTTGTATGCTAGGGTTAGGGTTTGCTTAGAGGGTTGGGTTGTGGCGCGGCTTTGGGCCTGCACGGGCTAGGGGAAAATGGGCTGGGCCCATTGGGTTTCGGTTCAAAACTATTCACTAGGTTTGTAAATCCTTTTCTAATTAAAATAATTATAGAAATTAGATAAAGCCGAAATAAACAGCAAAAATCCCCAAAAATTCCAGAAAATTTCTAAAAAATATTTTAGGGCATTTCAGACTCAAATGAAATATTTCTAGCAAGACTTTATTTAAACTTTTAAAATTTTTAAATAGACTTTAACAAAAGGCTTAATTCAAATAAAATACAAATAATTCAAATAAATTCCAGAAAATTCACAAAAATATAAAATTCACGGTATATCCATGAAATACAAAAATTAGGATGTTACAGTCGATGCCATCATCACAAACATCGGGTACACAATATCTTACCCACGACAACATGTGATTCATCCTGAGCTCCATATGCGGTGATGTGGTTGATGCGGTCTCACCATTTACTTGGTGTACCTCTGGCTTGACCTTAAGCTTGAAATGCTCTACGGTTGACTTCTGGAGTAGGTGCATTTGCTGGTGTAGATCCGAGGTTGAAACAAACAGGGTTTACACCTCCATTTTGGGAACAACTATTATCGAAGTGCCATGGTTCACGGCAACTGAAGCAACGCTTGACTGCATATTGCTGACTTCCACCTAGGGATGAAAACGGGTCGGATATCTCCCGCCCGATCCGGGGCCGGATCCGGTCGGGATCGGATTTTACTATCCAGTCAGATTCGGGACCGGATCCGGATACTTTAATCCGGATTCGGGATTAGATCCGAAGCATTCAATATTCGGTAAATACGGGACGTGATTCGGATATTCGGATTTTTTCTATTCGGATATCCGGATTTTTCCTATTCGGATATCAGATCGGATATTCGGATTTTCCTATTCGGATATCAGCAAAGCCCAGCCCAATTTCATCATTTTTTTTCCATTTCAGCCCATTTATATTAACAATTAGTTGGTTCTATTAATCCTCTAATAGCATATTCTTTCTACGAAGTTTGTTGAATTTAATTGATATATAATTTGTTACTATAGTCATGTATTCGTATGGTTTTAATTCAATATATATTACTCCATATATGCGTGCATTATCCGTATATCTTTATCCGTTTACAACCCGAATCCGTCATATATCCGTTCCGTATCCGTATCCCGAATAACCCGAATCCGTATTTGTATCCGGTTAGCCCGTATCTGGTTCCGAGTCCAGAAAAAAAATATGGGTTAGGATACGAGAAGAGCAATATCCGCCCGTATTCGACCCGTTTTCATCCCTACTTCCACCTAGCATAGCATTTGCCTGAACAGGGGTCTAAAAATTCTGACCAGATGGATGAGGTGCTGGGGACAGGGTCTAGAACAATGCTTGAGACTAAAATTTAGCAAACTACTGGGGTGCAAGTCTCAACCTCTATTGATTATGTTGGCTTCCTTGCTGGGCCATTCTCGCTTACGATTCTCATCCAACTCTTTACGCTTATCCTCATGGACAAGTGCTTTATTAACCATCTCTTAGAAATCTAGAAAGCTATAGGTGATCAATTGGACTTGAAGTCCAGAGTTCAGTCCCTTTAAGAAATGAGAGTGTCTTTCACCAGCCCACGCAGCGCCTTTAGTGTGCACCTCGTCTGCGTGGACAAACAAACACAAAGCAAAGAGATATCAAGATCAGCACAAAGTTCTCCACTTTCTGGTGAGAACCACTATGCATAAAGTTCCTCATGCAACATGAATTACCTCGACTGCCTCCATGGCGGCAACAACATGCAATCGTCGTGCTCGACATTGACGTTGGACGGAAATAGCTGGAGCTTCACCACCTTGCCGGCCTCACCCTCCGAGGACTCCATGGTGGTGGTGCAAATGTCGGTGAGCAGCCCATCCTTCGTGGACATGTGGGAGCTCCTCGGTGCATGGCAACTGCCCATGGACATGGCCGAGCTCCACGAGAACCCGCAGCTCTTCTCGGCATCTTCTTTCCTGGGGAGCCCATGGCGGGGCGCTCTCACGCTAACAATGAGCGAGTGCTCGCGCAGCGCCGTGCCCGGGGGCTACTCCGATTAGTTCCCAAGAGCAAGTGCAAGCCTGCGTAAGGGGAAGAAGAAGATGACTTGGCAGCCAGCTTGGCAAAACCACCAACAAAACTAGGGTAAGGAGGTTATTTGCACCAGTATTGGAAGTTGAGGGTGTTAAATAACCGATTTTATAGATAGGGGGTTATTTGAACTTTTCTGATAGTTTGGGTGTGTAAAATGGACTTATTCCTAAAACAAATAACAGTAATAATGACTTAAAGCATTCTCAAGATTAAACTGGCTTACAACCCTAAATAATATTCCAAACTTTCAAAGGCACATTGCCTCCATTCCAATGTTTTGCTTTACAAAATCTAACCCTTGACTGTAATTCCTGAGCATTGTTCATAACCAGGGACATGGCTATCCGAATAAATTTACGCTCTCCAGATGTTATGCACTTTACCCACATCACATGACCAATCTCTTTTTGCCTCTAGTTTCACGCTTCCTTTGACGATCGGCCAAGAGTTCATGATAACTTTTTAGAAACCTTTATCCCAACACTGACCCTCCCGACAAACCTGACTCACCATTCCTGCCCTCCCACTGAGCAGAAGAATAGGAGAGACTTGTCGTTGGATCGACGTGAAGCCACTGCACAACGCATCCTCCCCATAACCACACCCACCATGTGGCTATCCACCTGAGGCATCACATGTTAAGAAATCGGTAACCTACTTAGTTAGGCCCGTCTCATTCTAGACATATGGTTGCATGTTAGACTCAGTTCAAAGGATTGTAAGGTTAAGTCCTTAATTGACCGAGGCAAGACATTCATAATCCAACTGCCTCACAAGCCCACCTTGGCACACGGCCCCTTGCCATTTGCCCCAATCTAAATCATTTACCACCCTAGTTGATTATCATGTGGCACATGCCATCAACAACTCAACATCATTGCTTGACAATACATGTCACCACAACTCAACATCATTGTGTGACAACACCTGACACACCTTTCATAAACATGTTCCATATTCTATTAGTCAAGACTGATTTTGATATTTCAAAAGACATGAGTTATACGTGGCATGTCTAAACGACTTAGCATGTTCTAACCAACCGACGTTGGCATCTGTTAGCAACCGACTAATAATGAACCATCCTATGGTGAAACATAATTATGGCATACAAATGACAAGGTAGGTTTCATCCAATTGGGTTGTATAACTAAATCCCAAACTATTTAAAAACAGTTCTAAGCATCAAATAACATGCAATAATTTAAATCAACATAGAAATTTGTAAAAATGTGTTTAACATGATCAAAGCACAACATGCCTTGGAATAGCTCTTATTGCTACTCTGGAACTTAGTCTTGGATCAACTCTTCACTCTTGCACGATACGGGCACTTTGACTTCTACGCGAATTGAGACATAACACCAAATAAATACCAAACGAGAGAGCAAATAAATTCCAAAAATCAAATAAAATTCACCATTAAATATATCTCGATTTTATAAATTTTTAGAAACTTGAATCGCCTCAATCGGAGCTTGTATAAAGAAGAATGGACTCTCAAAAGATTCAAATAAAAGAAAAATACAGAAAAAGAATAAACCTATTTTACTGAATTATTTTTCTACTAGAAACTCCCTAATTACGATGTCAGCTGACGTCAACCCAAATTTTTATGAATAAAATAAATATGAAAAATCCTATCCCGCTGACATGTGGGCCCCTCGGTCCATGGACCAAGCCCATGCACCAAGGCGAGTCCACGGTGGACTCGATCCATGAAAGTTTGACCGGCAATTGACGCTGACGTAGGCGCAGATGTCTCATGAGGATGCAGTGATGACGCGGAGCTAACACGCATCGCACATCCGATGGTCCTCATCGGATCCTACAGTGGAGGTCACGCTAGCAAGAAACAGCGACGGCACAGAGGCAGCACTCACCGGTGCTAGAGACAATGACCACAGCTACGACAGAACATAGCTTCTCAGGCATTAAAACCGGGTGGATCTGGAGAGCTCAATGCGATGAACTTGGTGACACCCTTGGCGACGATGGAGGCCGAATGAAGGTGACAGAATCTGATGAAAACCACAGCAGCTTCCCCGATCTACTCCGACGAGCTCTCCCAAGCAAACCATGGCGTCTCAACACAAACGGCTCCGAACAAAGTCTACGCAACATCACGATGATCCTCGGATGAGGTCACGACTCCCTATTTAATGCCTCGGCATCCACGTAGAGCATAGAAAGACAAACCAACGTGGCAGTGTATTCTGTGTTCGACACGGCGACGACCTCACGGAGACGACGAACCAGAGCCATACACATGGAGCGATCAACGGTCACAATGCAAAGTGACATGGAAGCATCTAGATCGCACACAGATAATTGGCCAGGATTCGCTAGGGTTCATAATAGCCCTAATCAATCTCGGCCGCACGTGCTCGATCCGGCGGCCAACATCACCTAGGCTTTCCAAGATCGCCATCTACTATTAGATCAAGATCCAACGGTGAAATCTATAGGGTTTCGCTGGGTGGGCTGCAGCAATGGACTGAGTAGGGCTGAGGCGAAAACTAGGTTGAGCCGCACAGGGTTAAGGCCTAACACTATTTAAAATATTTTTAGAAACTTTTCTTATTTAAAATAATTCTAAATATTAAAATAAACCAAATGAAATAGTAAAAATACTTGAAAATTTTTCAAAAAATTCCCAAAAATATTTTGAGACATTTGGAACTCAACTAAAATATTTATGACAAAAGTTTATTTAAACTTTTCAAATATTTAAATAATATTCATATTGGCCATAATTCAAAAGTATTTAGTTAATTACAAATAAATTCGAGAAAATTCCAAAAATTCACAAAATGCATACATAGCAATATTAAATTAATAAAATGCAAAAATTAGGATGTTACATTAGGTAAGAGGGAAAAGCAAAGATAAGGTAAAGGAACTAATTTGGGGAACATATTTAACCCAACAAATATAGCTCAGAACTCCAATTAAACCAACAACTTATTATTAAATTCTTAGCATGGTTGCTTACAAGCGCGAAATGGCCTCTTGCAGCACATACTACACACACTGAAAACAAGGTCACAACCTAAACTCACAAATCTAACACCTAAAGGGTGAAACTTCTATTCTTAAGTTGACGTGACTCTCACACGTGAGTCTCAACTGACTAAGCTAAGGTCCTTCAGTCGTTAAGCCCACCAAGCTGATGCTCCCCTAGGGTGTAGAACAACATATGGACAGGCATTGGCACAAATTGTTCCTGATGACCAGGGACAACAAGAACAGGGTGCTTAGTTGCCTCTTGAGGTGAAGACTCTTGCTCCTCTAGTTCTTGCTCCAATTCTTCCATCTTCTTCTTCCTCGTCTTCCCATTGTGTCTCTACCACCACGTTGTACATGGCTTCCTCAAGCTCTACAATCCTTTCTTCCATAAGCTTCAAGGCTTAATAAGCTCTATGTAGATCTTGAGTACATGACTTCTTCTTGAGTAGCTACAAATCTTGCAAGGTAAATAGCAGTACATCTTTTTCATCTTAGTGGTTTCATCTTCAGTGGTTGGGCAGCGGATAGGATGACATCAGGGATAAAGTCGAAACACCTTATGTCACAACTAACTGGCATGCTTCTTGCAAATATGGAGTAGTGCAAGGCGTGAAGATCCTTGGATACTAGCTTCAAAAGTGAGCCTTCTGATAGTGAGGCGGATGGGATGACTTGCGTTAGCATTTTTCCTAGCATAGATGGTGATTTTACACACCACACCACAACCTCTACCATTAAATGTCCAGCATATTTCCTTACAAAGTGGCCTCTCATAACCTCCAAGATCTTGTAAAAACTCTCCATAATTTAGCGGCATAACCTCCATTGCACTCTCCATAGGTGTGAAGGATCGTCATCTATTAAGGACAATTTAGGGTAAGAGTCCAGCTTAAACCAGTAGGGAAAAGAAGGAAAATTTTAGAAAGGAAAGAATAAGAAAGACAAGATAAGTCGAGAACTTATTAATCTTGCAAGTTAATTTTTCTATTCAGAAAATAATTTTGAAACTCCTAGGAAATTGCCAAGCTAACTAGGGTTCAGACCTACCATCGATATGACTCTAATACCACCTATGTCGGGACTCAAATATGCAAATTCGGAATCTTTGTATATACTGCACTAGTTTAGGAACACACTAGTGCACAAAGTGACAACATATATATAATATCAACTTCATACACAATGGAATTATAATAAATGACTAGATTTAATATCAACCTCATAGGGCTTATTCACTAAATAAACTGCAGTGGAATAGAACTTCAGCGAAAAACCCATCGACCCGCCACACACAATCGACAAGACTCGAATCCTAATAACCCACTTCTTCTTGATACTCCTTCAGAGCTGGTATTGATTCTTCTTCAACTGATTGATTTATTGTTGCAACAGTGAGTACATAAGGCACTTAACAAGTTGTGCATAGAATGCAAGTCTAATATAACTATATGCAAGACTTATTCCAAAAGAATGGCTATTTTGCAATAAAACATCGATTTCAATTGAATACAATATTAGATTAAAACAAAAGGTAAAACAAATAACGATAATAATATGATTCTTAGATATTTCTCTAGTTTCACTGGCACACGGCCTAAACCAATTACTATCCTTTCATTGGCACATAGCCTCAATTCCCAAGTTTAATTTTATAAAACCTAATCCTTGTGTGAAATTTTTAAGCATTGTCCATAACCGGGGACATAGCTATTCGAATAGGTTTCACTCTATAGAGGTTATACATTTTACCCACAAGATACGATCAATCTTATAATGTCCATAACATATACTCATCGATATGCAAGGAAGAAGATCATAACAAAACCTTTCGAAAACTCTCTATGAACATAGACACTCCCGATAAGCCTGATCTCAATATTCCACCCTCACACAAGACTAGAAGAATAGAAAAAACTCATCGTTGGACTAGCAACAATAACTGTCTAAAATATGGAGCAAGTGCAAGACACATTCTCCAATCGCTCACATAGCTTGGTTTACCTTATGAGATATCATATGTCAACACTTAGTAACTTACTAAGTTAGGTCTGTCTCATTACACACATATGGTTGTATGATTTAAATTCAATGGCTTACAAGGTTAAGTCCTTAACAGACCAAGGCCAAGACTTTTAATTATTCACAGTAACCATATCTTGTGGATAAAGTGTATAATCTTTGCAAAGTATAAAACTATTTGTCGGGACCCGAATCTGCAAATCCGGACCCTCTGTGTATTCTATGCTAGTCCAGGATCGCGCTAGCACACAGATCTTCTGAGGTTGCACATCACGAGACATTCACAAATGATATAAGAATAAATAGTGCAAACATTTATATAAACTGAGTTGTACGACCTTATGGTCTCCTTACATACAAACAGCCACGCAGGGCTTACATTATTCAGAGTAAATGAAATAGCAGCGGAAAAAAATAAATGTCGTGGAAGCCTTCATCTTGCCACAGGCAATCGACTGGGCTTGCCCCCTAATTATCCGGATCCACATTGTACTCCTCCTCCCACGCTGGTGTAGACTCCTCCACTGATGTTGGGGTTGATAAGCAAGGAGGGGTGAGTACACAAGGCCACTCAACAAGTAATGCACAGAATGCAACGCTATTACTATATGCAAGCTTATTCCAAAGGATTGGCTTAATTGCATCTTTTGCATCAAACAACATTTTTTTAACCAGTATCTTATTTAGATTAAAGCAGTGAAACAGTTATAAATAATACTAATTTCTTCAAATGGTTTTTCTTCGAAGATTCTCGGCACACAGCCTTAACAGTTCATTTTTAACACTGGCACACAGCCACCCTTTCCACATTTTGTTTTTGAAGATCTACCCCTTGACTGTAATCCCCGAGCAATGTCCAATACAGCGGACACTGCTATTCGAATAGATTTGACAATCTGCAGAGGTTGTACACATTACCCATAAGATATAGCCATTCACCACACAGGTGATCGTCCGTAACAAAGCCTTTCAGGAACCTCTACCTTAACCAAAGAACCTCTCCGGTATTGCCTTCACTATCACTTCCCTCACACAGAGCCGAAGTATAGGACAGGTCAATCACCGTTGGATGGGCACCAAGTCAGTAGCAGTGCACGCCCCCCGCATGAGATACACCCTGTTTGTCACCTTGAGGTATTAGAGGAAAGATATAAGAACCCTAATCAACTAGGTCGATCCCATACCAGACATGTGGTTGTACGGGTGACTCAGATCAAAGGCTTGCAAGGTGAAGTCCTTAACTGACCAAGGCAAGAGTTCCATCACTCAACAGTGGCACACAGCCCCAACGTGGCACACAGACTCACATCACTCTTCAACCCATTGCCACACAGCCCACGGCACATGACCTCTTGCCACTTGCCCCAGTCTAAAACATTTCCCACCCCGTTGATTATTGTGCAACACATGCTAGCAATAACTCAACATCGGTACAGAACCACACAGGTCTTTGTACCTCAATCTCATCATGTGGCATCATCACACCACTTTCAAAATACATTCAATATTTCTTTAATCAATATTGTAGCATTTTCCCGAAATATCATTCATGATTCGTTGCATGGCTAAGCATCTACTCACGGTCTTGCCTCCCGTGTTGGCACAATATTAACATCCAACTAATACAATCAAACTTAGGATGACAAAGATTTAGGGCATTCAATCAATAATTTCAAGGTGGCGTAACAAAATGGGTTGGTTACCTACATTATCCCAAAGTAGTTTAAATCCATTTTTATTTAATTTAGCATGCATAATTTCAAAGCAAAGTACATTTAGAAACTGGGATCAAAATGGTCAAAGCATCACTTGCCTTCAAAGAGTTGTTGGTCGTGTTCCGAAGCTTGGTCTTGAGCGACGAACTCTTCCACGAAACCTTCCGGCAAATTTGCGTCTACACGTACAAACAATATATGCAATAAATAACTAATACAGTAGACTAAATGACTTCAAAAATTCAAATAAAATTAACCATTAAAGATATCACAATTTTATGAATTTTTGGAAATTTGAATCACCCAAATCCGAGTTAAAATGCAAAAGTTATAGCCGTTTGAAGTATGAATAAAATCTGAAAATACAGAAATTAGAAAATCCGATTTTTCCGAATTACTTTTATACTGAAAAATCGTATTTATGACGTCAGCGTTGCAATATGATGACGTCAGCACAGAAATGAATTTCGGCCAAAATATTTTTCTAGAGAAATGACGTCAGCAAGACGTCATCTGACACGTGGCAAGCTCTGGGGCTGCCACGTAGCCTCGGTCCATGGACTGTGTCCACGATCGGGCTTTGGTTCACCGTGGACTGGCGGCACTATGCCCGTGCACCAGCTGACGCAAGCCGTGGCGTCAGCGACGATGTACAACCAATCCCGACGCGACATGCGTCAACATCCAGACCGTTCGCTCAACCAACGGTCGGATCTCACTCCCGCACGGCTCGGTGACACCTCGGAGATCATGCACCACGCGTCAGCCATCCATCGGTTCTCACAGATCCAACGGTCACATCCACGCGCACTGGCGACGCATCGATCTCCGCGCAGACACGCGACAGGATCGTAACGGACCGTTTGGAATCAACGGCTGAGATCTGGTCATTGCCTTAGTCAATGTGCGCACGCGTCCGCACGTGATTCGGCGAGGGTTCGGCGCAATCTCAGTCGCACATTCAGGAATGAACGGTGCCGATTCAATCGGCAATGCAGCCAACGGCCGACGCGTGTACGCATCACAGCCGCGCATCTACGATCGAACGGCTACGGCTAAACTACGCGACAACACTTAGATCTCTACCGCACAGATCCGATCCAACGGTGCACATTATCCGAGCGGTTTACTGTATATTCTAGTGACGCGGCGCTATCCTACGCGTCCAAAGATGATCCAAGGGTCCATATTAAATCTAACCACCAAAACTCTAGATCTAATCCCTACCGCACATAACAAGATCTACGGTCACGAATCAATCTAAACGTAAACAGTGGTGGAGGCGACGTGGACTCACCGCAGCGGTTGGATGGCAATCGGGCGGTTGAAGGAGTTCGGCGAGGTCGACGGTGGCGCGGAAGAGAGGTTTCCAGGGCTGGGGAAGACGACGTAGTCGACAGCGCTCCGGTAGTTTTCTGACATGAAGAAGTAGTTCACTCGACGCGGTTCGACTCGGCGAGTGCTCCGGTGACTCAGCGACGGCGGAGATGGACCGGTGACGGCGAAACTAAGCAAAAACGGCGACGGGACAAAGCGACTACTACAGCGAGCAAAAGCGTGCGCTAGGGAGAGTCTCGGCGTGCGTGCGAGGAGGCAAAAGACGCGGCGTTGAGTCCTCTGTAGAACACGCTCACCAACGCGGCTTAAAGGGCCTCGACGTGCGCGAAACTGCCGACAGTAATCACGGCCATCAAAGCCCACGTCCCTCCGGCGATCTCGCGGAGACGACGCAATGTGGCGAAATCTCGAGCGTCCGCGCACAGCGATCCATCGAGCGAGGCGGCGAAGCGACGTGGCGATTTCTCGACCGCACGATGCTGATCCAACGGCGAAGAACAACGGCGACTAGGGTTTTGGCGAGGCAGGCGCGGGCGGCGACACGCCGTGGGCGAACGCGATCTTTGGGCGGGCCAGAAGGTTTTGGGCCAAACACTATTCCGCAGATTTTAATTCCTTTTCGAATAAAAATAATTCGAGAAAATAGTTTTGGCCAAAGAAAATAGTAAGAATATCAGAAAATTCCAGAAAATTCTGGAAAATACTTTGAGACATTTGGAACTCAAATAAAATATTTTCAATAAAACTTTGCATCAAATTTTGCATGAACTTAATTGAGTTCAACAAATGTCAGAAATGAATAAATCCAATTTAAATTCTAATAAATTCTAAAAAATAAAAAATACTCCAAAATTTAAATTAGAGCAAATTTTAGGGTGTTACAAACCTCCACCCTTAGCAGAATCTCGTCCCCGAGATTCAGGGCTGTCTACAGAAATAGGTTAGGGAACTCCTTCTTCAGATCTTCTTCACGTTCCCGGGTTGCTTCACTTTCTGAGTGGTTACTCCACTGGACTCTGCAAAAGCGCGTTGACTTGTTCCTTGTCTCTCTGTCCATTATGTCCAGAATCTTCACCGGATGCTCTTTATAAGTCAGATCTTCTTGCAGCTCGATCGCTTCCAAAGGTGTTTACTCCTCCGGTACTCGGAGACACTTCTTCAATTGAGACACATGGAATACATCATGCACTCCTGCTAAGGACTGTGGCAACTCCAACTGGTACGCAACTTCACCTCTGCGGCTCAAGATCTTGAACGGTCCAACATATCTGGTTGCGAGCTTCCCTTTTGCTTGGAATCTTCTGACTCCTTTGAGTGGCGTGACTCTAAGGTACACAAAATCTTCAGGTTCAAAGCTCAATTCCCTGCGACGATTGTCGGCATAACTCTTCTGCCTTGATTGAGCAATCTTTTGTCTTTCCCTGATCAGGGCGATCTGTTCTTCCGCTTTCTGAAGAATGTTCGATCCAAAAACATGTCGTTCACCTGTCTCATTCCAATTCAACGGGGTTCGACAGGATAGACCATACAGAGCTTCAAATGGAGACATCTGTAAACTTGCCTGATAGCTGTTATTACAGCTGAACTCAGCATAAGGCAAACACTTGTCCCATGAAGTAGAATATGCTAAAGCACATGCTCTCAGCATATCTTCTAGTATCTGGTTAACTCTCTCAATTTGATCGTCTCTCTGCGGACGGTATGCTGTACTGAAGTTCAGACGAGTTCCCATGGCTTCATGCAGCTTTCCCCAAAACCTTGAGGTAAATTGGGTACCTCTGTCCGATACTATCTTCTTCGGCACTCCATGCAAGCAAACAATTCTTGACATGTAGAGTTCTGCTAACTTATCGCCCGAGTAAGTGGTCTTCACAGGTACAAAATGTGCAACCTTGGTCAAACGATCCACTATAACCCATATAGAGTCATATCCATTCCGAGTCCTGGGTAAACCGGTTATGAAATCCATACCGATCTCTTCCCATTTCCATTCAGGTATCTTTAGGGGTTGCAATAATCCTGCTGGCCTCTAATGCATAGCTTTGACTCTTTGGCATATGTCACATAATGCAACATATTCGGCAACTTCCCGCTTCATGCTTGGCCACCAAAATCTTTCTTTTAAATCCTGATACATTTTTGCACTTCCTGGATGAATTGAGTACTTGGAGTCATGGGCTTCCTCCAAAATTAGCTGCTTCAGATCCTCTTTATTTGGCACACAAATGCGCCCTTTAAACCACATAGTACGTTGTTCAACCAGTTTGAAATCCTTTGCCTTGCCTGCATCCATCTTGGATTTAATCCTCTTGATCTTATCGTCATCTTTTTGCCCTTCCCCGATCTGATCCTCCAGGGTAGGTTTTACTTCCAAGGTAGCCAAAAATCCTTCTGGTACCATTTCCAATCCTAGCTTCTGGAAATCCTTACACAACTCGGTCTAACTTGGTTCTAACAGCATATTTACGCTGTGGCTCTTCCGGCTCAAGGCATGGCCACAACGTTGGCTTTACCCGGGTGGTAATGAATTCCAATATTGTAATCCTTGATTAGTTCTAGCCATCTTCTTTGCCTCATATTTAGGTCAGCTTGCGTGAAGATATACTTAAGACTTTTATGATAGGTATACACTTCACATCTGTTTCCAAGGAGATAGTGTAAGGACCCGAATCCACTGATTCGAACCCACTGTGTTTACCGCACTAGTCCCAGGATCAACGCTAGTGCACACAGCTTAACATTGGTACATATCACATCATACACAACGATAATAGAATAATAGTTCATTTATTGATATAGCTAAATGTATGATCTTATGACCAACTTACATTATTAAGCCACGCAGGGCAAGACTGAAAATATAAACTAATAATTAAGCAGCGGAAAGTAGAAACGTAGATGGCTCATCAGTTCACCACAGGCAACCGACAAGGCTCGGACCCTAATGACTCGTGTCTTCTTGGACTTCATCTTCCAACACAGGTGTAGATTCTTCAACTGTTGATTATTGTTGTTTGGCAAGGGTGAGTACTTAAAGCACTCAACAAGTTGTGCACATAATGCAATTCTATGTATCTATATGTAAGGTTTATTCCAATGGACAGGCTATCATGGCTATTTTGCAATAAGCAGCATTTATGAACAAATACAATAAATAGATTGTAAAGACTGTAAAACAAATAACGATAATAAATAAATTGATATTTCTCGTAAACCAAGTTTCCAATCCTAAGTCAAATTCCATCTTCCACATGGCATTCCACCATCCCAACCAAGTTGTCCAATTTATTAAGCTAACCCTTAACTGTAATTCCCGAGCATTGCTCAATACCGCGAGCACGGCTATCCGAATAGTTTCACACTCTGCAGAGGTTATGCACTTTACCCACGTGATACAACCAAACACCACCAAGGCGAGTGATTATAACAAAGCCTTTACAATGCTCTGGCTTAACCCGATACTACCCGCGAAGGTTTCAACACTGGTGGGACTGGTTACCACATCTAGGGCCCCCCTCTTGAGCCATGTGAATTACACCATAACTCGGGAACTCACACCGACCACGATAGTACCAAAATTAAGACATTGCAAATTACTCAGCTAGGCTGGCCCATACCAGACATGTGGTTGCATGGTTGACTCAGGTCAAAGGCTTGCAAGGTTAAGTCCTTAGTGTGATCGAGGCAAGACTTCCACATACCCTCGCCCATCGGCCCACCTTGGCATCCTCGCCTTGGCACTTGCCCCAATCTAAGTTATTATCACCCGCTTGATTACAAGCACCACGTGCCATCAACAATTCAACATCGTTGCGTGACATGATTCGCCACAACAACTCAATCTCATCGTGTGATCCCACATAGCACACAAGTTCATAACATTGTTCCATATTCCATTAATCAAGATTAAGTATCAACATTCGGACACATGTGATGACGTGGCATGGCTAAGCAATCTACGACGGTCTAACCTCCATGTCGATTATCAATATTAACCAACTATTAATTAACCATCCTAGGGTGACAATTAGATCATGGCATACAATGGCAAGGTAGGGTATAGATCAAATTGGTATAATAGCTAAGTCCCAATTTAATTTGAAACAATTGTATAATTGAAATAATATGCAATAGGGTAAAACAAATATAGCAATTTTATAAACATGGGTTCAATATGATCAAAGCACAACTTGCCTTGGAGTAGGTCCTGATCTTGATCTGAAGCTTGCTCTTGGGTTGCTAGGTCTTCCTCCGAAGCGTTGCACAATTCAACGTCTACGCGTACCGAAGAAGAAAAGCAAATAAATACCAAAACAGAGAGCAAATGAACTCCAAAAATAAAATAAAATTCACCATTAAATAGATCTAAATTTTACAAATTTTTAGAAAATGGAATCACTCAAATCCGAGTTACGATGCAAAAGATATAGCCTTTTGAAATTTGAAATAAATCATCAAATCGAAAATCGAAATTCGAAATTAACAGATTTATTTTTATTCTGAAAAACTGATTACTGCGTCATCATGACGTCACGCTGGCGTCAGCGCTGGACCGAACCAATCGGGTGGTGACACGCGTCTCGGGCGTATGGACCCGGTCCACGAACTCGCGCTGGCTCACGGTAGACTCGGCTCACGGCGCCTCGGCACCAGCGCCGACACGCGGCGACGCCCGATTGGTTGCGGCGACGGCGCAATCTGGTGCACCCAGATTCCATCGGACGGCTGCCGATCGATGCACACGTGGCAAGATCATGAGCACGGGTTTTAGATCCAACGGACGGCGGTTAAAGAAGGTTTTACAGCTCACCGAGGACACGCGGCTGTATCTGAGACGTCGACGAAGATCCAACGGACCAAAGCTTCTCCGCTGCTAATGGCGTCGCCGAGACAAAATCCGCCGTGAAGAAGACGGCGATACTCGCGAGACGCCCGCGAGTTACGGGACGACGCAGGTCTTGCGATTACGATGCGCGCGCGGACGGGAACTCAACGCACCCAAGGGCTCCTTAAATAGGCGGTCGGAGGAGCGTACGGGCGATGGACACGGACTCCGAGTCCACCGGAGACACGACGGCGCGGCGGAAGAGTCCGAAACGGAGACGATAACCGAACACCCTACGATTTAAGATCAACGGCCAAGCTTCGCTGCAACGTGGCACAATCCACGCCGATCCAAAGATCTAACGGCCCGAGAGTCTAGGGTTTCCTATACACACCCAGTCGTCGGATGACGATCTAACGGCTGACGCTACACTTCGAAGGCTGGGCTCATTGGCTGCAAGGGCCGGGCTCCTGCCACGTAGATGGGCTACGCCGCCATTATTCGAGTTTTTAGAAGGTTTTCAATTAAATTAATTCCATAAATTCATTTAATTTGTTTTAGGCAATAAAATAATCCAGAAAAAATCCAAGAAAAATCTCATAAATACTTTGAGACATTCTGGACTTAAATAAAATATTTTTGGCAAAACTTTATTTTAACTTTGCACCGATTTAAATACTTTTGAATAAAAAGCAATAAACTTGAAATAAGGATTAATTCAAATAAATCCAGAAAAATCCAAATAAATTCCAGAAAATCACAAATGCACAAATAAGAAATAAAAACTTAATTAAGCCAAATTTTGGGATGTTACAAACCTCCCCCTTAATGAGAATCTCGGCAGAGATTGGGGCTAACTAGAGAATAGGTTTGGGAATTCGACTTCAAATCTTCTTCTCGCTCCCAAGTGGTTTCACTTTCGGAATGATTGCTCCACTGAACTCTGCAAAAGCGAATAGACTTGTTTCTGGTCTTGCGATCCATAACATCCAAAATTCTGACCGGTTGCTCTTTATAAGTCAAATCTTCTTGCAGCTCTATTGCATCCAATGGGGTTTGCTCCGTTGGCACTCTGAGACACTTCTTAAGCTGCGACACATGGAATACATCATGCACTCCTGCCAAGGACTGAGGCAACTGTAATTGATAAGCCACCTCTCCTCGACAGCTCAGAATCTTGAACGGACCGACATATCTTGGTGCGAGCTTCCCTTTAACATGAAATCTTTTAACGCCCTTAAGAGGGGTAACCCTGAGATACACATAATCTTCTGGTTCAAAACTCAAATCTCGGCGACGGTTATCTGCGTAGCTTTTCTGTCTTGACTGTGCTATCTTCAACCTTTCTCTGATCATTGCAACTTGGCTTTCGGCTTCCTCGAGAATATCTGGCCCAAAAACCAAACGCTCTCCTGTTTCGTTCCAATTTAATGGAGTACGACAAGCACGTCCATACAATGCCTCAAACGGGGACATCTGCAGGCTAGCTTGATAACTATTATTGTAACTGAATTCTGCGTATGGCAAACATTTATCCCATGACGTAGCATAAGCTAAAGCACAAGCTCTCAACATATCCTCTAAAATCTGATTCACTCTTTCGGTCTGACCATCTGTCTGCGGGTGATATATCATCTTGAAATTGAGACGAGTTCCCATGGCCGTGCAACTTATTCCAAAATCTTGAGGTAAATTGGGTACCCCTGTCTGACACAATCTTCTTGGGCACTCCATGCAAGCATACAATCCTTGACATGTATAGCTCTGCTAAACGATCTCCCGAGTAAGTGGTCTTTACTGGGATAAAATGGGCGACCTTGGTTAGACGATCCACAATAACCCAAATGGAATCATAACCCCTCTGAGTCTTAGGTAACCCGGTGATAAAGTCCATTGATTTCCTCCACTTCCATTCGGAATTTTCAACTACCGCAATGCACCGGTGGTCTTTGATGCATAGCCTTTACCCTCTGGCATACGTCGCATAATGCAACATGCTCAGCTACTTCACGCTTCATACTAGGCCACCAGAATCTCTCTTTCAAATCCTGATACATCTTAGCACTTCCTGGATGAATCGAGTACTTTGAATCGTGAGCTTCCTCTAGAATTAGTTGTTTTAGTTCCTTTTTATCAAGCACACAAATTCGCCCTTGAAGAACATAGTTCCTTGCTCATCAGAGTGAAATCTACGGCTAGGCCTTCTTCCTTTTAGCCTTGATTTTAGAAATTTTATCGTCATCCTTCGACCTTCTCTAACTGATCTTCCGGTGTTGGCTTTACTTCTAGTGCGGCTACACTTCCTTGAACGACTTCCAATCTTAGCTTCGAATTCCTTGCATAATTCTCGTTGATCCTCCATTGTTAACGTATTGGCGCTATGGCTTTTCCGACTCGAGCATCGGCTACTACATTGGCTTTTAGGGATGATAATGGATTCCACATTATAATCCTTTATTAGCTCCACCACCTTCACGCCTCATATTCAGTCCGCTTGGGTGAATATGTATTTGAGCTCTTATGGTCTCGTATATATCTCACATCTATTTCCTATGAGATAATGACGCCATATCTTTAAAGCATGCACTACGGTGGCTAACTCCAAATCATGCGTTGGGTAATTCACTTCATGTGGTCTCAAGCTGTCTCGACGCATAAGCAACGACTTTGCCTCTTGCATTAACACGCATCCCAAGCCTTGCTTGAAGCATCGCAATAAATATCAAATCCATTACGCACATCCGCAACACTAATACGGGGGTTGTTGTTAAACGCTTCTTTAATTCCATGAAACTTTTCTCGCACTCTGGCGTCCATGCAAACTTCTTTTCTTTCTTCAACAAGCTGCGTAAGGGTTTAGCAATTGTCAAGAATCCTTCTATGAACCGACGGTAGTATCCGCCATTCGAAAAACTACGAATCTGAGTAACAGACCTCGGTGGCTCCCAATGCAACACTGCGTCCACTTTACTGGGGTCAACTGCAACTCCTTTAGTAGTCATTACATGACCAAGAAATTCGACTTTTTCCTTCCAAAACTCACACTTGCTAAACTTAGCATATAGCTGATGTTCTCGTAGCCTCTCTAAAACCATTCTTAGATGTTCTGCGTGCTCTTCCTCTGTCTTCGAGTAAACCAAAATATCGTCTATGAAGACTACAACAAACTTATCCAAATATTCCATGAAAACCTTATTCATCATGTTCATGAAATATGCCGGGGCATTAGTCAATCCAAATGACATGACTGTGAACTCATAATGTCCATATCGCGTAGAAAACGCAGTCTTTGGCACATCCTCCGCTTCGGATCTTCAAGCGATGGTATCACGAGCGAAGATCTATCTTGAGAAAACTCCAGCTCCTCTTAAGCGATCAAATAAGTCGTCGATCCTGGGCAACGGATACTTATTCTTGATCGTTACTTCATTAAGTGCACGATAATCGATGCACATTCTAAGACTTCCATCCTTCTTGCGAACAAACAAAACCGGGGCTCCCCACGGCGATGAACTAGGTCTAATGAAGCCTTTTTCTTGCAGTTCCTCAATCTGCTTTTTCATTTCCACTAACTCGTCAGTAGACATCCGATATGGTCTCTTTGATATCGGTGCTGTCCTGGCGCTAACTCGATCACGAACTTCGATAACACGGTCCGGTGGCAATCCTGGCAAATCTTCTCGAAACACATCCGGTATTCTCGCTCACGGCACAGCTTCCATGCTGATGGCTTTCACGCTGTTGACCATTAATCGCCCATCTCGAATCTGCGGTCGCTTGAAACTCTACTTTCTTGCCACTAGGGCCTTCCAAAGTCACGATCCTTGACCGCAATCCAAAACGACCTTATGCTTAGACAGCCAATCCATTCCAAGGATGACGTCTAGGATTGCGCATCTATCAAGATAAGATTCGCTAGAATTCTATCCCATCCATAAGCAACTTAGCTCCCAAACACCCAAGGCTAGATCTAAGCTTAGATCCGGGGCTTGGACTAAAGCACACACTTAAGATTCACCACTTTAAATCCATTCTTGGTTGCAAAAGTTTGAGAAACAAGCGAATCGAAGCTCCGAATCAAACAAAGCAGAATGGCAGTCTCGAGTTGACCGAAACTTACCCAAGACGACGCCCGTAGCCTCGAGCTCCATCAGCAGTGATGTGGTTGATCCTTCCACGCACTGTTGATTGCGGGGTTGCTCCAGCTTGACCTAGCGCACGATTTCCTCCTGAGGCTGGTGCTTTGGCAGGTGTGGTTCCCAAGTTGAAACGAACTGGCGTAATGCCTCCCTTCTGTGGACACCTATTGGAAAAGTGCCCTGGCTCATTGCATGTATAGCATCTTTTCACTGCAGACTGTTGATTCCCTCCTGGTGCATTGTTGCCTGTCTTTGGTGTCCGGAAGTTACGATTGGCGCGGCGAGTGCGAGGGTTGATGTCTTGTTCACGGCTGATGGTTGGAATCTAGCAAATTGCTGTGGTGACATCCTCAAACGTAGATGGTTTGGACGTCCACCCTGATTAGTCATTAAGCGCCTACGGTTCTCACCCAGCTCTTTGTGCTTATCTTCTAGGATCAGAGCTTTATTGACTAGTTCCTGAAAGTCTGGAAAATTGTGGGTGATCAGTCCCACCTGCAGTTCTGAATTCAGTCCCTTCATGAAACGAGGCTGCCTAGCTTTATCTGTTGCTACGTCTTCAGGGGCATAGCGAGCTAACTGAGTAAACTTGTTCAGGTACTCGGCCACCGGTTGGCCTCCCTGTTTCAAAGCCCTGAACTCTTCCTTCTTAAGGTCCATCATTCCCTCCGGGACATGATACTGGCGGAAAGCATTAGTAAACTCTTCCCAAGTGATCTCTTGTGGGGCTCCATGAGCGGCACAGTAATTCTCCCACCATTCTGCGGCGGTTCCTTCCAATTGATGAGAGGCGTACAGCACCTTCTCATTGCCTTCACATTGCGTGATATGCAGCTTCTTCTCAATAGTTCTAAGCCAGTCATCGGCTTCCAAAGGATTCACATTTCCTGAGAAGGTTGGTGGCCTAGTCCTCATAAAATCTGATAGCTTTGAGTGAGGTCGGGGTCCACCATGGTTGTTCTGAGCTACAGGGTTGTTATTGTTGGCTGCTGCGTTGGTCATCTGTTGCATTTGCTGCATCGTAGTCTGCATTAGTTGAGTCTGTGCGGCAAGAAACGCTCCCAGATTCTGCATGTCAATTGGTGGTGGTTGAGGGCTGCCTCCGTCATTGGGGTTGTCGTTCTGGCGCAGTCCGCTTCCTGAAGCTCCATTGTTTCCTCGAGTATTCACCATCTGATGATTGCCTCTTAGGTTAGGAAAGGTAGATGTAGCATAGATAAGAAGTAAGAATTTCTAAAGCGGGGAAAATAGGTCATACCCAAACTGAAATAATTCTTTATTTAATCTTGGTATGGCTGCTTATTTAAGCCTACAAGCTTTGCAACACATACTGCACACTCAGCAATACAAAGAAGCAAACTAAACACGAAACCTTAACGTCAACTAGAAAGGTAAAGACTAACTTAAAGACGCGACTCACACTCGAGTCTCAACACAGCTCCAAGGCTGACACTCACTCATCCAGCCAACCTGGCTGAGGCTGATCCGGCGCATACACTGGCGGATGGGCTGGCATAGGAGCGAACCTATCCTGATGACCTACTACTGGGTCCTCTGCAACAACGGGGTCTGCACTCCCCTCTGGCTCCCACTCTCGCTCCTCGGACTCCTCTGCTGGCTCCTGAACTCCTCGAGTCACGCGCTCCAGCTCGTCCTCATCGCCTCGGGGCCTCTCCGGCTCGGTGATCATCCCGATGGTGAAGCATGGGTCACCTCAAGCTCCTGCTCTGCTACTCTGAGTGCCTCGCATACGATCTCGGCTCTGGGTAGTATCTCTCATATGATCCTCCTGGGCAAGGGCGAACTCCACAAGGTGTGTGGCTGTGGCACACTCGTCCTCCACGATCCGTCGGCGTCGGCATGCTTGCACATCTAGGTGAAGGCGGAACACTGAGTCGTGAAGCTCGTCGGCGTAGTCGCGGCAGACACGGCGAAGAGCAAGGCGAGCGACCTCCTGAATTGCAACCTCGTACGAGAATCTTCTGGCAGAGATGTTGATTGGCCTGCTAGCTTCCTCGTTCTCTCGAGCGTAGATAATCAGCTTGCAAATAAATCCTTGGTGTACACCATTCACTGACCAACTGCCTCCTCGGTAAAGCGGACGATAGAAGCCTCCAAGCGTCTGAAGTATTCTCCACAGCTCCATGGCGTAGCCGCCAGCTGACTCCTCGAAGGTCGGAACAATCGGCATCTGCTCCACAAGAACTTTGAATAAGTTCTCCACCCAAAACGGCAAGTA
Organism: Otatea glauca; assembly: GCA_036346275.1. NCBI lineage: Eukaryota > Viridiplantae > Streptophyta > Magnoliopsida > Poales > Poaceae > Otatea > Otatea glauca. The sequence continues at coordinate 1,392,733 of CM070720.1, read as the reverse complement.
AAACGGTAAATTCAGCAAAGGCGAGAAGTAGAGAATGAGATGAGTCGAGAGTGTTTTATTAGTCAAGTTTAGATTTTCTTTTAGAAAATAGTTTTGGACTCTCACAAGACACCTCCACTATCTAGGGCCAAGACCTACAGTCAGTATGCTCTGATACCACCTCTGTAAGGACCCGAATCCACTGATTCGAACCCACTGTGTTTACTGCACTAGTCCCGGGATCAGCGCTAGTGCACGACTTAACATTGGTACATATCACATCATACACAACGATAATAGAATAATAGTTCATTTATTGATATAGCTAAATGTATGATCTTATGACCAACTTACATTATTAAGCCACGCAGGCAAGACCGAAAATATAAACTAATAATTAAGCAGAGGAAAGTAGAAACGTAGATGGCTCATCAGTTCACCACAGGCAACCGACAAGGCTCGGACCCTAATGACTCGTGTCTTCTTGGACTTCATCTTCCAACACAGGTGTAGATTCTTCAACTGTTGATTATTGTTGTTTGGCAAGGGTGAGTACTTAAAGCACTCAACAAGTTGTGCACAGAATGCAATTCTATGTATCTATATGTAAGGTTTATTCCAATGGACAGGCTATCATGGCTATTTTGCAATAAGCAGCATTTATGAACAAATACAATAAATAGATTGTAAAGACTGTAAAACAAATAACGATAATAAATAAATTCAGTATTTCTCAGGTAAACCAAGTTTCCAATCCTAAGTCAAATTCCATCTTTCACATGGCATTCCACCATCCCAACCAAGTTGTCCAATTTATTAAGCTAACCCTTAACTGTAATTCTCGAGCATTGCTTAATACCGTGAGCACGGCTATCCGAATAGTTTCACACTCTGCAGAGGTTATGCACTTTACCCACGTGATACAACCAAACACCACCAAGGCGAGTGATTATAACAAAGCCTTTACAATGCTCGCTTAACCCGATACTACCGCTAAGGTTTCAACACTGGTGGGACTGGTTACCACATCCAGGGGCCCCCTCTTGCGCCATGTGAATTACACCATAACTCGGGAACTCACACCGACCACGATTGTACCAAAATTAAGACATTGCAAATTACTCAGCTAGGCTGGCCCATACCAGACATGTGGTTGCATGGTTGACTCAGGTCAAAGGCTTGCAAGGTTAAGTCCTTAGTGTGATCGAGGCAAGACTTCCACATACCCTCTGCCCATCAGGCCCACCTTGGCATCCTCGCCCCTTGGCACTTGCCCCAATCTAAGTTATTATCACCCAGTTGATTACCAAGCACCACGTGCCATCAACAATTCAACATCGTTGCGTGACATGATTCGCCACAACAACTCAATCTCATCGTGTGATCCCACATAGCACACAAGTTCATAACATTGTTCCATATTCCATTAATCAAGATTAAGTATCAACATTCGGACACATGTGATGACGTGGCATGGCTAAGCAATCTACGACGGTCTAACCAGCCCATGTCGATTATCAATATTAACCAACTATTAATTAACCATCCTAGGGTGACAATTAGATCATGGCATACAATGGCAAGGTAGGGTATAGATCAAATTGGTATAATAGCTAAGTCCCAATTTAATTTGAAACAATTGTATAATTGAAATAATATGCAATAGGGTAAAACAAATATAGCAATTTTATAAACATGGGTTCAATATGATCAAAGCACAACTTGCCTTGGAGTAGGTCCTGATCTTGATCTGAAGCTTGCTCTTGGGTTGCTAGGTCTTCCTCCGAAGCGTCGCACAATTCAACGTCTACGCGTACCGAAGAAGAAAAGCAAATAAATACCAAAACAGAGAGCAAATGAACTCCAAAAATAAAATAAAATTCACCATTAAATAGATCTAAATTTTACAAATTTTTAGAAACTGGAATCACTCAAATCCGAGTTACGATGCAAAAGATATAGCCTTTTGAAATTTGAAATAAATACTGAAATCAGAAAATCAGAAATTCGAAATTAACAGATTTATTTTTATTCTGAAAAACTGATTACTGCGTCATCATGACGTCACGCTGGCGTCAGCGCTGGACCGAACCAATCGGGTGGCGACACGCGTCTCGGGCGTATGGACCCGGTCCACGAACTCGCTACTGCTCACGGTAGGCTCACTCACGGCGCCTCGGCTGGCGCGACACGCGGCGGCGCCCGATTGGTTGCGGCGACGGCGCAACTGGTGCACCAGATTCCATCGGACGGTGCCGATCGATGCACACGCGGCAAGATCACGAGCATGGGTTTTAGATCCAGCGACGGCGGTTAAAGAAGGTTTCTGACTCACCGAGGACACGCGGTCAGATTCGAGGCGTCGGCGAAGATCCAACGGACCAAAGCTTCTCCGCTGCTAATGGCGTCGCCTGAGACAAAATCCGCCGGCGAAGAAGACGACGATACTCCGCGAGACGCTCCGGCGAGTTCTGGACGACGAGGTCTTGCGATTCTGATGCGGCGCGGAACGGGGAACTCAACGCACCCAAGGGCTCCTTAAATAGGCGGTCGAGGAGCGTGACAGGCGATAAGCGGACTCGAGTCCACGGAACACGGCGCGGCGGAAGAGTCCGTGCGAGACGATAACCGGACACCCTACGATTTAAGATCAACGGCCAAGCCTCGCTGCAACGTGGCACAATCCACGCCGATCCAAAGATCTAACGGCCCGAGAGTCTAGGGTTTCCTATACGCACCCAGTCGTCGGATGACGATCTAACGGTGACGCTACGCTTTCGAAGCTGGGCCGCGGGCTGCAGCGGGCGGCCGCCTGACGAGATGGGCTACGCCCGCCATCGTTCAAGGTTTTTAGAAGGTTTTCAATTAAATTAATTCCAAAAATTCATTTAATTTGTTTTAGGCAATAAAATAATCCGGAAAAAATCCAAGAAAAATCTCATAAATACCTTGAGACATTCTGGACTTAAATAAAATATTTTTGGCAAAACTTTATTTTAACTTTGCACCGATTTAAATACTTTTGAATAAAAAGCAATAAACTTGAAATAAGGATTAATTCAAATAAATCCAGAAAAATCCAAATAAATTCCAGAAAATCACAAATGCACAAATAAGAAATAAAAACTTAATTAAGCCAGATTTTGGGATGTTACAGATAGTGACGCCATATTTTTAGGGCATGCACTACGGCAGCTAATTCCAAATCATGAGTCGGATAGTTCTCCTCATGCAGCATCAACTGCCTTGATGCATATGCGATTACCTTTCGGTTTTGCATCAATACACATCCCAATCCTTGACGCGATGCATCACAATAGATGTCGAAGCCTTGATGAACGTCAGGTAAAACTAATACAGGTGCTGATGTTAATCTTTTCTTCAACTCTTGAAAACTCTTCTCACACTCAGGTGACCATAAGAATTTCTTTTCCTTTTTCAACAATTGCGTAAGGGGTCTCACAATCGTGGAGAATCCTTCGATGAAACGACGGTAATATCCCGCCATTCCAAGGAAACTACGGATTTGGGTTACCGTCTTGGGTAGTTCCCAATGTAATACTGCCTCCACTTTCTTTGGATCTACCGCAATTCCTTCTGAAGTCATTATATGTCCAAGAAATTCCACGTTATTCTTCCAGAAATCACACTTGCTAAATTTAGCATACAACTGTTGTTCCCTCAACTTCTCAAGGACTAACTGTAAATGTTCGGTATGCTCTTCCTTTGTCTTGGAGTAGACAAGGATGTCATCTATAAACACAACGACAAACTTATCCAAGTATTCCACGAAAACCTTATTCATTAAGTTCATGAAATATGCTGGTGCATTTGTCAAACCAAAAGACATCACTGTAAACTCGTAATGTCCATATCTTGTCGAAAATGCAGTTTTTGGAATATCCTCTGATCGGATCTTTAGTTGATGGTATCCCGATCGGAGATCAATCTTGGAGAAGACTCCTTCTCCCCTCAATTGATCGAATAGATCATCGATCCTGGGTAGCGGATACTTATTCTTTATCGTCACATCATTGAGTGCATGATAGTCTATACACATCCTAAAACTCCCGTCCTTCTTCTTGACGAACAAGACAGGTGCTCCCCATGGCGATGAACTAGGTCTTATAAATCCTTTTTCCAGCAGCTCTTCAATTTGCTTCTTCATTTCCACTAATTCCTCCGTGGACATCCTGTAAGGTCTCTTAGCTATTGGAGCTGTCCCTGGAACAAGCTCTATCACGAACTCGATATCTCTTTCTGGTGGCATTCCAGGTAGATCCTCTGGGAAAACATCCGGATATTCATTGACTATGGAAACTTCCTCCAAGCTGACAGTCTTCATGCTGTTGACCATTAATTGTCCATCTCGTACTGCTTTTGCTTCAAACTCAACCCTTCTCCCTTCTGGGCTCTCGATTGATATAACTCTTTTCCGCATCCACAGCATCGCCTTGTGTTTGGTTAACCAATCCATTCCTAGGATAACATCCAGGGTTTGGGTATTCAATATAATTAAGTTCGCTAGGAACTCTATTCCATTAATTATTAGTCTCACCCCAGAACATCCTACATTGGATCGGAGTTCTGATCTAGGGGATTGGACTACAAGTACACACTTAAGTTCCACAATATCCAAATTGTTGCAAACAGCAAAATCTTGAGACACAAATGAATGTGATGCTCCGGAGTCAAATAAAACAGTAGCTGGTACTGAGTTTACTAGGAACTTACCTAGTACAACGTCTGCGGCATTCTGGACTTCATCCGCTGTAATGTGGTTGACTCGGCCTCGAGCAGTTCCTTGAGATAGAGTTGCTGATGTTGATGCTCCGCGGTTCACAATTGGTGCCGGAGTCCTTGTAGGCATATTCCCCAGGTTAAATCAGACCGGGGTGACACCTCCCTTCTTCGGGCAATTGTTGGAGAAATGCCCCAATTCGTTGTAGTGATAACAACGTCTTCCCGCTGCCTGTGAGGTTCCTCCATCCTGCACCACGATTGGGCCGAGTCAGGCATTCTCGCCCATGGACGATTTCTGGCGGTGGTGCCTGTCATTGCCTCTAGGTTGGAACCAGATGAACTGTTGGGGTGCCGTCCTCTACCTCTGCTGGCCCGGACGTCCTCCTTGTTGCGCCATTCTGCGCTTCCGATTGTCATCCAATTCTCGGCGCTTGTCCTCCAGAATAAGAGCCTTGTTAACCAGCTCTTGGAAGTCGGGAAATGTGTGGGTGATCAGTCCCACTTGTAACCCTGCATTCAATCCCTTCATGAAGCGGGATTGTCTGGCCTTGTCTGTAGCTATGTCTTCTGGTGTGTAGCGTGCTAGCTGGGTAAACTTATTCAAGTAGTCGGCCACTGACTGGTCACCCTGCTTGAGATTCCGGAATTCCTCCTTCTTGAAATCCATGATACCCTCCGGTACATGGTATTGGCAGAAAGCTGAGGTGAATTCCTCCCACGTAATACTCTGTGGGTCTTCATGAGCTGCGTAGAAGTTTTCCCACCACTCTGCGGCAGTTCCTTCTAGTTGATGAGAGGCATAGAGCACCCTCTCATGTCCTACACACTGGGCAATGTGTAGCTTCCTTTCGATTGTCCTTATCCAATCGTCCGCTTCCATCGGATTGGCGTTGCCTGAGAAGGTGGGTGGACGAGTTCACAGAAACTCCGACAACCTTGAATAGGGGTGTGGTCCATGGTTACCCCCAGGTTGAACATTCGCAACAGCTTGATTGGAGATCTGCTGCATGGTCTACACCATTGTGCTCATGAGTTGGGTTTGGGCAGCCAGAAAGGCTCCCAGATTCTGCATATCAACTTGCGGTGGTTGAGGAATTGGCTCCTCATTCTGGTTGTCAGCCTGATTAGCTCCACTTCCGCTGGCTCCAGCGTTTCCGCGAGTCCTCACCATCTGTTGCAAACTTCCAAGGTTAAGAAAAGAAGAAAGCATAGACAAGTAAAAGAACTTATGCGGGGGAAACAGGTGTAACTTAAATTATTTAACAATTTTATTAATATAAAATAGTATGGTTGCTCAAAAGTGCCTAAGGGCAATGCAACACATACAAGACACTCACAAACAGAAACAAGTAAACAAACATAGGACTCCACAACGACTCACACCTAATGGTGACTCTGAAACAAAAGACGTGGCTCAAACACTCGAGTCTTGACACTACACCCGACTAGACTCGATCACTCATCGAGCCAACCCGACTGCGGCTCCCTCGGAGCATACACCGGCGGGTGCTCTAGCATCGGGGCGAACTGGTCCTGATGACCTACTGCAGCTGGTGCAAACGACCCCATCGACTCTGCTGGTCCCAGGGCTGCCTGCTCCTGTGCCGACGGCTCCTGCACTGGTGCCTCCTGCTCTGGCTCCTCCGGATCTGGATCGTGCAGCTCTAGGACTGGCTCAAGCTCAGGTCCATACAGGGCCGTCTCCAGCTCCTGGATCCTCTGCATGGAGTGAGCTAATCCCTCCCACAGTTGAGTCCTCGCCTCCGTGACCTCGTCACGGGTCCTTTGCAGCTCCCGAACTGTCTCATGGCGTCCTCCTGGGCGATGACATACCTTGCCAGATGAGTGATTGTGGTGTCCTCCTCCATGAGCCCCACCCTGTTATAGCGATTATCTCGGCGCGGGTGTTGACGAAAATCAGTGCCCTCCAACTCGGCGGAGTAAGTGCGGGCAATCTGCCGCATCGTAAGATACGCCGTCTCCTGGATCCCGGCCTCAAAAGAAGTCCTCCTGGTAGTGATGTAAATAGGACGGCTCGCCCTTGTCCTCTCCCGGGCATAGACAGTGATCTTGACATCGCAGGCGATATCAAGTCCTGCTCGCACCACAATGGTCCCCAGATAAAGCGGCCTGTCGAAACCTCCTAGCAGCTGCATCATACGCCATAACTCAGTGGTGAATCCTCTAGTGCGCTCTCCATAGGTGTGGATCACCCTCATCTACCAAAACAAACCTCGTTTAAATTAAACAGATAATAATAATAAGATTTTAGCATAGATATGAAGCAAGACAGAGAAGATAAGTCGAGATTTCATTGATATTCTTGCTCAAGTTTTAAATGCTTAGAAAATAGTTTTATCCACCAAACACAGCTAATCTAGTTTAGGGTCAAGATCTACAGTCAGCCTGCTCTGATACCACCTCTGTCGGGACCCGAATCTGCAAATCCGGACCCTCTGTGTATTTTATGCTAGTCCAGGATCGCGCTAGCACACACAGTCTTTACAGGGTTGCACATCACAGACATTCACAGCGATATAGAATAAATAGTGCAAACATTTATATAAACTGAGTTGTACAACCTTATGGTCTCCTTACATAAAATCAGCCATGCAGGGCTTACATTATTCAGAGTAAATGAAATAGCAGCAAAAAAAAATGTCGTGGAAGCCTTCATCTTGCCACAGGCAACCGACTGGGCTTGCCCCCTAATTATCTGGATCCTAATTGTACTCCTCCTCCCACACTGGTGTAGACTCCTCCACTAATGTTGGGGTTGATAAGCAAGGAGGGTGAGTACACAAGGCACTCAACAAGTGATGCACGGAATGCAGCGCTATTACTATATGCAAGCTTATTCGAAAGGATTGGCTTAATTGGTTCTTTTGCATCAAACAACATTTTTTTAACCAGTATCTTATTTAGATTAAAGCAGTGAAACAGTTATAAATAATACTAATTTCTTCAAAAGGTTTTTCTTCGAAGATTCTCGGCACACAGCCTTAACAGTTCATTTTTAACACGGGCACACAACCACCTTTTCCACATTTTGTTTTTGAAGATCTACCCCTTGACTGTAATCCCCGAGCAATGTCCAACACCGCGGACACAGCTATTCGAATAGATTTGACACTCTGCAGAGGTTGTACACTTTACCCACAAGACACAGCCATTCACCACACAGGTGATCGTCCGTAACAAAGCTTTTCAGGAACCTCTACCTTAACCAAAGAACCTCTCCGGTATTGCCTTGACTATCACTTCCCTCACACAGAGCCGAAGTATAGGGCGGGTCAATCAACATTGGATGGGCACCAAGCCGTAGCAGTGCACGCTCCCGTCAGATACACCCACGTGTCTTACTACCACGAGTATCAGAGGAAAGATATAAGAACCCTAATCAACTAGGTCCGTCCCATTACAGACATGTGGTTGTACGGGTGACTCAGATCAAAGGCTTGCAAGGTGAAGTCCTTAACTGACCAAGGCAAGACTTCCATCACTCAACAGTGGCACACAGCCCCAATGTGGCACACAGACTCACATCACTCTTCAACCCATTGCCACATAGGCCCACCTGGCACACAGCCTCTTGCCACTTGCCCCAGTCTAAAACATTTCCCACCCCGTTGATTATTGTGCAACACATGCCAGCAATAACTCAACATCGGTACAGAACCACACAGGTCTCTGTACCTCAATCTCATCATGTGGCATCATCACACCACTTTCAAAATACATTCAATATTTCTTTAATCAATATTGTAGCATTTTCCCGAAAGATCATTCAAGATTCGTTGCAAGGCTAAGCATCTACTCAGGTCTAGCCTCCTGTGTTGGCACAATATTAACATCCAACTAATACAATCAAACTTAGGGTGACAAAGATTTAGGGCATTCAATCAATAATTTCAAGGTGGCGTAACAAAATGGGTTAGTTACCTACATTATCCCAAAGTAGTTTAAATCCATTTTTATTTAATTTAGCATGCATAATTTCAAAGCAAAGTACATTTCGAAACTGGGATCAAAATGGTCAAAGCATCACTTGCCTTCAAAGAGTTGTTGGTCGTGTTCCGAAGCTTGGTCTTGAGCGACGAACTCTTTCTCGAAACCTTCCGGCAAATTTGCGTCTACACGTACAAACAATATATGCACTAAATAACTAATACAGTAGACTAAATGACCTCAAAAATTCAAATAAAATTAACCATTAAATAGATCACAATTTTATGAATTTTTAGAAATTTTAATCACCCAAATCCGAGTTAAAATGCAAAAGTTATAGCCGTTTGAAATTTGAATAAAATCTGAAAATACAGAAATTAGAAAATACGATTTTTCCGAATTACTTTTATACTGAAAAATCGCATTTATGACGTCAGCATTGCATCATGATGACGTCAGCACAGAAATGAATTTCGGCCAAAATATTTTTCTGGAGAAATGATGTCAGCATGACGTCATTTGACACGTGGCATGCTCTGGGGCTGCCACGTCGCCTTGGTCCATGGACTGGGTCCACGACCGGGTTTTGGTTCACCGTGGACTGGCGGCACTGTGCCCGTGCACCAGCTGACGCAAACCGTGGCGTCAGAGACGATGCACAACCAATCTCGACGCGACACGCGTCAACATCCAGACCGTTCGCTCAACCAACGGTCGGATCTCACTCCCACACGGCTCGACGACGCCTCGGAGATCGCGCGTCACGCGTCAGCCATCAATCGGTTCTCACAGATCCAACGGTCGCATCCACGTGCACTGGAGACACATCGATCTCCGCGCAGACACGCGGCGGGATCGCAACGGTCCGTTTGGAATCAACGGCTAAGATCTGGTCATTGCCTCAGTCAATGTGCACACGCGTCCGCACGTGATTCGGCGAGGGTTCAGCGCAATCTCAGTCGCACATTCAGGAATGAACGGTGCCGATTCAATCGGCAACGCAGCCAACGGCCGACGTGTGTACGCATCACAACCACGCATCTACGATCGAACGGCTACGGCTATACTACGCGACAACGCTTAGATCTCTACCGCACAGATCCGATCCGACGGTGCACGTTATCCGAGCGGTTTACTGTATATTCTAGTGACGCGGCACTATCCTACGCGTCCAAAGATGATCCAAGGGTCCCTATTAAATCTAACCACCAAAACTCTAGATCTAATCCCTACCGCACATAACAAGATCTACGGTCACGAATCAATCTAAACGTAAACAGTGGTGGAGGCGACGTGGACTCACCGCAGCGGTTGGATGGCAATCGGGCGGTTAAAGGAGTTCGGCGAGGTCGACGGTGGCGCGGAAGAAGAGGTTGCCAGGGCTGGGGAAGACGACGTAGTCGACAGCGCTCCAGTCGTTTTTCGACGTGAAGAAGTGGTTCACTCGACGCGGTTCGACTCGACGATTACTCCGGTGACCTCGGCGACGGCGGAGATGGACCGGTGACGGCGAAACTAAGCAAAAAAGGCGGCGGGACAAAGCGGCTACTACGATGAGCAAAAGCGTGCGCTAGGGAGAGTCTCAGCGTGCGTGTGAGGAGGCAAAAGACGCAGCATTGAGTCCTCTGTAGAACGCGCTCACCAACGCGGCTTAAAGGGCCTCGACGTGCGTGAAACTACCGGCGGTAATCACGTCCATCAAAGCCCACGTCCCTCCGGCGATCTCGCGGAGACGAAGCGATGTGGCGAAATCTCGAGCGTCCATGCGCAGCGATCCAACGAACGAGGCGGCGAAGCGACGTGGTGATTTCTCGACCGCACGATGTTGATCCAACGACGAAAAACAACGGCGACTAGGGTTTTGGCGGGGCGGGCTACGTGGGCCGGCGACACGGGCTGGGCCGGACCGAAGGTTTCGGCCCAAACACTATTCTGCAGATTTTAATTCCTTTTCGAATAAAAATAATTTAAGGAAATAGTTTTGGCCAAAGAAAATAGTAAAAATATCAGAACAATTCCAAAAAAATTCTGGAAAATACTTTCGGACATTTGGAACTCAAATAAAATATATTCAGTAAAACTTTGCATCAAATTTTGCATGAACTTAATTGAGTTCAAGATAGGTCAGAAATGAATAAATCCAATTTAAATTATAATAAATTCTCAAAAATAAAAAATACTCCAAAATTTAAATTAGAGCAAATTTTAGGGAGTTACACTATTCAAATAGTTGTGTTCCAGGTTATGGAGAATGCTTGTGAATTTCACGCAATGGTTAGATTTTATAAAATAAAGCTCGGGAGATAGTGGGAACAGTGGCCCGATCTTCTGACAGGTAGTACTAAATTGATTAGTGGAAAACTCGACGTTGATGATCTGGCTTCCAATTAGAACTGATTCAAACCCTACAATCGCTACACCACGGTTCCTTTAGTTATCAACCAAGCACAAACACAGTTAACCTCGCCAAGAAGGCTTATCCCTGCATGCGAATCGAGAACACAAGCAAGAACATAGAAGATGCAATCTGAAATTGCGAATTATATTAAGCACACAAGTTGGGATTCCACAAACCTTTGTACGACGAAAAACTGATAGAGTATCTAGTTGTAATCTAAGCAAAATCCAAGTGTCTAAGGTGGCGGCTACTGAATATATGAGAGGGACGTGGCGGCTTGGGTTGTGTGCAACTAGGGGGTGCACACAACCTGGGCTTGGACCCCCACACTCTTACAAGGCCCGAAACAGCCCAAAACACAAGAGTATTATCCCTGTCAACTAACTAGGTGGTAGAATGTGGAATCACTCACTCTCAAGCGTTTTACCACACTCTTACAAATGTTCTTACCAAAGCAGCGGGTGGTACAATCGGTGGCTAGTTCGTGATACCATGACTGAAGTATGAGTGAGGTGATTGCAAAGGAGAACCTAAATTGATAAGAAGTATGTGGAGCTCGTAAGGCAATGTTAGGTAGCAAGGAATAAGCAATATCGAAATCAAATTAGCAAGCTGAATAAATGTCCAACGTACTTGTCACAGTTGCTGGCCTAAACGTGTTCCTAGAACTAATTCAACCAAGCAAAGGATATATCAAAGTACAAAGGACTCAAAGGATGAAAGCAATTTTGATTATCTGTTTCTCTTTCCCTCTTTTTTGCTTCCTTTCTTCTCTGTGATTTTTTTTTCAGTGCGGCTCTTCTCTCTTTTTTTACACTTGCCTTTTATTTTCCTTTCTTTTAACTCAAAGGCAAAACAAAAATCTCACATTTTTGAATGAGAGAAATCGTTAAGCAGATGACCGAAAAATTGGCAACAATAGGATAGCAAACTTCTGGGGCCCAGAACTCGGTCTTAGATACGAATTTTGAGGGTCAAAAATTGCACAGGTCTTAAGACCTATGGTTTTTTCACATGCACCTCGTCGTCCTCTTCGGAAAAAAAGTACGCCCCAATCAGAGTTAGTATGCAAAAGTTATGCCAGTTTTACTGAACACTGCGCAATCTAGAATTGCCTGCAACTTCAGTTATTCCTTCCAATTAGGGCTAAAATAGCAATAGGATCGCGGATGAAAAAGGGTGGCCAGCGGTCCAGGGCAATTAACACAAGGCAGCTCGCGACCTATCTAGGGCTTGCGGAGCAGGATATATAACTTAAAGCGGTAGCTGGGGCAAAACGAAGTAGGACTCAGTTTGGTTTTGGAGGTTGGCAGTGGTGAGATGACTCACGGTGCAAAATAAGAACTAGGGCAATGGAAGGGAACAACTAGAAACTAGGATCACGACTTCAAACTAGCAACAAGACGACAACGATGTACACGTATTCAACAAAGCAAAACTGAAAACGAAAATTGCAAAGGCACAAAGGGTTGTAGTACAGCGGATTCGATGTGGAACTTTTTGTGGGGCAATTTTTCTGGACTCTAGGACTATGGAAAAACAAAAATAGAGATACAAGAATTACCTATCGGGCAACTGAGGCTCTGATACCACTTGATGGGAACGGTGGCCTGATCTCCCGACAGGTAGTACTAAATCGACTGGTGGAGAAATCGACGTTGACGATCCGGCTTCCAATCAGAACTGATTCGAACCCTGCAATCGCTATACTGTGGCTCCTTTGGTTATCAACCACGCACAAACACGGTTGACCACACCAAGAAGACTTATCCCTGCATGCGAATCGAGAACACAAGCAAGAACGTAGAAGATGATATCTGAAATTGCAAATTATATTAAAAACACGAGTTAGGGTTCCACAAACCAATATACGGCGAAAAACTGACAGAGTGTCTAGTTGTAATCTAAGCTAAACCCAAATGTCTAAAGTGGCAGCAACTGAATATATGAGAGGGAGCCGGCGGCTAGGGTTGTGTGCGAGTAGGGGGTGCACAAAACTTGGGCTTGGACCCCCCCACACGCTTACAAGGCCCAAAACAGCCCAAAACAGCAATATGATATATTGTTTTGATGATTTCAGATGATTCGCAATGAATCTGGTGCTGGAACTAAATCCATTGGAAATATCTCATCGTTATATTTCTAACAAGCACAAGAACTACTCAATTGGACTCCGTATGAGGGAGATATGCCAGTTTTAATGCAATGCTGTCTCTTGACTCTGAACTAAGCACAGAGCCCGAATTGTTGATGACTTGGAGTCCGGCTTGATTTGGCATGGCAAGGGTGGAGTCCAGCTAGGGATGTGGTTGTGTGGAGGTGATGGAGCCTTCGGAAAGTGCGCCAACTTGGAGTAGAGGTGACCTATTCGACTTGGCGTCAATCTGAATTGTGCCAACAAACTGAGTGCTTGCAGCTATCCTGGTGGTGCTTCTCCCATGTTCCTAAGTAGTAAAACATCACAAATATTTAGTAGCATCCCATCCTCAATATTATTATTATGAACAGTGAGAAACGAGCTCTCCTCATGATTTAATTTACGTGCACGAGCTCTTGTCATAGGACCATGATGTATGCGCGTATCCAAAGGAGTGAAGTCCTCATCATCCTCCCCCTCATGAATTGGAGTCATTCTCGACTCAAGCTCATCCTCTTCTCCCACGTATGGCTTTAAATCTGAAATATTAAATATGGGACTAACCCCAAAATCTGCAGGCTACTCAAGCTTATATGCATTATCATTAATCTTTTCAAGTATTTTAAAAGGACCATCAGCTCGAGGCATTAATTTAGACTTTCTCAAATATAGAAAACTATCTTTTCTCAAATGTGGCCACACAAGATCACCCGGTTCAAAAGATAAATGTTTTCTACCCTAACTACCAGCAATCTTATACTTTTTAGTCATCTTTTTTATGTTCTCCTTAGTTGTTTTATGCATTTTCAAAATAAATTCAGCACGCTTCTTAGCATCTAAATTCACCTTTTTAGAAGTAGGCAAGGGCATAAGATCAATTGGAGCACGAGGATTAAACCCATAAACTACCTGAAATGGACTTACCTTGGTGGTAGAGTGTACTAACCTGTTATAAGCAAACAAAACATGTGGTAAACACTCTTCCCACAACTTCAAATTCTTCTTTAAAATAGTTCTCAACATGGTTGATAGCGTATGGTTGATGACCTCCGTTTGTCCGTCGGTTTGCGGATGACATGTAGTTGAAAACAACAGCTTTGTCCCCAATTTATTCCATAAGCCTCTTCAAAATTGACTCAAGAACTTAGCATCATGATCAGAAACAATTGTGTTTAGCACTCCATGTAGGCATACAATCTCCCCTCGGTCCAAAAGCTCTTGGACTTGTCGCTGAATTTCCTTAGTCTCCTCCGAATTAGTCCTATATGCAGCACAGTTTGGCAAAGTCGCTCCCGGGATCAAATCAATTTGGAGCTCAATACCTCTGATAGGTGATAGCCCCGGGGGTAACTCAGCTGGAAACACATCCTCATACTCCTGCAAAAGGTTAATGACAGCAGGAGACAAAGAGCTAGGAATATTATTAAGTGAAAATAAAGCTTGTTTGCACATTAAAGCATAGCACGGTGCATCATTCTCAGTAATTTCAGCAAGATCAGATTTTATAGCAAGCATAACACCACCTTTCAATGTAATTCCTTCGAACTAAGAACTAGGTTCTTTCTTGTCTTTCTTAGGTAGGAAAACGTTCTTAGCTACTTGCTGATTTTTAGATTCTGGTACACTCTTTTTATTCTCATTTTTTGCTCTCTCTTTATCACATCGCACAATTTCAGCAGGTGTGATAGGAAGCAAAGTAATTTTCTTTCCTTTGTGCATAAGAGAGTATTTATTACTTCTACCATGATGAGTTGCATCAGTATCATATTCACATGGATGACCTAATTAAAGAGAACATGCTTGCATAGGCACTACGTCGAAATCAGAAAAATAATGGTATGTTCCAATGGAAAAATGTACTCTCGCAGTTTGTGTTACCTTCACCTTACCGCTATTGTTGAACCATTGAGTATGGTATGAATGAGAATGTGCACGTGTGGTCAAGAAAAGCTTGTTGACCAGATCTGAACTCACCAAGTTATTGCAGCTCCCACGATCAATTTGTTAGTGCTATGCCCTTGAGGCAATCATTTAGATGATTGTAACATGACTATGTTTATGAATAATAATATGATTATTGGTCCAATGAATGTATATCATTGTATTGATCAACAAGTATGTGACTTGCTTATGAAGCTCTTACTTATTGATATAATTCGATAAATATCTCTAATCGGATATCATCGTATAGGACAACGATGAATAGATCAGCACATGTAGTGATCGATGATCATGCTTCATAGATCATGGGATATAGAGATATCATCTATACATTGTGGACGCATGTTGAAGAACATGGGTTAGATAGACCCGCAATTGGACACTGCGAGAATGTTTCATTCTTATGTGCCATCAGTGTATCTCATACCTAGTAGATGTATGATCCTTAGACCTGAGATTGTCATATTCCCTACATTTGTAATAGTTTTCCTTGGGCTATCAAACACAACTTCCTAACCGGATAGTTATAAAGGTAGCTTTCATGTTTACTATGAAACGTGTAGAGGGAAGTGAGCAGTCAAGATGGAATTTGCCACTCCAATGAAACGGAGATATATGACAAGGCCACTCGTGTGATATGATTAAGGAAGTGCATGGCCATGCCGTGATTGAGGAGTCAATCACAACTTATTAATATATCACGGATATGAGAGATGGATTGAATCATCAAAGGATGACATACTTCTCGCCTTGAGTTCAATCGACATATACTTGGCAAAGGGATTATTACATGAGTACTTTTGATAGGTTATGTCTGATTTGATCATAGTATGTTTCGGAGTTGGCATACTTTGCAAGGAGCCGCTACCAACTATTGGATTGAAAAGGAGTTTTTCGAATCCATGTCCAAACGTACGTGAACCTGCAGGGTCACACACTTAATGGGCTGGGACGCATTAATTTGGATTGGATCCATAATTAATGGACATCGTGGGTTTAGCACACTGATGTGCCTTGGTTTAGGGTTTCATCTCGTGGCTATATAAGGAGGGGATGAGGGTGGGCGCAGGGTGTGCTTTCCCACGGTTTAGAAGTGATTCACTCGAAACCCTAGCCTCCTCTTCTCGTTGCCTATTTGGCGACCACTGTGCTTGCACACGACGCGCGGCGTTCCATCCTGGACGTGTGGACTCTGCGGTGTGACTGCTGCGGATGCGGCGTGGGAGGGCGATCCACGGCGAGGCGAGGATGATCCGCTCCATCGACGCAACGACTACGGCGAGGACGATCCACTACATCGACGCGCGAAGGATTCCAAAACTGCGCGTCTAGTGGTAATCTTATCTGTGATCCCCTTCTTGCGAGTAGCTTTCTGGTTACGCAGTAGATTTTTTTTTGTGCTAGTGTAGTATATCGTGTTCCTCTTCAGTGGTATCAGAGCCATCTCGTATAGTTTTGTGATCTGGATGTTGCACATATGATGTGTGAGGTTAGTAGATTGGATCTATTACATGTTCGGCCGGTTCATGTGATGAATTGGTGGCGACCATCGATGAGATCGATCGGTTTAGGGTTTGAGAAAGTGCAAACCTACTCAATCTTGATTTGGGTGAGCTTTGTTCATGATGTACGACGTTACCCTTACCGGTCGGGTTACCGCCAGCGTGGTTTCAAAGCGTATCCATATGGGACCAAGCCAATCAGATTGAGTTGGATTGGGTCAATCTAGTTGATCCATGGTAAGCGCAAACCGATTCAATATTGATTTGGGTGAGTCCGTTCATGGTACGACGTTACCCTTACCGATCGGGTTACCGCCATCAGGGTTTCTGAAACGTATCCATATGGGACCAAGCCAATTAGATTAGATCGGATTGGGTCAATTTGGTTGATCCGTGGAAATTTTGAGGGTGTTTTCCTTTAACAGAAGACATGCCTCTAAATTTTTTTTCCAAGGGCGCTGCCCCTTGGACCCCGCTAGAGGCGTTGCCCCTCGGACCCCGGAGTCGTAGTGTTACTTTTGTTTAACTCATTTTTGCAGGGAATTATGTGATATAGTATGGCCTATGTGTATGTGATGCATTTAATTTCCACATGGCCTGCGTGCCATGTCAAGCCATAAGGCTATTTAAATTGTATAACGACCTGCGTGTCGACTTGTGATGCTTCAAACCCTCATGTAAAATTCATTATCAAAAGTTGTAAGGTGTTGCATCCATAATGATGAAGACGATGGTATCAAGCAAGGTGGCTAGGTGAACAAATCAAGCAAGGTGGCAAGGTGAACAAACAAGCATGATGATGGAGATCTTAATACTAAGGGCCATGCTATTTCACGGCTTATTTTGATTTTCTGTGGATGTGTGTTTAATCCTTGCTATTTTCTTTATGCTCATTGCATGTGATGCCATGTTCTTAGTAGATTTTGTTCATCTCTATAGTTAAAATTTTAAATCAAAATGTCCATCCAATTGTTGCACCTATCAAGAATTTAGATCATTATTGATATGACTGCCAAAGTAGTATATCAATGGCTATCTTAATAGATGATAGGGATGTGTTGGACACATCACGCATAACAATGGTAGATTTAATCAAGCTATCAAAACGGTTTTGGGCTTGAGGACATAAGTGGTTGGGATTTGATTTGATAATGAAGGAACCTATACAAGACAATTGGTGTCTAGGAAAACACACATGAGGCGGGTTTCTTAATTGGCACCCGAATCGGAAGTGCTCCCTCCTCATGTGAGCCCTAGGGCAGAGTTGACTGGCCATGAGTCAAGTTGATGAGGCGTTCATTACTTGTTTTCATACTCAACAAACAAGAGTTACATAAGATGTAATTAGCAAAGGTGTTGCTTACCTATGTCATTAAATTTCTAGCAGTGATGCCAAAGCTCACTAGTGTTTGATGAATATGGATCTTGAATACTCACTATGTGTCTATAAAAGGGACATAAAATAGGAGTGTCTTTTATTAAAATGTTTAATAAAATTTTTACATAAACATAGTGGTTAGAATCCTTGCATGTTTTTGTTGTAGTTCAATGGCACCTTCTCCTACTCCTGCTACACCTGGTTTTGCTTTGAGTTCAGTTTTGGAAAGGGAAAAACTTAATGGAACTAATTTTGTTGATTGGTATCGCAACCTGAGAATTGTTCTCAAGCATGAAAAGGACTACATTCTAGAGAATCCAATTCCTGATGAACCAGCCGAAAATGCTCCTCGCAATTTGAAGGTTGAATATGAAAAGCATGTTAATGCTTATGTAGAGGTCAGCTGTCTCATGCTAGTCACCATGGACTCTGAGCTCCAAAAGCAATATGAGGACCAGGATGCTTGCAATATGATTGTGGGCTTGAAGGGCATATTTGGGAATCAAGCAAGAGCTGAGAGGTATGGTATCTCAAAGCTTTTATTTGCTTGTAAGTCGGTCAAGGCATCCGTCGACCCTCATGTGATCAAGATGATTGGTTACATTGGGAGATTGGAAAAACTTGAGTTTCCCCTTAGCCTCGGTTTGGCCACAGATGTTATTCTCCAGTCTCTGCCTCAGAGCTTTGAGCCATTCATTATGAATTTTCATATGAATAGCATGGAGAAGAGCCTAACCGAGCTACATGGGATGCTCAAGGCTGCCGAGGAAAGCATTAAGAAAAAACCCAATCATGTGATGATGGTTTAGAAAACTATTGCATTCAAAAAGAGGAAGGCTAAGGCTGGGGGAACGGGAAAGAGCAAGGGCAAGGGCAAGGCTCAAGATGAGATCGCAAGCCTCAAAAATAAGCTTCAGAAGCTTAAAGTTGGCCCTCAACCTGATACCCAATGCTTCTATTGCAAGAAATCAGGACATTGGAAGCGGGGCTGAAAAGTACAGCAGATAAGAAGAATGGAAATGTGGTTTCCACTTCAGGTATTAATGTTATAGAAATTAATCTTGCTACTTCTTCACTCAGCTCATGGGTATATGATACTGGTTCGGTTGCTCACATTTGCAATTCGATCACGGTGATAAAGAGTAGAGACTTGGCAAAGGAGAAGTGGATCTTCGCGTGGGGAATAAAGCAAGAGTTCTTTGGTCTTGCCGTTGGCACATACCCATTGCATTTGCCTTGAGATTAGTTTTAGAACTCAATAATTGTTATTTTGTTCCATCTTTGAGTAGAAACATTATTTCATCTTCTTGTTTGGAACATAAAGGTTATGATTTCATAATAAAGAACTTTGTTTGTTCAATATTTTTAATGATATGTATTATGGTCGTTGCCCCATGGTGGATGGGTTGTGCGTCCTTGAACTCAAGAGAAATCTGTCTATAACATTAATGTAAAAAGGCATCGGCCTAATGATCTGAACCCTACCTTTTTATGGCATTGTCGCTTAGGTCATATAAATGAGAAGCACATGAAGAAGCTCCATGGTGATGGACTTCTAACCTCATTTGATTTTGAATCATTTGAAACATGTGAATCTTGTTTACTTGGCAAGATGACAAAGCCCCTTTCACAGAGTTTTAGTGAGAGAACGAGTGAGTTATTGGCCCTAGTACATACTGGATGTATGTGGACCAATGAGCTCATTGCTAGGTGTGGGTTTCAGTACTTTGTAACTTTTACCGATGACTTTAGTAGATATGGATATATCTATTTAATGAGGCATAAATCTGAAACTTTTGAAAGGTTCAAAGAGTTTCAAAATAAAGTACAAAATCAACTTGGCAAATCAATAAAACACTTACGATCAGATAATGGTGGCGAATACTTGAGCCAAGAGTTTGGTGATCATCTAAAGCAATGTGGAATCGTTCCGCAACTTACTCCGCCAGGAACACCTCAATGGAATGGCGTGTCCGAATGACGAAACCGAACTTTATTAGATATGGTTCGGTCAATGATGAGCCAAACAGATCTGCCATTATCCTTCTGGGGTTTCGCTCTAGAGACAGCTGCGTTCACTTTGAATAGGGTCCCATCAAAATCCGTTGAGAAGACGCCATATGAGATATGGACTGGGAGAAGTCACCTGTTGTCATTTCTCAAGATATGGGGATGTGAGGCTTATGTAAAACGTTTACAATCAGATAAACTCGCACCTAAATCAGAAAAAAATGCTTTTTTGTGGGGTATCCTAAAGAAACAAAAGGATATTACTTTTACAAAAGAAACGAGAACAAAGTTTTTGTTGCTCGAAATGGTGTCTTTTTGGAGAAAGAGCTTCTTTCAAAAGAATTCAGTAGGAGTGATGTGTATCTTGATGAAGTTCGAGAATCACATGAATATGTTCAAGCTACCACTGAACCTTCACAAGATGTACAAAGTGTTGTACAACCTGTGGAAGAGACTCTAGCCCCACGTAGGTCGGGAAGGCCACGTCATGTACCTATAAGATATGGGAATGACATATTATTGTTGGACAATGATGAGCCCACGACTTGTGAAGAAGCAATGATGGACCCAAACTCCGAAAAATGGCTTGAAGCCATGAGATCCGAAATTCAATCCATACATGACAATCAAGTTTGGAACTTGGTCGATTCTCCTGATAGTGTAAAAACCATTGAATGCAAATGGATTTTCAAGAAGAAGATAGACGTAGCTGGAAATGTTCAGATCTATAAGGCACGGTTGGTGGCAAAGGGTTTCAAACAAGTTCAAGGAGTTGACTATGATGAAACCTTCTCACCGGTAGCCATGCTCAAGTTTGTCCGGATCATTTTAGCTATTGCTGCATATTTTGATTATGAAATATGGCAGATGGATGTTAAAACAGCCTTCCTTAATGGGAATCTTTCTGAGGATGTATACATAATACAACCTGAAGGTTGTGTTCATCCTAAATATGCTAAAAGGGTATGCAAACTTCAAAGATCCATTTATGGGTTAAAGCAAGCATCTCGGAGTTGGAATATTCGTTTTGATGAAGTAGTCAAAGGGTTTGACTTTATCAAAAATGAAGAAGAGCCTTGTGTTTACAAGAAGGCTAGTGGGAGCGCACTTGTATTTCTGATTTTGTATGTGGATGACATATTATTGATCGGAAATGATATTCCTATGCTTGAAGATGTTAAGACTTCATTGAAAAGGAGTTTCTCAATGAAGGACTTGGGAGAAGCATGCTATATCTTGGGCATAAAAATCTATAGAGATAGATCAAAAAGGTTAATTGGATTAAGTCAGGAAACGTACATTGACAAGATATTGAAAAGGTTCAATATGCATGAATCCAAGAGAGGTTTCATGCCAATGTCACATGGCATTAGTCTCTACAAGAATCAGTGTCCTTCAACATCTGATGAGCGAGACAGGATGAGCAAGATTCCATATGCTTCTGCTATTGGGTCTATTATGTATGCCATGATCTGTAGACGCCCAGATGTCTCATATGCTCTAAGTGTCACAAGCAGATACCAAGCGGATCCTGGTGATGGTCATTGGATAGCCGTAAAAAATATCCTGAAGTACTTGAGAAGAACTAAGGGTATGTTCCTTATTTTTGGAGGTGAGGAAGATCTGGTTGCAAAGGGTTACACCGATGCAAGCTTCCAAACTGACAAAGATGATTTTCGATCGCAATCCGGGTTTGTGTTTACACTTAATGGAGGAGCAGTATGCTGGAAGAGTTTCAAGCAAAACACGGTGGCCAACTCTACGACAGAAGTGGAGTACATTGCGGCTTCGGAGGACGCAAAAGAAGCTATGTGGATTAAGAAGTTTATCACAGAGCTTGGTGTAGTCGCTAGTGCCTCTAGTCCAATGGACATCTATTGTGATAATAGTGGTGCCGTTGCACAAGCAAAAGAGCCTAGATCACATCAGAAGTCTAAACACATACTCCGGCGCTTTCACCTTATTCGCGAGATTGTGGATAAAGGTGATGTGAGAATATGCAAAGTACATACGGAAGCCAATGTGGTCGATCCGTTGACAAAGCCACTGCCACAGCTTAAGCATGAGGCACACACGAGGTCTATTGGTATTAGATACTTAATTGATTGACTCAAGTGCAGGTGGGAGATTGTTAGTGCTATGCCCTTGAGGCAATCATTTAGATGATTGTAACATGACTATGTTTATGAATAATAATATGATTATTGGTCCAATGAATGTATATCATTGTATTGATCAACAAGTATGTGACTTGCTTATGAAGCTCTTACTTATTGATATAATTCGATAAATAACTCTGATCGGATATCATCGTATAGGACAACGATGAATAGATCAGCACATGTAGTGATCGATGATCATGCTTCAAAGATCATGGGATATAGAGATGTCATCTATACATTGTCGACGCATGTTGAAGAACATGGGTTAGATAGACCCGCAATTGGACACTGCGAGAATGTTTCATTCTTATGTGTCACCAGTGTATCTCATACCTAGTAGATGTATGATCCTTAGACCTGAGATTGTCATATTCCCTACATGTGTAATAGTTTTCCTTGGGGCTATCAAACACTACTTCCTAACCGGATAGTTATAAAGGTAGCTTTCATGTTTACTATGAAACGTGCAGAGAGAAGTGAGCAGTCAAGATGGAATTTGCCACTTCAATGAAATAGAGATATATGACAAGGCCACTCGTGTGATATGATTAAGGAAGTGCATGGCCATGCCGTGATTGAGGAGTCAATCACAACTTATTAATATATCACGGATACGAGAGATGGATTGAATCATCAAAGGATGACATACTTCTCGCCTTGAGTTCAATCTTCATATACTTGGCAAAGGGATTATTACATGAGTACTTTTGATAGGTTCTGTCCGATTTGATCATAGTATGTTTGGGAGTTGGCATACTTTGCAAGGAGTCGCTACCAACTATTGGATTGAAAAGGAGCTTTTCGAATCCATGTCCAAACGTATGTGAACCTGCAGGGTCACACACTTAATGGGCTGGGACGCATTAATTTGGATTGGATCCATAATTAATGGACATCGTGGGTTTAGCACGCTGATGGGCCTTGGTTTAGGGTTTCATCTCGTGGCTATATAAGGAGGGGAGGAGGGTGAGCGCAGGGTGTGCTTTCCCACGGTTTAGAAGTGATTCACTCGAAACCCTAGCCTCCTCTTCTCGTTGCTCCTGCCGAGCGACCAGGTGCTTGTACACCGACGCACGACGTTCCATCCCTGGATATGTGGACTACTGCGGTGACGCTGCTGCGACTGCGGCGTGGGAGGACGATCCACGGCGAGGCGAGGACGATCCGCTCCATCGACGCAACGACTGTGGCGAGGACGATCCACTACATCGACACACGAAGGATTCCGCAACTGCGCGTCTAGTGGTAATCTTATCTGTGATCCCCTTCTTGCGAACAGCTTTCTGGTTACGCGGTAGATTTTTTTTGTGCTAGTTTAGCATATCACGTTCCTCTTCACAATTATCACATGAACACGATGGTCCTGGATGATGAGATAAATCTTAAATAAATTATGGCATTGTAGATTCTCTTCTTGCTCCATTTGAGCGCTCAACACTCGCTGCACAATTATGGTCTTGTAATTCTCTGTGGCAGTGGTCCGGAAAATCTCCTCACCATCACTGTCCATCTCATGGACATATTCATTATCTACAAGGTTAGCTGCAAGAGCATATTCATCCTCAACATCACTAGCACTAATGTACCCACCTTCGTCCGTGGTGATGTACGCTTGCTAACTTGAGCAATCCTTCATGACATGGCCTATTCCCTTGCAACGATGGCACACAATGCCAGTTGTACGACCCGTGGAAGCAACCGATGAAGAGCTTTTCGTTGGTATCTGCACAATGGTAGATTTACTCACCACAGGTGGTGGTGGTGCTGCTGCTGAATGCGCCCTACTCATGGAGGGGGCAGGAGGCCAATTAATAGAAGGCGGGGTTGATTTACCTTGCACCGGCGTCGATTTTGGAGTAGATATACTACCGAAGTTGCTTCTTGACCTTTGTTGTCTTCCCTGCAATTCTTTTTCTGCCAACATAGCAAGCTGAAACAATCTATTGATATCATTATAATCTTTGTAATCAATGTTGTCCTAAATTTCACGTCATAAACCCCTATAAAAACGAGTTATCTTATCTTTTTCATCCTCAAATACCTCACAACGCAACATAGCTATTTGTAGCTCTTGATAGTACTCCTCTACAGATATATTACCTTGATTCAAGTGTTGCAATTTCTTATGTAAATCACATTTATAAGGAGGAATAAATCTACTACGCATAGCTCACTTTAATCTATCCCATGTATCAGGTTGTAGGCCAGAATTTACTACTTCATTCCACCAAATGATAGCAAAATCTTTGAACCTACTAGTAGCTTGTCTATGTACTTCAGGAACTAAATGGGAGTTAAATTTTTGTTCAATAGTCATTACCCAATCTAAATAAATTTCAGCATCATATGCACCCGAAAAAGATGGCATGGTAAATTAAACTTTAGAAAAAGGATCATCATATCCACGGCCATTGCGATGATTAAAATTATTACCTCACATACCATGATAGTTGTGATTCAGGCGTCGTTGTTGTTGTACATCTTGTGCAGCGGCATGTGCAGCGAAGGCATCGCGGTTTTCACCATCCTCATCATCTCCTGCGACAGACTCTTCATGCTCCTCCACTCTTTGAGCCCCAATGAGAGGCGGCTGTCTCTCAAAGTTCACCATCCTTGTGAGAAGAATGGCAATGCTTCGCTCTATTCTCTTCAATCTATGCTCATTGTCTTGACCGATCTTTGCAATGTTTGCATTGATGCCATTTAGCATGTTGTTAAACTCCGAATGACCATGTGGAGGTCTAACCTTGTTGGTGATGAGTTATTGACTGTGTTTAAGCATGAGGTGCTTGAGTTCGAGTTTGATTTGAATTGGATTTTCAAAATGAAGCAATTTGAGTGATGTTAGGCCTTGAGCGGCACTCCCAGCCTGTCGGGACCCGAATATGCAAATCCGGACCTTCTGTGTATACTGCACTAGTCCAGGATCACGCTAGTGCACATAGGCTCAACATCAGTAAATATCACAATCATACATAGCGGAAATATTATGAAAGACATCATATGATACATACTACTAGTTGAATGACCTTATGGTCCACTTACATGACTATGCCTCGCAAGGCTGAATAATATATTAAACTGCAGCGGAATGAAAACATAGACAACCCCTCAGTATACCACAGGCAACTAACAAGGCTTGCGCCCTAAACATTCGTCTCCTCCTGGAATCTTTCCTCCAGTATTGATGTAGACTCTTCAACTGGTGAGGTCATTGTTGGCAAGGGTGAGTACTTAAAGCACTCAACAAGTTGTGCACAGAATGCAATTCTATGTAACTATATGCAAGGCTTATTCCAAAGGATAGGATATCATGGCTATTTTGCAACAAAGCAGCATTTACGAACAAATACAATAAATAGATTGTAAAGACGGTAAAACAAATAACAATAATGATAGATTCAGCTTTTCTCAAGTAAACCAAGTTTCCAATCCCAAATCAATTCCCATATTCCACATGGCATTCCGCCATCCCAACCAAGTTGTCCAATTAATTAAGCTAACCCTTAACTGTAATTCCCACACACATCGTTGCATGACATGACTCGCCACAACAACTCAATCTCATCGTGTGATTCCACATGACACACAAGTTCTTAACATTGTTCCATATTCCATTAATCAAGATTAATTATCAATTATTCTGACACATGTGATTACGTGGCATGGCTAAGCAACTAATACGGACTAACCATCCCATGTTGATTATAATTACTAACCAACTATATTGAACCAATCTAGGGTGACAATAGATCATGGCATACAATGACAAGGTAGGGTATAAATCAATCTGGTATATTAGCTAAAGCCCAATTTAATTTGAAACAATTGTATACTTGAAATATATGCAATAGGGTAAAACAACTATAGCAATTTCATAAACATGGGTTCAACATGATCAAAGCACAACTTGCCTTGGAATAGGTTCTGATCTTGTTCTGGAACTTGATCTTGAGTTGTTGAATCTTCCTCCGAAGCGTCGCACAATTCAACATCTACGCGTACCGAAGAAGAAAAGCAAACAAATGCCAAAACAGAGAGCAATTGAACACCAAAAATCAAATAAAATTAACCATTAAATAGATCTCAATTTTACAAATTTTTAGAAATTGGAATCACTCAAATCCGAGTTACGATGCAAAAGATATAGCCTTTTGAAGTTTGAAATAAATACTGAAATTAGAAAATCCGGATTTCCCGAATTATTTTTATTCTGAAAAACAGAGTTTATGACGTCAGCACGATCTCATGATTATGTCAGCACCGCTGGTTTTTCTGATTGAATTTATTCTTCAACGGAAAAATCAAATTATGACGTCATCGTGACGACAGATCGGTTCGGACCAATCGCGTCGCGCCACGTCACCCTGGGTCCATGCGCCCGGTCCACAGATCCGCCCTGGTCTATCTTGAACTCGGTGCATGACCCTTCAGCACTCACACTGCCACACATCATCGTGCTACTGGCTCACCTGCACGGCGCAATCCGATCCACACATCACACATCTAACCCCTACCGATCGAAGCCTACGCGGCAAAATCTTGAGTGACAAATTAGATCTAATGGTCAGCGCTTAACGGAGGTGTTTACTGTTTACCGAGCTTACGTGGCCGGATCCGGGGCGTTGAGCGACGATCTGACGGTTTGATGCTTCTCCCGATGTTAATGGCGATGCAGAAGAGGTGTTCCACTGGCGATGAAGATGGCGACACTCAAGTGGCGCCCGGCGAAGCCGGACGGCGAAGCGTTGCGGGCGGTGCGGCATGAACCGCGGCTAGATCGTAACTTCGCAGCGGCGGAAGGCGTCTCAACGGTGGCACGACGGCGAGAAAGGAAGCGGCGGCGGCGGATCGGCGAGCTCTTCGGCGGTCGGCGGAGATCAACGTCGCGCGCTTGTGGTAGATGTCGCGCGAGGCGAGAATCCAACGCACCGACGGCGCTTTATATAGGCATACGGGAGGCGTGCGGTGGTGGACACGGACTTGAGTCCGTCGAAATCTGCGCGCGGCGGAAGAGTCCAAGTCGGGGACGAAAGGTGAGGACCCTTCGATTCCTAATCAACGGGCATGATTCTCTGCGACGTGGCACAATCCTCGCCGACCCTAGAATCCAATGGTCACGCTTAATCAATGTCGTTTCTGCGAAAGACTCGATCGAGCGCGCCAAAGCAGATCCAACGGCCGAACGCTGGTTTCTAGAAGCGGGCCGACGCAGGCACAGTACTGGGCCTAGCCCATTACTGTTCCTAGCGAAATTCCGGGTTTTCTTAATTAAAACAAATCCAAAAATTCCTTTAATTACTTTTAGGCAATTAAATAATCAGGAAAAATCCAGGAAAATGCTCAAAAATACTTTGAGACATTCTGGACTCAAATAAAATATTTTTGGCAAAACTTTATTCAAACTTTGCACCAATTCAAATAGATTTGAACAAAAGGTCAATATTCATAATTTAAAGTTAATTCAAATAACTCCAGAAAAATCCAAATAAATTCCAGAAAATCACAAATGCACCTATAAGCAATAAAATAATATTTGGGCAAATTTTTGGGATGTTACAAACCTCCCCCCTTAACAGAATCTCGACCCGAGATTCAGGGCTAACTTTAGAATAGGTTCAGGAATTCTGACTTCAGATCTTCTTCTCGCTCCCAAGTGGCTTCACTTTCAGAATGATTGCTCCGCTGAACTCTGTAAAAGCGAATAGACTTGTTTCTGGTCTTGCGCTCCATAACATCCAAAATTCTGACTGGTTGCTCTTTGTACGTCAAATCTTCTTGTAGCTCTATTGCATCTAACGGGGTTTGCTCTGTTGGCACTCTGAGACATTTCTTGAGCTGTGACACATGGAATACGTCATGCACTCCAGCCAAAGACTGAGGCAACTCTAATTGATAAGGTACTTCTCCTCGACGGCTCAGAATCTTGAACGGACCAATATATCTTGGTGCAACCTTCCCTTTAACGTGAAATCTTTTAACGCCCTTAAGAGGGCGAATTCTGAGATACACAAAATCATCTGACTTGAACCTCAAATCTTGACGACGGTTATTAGCGTAGCTATTTCTCCTTGACTGAGCTACCTTCAACCTCTCTCTAATCATAGCAACTCGCTATTCGGCTTCCTTGAGAATATCAGGTCCAAATACCATACGATCTCTTGTCTCATTCCAATTCAACGGAGTACGACAGGTACGTCCATATAAAACCTCAATTGGTGACATTTACAAGCTAGCACGGTAACTATTATTGTAATGAATTCGCATACGGCAAACATTTATTCAAGATGTAGCATAAGCTAATGCACAAGCTCTCAACATATCCCTTCTGGATTCTCGACCATTCTCAACGCTAGGTATCTTATTACTGATTTGCCTCTTACTTCCCCTTAGAACTCTGCACCAGCTGTAACAATACTTGCGGATCTATGATGCATTGCTCTTATTCCCTAACACACATCACACAAAGCGATATTTTCAGCCACTTCACGCTTCGTCTTAGGCTATCAAATCCTTTCCTTAAGACCTTTATATATCTTAACACCTTTTTGGATGAATTGAATACTTAGAATCATGAGCTTCTTCCAAAATCAACTGCTTAAGCTCTTTCTTGTTCGATACATAGATTCGACCTTTAAACCGTGTGGTTCTGTCGGGACCCGAATATGCAAATCCGGACCCTCTGTGTATACTGCACTAGTCCAAGATCACGCTAGTGCACACAGGCTCAACATCAGTAAATATCACGATCATACATAGCGGAAATATTATGAAAGACATCATATGATACATACTACTAGTCGAATGACCTTATGGTCCACTTACATGACTATGCGCCGCAAGGTGAATAATATATTAAAGCTATGGCGGAATGAAAGCGTAGGTAACCCTCGGTATACCACAGTAATCGACAAGGCTTGCGCCTAAACATTCGTCTCCTCTGGAATCTTTCCTCCAAAGCATTGATGTAGACTCTTCAACTGGTGATGTTGTTGTTGGCAAGGGTGAGTACTTAAAGCACTCAACAAGTTGTGCACAGAATGCAATTCTATGTAACTATATGCAAGGCTTATTCCAAAGGATAGGCTATCATGGCTATTTTGCAATAAGCAGCATTTATAAACAAGTATAATAGATAGATTACAGAGACTGTAAAACAAATAACTATAATAAATAGATTCAGTATTTCTCAAGTAAACCAAGTTTTAAATGTTAAGTCAAATTCCATCTTCCATATGGCATTCTGCCATCCCAACCAAGTTGTTCATTTTAATTAAGCTAACCTTTAACTGTAATTCCCGAGCATTGCTCAATACCGCGAGCACGGCTATCCGAATAGTTTCACACTCTACAGAGGTTATGCACTTTACCCACACGACATGATCGTCTTTTGATGCCATGCAATTAACACACTTCCTTTGGTGTGTCGGCGAAGAGATCATGACAAAGCCTTTACAATGCTCTGGCTTAATCCAGTACTACCCGTTAAGGTTTCAACACTGGTGGGTCTGAAAACCACAACCAGGGCCCCCCTCTTGCACCATGTGAATTACACCATAACTCGGAACTCACACCACCAATGATAGTACCAAGTTAAGACATTACAAATTAATCAGCTAGGCTGTCCCATTACAACATGTGGTTGCATGATTGACTCAGGCCAAAGGCTTGCAAGGTTAAGTCCTTAGGGTGATCAAGGCAAGACATCCACATACCCTCTGCCCATTGGGCCCACCTTGGCATACTCGCCCCTTGTCACTTGCCCCAATCTAAGTTATTATCACCCAGTTGATTACCAAGCACCACGTGCCATCAACAATTCAACATCATTGCGTGACATGACTCGCCACAACAACTCAATCTCATCGTGTGATTCCACATGACACACAAGTTCATAATATTGTTCCATATTCCATTAATCAAGATTAATAATCAATGATTCTGACACATGTGATGACGTGGCATGGCTAAGCAACTAATACGAACTAATCCTCCAATGTTGATTATAATTATTAACCAACTATATTTAACCAATCTAGGGTGACAATGGATCATGGCATACAATGACAAGGTAGGGTGTAGATCAATCTGGTATATTAGCTAAACCCAATCTAATTTAAAACAATTGTACATTTGAAATATATGCAATAGGGTAAAACAAACATAGCACTTTTTATAAACATGGGTTCAACATGGTCAAAGCACAACTTGCCTTGGAATAGGTCCTGATCTGGTTCTGGAACTTGCTCTTGAGTTGCAGGATCTTCCTCCGAAGCGTCGCACAATTCAACGTCTACACGTACCGAAGAAGAAAAGTAAATAAATGCCAAAACAAAGAGCAATTGAACTCAAAAAATCATATAAAATCCACCATTAAATAGATCTCAATTTTACAAATTTTTAGAAATTTGAATCACTCAAATCCGAGTTAAATTGCAAAAGATATAGCCTTTTGAAGTTTGAAATAAATACTGAAATTGATAAATCAGAAATTCGAAATTAACAGATTTATTTTTAATTCGAAAACCGACTTATGACGTAAGCATGATGTCACGCTGGCGTCAGCGTTGGACTGAGCCAATCAGACGCTGCCACGCGTCCCGGTCGATGGACTCGGTCCACGGGACCACCTCTGGACCACCGTGGACACGGTCCACGGCGCCTCGCAACTCGTGCCGACACGCGGCTGCATCTGGTTGGCTGCAGCACCGCATGCAATGCGCGCCTCGATCACCGACGCGTGGCAGGATCAGAACCGCCCGCGGAAGATCAGACGGCCTCGGATGATGGCGATAACAGCGACTGCGCGGCTCAATCCGATGCGTCCACCCTAGATCGGACGGTTAACAACGCTTCATCTCGAAGATGGCGATGCGGCGGCGCAGTCTCATCGGCAGCGAAGAAGATGATGGCGGCGACGGTGCTTCTGTGACGATCTGACGGCAGGAGGTAGCGAGCTAGATGCAATCCGGCCCGAGGGTCACAAATCTGGAATCCACAAGGCTATACTTAGCATACAACCATTGGTCTAGCAACCTTTCCAAAACTAATCCCAACTTGTTCCGCATACTTTCCTTTTGACTTGAAGTAAACAAAAACATCCCACCTATACACCATAACAGCTTGACCAATTTCCCATGGAACTCCATTCGTCATGTCCATAAATTCTGTAATGGCATTGATCATTCTAGCAGACATACTGTAAACTCACACTGTCCATAATGCGTAGAAAACTCTGACCTAAGAACATTCTATGCACAGATTCTTAACTGATGATAACTCGATCGAAGATCTATCCTTGAGAACACTCCAGCTCCTTTTTGACTGATCAAACAAATTACGATCCTGGGCAGCGAATACTCATCCTTTTGATCATCACCTTATTAAATTCTCGACAGTCGATACACATCCTTAAGCTCCCATCTTCAAACGGAACAGGCGCTCCCTAGGGTGACAACTGGCTCTAGCGAAACATTTTTCTAACAACTCTTCACTCTGCTTCTTCATCTCAACTAGCTCATTTGTAGGCATTCGATGAGGTCTCTTTACTTTTTGCGTTGTACCAGGTACTAACTCAATAACAAACTTGATCTCTCGATCTGGTGGGATTCTTCGAAAACACATCTTGATACCCTCTAACAACTGATACCTCTTTAAAGCTGACAACTTCCACACTATTGACCTTTCGCTGACCAACACGAACTGTAGTCATTTGAAATTCCTTTTTCCCGCTTTCAGGGCTTTTAGCTGACACAATTCTTTGACCAAACTCGGGATGACCTTATGTCCAGGACGACCAATTCATTTCGGGAGTAGCATCTCGGTCCGATATCCAATATCGCTCGCTAGAAACTTTTCTCCAACTTAACTCCATCACATTCTAAGTTAGATCAGGCAATAGTGTACTTTCTGACCATGATAATTCCTCGAGCTGACAATCTTTACAAACATCACTGAACTGATCATCGTTGCACACGCAACATCTTCAAGTGAACCGTCAACATAGGGGAATACTCAGAAACATCCTTTATCATTAATGCTTTTATTCCAACACTTCACATATCAACCTCTCAACCATCTTTACTTTATTTATTTAGGCACGAAAATCTTTACCTGGAATTCATCTCTAGTCACTTTTCTTTTACAAACGAGGGTATGACACTTGCATAGGCTAAAATCATCGCTCTAAATTTCCTCGATTGGCTTTGGCGTTGAAGTTTTGACTGGAACAGAACTGAGATTGACTTGAACTGGCATGTTTACTTTCTTCTGAGGGCAATTATTGGCAATGTGCCCGAGCTTGTTACAGGTATAGCAAAGCTTAGGGTCACCTCTCTTCCCTGAGCATTCATCGAACAGGGCAGTGTCTTTATTCAGACGCCTCTTCTTCAATTGATTCTTTGCACAAACCTCTCTTGCAACCTTATTGCTCTCGTTTGGCGTTATGAACTTGACTGAGGTAACTTTTGGAACATCCATTGCCATAGACAATGATTGTCTTCTCTGTGGGCATCGATTAGCATAATGGCCCTCCTTGTGGCAGTTGTAACACACCCGTGTCCGCTGTTGTGCCTTGCTGGGTGCAGCTACATCACATTATTGTCTTCTGGTGGCGTCATGACTGGTTGCTTCGTAGGGCATTTTCTAGACCAATGGCCTTCTTCATCACACAGAAACATCTTTGTTGGTGATCGCCAATTACTTCTTTCTTGATGAGGGCCAACAGAGTTAAGGTATTGTGTCCTTAGCTCTTGGCGGCATCTCTTTTGCAACTGACGTTCCACCTCCTCTTGACGACTCTTGAGCAACTACGGCTCGAAGATTCTTTCGCTGATGCTGAATTACAGCGGTAACTATTGGATCCAGAGGACATTGAGCTGGACCATGATCTCGGCCTTCACAAAGGTAACATGTGATGTCACTCATAGGACATTCTCCCGAGAATGACTTCCTTCACTGGTGGAGCAATTAATCGCATGCTCGTCGTGATATGTCCTATTTCTCCACAACGAATGCATGCACGATCCTCGACTTGTTTGGTTGTGACTTTAGAGAGAAACAGCGGCAAATGTTGAACAAGGTGCGAGGATAGTATTTCGCTCCGTATTTACCGTGACCATCTGTCTCTAGGTGAAGCGAAGAGATTTAAAAGCAACAACAAATTCATTCCAAGTGATACTCGCGGGGCTTCATGAACAAAGACGATATTTCTTCCACCATTCAAAGAATGATTTCTTATGGCGATAAGAAGCATACAAGACTTTCTCATCGCCGTCACATGAACAATGAGCAGCTTCCTCTCAATGGTCTTGAGCCAATCATCTACTTCGAGGGTAATTCATTTCAAAACGTCGTGGACGAGTCTTTATAAATTCGATAACCTTGAGTACGAATGAAATCATTGGTAGCGACTTGGGACACTGGTTGACATTGGCTAGGTCGGTCATATTCGCATCCGCTTCATCATTGCATGCATCCACCGAGTCCGAGCAATCAAGAACTCTCTCAAATTCTGCATATCCATACGCGGCGGTTGAAGAACTAATCCACTATTGAGATTCTCCTTGGATTGATTTTCACGCCATCGATTATGTTGTTTCCACGAATCTGAACCCTCCGCTTGATTGCTTCACTTGGAATAGGGAAGAGGAAATAGCATAGGTAAGCGGGAATTCTAAAGTAGGGGATAGGTTTAACCCAATAACTTAAGCAAGCAAGTATTAATAACTTGGTATGATTGCTTATATAAGCCTAAAAGCTCGCAACACATCACGCACACTCGGCAATCAAGGAAGAACCAATTCAACCTATACACACAAAACTACCGCCTACAAGGGTAACACTTCTATCTTAAGCGGACGCGACTCCCACACCTGAGTCCCAACTGACTACTCGAAACATAGATCTTCTAGCTTTCGGAACACTTCATAGATCCATTCCTTCCTTGAGCTCGATGATTTCCTCCTTCATGATTTCCAGGGTTGACAGCAAGCACTTGATGCTTTCTTCTATGATGTGGCATGTCAACTACCAAGACAACTCAGATAAGGTTTTTAACTCGATCCAGCAAGGGAGAGAGAAAGAAATTCAGCAGGGGAAAAGAGAGAAATTTTGACGAGGAAAGGAATAGAAGAATAAGATAAGTCAAGAACATATTATTCTTCAAAGTTAATTCTTTTCTTTAGAAAATAATTTTGAAGTTCCTATAGAGACAACCAGACTATCTAGGGTCAAGGCCTACAGTCAGTATGGCTCTGATACCACTTCTGTCGGGACCCGAATATGCAAATCCGGACCATCTGTGTATACTGCACTAGTCCAGGATCACGCTAGTGCACACATGCTCAACATCAGTAAATATCACAATCATACATAGCGGAAATATTATGAAAGACATCATATGATACATACTACTAGTCGAATGACCTTATGGTCCACTTACATGACTATGCCTCGCAAGGCAAAATAATATATTAAACTGCAGCGGAATGAAAACGTAGGTAACCCCTCAGTATACCACAGGCAACTGACAAGGCTTGCGCCCTAAACATTCGTCTCCTCCTGGAATCTTTCCTCCAGCATTGATGTAGACTCTTCAACTGGTGATGTTGTTGTTGGCAAGGGTGAGTACTTAAAGCACTCAACAAGTTGTGCACAGAATGCAATTCTATGTAACTATATGCAAGGCTTATTCCAAAGGATAGGCTATCATGGCTATTTTGCAACAAGCAGCATTTATAAACAAGTATAATAGATAGATTACAGAGACTATAAACAAATAACTATAACAAATAGATTCAGTATTTCTCAAGTAAACCAAGTTTCCAATCATAAGTCAAATTCCATCTTCCATATGGCGTTCTGCCATCCCAACCAAGTTGTTCATTTTAATTAAGCTAACCCTAAACTGTAATTCCCGAGCATTGCTCAATACCGCGAGCATGGCTATCCGAATAGTTTCACACTCTGCAGAGGTTATGCACTTTACCCACATGACATGATCGTCTTTTGATGCCATGCAATTAACACACTTCCTTTGGTGTGTCGGCGAAGAGATCATGACAAAGCCTTTACAATGCTCTCGCTTAATCCAGTACTACCCGTTAAGGTTTCAACACTGGTGGGTCTGAAAACCACAACCAGGGCCCCCCTCTTGCGCCATGTGAATTACACCATAACTCGGGAACTCACACCACCAATGATAGTACCAAGTTAAGACATTACAAATTAATCAGCTAGGCTGTCCCATTACAACATGTGGTTGCATGATTGACTCAGGTCAAAGGATTGCAAGGTTAAGTTCTTAGGGTGATCAAGGCAAGACATCCACATACCCTTTGCCCATTGGGCCCACCTTGGCATACTCGCCCCTTGTCACTTGCCCCAATCTAAGTTATTATCACCCAGTTGATTACCAAGCACCACATGCTATCAACAATTCAACATCATTGCGTGACATGACTCACCACAACAACTCAATCTCATCGTGTGATTCCACATGACACACAAGTTCATAATATTGTTCCATATTCCATTAATCAAGATTAATAATCAATGATTTTGACACATGTGATGACGTGGCATGGCTAAGCAACTAATACGAACTAATCCTCCAATGTTGATTATAATTATTAACCAACTATATTTAACCAATCTAGGGTGACAATGGATCATGGCATACAATGACAAGGTAGGGTGTAGATCAATCTGGTATATTAGCTAAACCCAATCTAATTTAAAACAATTGTACATTTGAAATATATGCAATAGGGTAAAACAAACATAGCACTTTTTATAAACATGGGTTCAACATGGTCAAAGCACAACTTGCCTTGGAATAGGTCTGATCTGGTTCGGAACTTGCTCTTGAGTTCTTGGATCTTCCTCGAGCGTCGCACAATTCAACGTCTACACGCATCGAAGAAGAAAAGCAAATAAATGCCAAAACAGAGAGCAATTGAACTCCAAAAATCAAATAAAATTCACCATTAAATAGATCTCAATTTTACAAATTTTTAGAAATTTGAATCACTCAAATCCGAGTTAAATTGCAAAAGATATAGCCTTTTGAAGTTTGAAATAAATACTGAAATTGCTAAAATCAGAAATTCGAAATTAACAGATTTATTTTTAATTCGAAAACCGACTTATGACGTAAGCATGACGTCACGCTGGCGACAGCGTTGGACTGAGCCAATCAGACGCTGCCACGCATCCTGGTCCATGGACTCGGTCCACGGGACCACCTCTGGCCCACCGTGGACACGTTCCACGGCGCCTCGCAACTCGTGCCGACACGCGGCTGCATCTGGTTGGCTGCAGCACCGCATGCGATGCGTGCCTCGATCACCGACGCGTGGCAGGAACAGAACCGCCCGCGGAAGATCAGACGGCCTCGGATGATGGCGATAACATCGACTGCGCGGCTCAATCTGAAGCGTCCACCCTAGATCGGACGGTTAACAACGCTTCATCTCGAAGATGGCGATGCGGCGGCGCAGTCTCACCGGCAGCGAAGAAGATGATGGCGGCGACGGTGCTTCTGTGACGATCTGACGGCAGGAGGCAGCGAGCTAGATGCAATCCGGCCCGAGGGTCACAAATCTGGAATCCACACGGCTCGGTCCGGCACGACGACGGCGGAAAACGGCCAAAACCCGCGACGGTCTCCTTCACAACTCCGATGAGTTCACACGGGGAAGAGACGACAACTCGAGCTTCGAGAGCTAGGGCAAAAGGGCGGCGCGACTTGGCCTTCACGATGCACAGGGCTGCTCCTTAAATAGGGGGCTTGGGAAGGCATGCGCAGCGCGGAAGTCGGAGGCGGTCTCGTGGCGGCGGACTCGGCGGCAACACGGAGAAACGACGCGGCTCTATCCCGTGCGTACACGTGGCATCAACCGACGGATCCCAAGCATCAGCGATGCGGACAAACCCTGATCGCACGATTAAGATTCATCGGCTGAGATCAGAAGCAGCAAGGGTGAGGGAGGCGGTGATTGGGCGCCTGAGAAAGTGGGCGACCATAGCGAAATGGGCTACGGCCCGAAACTATTTATATGGTTTTTAAAACGATTCCAGAAATTCATTTAATTAGTTTTAGGCAAATAAATTATCAGGAAAAATCCAGGAAAAATCCCAAAAATACTTTGAGACATTCTGGACTTAAATAAAATATTTTTGGCAAACTTTATTTTAACTTTGCTTAAATTTAAATAGATTTGAACAAAAGGTCAATATTCTTAATTTAAAATTAATTCAAATAAATCCCGAAAAATTCAAATAACTTCCAGAAAATCATAAATGCACTTTTAAGAAATAAAAACTTAGTTAAGCCAAATTTTGGGATGTTACAGTTTCCTTGGTTATCCACGGTAAAATCCTCATCTAAGCCTTCATCCTTCTGACCCACTTCGATCTGATCTTCAAGCATTGGCTTAACTTTCAAAGCAGCTATAAATCCTTGTGAAACCACTTCTAATTTCCACTTTTGAAACTCTTTGCACAATTTCGATTGATCACTTGATATTGGTGTATTGGTACTATGGCCTTTACGACATAAGATATCGGATACCGCATTAGCCTTACCAGGATGGTAACGGATCCCAGCCTTATAATACTTAATCAACTCTAACCATCCTTTTCGTTCCATATTCAGGTCTGCACTTCGAACTCTTATGGTCTGAACATATCTCCAATAATATAATGACGCAATAACTTCAAAGCATGCACCACAGTAGCAATTTCCAATTCATGCGTAGCATAGTTCTCTTCATGTGGCCTCAACTGTCCTGACGCATAGGCAACAACTTTACCTTTCTGCATTAACGCACATCCAAGATTTTGTCTTGAGGCATCATAGTATATATCAAAACTGCGTTTGCGCATCTGGCAACCCTAAGACAGGTGCTATCGTCAAACGTTTCCTCAATCACAGAAAACTCTTTTTGCACTGCGGCGTCCATGCAAACTTCATCTTCTAATTGCCTAAGCGGTCTCGGTTGCTCCCACGTAACATCGCTTTTGGTTGGATCCACGATAACTCCTTTAGCAGTCATCTCATGACAAGAAATTCAACTTTCTCCTTCCAAAAGTCACATTTGCTAAACTTAGCATACAACCATTGGTCTAGCAACCTTTCCAAAACTAATCCCAACTTGTTCCGCATACTTTCCTTTTGACTTGAAGTAAACAAAAACATCCCACCTATACACCATAATAGCTTGACTAATTTCCCATGGAACTCCATTCGTCATGTCCGTAAATTCTGTAATGGCATTGATCATTCTAGCAGACACACTGTAAACCCACACTGTCCATAATGCGTAGAAAACTCGACCTAAGAACATTCTGCATGCATTACGAAGCGATGATAACTTGATCGAAGATCTATCCTTGAGACACTCCGGTCCCTTTTTGACTGATCAAACCAATTACGATCCTGGGCAGCGAATACTTACCCTTTTGATCATCACCTCATTAAACTCTCGATAGTCGATACACATTCCTGAGCTCCTATTTTTAAACAGGTGCTCGATATGGTGACAAATTGGTTCTAGCGAACCACCTTTCTAGCAACTCTTCGGTCTGCTTCTTCATCTCAACTAGCTCATCAATAGGCATTCGATGAGGTCTCTTTACTTTTGGCGTTGTACCAGGGACTAACTCCATCACACACTTGATCTCTCGATCTGGTGGGATTCTTCGAAAACACATCTTGATACTCTCTAACAACTGATACCTCTTCAAAGCTGACAACTTCCACACTATTGACCTTCAGCTGGGCAACACGGACCGTAGTCATTTGAAATTCCATTTTCCTGCTTTCAGGGCTTTTAGCTGACACAATTCTTTGACCAAACTCCAGGACAGCCTTATGTCCGGATGACCAATTCATTTCAGGAGTAGCATCTCGGGACTGATATCCAATATCGCTTGCTAGAAACTTTTCTCCAACTTAACTCCATCACATTCTAGGTTAGATCAAGCAATAGCGTAGTTTCTGACCATGATAATTCCTCGAACTGACAATCTTTACAAACACCACTGAACTGATCATCGTTGCACACGCAACATCTTCAGGTGAACCGTCAACATAGGAAAATACTCAGAAACATCCTTTATCATTAATGCTTTTATTCCAACACTTCACATATCAACCTCTCAACCATCTTTACTTTATTTATTTAGGCACGAAAATCTTTACATGGAATTCATCTCTAGTCACTTTTCTTTTACAAACGAGGGTATGCCACTTGTATAGGCTAAAATCATCGCTCTAAATTTCCTCGATTGGCATTGGCGTTGAGGTTTTTGACTGGAACATGATTGAGATTGACTTGTACTGGGGTGATCACTTCCTTATGAGGGCAATTATTGGCAAAGTGCGGGCTTATTCTGAGTATAGCAAAGCTTAGGGCCACCTATCTTCCCTGAGCATTCATCGACCAGGGCAGTGTCTTTATTCAGACGCCTCTTCTTCAATTGATTCTTTGCACAAACCTCTCTTGCAACCTTATTGCTCTCGTTTGGCGTTATGAACTTGACTAAGGTAACTTCCGGAAGGACCGCGTCTGTAGGGACTCTAGATTCTTTCGCGGGCATTTCTCAACAAAATGGCCTTCCTCATGACAGTAGTAGCACAA
This sequence comes from Otatea glauca, assembly GCA_036346275.1. Classification (NCBI taxonomy): domain Eukaryota; kingdom Viridiplantae; phylum Streptophyta; class Magnoliopsida; order Poales; family Poaceae; genus Otatea; species Otatea glauca. Next base: position 1,352,890 of record CM070720.1, on the reverse strand, counting down.
GCGTTTCATTGTTGTGCCTTCTTTGAGTCTGACTACATGCACATTATTGTCTTCTTGTGGCGTCATGGTGGTTGCTTCGTAGGGCATTTTCTACACCAATGGCCTTCTTCATCACACAGAAACATCTCTGTTGGATCGCCAATTACTTCTTTCTTGATGAGGGCCAACAGATTAAGGTATTGTGTCCTTAGCTCTTGAGTGGCACCACTTTTGCAACTGACGTTCCGCCTCTTCTTGACGACTCTTGAGCAACTACGGCTCAAAGATTCTTTTGCTGATGCTGAATTACAGCGGTAACTATTGGATCCAGAGGACATTGAGCTGGACCATGATCTCGGCCTTCACAAAGGTAACATGTGATGTCACTCATAGGACATTCTCCGGAGAATGACTTCCTTCACATTGGAGCAATTAATCGCATGCTCATCAGCGGTATGTCCTATCTCTCCACAGCGAATGCACGCCCGATCTTCTGATTTGTTTGGTTGACAGCACTTCAGAGAGCAACTCTTAGATGTTGAACAAGGTGTAAGGATAATATTATGCTCCGTATCTATCGTGACCATCTGTCTCGGTGAGGCAAAGAGATTACAAAAATAACAAATTCATTCCAAGTGATATTCGCGGGGCTTCATGAGCAAAGACAATATTTCTTCCACCATTCGATGGCGATTCCTTATGGCGATAAGAAGCATACAGACTTTCTCATCGCCTTCACATGCGAGCAATGAGCGCTTCCTCTCAATGGTCTTGAGCCAATCATACGCTTTCGATGGTAATACATTTCAAGAAAACACCGTGGACGAGTCCTTATGAATTCGATAACCTTGAGTAGGGACGAAATCATTGGTAGCGACTTGGAACACCGTTGACATTGGCTTGGTTAGTCATATTCGCATCCGCTTCATCATTGCATGCGTCAACCGAGTCGAGCGGTCAACAACTCTCGAAACTCGCATATCCATCTGTCTCGACGGTTGAAGAACTAATCAATTATTGAGGTTCTTCTTGGATTGATTTTCACTCTGCGATTACGTAGTTTCCTCAAGTCCGATCCATCCGCTTGATTGCTTCACTTGGTTAGGGAAGAGGAATAGCATAGGTAAGAAGCGAGGATCCTAAAGCGGGGAGATAGGTTTAACCCAATAACTAAAGCAAACAATATTACTAACTTGGTATGGTTGCTTATATAAGCCTAAAAGCTCGCAACACATCACGCACACTCGGCAATCAAGGAAGAACCAATTCAACCTATACACACAAAACTACCGCCTACAAGGGTAACACTTCTATCTTAAGCAGACGCGACTTCCACACATGAGTCTCAACTGGCTATTCGAAGCATAGGTCATTTAACTTCTGGAACACTTCACCGATCTACTCCTTCCTTGAGCTCGATGATTCCCTCCTTCTTGATCTTCAGGGTTGACAGCGAACATTTGATGCTTTCTTCTATGATGTGGCACGTCAACTACCAAGACAACTCAGATAAGGTTTTTAACTCGATCCAGCAAGGGAGAGAGAAAGAAATTCAGCAGGGGAAAAGGGAGAAATTTTGACGAGGAAAGGAATAGAAGAATAGGATAAGTTTAGAACATATTATTCTTCCAAGTTAATTCTTTTCTTTAGAAAATAATTTTGAAGTTCCTATAGAGATGACCAGACAATCTAGGGTCAAGGCCTACGATCGAGTATGGCTCGATACCACTACGTCGGGACCGAATATGCAAATCCGAGCTTCGTGTATCTTGCACTAGTCGAGGATCACGCTAGTGCACACAGCTCAACATCGATAAATATCACAATCATACATAGCGGAAATATTATGAAAGACATCATATGATACATACTACTAGTTGAATGACCTTATGGTCCACTTACATGACTATGCCTCGCAAGGTGAATAATATATTAAAACTGCAGCGGAATGAAAACGTAGACAACCCCTCAGTATACCACAGGCAACTGACAAGGCTTGCGCCCTAAACATTCGTCTCCTCCTGGAATCTTTCCTCCAGCATTGATGTAGACTCTTCAACTGGTGAGGTTATTGTTGGCAAGGGGGAGTACTTAAAGCACTCAACAAGTTATGCACAGAATGCAATTCTATGTAACTATATGCAAGGCTTATTCCAAAGGATAGGCTATCATGGCTACTTTGCAACAAAGCGACATTACTGAACAAATACAATAAATAGATTGTAAAGACGGTAAAACAAATAACAATAATGATAGATTCAGCTTTTCTCAAGTAAACCAAGTTTCCAATCCCAAATCAATTCCCATCTTCCACATGGCATTCCGCCATCCCAACCAAGTTGTCCAATTAATTAAGCTAACCCTTAACTGTAATTCCCGAGCATTGCTCAATACCGCGAGCACGGCTATCCGAATAGTTTCACACTCTGCAGAGGTTATGCACTTTACCCACACGACATGATCGTCTTTTGGTGCCATGCAATTAACACACTTCCTTTGGTGTGTCGACGAAGAGATCATGACAAAGCCTTTACAATGCTCTGGCTTAATCCGGTACTACCAGCTAAGGTTTCAACACTGGTGGGTCTGAAAACCACAACCAGGGCCCCCCTTTTGAGCCATGTGAATTACACCATAACTCGGGAACTCACACCGACCAACATTGCAAATTAATCAGCTAGGCTGGCCCATACCAGACATGTGGTTGCAAGTAAGACTCAGTTCAAAGGCTTGCAAGGTTAAGTCCTTAGAGTGATCAGGGCAAGACATCCACATACCCTGCCCATTGGGCCCACCTTGTCATACTCGCCCCTTGTCACTTGCCCCAATCCAAGTTATTATCACCCAGTTGGTTACCAAGCACCACGTTCCATCAACAATTCAACATCGTTGCGTGACATGACTCGCCACAACAACTCAATCTCATCGTGTGATTCCACATGACACACAAGTTCTTAACATTGTTCCATATTCCATTAATCAAGATTAATTATCAATGATTCTGACACATGTGATGACGTGGCATGGCTAAGCAACTAATACGAACTAACCATCCCATGTTGATTATAATTACTAACCAACTATATTGAACCAATCTAGGGTGACAATAGATCATGGCATACAATGACAAGGTAGGGTATAAATCAATCTGGTATATTAGCTAAAGCCCAATTTAATTTGAAACAATTGTATATTTGAAATATATGCAATAGGGTAAAACAACTATAGCAATTTTATAAACATGGGTTCAACATGATCAAAGCACAACTTGCCTTGGAATAGGTTCTGATCTTGTTCTGGAACTTGATCTTGAGTTGTTGAATCTTCCTCCGAAGCGTCGCACAATTCAACGTCTACGCGTACCAAAGAAGAAAAGTAAATAAATGCCAAAACAGAGAGCAATTGAACTCCAAAAATCAAATAAAATTCACCATTAAATAGACCTCAATTTTACAAATTTTTAGAAATTGGAATCACTCAAATCCGAGTTACGATGCAAAAGATATAGCCTTTTGAAGTTTGAAATAAATACTGAAATTAGAAAATCCGGATTTCCCGAATTATTTTTATTCTGAAAAACAGAGTTTATGACGTCAGCACGATCTCATGATGATGTCAGCACCGCTGGTTTTTCTGACTGAATTTATTCTTCAACGAAAAAATCAAATTATGACGTCATCGTGACGACAGCATCGGTTCGGACCAATCGCGTCGTGCCACGTCACCCTGGGTCCATGCGCCCAGTCCGCGGATCCGCCCTGGTCTATCGTGAACTCGATGCATGACCCTTCAGCACTCACACTGCCACACGTCATCGTGCTACTGGCTCACCTGCACGGCGCAATCCGATCCACACATCACACATCTAACCCCTACCGATCGAAGCCTACACGGCAAAATCGTGGCGACAAATTAGATCTAATGGTCGGCGCTTAACGGAGGTGTTCTTGTTTAACGAGCTTACGTGGCGGATCCGGGCGTTGGCGGCGATCGGCGGTTTGATGCTTCTCCCGATGTTAATGGCGGCGCAGAAGAGGTGTTCCATCTGGCGATGAAGACGGCGACACTCCAAGTGGCGCCCCGGCGAGCTTCGGACGGAAAGCGTTGCGGGCGGTGCGGCATGAACCGCGGCTAGATCGAACTTCGCGCGGAAGGCGTCTCAGCGGCGGCACGACGGCGGAAAGCAAACGGCGGCGGCGGATCGGCGGCGAGCTCTTCTGAGCGATCGGCGGATCAACGTCGCGCGGCTTGTGGTAGATGTGCGCGCGCGGCGGAATCCAACGCACCGACGGCGCTTTATATAGGCATACGGGAGGTATGCGGCGGTGGACACGGACTTGAGTCCGTCAGGCTCTGGCGGCTCGGCGGAAGAGTCAAGTCGGGGCGAAGGTGAGGACCCTCCGATTCCTGATCAACGGGCACGATTCTCTGCGACATGGCACAATCCTCGCCAACCCTAGAATCCAACGGTCACGCTTAATCAATGCCGTTTCCTGCAGCACTCGATCAGATGTGCCCAAAACAGATACAACGGCCCGGAACGCTGGTTTCTAGAAACGGGCCGACGCAGGCACAGTACTGGGCCTAGCCCATTACTGTTCCTAGCGAAATTCCGGGTTTTTTTAATTAAAACAAATCCAGAAATTCCTTTAATTACTTTTAGGCAATTAAATAATCATGAAAAATCCTGGAAAATGCTCAAAAATACTTTGAGACATTCTGGACTCAAATAAAATATTTTTGGCAAAACTTTATTTAAACTTTGCACCAATTCAAATAGATTTGAACAAAAGGTCAATATTCATAATTTAAAGTTAATTCAAATAACTCCAGAAAAATCCAAATAAATTCCAGAAAATCACAAATGCACCTCTAAGAAATAAAATAATATTTGGGCAAATTTTTGGGATGTTACACGGCCTAGTAGGAGCGGTATTGCTGGCTGAGCGGTAGTAGCGGCTCTGGGGAGCGGTACTTATATTCCAAAGAAGGTCTTCGGTGAGAATTACGACGAGCGGCACTACCGGCCATGCTGGGGAAGTAGTGCCGACCGAAGCGGTACTACCGTCCCCAAGGGGCGGAAGTGCCGACCTTTGAGCGAAGTTGGATATTAAAATGTGATTTTGGATTATTATTGCATATCTTTCTTGAGCATTCCTATGTGATTGGTTTTCCTTATTTTTTATGGTTGCAGGACGACGGTACTTGATCATGGTGAGGCGGAGGATGACCGGGACTGGGCGAGGTGCGTCTGAGGTCCAAACTATTGAGGATCACTGAAAGATGATCGGAGACGGAGTTACTGCGAACTAAGAAGACAAGGAATGGTCGAGATGCTAGCTAGGAGCTGCTCGGATCAAGGAAGGCCGTTGGATCGCGGTCTAGGTGATAGAGTAGCGGGTCTAGTTAGTATGCTTTGAGAAGCGTTCAAAAATCCATTATGTTAGAGGGTTTCAGGTAGCCCATGTATGAGTGAGTAAATCCTAGCCCTTGATGGTGATCCTTAGGGTAGAAGGAACTCATCCAAGGGTGGAGGATGACTAAAGAGTAGTATAAATAGAGGGGTAGGGGTAACCTTCCTCCTCTTGAAGGTTTTTAGGATTTTGTGATGCTTTGAGCTTTGCCCACTTTGTTGTGAGGCTTTGTAAACCTCCCTTCTAGAAATGAAAACTTCATTTACTTATCTCTGAATTTATTTTACGCATTTACTTTATGTCTTTAAATTCAGCAATTTACATTCTTGCAATTTACTTTAATGCAAGTAGGATTTGCCTCCCCTCCTTCTAAATGCTTTTGGATCTTTTGCTGAGGATGTATGATTGATGGATGAGTCTTCTTCAGACCATGTCCCAATCATCTAGGCAAATCTTGTGTTCTTTCTTGAAAAAAACCGATCTTTTGCTCTTTAGATGATCATTCTTGGAAGATTGGTTTTTAGGTGTTCTTGTATTGTGTTCTAGCTTGCTATGACATGTGGAAAGCCATCTAGGATCATCTTGATCATTAAGAACCCACGAGCTAGCTTAGAGACAAGATTTCGTTCTTGAACCCATTCTTGTGCACCCTTCCATAAATTTGAAAAAGGTCAGAAGTTTAACTTCGAATCTTGCTATCGATGGTTGGAATAGGTTCCTGACATCCATAAGAAGGTGTCCACAAAGTTTTATTGAGTTTGGATCAGTGTATCAAAAGATTCCTCAATTTTTTTAACTCGTGCTGAAATCATTGTTCATATGCCTTTTTTTACTGTACCTACATTAACTCCGGTAGTACCACCCCTACATGGGCGGTAGTGCCGACCTTGCGCTGAAATTTGTAAAAACTGATCCTTTCGCCTCCATTTGATACATAAGTATTTTGGCTAGGTTTCTTTGGATGAAAAATTGCACTTGTGGACTTGTTTGGGTGATAAAATTTAAATTGGGATCACTCACCCCCCTCTGATCGCCATCTCGATCCTTCAATTGGTATCGAGTAGGTTTTGCTCTTTCATAGATTTGGACCGGTCTCGAGAGCCATGGCGACGGACAAATATTCCTCCAAACCTCCCATCTTTTCTGGAGTTAATTTTCCTTTTTCTGTAGTCACCAATGGAGTCATACATCACTGCTCAGGGCTTCCTGATTTGGCAGAAGGTGAAGCTCCCGTATAAGGTTCCTACCGTTGAGAACGTCATGGCTAGCAATATGGCTGACGTTGAGGCGAATACTAAGGCAAGGAACATCCTCATACAGGGCCTTAGCCGTAGTGAGTACGACAGGATCTCTCACCTTCAATCCGCTCACTAGATTTGGGTGACCCTTGATGCTTACCATGAGGGCACTACCCAAATCAAAACAGTGAGATAGGATCAATCAAGAGTGACTAAAACAAATTTGAACAACACACTGGTGAGAGTCTAGACGAGCGCTTTGGTTGTTTTACGAAGATTTTGTGCGACCTCCAAGCACTCGGTTGCATATACCATGACTCGGATAATGCTCAACATTTCTTGACCGCGCTCGATCTTCGAGTTTGGGAGATGAAGGTGACCACCATCAAGGACACTACCGACATGTCGACTCTGACTCTTGACAGGCTCTATTCTCGACTCAAGACTCATGAGATTGACGTCGTCTCTCGCAAAGACAAAATCTCAGTCCATGGCCCTGGTCACCGATCCCACTGGATCCACTTCTGATTCTTTTATTGGTTTCTCCCTCTCTACCCTTTGCGAGCTAAGCGATGATCAACTGGAAAAAAATTTAGAAAATGAGCTTGCGCTTTTGGCTCGCAAATTCTCTCATGCATTCAAGAGGGTGAGAAAGAGGAAAGAGGTGGCACGATCACCTGCTTCGAGTGTGTTGTCCCCAACCACATTCAAGTGAACTGCCCCAAGCTGGAGAAGGGCAAGAACGACTCTGGTGGTTTGGGAAAGAACGACTACATCGATAAGAACTGCAACAAGAAGCCTCCAGTTCGTGAGCCGGTGCATAAGAAGAAGTACCGCAACTTCTCGAAGAACAAGAGGCTCTTCCACCGCGTCCTCGCCTCACTCGATGACATCAACCACTTCGACACGGAGACCAGGAGCGATGAAGGTGAGGATGATCGGCAAGAGAAGAAAGGTGGCGATGACTTCATTGGCATGTGTGCTTCATGGCAGACGCTAATGGCATCAGCGATACGGACGAGGTACCCTTCTATGACCAGCTCAATGAAGCTTTCTACAAACTAGGAAAATTTCATGCTAGAGCTAGACCTAGGTGTACGGAGCTTGAGAAGGAAGTAGGTACCTTGACTCCAGAGTTAGCTTCTCTTAGATCTTCTCCCTCGCAAGTCACTGATAACTATTCTTGTGTGATGCCCTTCTTATGGAGCTAGAGACCTAAGGACTATGCATGATACTGTGTTGTCTGAGCTAGATAGTCTTAGGTTGAAGAATGCTAGCAATGAATCTATTAATGCTATGTCTTTAGATGATAGTTTTCTTCATACTCACTCTACTCCCTCATGTGAAAATTGCCCTAAATTACTTACTGAGATTGATGCCATGAGCACTCACCTTAGGAAACTCTCAACTAGAAATGATGAACTTGATATACATGCTTCTAAGGACCCAGTCAGCTCATGTGAGGGCTGTAAGCAACTAAAACTTGACAATGAATCTTTAAATGTCAAGTGTGCTAAACTTGCTAAGGACTTACAAGTTAAGTCACAAGAAAGTTGCTTGCGATGTGCTGAGATTGAGGGAGACTTGGATGAAATCCAAGTCGAACTTAGGAAGAAGCTTGAGGACCTAACCCTTAGGATTAGAAATGCTCATTGTGTTTCATGTGAGGCACTCAAAATTGAGGCAGCTGTGCTGAGGGAGAAAAATGCACGTGCTGGTAGTTCTTCTCTTTTGGTTCTTCTTCAGCCTCTCTTCCGTGTTCTTCATATGCCTCTTTCTTTCGGGAATGTGAGTATCCCATGAGCACTCTCGAGAAGTTTGTAGGAGGCAAGAAGAAGCTCAATCTCATTCTAGACCAATCCAAGATTAGCCAATTTAATCAAGGTCTAGGATTTGACTACTTGGAGCACGCTCGGGAGCATCCTCCCACCATTGTGTGTGGCTCCAAGAGTGGTGAGATCGTGGTAGCTCCTAGGGTGAATACCACTGTGTTCAGATCTGCTGGAGTTGTCCATGGGATCTTAGATCAGAAGGTTGCTCCTCCTGCTACTTCTGCCTCTGGTAAGGCGAAGTATACATGCACCTTCTGTCAGAAGGATGGATATTTGGCAGCTTTCTACTAGAAGCGTGCCAAGATCACAAGGCGTGAGCGTGTTGCTGCTCTTAGGAGTATTCAGGGTCATCCCCATACTATAAGTGCTCCTAAGGCACGCACCACTGCTAGACAGGTTAGAGAGTCCTCTGTTCTTGGGCAGCGTCCAGGACTCAGTTTTCATATTGTTCAGTCAAGTTTTAGTCCTGGAGCTGCTCGTGGTTAGTCTTTTTGCTGTCCTCTTGATATTCCTCATTTTCCCCATCGAGGTAGAAATTAGTGATGTAAGGTGTTTCCTAGTAGGAGATTTGGACAGCCTCACTGGGATGGTTCGGCCTTTGCACGACGGTGGGCCAACCCAGTTTCGGCTCCTAGATCTTCTACTAACATTGTCTCTGATATTTTGAGAGTTGAGCGTCAGAGAGACACTAGAGTCCAGTCTTCTTCTTTTGTGGATGGTATTCTGAGGCGTCGTGTGATTCAGTATTGGGTTCCCAGGTCTTCACTTTATCCCAGTACTGAGTCATCTCTCTCTCTTGTGTCTTGATCAGGTTCGTCGAATGGGGAAGGGAGAGGTTTGGATTGTTGACTCCAATTGTTCTCGCCATATGAACAAAGAATCTCATTGGTTCTCTTCCCTAGTCCGAGCCCCCGGTGATGGGTTGATCACTTTTGGAGATGCTTAACCAGGTAGAGTCATTGCAAAAGATACCATCTGCATTAATTACAATTTCATTCTTAAGGACGTTACCTTAGTGAGTAAGCTGCAATACAATTTGCTATCTTTTTATCAGCTTATCGATGACTATTTTGAGGTAAGCTTTAAGAGTAGTGCCTATAGAATTCTCGATTCATCAGGGGGTTAGTTTGCGGAATTTCTAGATTTGGTAGAGTCATTCGTGCTGATTTTTCTGCTTCTTCTGGAGACTCTCTTCGGTATTTGATTGCTTCTGAGTCCCGTGATCTCTCCTTCTGGCATAGGAAACTTGGTCACATTCGTTTCGATCATTTGACCCAAGTTAGCAGCCATGACCTCATTTGTGGTTTGCCCAAACTCAAGATGGTCAAAGACTTAATTTGCTCTCCTTGTCAACATGGCAAGATGATTGCTGCTTCTCATCCTCCAGTCACTGTTGTGATGACTGATGCACTAAGATAGCTTTTACATATGAACACTGTTGGTCTAGCTAGAGTGCAGTCAGCGGGTTAGAAGTGGTATGTTCTTGTAATTGTCGATGATTTTTCAAGGTATTCTTGGGTGTTTTTCATGGCCTCGAAGGATTAAACTTTTTCTCGTTTTAGGTGTTTGGTTAGTAGGTTGTCTATCGAGCTCTGAGGGACCTTATGAGCTATACATAGTGATAATGGCACAGAGTTCAAGAACTCCTATTTTGAGAGTTTTTGTGTGGAGTCTGGTTTAGAGTATCAGTTCTCCTCTCCTTACGTCCCTCAGCAAAATGGCGTAGTAGAAAGGAAGAATAGGACCCTGGTTGAGATGGCCAAGACGATGCTAGACGAGTACAGTACTCCTAGGAAGTTTTGTGCTGAGGCTATAGCTACTGCTTGCCATGTGTCTAATCTCATATTCTTGAGAGCACATTTGCACCGCACTTCTTACAAGTTGAGGTATGGGCGAAGCCCAGTGTTTCTCATTTTTGTGTGTTTGGTTGCAAGTGTTTCATCTTGAAGTCTGGTAACCTAGATAAGTTTGAGTCTCGCTCTTCTGATAGTATTTTTCTAGGTTACTCGACTTCTTCTCGTAGCTATAGGGTCTAGAGTTGTGATGCGAATTGGATCATAGAAACCTGTGAGGTGAACTTTGATGAGGCTAGCCCAAGGGCTAGACCTAATATATCAGACTCTTCTTCTCTCTCTGAGACCATCTTTGTAGAGGATGATGATGATGGAGATGACGGTGTTCCATCTGATTCAGTCCCCTCTACACCTGAGTGCCTTCTGTTTCCATTTCTGCACCTCAGAGAGACCAGCCCTTGCCTTCAGACTCTCCTTTAGTGAGTGGCTCTATTCCTGCCTCTTTTGTTCAAGAGGTAGAGTCCACTTCTGCTTCTGGACCTCCCACCGTATTCAGCTTTCTCATCCACCTGATTAGATCATTTGTGATCTATTTGAGCATGTGACGCGCTCAAAATTAGGCTTATCTTCTTTCTACCTCCACTCAGCCTTTGTTGCCTCCTTTGAGCCGAAGGATATTTCTCATGCATTATCCGATGAGTCATGATTAATGCTATGCATGAGGAACTTTAGAACTTCGAGAGGAACAAGGTATGACAGCTTGTCGAGCCCCCATCTGGTCATAACATCACTGGAACAAGTGGGTGTTCAAAAATAAGCAGAGTGAGGATGGGGTTGTTATCAGAAACAAGGCTAGGCTAGTTGCAAAGGGTTTTACTCAGGTTGAGGGTCTTGAATTTGAGGAGACCTTTGACCCTGTAGCTAGACTAGAGGCTATTAGGATCCTGCTTGCATTCTCGGCATCCAAGGGCTTCAAGCTTTATCAAATGGATGTCAAGAGTGCATTCCTCAATGGATATATTGAGGTAGAGGTGTATGTCAGGCAGCCTCCAGGATTTGAGAACCCCAAATACCCTAACCATGTTTTCAAGCTTTCCAAAGCTTTATATGGACTTAAGCAGGCCCCTAGAGCTTGGTATGAGAGGATTAAGTCCTATCTTCTTAGTCATGGTTTTAAAATGGGTATAGTAGACAAGACTCTATTTATCAGACACCAGGATTCTCATTTTCTCCTCATCCAGATTTATGTGGACGATATTATCTTTGGTAGCTCTTCGCATTCTCTTGTGTCTCAGTTTTCAAAGATGATGAGCACAGAGTTTGAGATGAGTATGATGGGCGAGTTGAGCTACTTCCTTGGCTTCCAAATCAAGCAGACCCGGGAGGGCTCCTTCTTGCATCAAGGCAAGTACACTCGAGATCTCTTGAGGCGCTTCGACATGTTTGACGAGAAGTCGGTGATGACTCCTATGGCCACCACTGCTGTCCTCGAGCCTGATGAGGATGGTGAGCCAGTTGATCATAAGGAGTTCCGAAGCATGATCGGCTCCCTCCTGTATCTCACTGCCTCAAGGCTGTACATACACTTTATTGTGTGTCTGTGCGCTCGATTGCAGGCTTCTCCTCATGCCTCTCACCGCTAGGTGATGAAGCGCATCTTCAGGTACCTTTGAGGAACTATTGATTACGGTATTTGGTAATCTTCTTCTTCTTGTCTGTCCCTTAGAGCCTTTTTCGATGCAGATTTCGCTGGCTGTAGGATAGATAGGAAGAGCACTTCTGGCACTTGCCAATTCATTGGCACTTCTCTTGTAGGCATACAATCTCCCCTCGGTCCAAAAGCTCTTGGACTTGTCGCTGAATTTCCATAGTCTCCTCCGGATTGGTCCTATATGCAACACAGTTTGGCAAAGTTGCTTCCGGGATCAAATCAATTTGGAGCTCAATACCTCTGATAGGTGGCAGCCTCGGGGGTAACTCAGCTGGAAACACATCCTCATACTCCTGCAAAAGGTTAATGACAGCAGCAGACAAAGAGCTAGGAATATTATTAAGTGAAAATAAAGCTTGTTTACACATTAAAGCATAGCATGGTGCATCATTCTTAGTAATTTCAGCAAGATCAGATTTTATAGCAAGCATAACACCACCTTTCAATGTAATTCCTTCGAACTTAGAACTAGGTTCTTTCTTATCTTTCTTAGGTGGGAAAACGTTCTTAGCTACTTGCTGATTTTTAGATTCTGGTACACTCTTTTTATTCTCATTTTGAGCTCTCTCTTTATCACATCGCACAATTTCAGCAGGTGTGATAGGAAGCAAAGTGATTTTCTTTCCTTTGTGCATAAGAGTGTATTTATTACTTCTAGCATGATGAGTCGCATCAGTATCATATTCACATGGATAGCCTAATTAAAGAGAACATGCTTGCATAGGCACTACGTCGAAATCAGAAAAATAATGGTATGTTCCAATGGAAAAATGCACTCTCGTAGTTTGTGTTACCTTCACCTTACCGCTATTGTTGAACCATTAAGTATGGTATGAATGAGAATGCGCACGTGTGGTCAAGCAAAGCTTGTTGACCAGATCTGAACTCACCAAGTTATTGCAGCTCCCACCATCAATTATCACATGAACATGATGGTCCTGGATGATGAGATAAATCTGAAATAAATTATGGCATTGTAGATTTTCTGCTTGCTCCATTTGAGCGCTCAACACTCGCTGCACAATTATGGTCTTGTAATTCTCTGTGGCAGCGGTCCATAAAATCTCCTCACCATCACTGTCCATCTCATGGACATCTTCATTATTTGCAAGGTTAGCTGCAAGAGCATATTCATCCTCAACATCACTAGCACTAATGTACCCACCTTCGTCTGTGGTGATGTACGCTTGCTGACTTGAGCAATCCTTCATGACATGGCCTATTCCCTTGCAATGATGGCACACAATGCCAGTTGTACGACCCATGGAAGCAACCGATGAAGAGCTTTTCGTTGGTGCCTGCACAGTGGTACATTTACTCACCTCAGGTGGTGGTGGTGCTGCTGCTGCTGAGTGCGCCCTACTCATGGAGGGGGCAGCAGGCCGATTAATAGAAGGCGGGGTTGATTTGGCTTGCACCGGCGTCGATTTTGTAGTAGATGTACTACCGAAGTTGCTTCTTGACCTTTGTTGTCTTCCCTCCAATTCTTTTTCTGCCAACCTAGCAAGTCGAAACAATCTATTGATATCATTAGAATCTTTGTAATCAATGTTGTCCTTAATTTCATGCCGTAAACCCCTATAAAAACGAGCTATCTTATCTTTTTCATCCTCAAATACCTCACAACGCAACATGGCTATTTGTAGCTCTTGATAGTACTCCTCTACAGATCTATTACCTTGATTCAAGTGTTGCAATTTCTTATGCAAATCATATTTATAAGAAGGAGGAATAAATCTACTACGCATAGCTCACTTTAATCTATCCCATGTATCAGGTTGTAGACCAGAATTTACTACTTCATTCCACCAAATGGTAGCAAAATCACTTCAGGAACTAAATGGGAGTTAAATTTTTGTTCAATAATCATTTCCCAATCTAAATAAATTTCAGCATCATATGCACCCAAAAAAGATGGCATGGTAAATTTAACTTTAGAAAAAGGATAATCATATCCACGGCCATTGCGATGATTAAAATTAATACCTCCCATACCATGATGTTGTGATTCAGGCGTCGTTGTTGTTGTACATCTTGTGCAGCGGCATGAGCAGCGAAGGCATCGCGGTTTTCTCCATCCTCATCATCTCCTGCGACAGACTCTTCATGCTCCTCCACTCTCTGAGCCCCAATGAGAGGCGGCTGTCTCTCGAAGTTCTCCATCCTTGTGAGAAGAATGGTAATGCTTCGCTCTATTCTCTTCAATCTATGCTCATTGTCTTGACCGATCTTTGCAATGTTTGCATTGATGCCATTTAGCATGTTGTTAAACTCCGAATGACCATGTGGAGGTCTAACCTTGTTGGTGATGAGTTATTGACTGTGTTTAAGCATGAGGTGCTTGAGTTCGAGTTTGATTTGAATTGGATTTTCAAAATGAAGTAATTTGAGTGATGTTAGGCCTTGAGCGGCACTACCGGCCTAGTAGGAGCAGTACTACTGGCTGAGCGGCAGTAGCGGCTTTGGGGAGCAGTAGTTATATTCCAGAGAAGGTCTTCGGTGAGAATTATGATGATCGGCACTACCGGCCATGCTGGGGCAGTAGTGCCGGCCGAAGCGGTACTACCGGCCCCAAGGGGCGGAAATGCCGACCTTTGAGCGAAGTTGAATATTAAAATGTGATTTTGGATGATTATTGCATATGTTTGTTGAGCATTCCTATGTGATTGGTTTGCCTTATTTTTTCTAGTTGCAGGACGACGGTACTAGATCATGGTGAGGCGGAGGATGACCGGGACTAGGCGAGGTGCGTCAGAGGTCCAGACGATTGAGGATCACCGGAAGTTGATCGGAGACGGAGTTACTACAAACTGAGAAGACAAGGAATGGTTGAGATGCTAGCTAGGAGCTGCTCGGATCAAGGAAGGCCGTTGGATCTCGGTCTAGGTGATAGAGTAGCGGGTCTAGTTAGTATGCTTTGAGAAGCATGCAAAAATCCTTTATGTTAAAGGGTTTTAGGTAGCACATATATGAGTGAGTAAATCCTAGCTCTTGATGGTGATCCTTAGGGTAGAAGGAACTCATCTAAGGGTGGAGGATGACTAAAGAGTAGTATAAATAGAGGGGTAGGGGTAGCCTTCCTCCTCTTGAAGGTTTTGAGGATTTTGTGATGCTTTGAGCTTTGCCCACTTTGTTGTGAGGCTTTGTAAACCTCCCTTCCTGAAATTAAAACTTAATTTACTTATCTCTAAATTTATTTTACACATTTACTTTATGTCTTTAAATTCAGCAATTTACATTCTTGCAATTTACTTTCATGCAAGTAGGATTTGCCTCCCCTCATTCTAAATGCTTTTGGATCTTTTGCTGAGGATGTATGATTGATGGATGAGTCTTCTTCAGACCATGTCCCAATCATCTAGGCAAATCTTGTGTTCTTTCTTGCAAGAAACCGATCTTTTGCTCTTTAGATGATCATTGTTGGAAGATTGGTTTCTGGATGTTCTTGTCTTGTGTTCTAGCTTTCTATGACATGTGGGAAGCCATCTATGATCATCTTGATCATCAAGAACCCACGAGCTAGCTTTGAGCCAAGATTTTGTTCTTGAACCCGTTATTGTGCACCCTTCCGTAAATTTAAAAAAGGTTAGAACTTTGACTTGGATTCTTGCAATCAATGGTTGGGATAGGTTCCTGACATCCATAGGAAGGTGTCCACAAAGTTTCATTGAGTTTGGATCAGTGGATCAAAAGATTCCTCAATTTTCTTTTTGAACTCGCGCTGAAATCACTGTTCATGTGTTTTTTTACTGTAGCTACAGTACTATGGTAGTACCACCCCTACATGGGCGGTAGTGCCGACCTTAGGCTAAAATTTGTGAAAATTGATCCTTCCGCCTCCATTTGATACTTGTCGGGACCCGAATATGCAAATCCGGACCCCCTGTGTATATCGCACTAGTCCAGGATCTACTGCATCATGGTTTGCATCAAGTGGGTTTGCGCAGTGAGAAAAGCCCCCAAGTTCTGCAGATCCACTGGCGGTGCTGGCTGCGGTGGTGTTCCTTCATTGAGATTGTTGCCTGAGCGCAGACCACTTCCTGAAGCTCCGTTGTTGCTGCGGGTGTTCACCATCTGCTTGATTGCTTCTCGGGTTAGGAAAGATAGATGTAGCATAGATAAGATGCAAGAATTTCTAAGGCGGGGAAGACAGGTTAAACCCATCTTAAATAATCTTTATTAATACTTGGTATGGTTGCTTACAATGCCTAAGAGCTTTGCAATACATACTGCACACTTAGAAAACAATTAAGAACCAAACTAAACATGCAACCTTAACGTCTTTGAAAGGGTAAAGACTAGCCTTAAGACGCGACTCCACACTTGAGTCTCAACTCAACTCTAAAACACTCACTCATCCAGTCACCCTGGCTGAGACTGACCCGGCGCATACACCGGTGGGTGGGCTAGCATGGGTGCGAAACCATCCTGGTGACCCTCTGTTGGCTCCTCAGGCTCCCACTCACGCTCCTCAGGGTCTTCTTCCTCTTCCTCGACGTTCTCCTCTGGCTCCTAAAGGACCTGATCTGCCACCTCCTCGGCTGCCTGCAAGGCCTCCTCCAGCTCTTCGATGAATCTGGCGGCTGCGACACGGGTCTTCTGAAGCTCCCGTTTTATCACTCTCAGCACCTCGTACGCTGTCTCTAGCTCCTGAGTGGTGTCCTTCATGTGCTCCTCCCAGGCGATGGCGCACTCAGTAAGGTGCACCGCGGTAGCACACTCCCCCTCTACGATCCGCCGATGATGGCATGCTCGCACGGTCGGGTGGAGACGGAACACGGTGTCGCGGAGCTCGTCGGCGTAGTCATGGCAGATCCGTCGAAAAGCAAGTCTGGCAACCTCTTGAATTCTAGCCTCGTATGTGAACCTCTTGACGGTGATGTGGATCAGTCTGGTGGTCTCGTCGTGCTCTCGAGTGAAGATGACCAGCTTGCAAAAGAACTCCCGATGCACACCGTTGACATCCCAGTTGCTTCCTCGGTAAAGTGGACGGTCAACCTCCAATCACTTGAAGAACTCTCCAAAGCTCCATGGCATAGCCACCTCGCCTCTCCTCGATGGACTGAAAGATCAACATCTGTCCAAAACAACTTTGCGTGAGCCTCCACTTGAATTGGCAGCGAGAAAACAGAAATTTCAGCAAAGATGAGAGTAGAAGAATAGGATGAGTCAAGAGTTTCTTATTAGCCAAATTTATCTTTTTTCTTTTAGAAAAAAGTTTTAGGCACTCTTAGAGGATAACCAAACTACCTAGGGCCAAACCTATGGTCAGCACAGCTCTGATACCATCTCTGTCGGGACCTGAATATGCAAATCCAGACCCCCTGTGTATATCGCAATAGTCCAGGATCACGCTAGTGCACATAGGCTCAACATAGATGCTATCACAGTCATACACAGCGGAATATAGCATAATTCAATAATTAATAATAATTGTTGTCTTACATGATTATTGCCTCACAGGGCTTAACTAAGAAATAGCAATTAAGCAGCAGCGGAAATGAAGTAAACGTAGTAGCTCCCTAGTTCACCACAGGCAACTGACGAGGCTCGGATCCTAAGCATCAGCGTAGTGGTACTCCTCCTCCAAGAATGTTGCGGGTTCCTCCTCTTCTGAAGTTTGTTGTTGCGGGATGAGGACATAAAGCACTCAACAAGTCGTGCACAGTATTGCAAGTCTAATATTCTACATGCTTGGCTTATTCCAAGGAAGGCTAACATGGCTATTTTGCGGTAAAGCAGCATTTATAAAAGAATACAGTAAGTAGATTGAAAGACAGTAAAACAATTAACAGTAAATAATAGATTCAACCTTTCAAGTAAATAGGGTTTTCCATCCTAAGTCAAATTCCAAGTTTTCATGGCAATCCACCATGCCAACAAATTTTCAATTAACAAAAGTCTAACCCTTGACTGTAATTCCCGAGCATTTCCAATACCATGAGCACGGCTATTCGAATAGGTTTCACACTCTGCAGAGGTTATGCACTTTACCCACACGATATAATCAAACACCACACAGGTGAGTGACCATAACAAAGCCTTTACAATGCTCTGTGTAGACCTGGTACTACCCGCTAAGGTTTCAACACTGGTGGGACTGGTTACCACATCCAGGGCCTCCCTCTTGCGCCATGTGAGCTACCCCATAACCCGGGACTCACTGAACACCACCGTAGTACCAAAATCTAGACATCACAAATTTGTCAGCTAGGCTGTCCCATTACAGACGAGTGGTTGCAAGTAAAACTCAGGTCAAAGGCTTGCAAGGTTAAGTCCTTAAAGTGATCGAGGCAAGACTTCCACATACCCCTGCCCAACAGGCCCACCTTGGCATATTGCCCCTTGCCACCTGTCCCGATCTAAAATGATTACCACCCCAGTTGATTACCATGCACCACGTGCCATCAGCAATTAAATCTAGTTGTGTGACCTCTTCGCCACGACAACTCAATATCACTATGTGACAACACATGACACACCAATTTATAAACATTGTTCCATAATCCATTAGTCAAGATTAAATATCAATGTTCCAGATACATGTGAGGACGTAGCATGGCTAAGCAAACTAACACGGTATAACTAGTCCCATGTTGATTATTAATATTAACCAATTATAGTTCCACATCCTAGGGTGATAATTAGATCATGGCATACAATTGACAAGGTATGATTTAATTCAAATAGGCATATTATCTAGTTCCCAGATTAATTGAAATCATTTATACGCATAATGTATCATGCATAAATTTTAAAGACAAAATAGCAATTTTGTGAAATTAGGTGCAATATGATCAAAGCACAACTTGCCTTGGAACAGGTGCTTGTCTTGCTCTGAACCTGGGTCTTGAAGCGACGAATCCTCCTACAGAGCACCGAGCAATTCAACGTCTACGCGATTCGAGATGAAATAGCAATAAACACCCAAAACAGAGAGCAAAAGGACTCTTAAAATTCAAATAAAAAACACCGTTAAATAGATCCTGATTTTTAAAAATTTTAGAAATTTGAATCACTCAAATCCGAGTTAAAATGCAAACGTTATAGCCTTTTGAAGTTTGAATAAATATTGAAAATACAGAAATTAGAAAATCCGATTTTCCAGAATTATTTTTCTACTGGAAATTACCGATTAATGCGCAAGCGACACGTGGACCAACCAGAGGCTGCCACGTGGCTTCAGCGCATGGACCTGGTCCACAAAATTTCTCTGGTCCACCGTGGACTCGAGGTATTGTGCTGTGGACCGGATTATGTCAGCATGATGTCATCGCACACGTGGACCAATCGGGTTGCGCCACATTGCTCGATCTATGGACTGCGTCCTTGGCACAGCACCTGCCCACCGTGCACCTGGCGCACTACGCTTTAGTACCAGCACCGACACGCGTCGCACATCCGCTCAGGGATCCAATGGCTACCGATCTACTCCTACGCGGCTCAATCCTGACCGCTCATCTCAGATCTAACGGCCAAAGCTTACCCATGCAGAACACTGCAGACGAAGCGATGTGGCATGATCTTGGGAGTTGCTTGGCAATCCGACGGTCGGCGACGATGGTGGCACGGCCGTGCAGCTTCGCCGGACGCGGGGAAGACGACCACCCGAACGGCGAACGAGACGACTCCAGCGAGGAAGAAATGTAGCTTCGACGCGGCTTGGAACGGCAATTCTAGATCTGGAACCCGTGCGGCGAACGGCGGCTGAACAGCGGGCGAAAACCGATGAAAACCGCGGCGGCGCTACGAAGAACTACGGCGAGCTCTTGAGGCTAAACGGCGACGAAACTGGCGAAGAGGCTAGGCTGGTAGATGCGCCCTGGGATGGCGATCATCGGGGTGCGGTCCTCGCTTTAAACTGCCTCGGCATGCGCACAAATATGGCGGCGGCAGCAGGTCGGCGGTGGGTTTGGAAACCGTATCGGAGACGACGACCGTAAACCATCCGATCTGCGATGAACGGTCACGATGACTCCCGAAGCGATACGATCTGATCCGCACCTTCCAAATCCAACGGACGTGATCAGATCTTTCCTAATTAACGCGGCTCAACCTCCTCCGCTCGATCTGGATCCAAAGGCTGATCCCACGAACACAACGTGGCTTGATGAAGACCGCGCGATGAAGATCCAACGGCCGACGCTAACCCTAACCAGAACAGGCCAAACAGGCTACGCAATAACGGGCCGCACACGCGCACAGTACTGGGCTCCGACCTAGTACTGTTCATTTGAATTTTAAACGGATTTTTGATTTAAAATAATTACAGAAATTAGTTTAATTAGTTTTAAGCAATTAAAATTTCAGGAAAAATCCAAGAAAATTCTCATAAATACTTTGAGACATTTTGAACTCAAATAAAATGGTTTTGGCAAAACTTTATATTAGTTTTTATCTATTTGTAATTAGTTTTCACAAAAGGTTTAATATACTTAATTAAAATAAATTCAAATAAATTCTAGAAAATCCAATAAATTCAGAAAATCACCAAAATGCACATGAATGAAATTATAGGCAATTTTTGGGATGTTACAATACATAAGTATTTTGGCTTGGTTTCTTTGGGTGAAAAATTGCATTTATGGTCATGTTTGGGGATAAAATTTAAACTGCGATCATTCACCCTCCTCTGATTGCCATCTCGATCCTTCAAACTCTTTCTCGGAATACACTCCTCTTCATTCACAGCTTCAGCTTGCGAACGTGTCATTGTTAGTAGAAGACAAAAGACAACACAAGAGTATTATCCCTATCAACCAACTAGGTGGTGGAATGTGGAATCACTCACTCTCAAGTGTCTTACCACACTTTTATAACTGTTCTGACCAAAGTAGAGGGTGGTACAACCGGTGGCTAGTTCGTGATACCGTGATTGAAGCGTGAGTGAGGCGATTGCAAATGAGAACCTAAACTGATAAGAAGTATGTGGAGCTCGGAAGGCAATGTTAGGTAGTAAGGAATAAATAATATCGAAATCAGATTAGCAAGTTGTATAAATGTCCAAAGTACTTGTCACAATTGCTGGCCTAAACGTGTTCCTAGAACTAGTTCAACCAAGTAAGGGATATATCAAAGTACAAAGGACTCAAAGGATGAAAGCAATTCTGATTATCTGTTTCTCTTTCCCTCTTTTTTGTTTCTTTTCTTCTATCTGATTTTTTTCAGTGCGACTCTTCTTTTTTTTTGCACTTGCCTTTTATTTTCCTTTATTTTAACTCAAAGGTAAAACAAAAATCTCATGTTTTCGAACAAGTGAAATCGTTAAACAGATGACCGGAAAATTGGCAACAATAGGATAGCAAACTTCTGGGGCCCACAATTCGGTATTATATGCCGATTTTCAGGGTCAAAAATTGCACAGGTCTTTGATCCTGTGGTTTTTCCACACGTGTCTCATCGTCCTCTTCGAAACTAAAGAAAGTACGTCCCAATCGGAGTTCGTATGCAAAAGTTATGTCAGTTTTACTGAACACTGCGCAATCTAGAATTGCCTACGACTTCACTTCTTCCCTCTGGTAAGAGCTAAAATAGCAATAGGATTGTGGGTTAAAAAGGGTGGCCAGCGATGCAGGGTAATTGATACAAGGTGGCTCGCGACCTATCTAGTGCTTTGCGGAGCAGGATATATAACCTAAGGCGGTGGCAGGGGTAAAACCGAGTAGGACTCAGTTTGGTTTTGGAGGTTGGCGGTGGTGGGATGACTCACGGTGCAAAATAAAAACTACGACAACAAAAGGGGACAAATAGAAACTAGGATCACAACTCCAAACTAGCAACAAGACGATGACAATGGACACGAATTCAACAAAGCAAAACTGAAAATGAAAATTGCAAAGGCACACAAAGGGTTGCAGGATAGCGGAATCGATGTGGAACTTTTTGTGAGGCAATTTTTCTGGACTCTAGGACTATGGCTAAACAAAAGTGGGGATACAAGAATTACCTATCAGGCAACCGAGGCTCTGATACCACTTGATGGGAATGGTGGCCCGATCTCTCGACAACTAGTACTAAATTGATTGGTGGAGAACTCGACGTTGACGATCCGACTTCCAATCAGAACTAATTTGAACCTTGCAATCGCTACACCATGGCTCCTTTGGTTATCAACCACGCACAAACACGGTTGACCTCGCCAAGAAGGCTTATCCCTACATGTGAATCGAGAACACAAGCAAGAACGTAGAAGATACATTCTAAAATTGCGAATTATATTAAGCACACGAGTTGGTGTTCCACAAACGATGTACGGCAAAAAACTAACAGAGTTTCTAGTTGTAATCTAAGCAAAACCCAAGTGTCTAAGGTGGCGACTAGGGGAGCACACACAACCTGGGCTTGGACCCTCCACACGCTTACAATGCCCAAAACAGCCCAAAATAGCAATATAATATATTTTTTCAATGATTCCAGATGATTCGCTATGAATCTGGGGCTGTAACTAGATCCATTAGAAAGATCTCATCGTTATCTTTGTAACAAGCACAAGAACTCCTCAATTGAACTCTGCATGAGAGAGATATGCCTATTTTAATACAGTGTTGTCTGCTGACTCCGAACTGAACACAAAGCCCGAATTGTGGACGACTTGGAGTCTGGCTTGATTTGGCATGGCAAGGGTGGAGTCCAGCTGGGGATGTAGTTGTGTGGAGGTGATCGCACCCTTCGAAAAGTGTGCCAACTTGGAGTAGAGGTGGCCGGTTCGACTTGGCGTCAATCTGAATTGAGCCAACAAACTGAGCGCTTGCAGCTGTCCTGGTGATGCTTCTCCCATGATCCTAAGTAGTAAAACATCACAAATATTTAGAAGCATCCCATCCTCAATATCATTATTATGAACAGCGAGAAATGAGCTCACCTCATGATTTAATTTACGTGCACGAGCTCTTGTCATAGGACCATGATGTATGCGCATATCCAAATGAGTGATGTCCTCATCAGGAGAGAAGGCCGTGTGCTACAAAAAGGAAATGGTGTAGGATGTGTGCCAATTTGACTTGGAAAAACTGAAAAATAACGTATTATTACTATTATTTATTTTACTTATGGTTTTATTTTTAAATCGAATTCATTTGCTAAATCTGCTTTGTGCAAAATAATCATATATACCATTCTTTGAATAAGCCTTGCATGTAGTTGTTAGACTTGCATCATATGGTATGTACTCACCCTTGCTATTAACAATGCTACTTAGTTACTGAAGACATCACCATGATATCACTAGTTAGGGGGGATTACATTAAAGATTGCAAAGAACTATGTTGTGCAACCCCAGTTGATTGCTTGTGGCATATGGATGGGTTTCACATGAAGACATTCTGTTTCGTTTCAGTACAATTTATTTGAGTTATTTGCCTGTTTAGCCAAAAATTGTAAGCCTTGATCATAAGATCACTACTTTGATATTTAATGTTCATTGCTTTTTCCATAATGCAAATGGAATGATATTTCATCAATGTTGACACTGTGTGCAATAGCGTGACCTTAGACTAGTGTGGTATACACAAAGGGTCCAGATTTCCATATTCGGGTCCTAACACTACTCCCTCCATTATTTTTTATTTAATGTTTTTGATTTTTTAGGTCTATGAGATGCGACTTTGTCCGCTACTTTTTGTAGCTTCATATTAAGATACACTAATAAATTTATAATGTTATGCTTGTATTTTAAATGACAAATCTAATGATATAGTAAGCATGTAGTCAATTTATATTGTTTAAACTTATTGACGATCAAACTTTAGAAAGTTTAAAGGTACAGATTCTAGAGTGTCAAATAAAAAAGAGTGGAGGGAATAGTACTATTGTGCCATCCTAATTATGTTGCAGCTGATGACTACAAGAAACAGAGAAAAATTCGTGGGTTTTTTAAATTCGTGGGCCCACAAAATACCCACAAATTTATTTATTTAAATTCGTCGGTTTCTATAAAACCCACATTTTTAATTAAATTCGTGGGCCAAAATGAAACACACGAATTTATTTATTTAAATTCGTGGGCTCAAATAACACCCACGAATTTAAACATTTAAATTAGGGGGCCAAAAATTACCCACGAATTTAAAAATTTAAATTCGTGGGCCACCAATTACCCACGAATTTAACTTTTAAATTCGTGGGCCCGTCATCCCCCACGAATTTAACAGAGGAAAAAAACCCTTCGCGCCGCACCTCGCACGCGCCACGCCCACCCGCCTTGTCTCTCTCCCGCGCGCGCCGCCGCCCGCGCCCGCCCCGCCCGCCCCGCTCGCTCGCCACCCAAGGC
This sequence comes from Otatea glauca, assembly GCA_036346275.1. Lineage (NCBI taxonomy): Eukaryota > Viridiplantae > Streptophyta > Magnoliopsida > Poales > Poaceae > Otatea > Otatea glauca. Next base: position 1,328,655 of record CM070720.1, on the reverse strand, counting down.
CCCGCCGTCCCCCGCGTCGTCAGCCCTCACGCCGCCGCCGCTGCGCGCCGCGCGCCTGCGCGCCGCCCGCTCGGCCGCCGCCGCCCCCAGCCGCCCCGCGCGCCGCCGCTGCTTTCGGCGCGCTGCCGCCGGCCCCGCGCCGGCCACTGCGCTTGACCGCCATGCTTGCCGCTCGCCGCGCCGCGCCGCCCTTTTATTTCTTCTTCCATGGATTCCTCATTTTCTTACTTCCTTATTCTATTCTACGTTACCACTATGCGGCCGCAATCGGGCCCATGCTCCGTGCCGATGGCCTCTTAGCCGCCTCTGACGACCACTGTCTTTGTGGCGTCATAAGTTACCTCGCCGTCGCTCGGTGCTAACTAGGGCACCAACGCCACTACTCCCCTCTTAAGCTGAGTATTCGACTTCCCCTACTCAAACCTCTTGCCTACTAGTTTCTATGCCTCTGAGATGTTTCTACTGAAGAGGAACGCAGTATGCTACGCTAGCAAAAAAAATCTACCGCGAAACCAGAAAGCTACTCGCAAGAAGGGGATCATAGATAAGATTACCACTAGACGCGCAGTTGCGGAATCCTTCGCGCGTCGATGTAGTGGATCGTCCTCGCCGCAGTCGTTGCGTCGATGTAGTGGATCGTCCTCGCCTTGCCGTGGATCGTCCTCCCACGCCGCAGTCGCAGCAGCGTCACCGCAGTAGTCCACACATCCAGAGATGGAACACCGTGCGTCGGTGTGCAAGCACCTGGTCGCTCGGCAGGGGTAGCGAGAGGAGTAGGCTAGGGTTTCGAGTGAATCACACCTAAACCGTGGGAAAGCACACCCTGCGCCCTCCCTCCTCTCCTCCTTATATAGCCACGAGATGAAACCCTAAACTGGGGCCCATCAGCATGCTAAGCCCACGAGGTTCATTAATTACGGATCCAATCCAAATTAATGCATCCCAGCCCATTAAGTGTGTGACCCTGCAGGTTCACGTACGTTTGGACGTGGATTCGAAAAACTCCTTTTCAATCCAATAGTTGGTAGTGGCTTCTTGCAAAGTATACCAACTCCCAAACATACTATGATCAAATCGGACAGAACCTATCAAAAGTACTCATGTAATAATCCCTTTGCCAAGTATATGAAGATTGATCTCAAGGCGAGAAGCATGTCATCCTTTGATGATTCAATCCATCTCTTGTATCCGTGATATATTAATAAGTTGTGATTGACTCCTCAATCACGGCATGGCCATGCACTTCTTTAATCATATCACACGAGTGGCCTTGTCATATATCTCCGTTTCATTGGAGTGGCAAATTCCATCTTGACTGCTCACTTCCTCTCGCACGCGTTTCATAGTAAACATGAAAGCTACCTTTATAACTATCCGGTTAGGAAGTAGTGCTTGATAGCCCCAAGGAAAACTATTACACATGTAGGGAATATGACAATCTCAGGTCTAAGGATCATACATCTACTAGGTATGAGATACACTGATGACACATAAGAATGAAACATTCTCGCAGTGTCCCATTGCGGGTCTATCTAACCCATGTTCTTCAACATGCGTCCACAATGTATAGATGATATCTCCATATCCCATGATCTATGAAGAATGATCATCGATCACTACATGTGCTGATCTATTCATCGTTGTCCTATACGATGATATCCGATTAGAGATATTTATCGAATTACATCATTAAGTAAAGAGCTTCATAAGCAAGTCACATACTTGTTGATCAATACAATGATATACATTCATTGGACCAATAATCATATTATTATTCATAAACATAGTCATGTTACAATCATCTAAATGATTGCCTCAAGGGCATAACACTAACATATACTTCATAAATATTAAATTTGTTTGTGTGCATGGTGAATGCTGCTCGGGGACTTTTACTTCTATGCTTAATTATCAGGGCTGGAGCCTTAGTGCTATGATGATGATCTGAAGTGTATGTGTAAAATTTTATGTTGGTTGGTATCTTGATTTGTTGACTAAAGTTTTAATGTAGCTTAGAACTTGTGGCGCTAACCATGCTAGTGCTTGGCAAAAGTAAATCTGCATGCTGGTGTTTTGAAGTCAAAAGAGTTTGCAAGGCATAAAGCCAAGGGTTGTCTGCATTATGATTATGAGGCATAGAAGAGATTTCAGTTTGCTTTTCTGTTATGATTAATCTGTCATTTGAGTTTCTTAAATAGATTAATAAGTGACTGATGTTTATACATGTGGCCATGCCTAGAAGAGAGCAAAATGCCTTGAGGTAGTTTTGTTCTGACTGCTATTAGGAAAACAATAAATCCTCCTCTGTCCGATAGATGTATATTTATACTTGTGTGCTTGCATTGAGCTTACCTTAGCCAAACATTTGCTTGCTGGTGATATGAATATTCTAAGTGATTAAAGTGTGCATGATGAAATAGGTTGTTCTTCTGTATTTTGCTAATTATGAAACACTCCACTAATATCAAGATACCAATATGCCTTGACCTACCATGCCTTTCAGGTTTTCTTGAATCAAATGATGAATGAGTATATGTATAGTTTGATCCACTGTTTTGGTTACCTCAAATGAAAATGCTAGAGTATCTAATTCTGTAGATTGCTGTCCATGCTCAGAGTTTATGCTATAGGTATAATAGTTGAAATGCTTGCTTTTGAGCCTGCTTATTAAATAAGTTCATTTCTTCCAACCAATCTAGTTGCTTAGATCCTTATTAGCATTGATCAATATAGCAGCTAGATGCACTACATCGATAAGCGTGGCTGCTATTACTTTTACCGCAAACTGATAGAAAAAGGGCATTGATGGAGATGTTTGGCACCTTACTTGCAGGGACAGCTGAAGATGGGAATGGAAAGAAGATGAGGGATGGGTGGCTGCTGATTGCCACCACTCCTCCTGGGGCCCACTAAATCCTTCGGTAGGGGAGAACCAGCAAAGGACAACAACTACTAGCTGGATGAATGTTGGTGAGTAGTAAAGGCTCATTTTGTATTGCATTTGACTCCTTTTATACTACTGATCTCTACCATTTTTTTTTGCTAGAGGGGGGAAAACCAGATACTGCTTAATGAAACTAGGGGCCGGTTTGTTATGTGGTAGGCATGCAATTCCTCTTCACTGCCACTTGGCTAAGAAAATGGGCAAGAAGGGCTAGCAGCTAGCAGGTGGAATGGGTAGAGAGAGGAAAAGAATGGGCACTGGCCGGCTGGAGTCGGTTCGACAACATTACTAGTGGCAGATGGACTTATGAATGAGATTTGTCGTAATTAATTATGCTTTTCCTTAGTTCTTGAGGTCTGTAGTGTATATTGATGGCATGAGATTTTCACCTGAGATGTGAATCCTATTGTAAACTAATTGGTTTGAATTTTTGTTTAAATCCTGTAGATATTTCGAATATGAAAAGCTCTTTAGTATTTATGAATGACTAGATGCTTTGCTTATTTGGAGATGTTGTGCATCTGCTAGAATGTCTCCTTTTGGTTTGAGAGATTCATATATATATTATAACTGCAAATGTTTTTTTGTCTGCTGAGTGGATGTCCTATTTACTAGAGAGGTCATGCCGAAATTTTGTACATTTCGGAGACTTAGTTTTAAGACGGTTTTGAAGAGTTAAAAGGTTGGTTTCAGTATTTTAGTACAGGTAATAGGTTTGGTGTCTCGTTTGTTAATTCTTCGTTCGCTTGAACTTCATTGTCGAGTTTGTCTTTTGTGTTAGTGTTTCTGATCAGATTTGAACAAAATAGATGATCCTTCTTATTTATGGTTTCAGTATTTTAGTATTATTTTCTTTTTTCCTTTTCTTTTCTTCTTTAGTTGTTATATGTATTGAGTGCGATGCATATATATATAAATATATATACATTTGGATATATATGGATATATTTTTTTTTTTGAAAAAATGACTGATAAATTCGTGAGCTTTCAAAACCCACGAATTTATCTGGCTGCTCCAGTTAAATTCGTGGGTTTAATAAACCCACGAATTTAACAGATTAAATTCGTGGGTTTAATAAACCCACGAATTTAACTCAGATTCCCAATTAAATTCGTGGGCTTGGCAGAAACCCACGAATTTAACTTAAATTCGTGGGTACCCACGAATTTAATTGATTAATTTCGTCGAGTTAAATTCGTGAACTAAATTCGACGGTTTGCTCACGAATTTAAATTAAATTCGTGGGTTTTGGCCTAAATTCGTGGGTTTTTGGCCCACGAATTTTTCCCTGATTCTTGTAGTGGATTCTCTCTCTCTCACACACACTCAATATGGGTAACATTTTATTTGAACTTGCCAGGTCAATGCCATCGTCAGAGACATGCATTAGGTACCGAAAACCTCTAATCTGATGAGTAAATCTTGGAGGTAGTGTAAAAAACCTACCCAAAAACATATCTCCTAAAACCTTGCTCAGCTATTCTAAATTCTTTTCTTCAATACCACACCAAGTTAAAATCAGACATCAGGGGCAGTTCAGTTCTATTCGAGAACTCTCATAACATCAAAAATTTAAGAAAACATTTAATTAAATGTTCATTCACACGAGATCTATGCACACAAATTATATTATCACAAAAGAAAATAATAAAATTTCCACATTAGTAAGGATCTCTTACCCATTGATCTCATCTCAACACAAAATCTTCCATTGAGCAAAATTATGTCCTTTTTGCATACATATTTAAAGTGAGGATCAAGCTTGCATTACAAAATATTGTCATACTTCCTAATCTCTAATCGAAATCCAAGCATAATATAGTAGCTTCCTCAAGAGGCGCTCTCAAAATCAGTCCCAATCAGTACATTCAGTTCCTATAATGAACAAAAAGATCACTCTCTCTTACATTTAGTTACATCCCTCATTACAGATCACATTCCATCCAATCAGCATTCAATCATCTGCTAATGACATCAGAAAGAAATCTATGCTTACTGTCGAACCGACTTGCAACCAGTCAGTAGCTCTCCAAACCGACTCATTCAGCCATCCAGCTGTCACCTTTTTCACTCCTTGCCCATTCCTCTCAGCCAAGTGGCAGCAAGGTAGGCTGCATGCTCACCACCTAGCAATCCAGCCCATGGTTTTCCTTGCTGTGTCTGGTTTCAGCCTACTAAAAAGGGAAATATCAGCAGTATATATAGAGGTCAAATACAGTTCAGGTGAAACTTTGGTGCTACATCGTTCACTCACCTAAACCAAAGCCAATAGTAGCTGTTCTCCTCTACCGAAAGGAGGAGAGTAGGCCCAAGGAGTAAAGAAAGCAGTCGGCAGCCACCAGCTTCTCACCACATCCTCATATACTCTCCAGTTGCTCCTGCAGTCATAAGGTGCCCATTAAATGAGGCAGTAAATTTTCTTATTTGGGTTTTCATTCCTATCTAGTTAGTCAGCGAGTAGAAATCATGCAGGAAGGTACATCCACTTTCAAGTCATCAAATAAAATAGAATCAGTTCAGAAGTAAAATTCCAGTAGCTACTTTTTGCCACTAATCAGATCTTTAAGGTCATGGTGGGGTATGATCATGGGAATGCTTTCTAAGCCGAAACCATCAGATTAAGGCTGATGGCATAGACAACCTTAATCCATTGTATGTTCTGAATAAGAATGCATGAGAATCAGTCACAAGACTAAATTCTATTCCAAGATCATGAATACTACCTTAAGTCAGTAGAACTCAAATAAAAATGTCAATGCATGCATCTCTCCAAATCATAACACACAGAAGACCATCTCCTCTATTGCAAGCACACTCATAACAATAGCAGTTATGCTAGTCAATCACAATTATTACTGTCATATCATCTCAAAGGAATTAAAGAAGTTGCAAAGAAACCAATGGATGATCTGATAACCTGAATGCATGTCTAGTAAATTCACCCCCTTAAGTCTGTAGCAAGCAATCAATAGCAGCTATGTCTAGTTCTTATTATATAGGCATGCATTTATCAAAAGTTAGTTGCAGAATCTAATAAGTATAAAGAAAAGTTTTAACTGAAGAATCATGGTTGTATTCTCTCAGTCTCTATGGAATTAAATCATCATGTTGGAAAAGTTGTTCAACATTATAAAGGTCTTGCAGTGAATCAAGAATATGATGCCAAAACTTTAACAACCTTGCCTTGACAGTGAAACGTAGGGTTGCTGTTTTATTCTGCCAACAAATTCATAAAGAAAGTATTTCAATCTATAGTCACCAGTGAATCAAAAGATTTATTTCCAAACAAGCTTTGTAAATGTGATTAATTAGAAGACCGCACATCCAAACTCATTCATGTCAAGTCAAGCGCAAAAATAATACTCTATAGGCAAATAGATATTAGTAGTGTTAGCTCTGCAGTTATGTATCATATGCTTTAAACACTTTTTGGTCTCAAGTTTTGTGTATATCTAGCTAGCAGTCAAGCAGATAGAAAACTAAAGTAAAGTAAACATCCATCAGATCTGAAGCTCAGAGCTAAAACATTTCCATTAAATAAGACAACCCCAATCCTCTATGGCATGTAAAGGAACTCTAGATTCTGGAAATTAACATGGCCTCGAACACAATATCTTGACCAGTGCATCAGAGTTAGTGTATTTTCATCCACAGAATTAAGTGATTTCTTCACTACTCGCTAAAAGTGGGATCATGGCTAAAATTAATATTTCTAGTGACCGCAATGCACGAAGATCAAATTCTTTTTATATGTCTGTACAGAATTCAAAGTGACAGTTCATACACATAAATAAAATTTCTGAAAACTCATACCAGTTAATCACAAAAGATGCACAATACAACCATACGCATCATAAAAATTTCTACTCATTGGGTCTACTTCTGTATTTTATCGCATCATGAATCACACATAACAAGTAAGCCTGACAATAAAGATACAAATTTAGAAGAGTAAGAAAGGAGTAGCACTTAGCTTGGGTACTAGCAGTGGCCGAGCCGTAGATGGGGGAGTGGAAGCCGTCGGTGCTGTGGCGCGGAGGGCACCCAAAAGGGTGCCGAAGGCTGTTGGGGAAGACGATCAAGCCGGTCGGATGAAGCAGAAACCTAGAGCACAAAAAAGATGATGAGGTGGGGGAGTGAGTAGAGTCGGATAACGAGAGAAAGAAGGGGAGTTAGAAATCTTAGCTTGTAGTAGCCGGAGGGGCACCGAATCAGGCAAAACCCGGTGAAACCCCACCTGAAAACCGTCGGGTCTGGCGGCGGCACTCGGTGGACCAGTCGGGTTGGGAGTTGGGCTGGCGGTAGCATCGGAGGAGGGCTTCGGCGGAGGCGCGTAGGAAGGGGCGAGGCTCTCGGGCATGGCTGGCAGGGGCGACGAAGGCTCTTGGGCGTGGTGCGGGGCCGAGATGACGGTGGCGTGGGGCGGAGGTAGCAGCGCGCAGGGGAGAGGCCGAGGGCTGGCGCGGTGCAAGGGGGGAAGAAGGGTAGAGGGGGAAGCCGGGGAGGGGGATCGCGACTGGCGGTCGGCGGTCGGTGGTGGCATGCGGTGGGGAAACCAGAAGGGGCGGCGTGAGGAAGAGTGTAGATCGAGAGGGAGAGGAATCGGTAGGGGGAGGCGGCGGCTGTGTCGCAGGAGTGGGAGGAGAGAGGATGAGAGTGAGGGTTAGGGTTAGTAGTTTTTGGTCGGGCAGGATAAGTCGACTAATGGGCCGGCTGGACCAAAAGAAAAATTGTGGGTTAAAAAGATAAACAAATAGATCAAATAAATAAATAATCAAAATATATATATTTTTATGGAAAGCTAGAAATAATGAAATAAAAAATATAGAAATAAGTAAAGGAATAAGTAAATCGAATATAAAATAATAGATGTTTTACCTGAGTAATTTACCAGGATAAGAAAATAGATCAAGAATAATAGTGGAAAACAAATCCAAAATTTATTTCTTGTTTTTCTCTTTTCTTTTCTCTGAAATAAATTAAGATCCAACTACCATGCATACATATATAGATAAATCGAATGAAAAGTCACTGATCCCAAAATGCAGGCATTAATAAATTATTCTACAAATCGCTTGATGGAAAATTTACATTAGGAATTAAACCCAATTTGAGAAATATTAAAAGCTTGATACTCTTATCAGGAAATCTCCACAATAACAACAAAGGGTAGCTAGAGCCACTTCATGCTGTGAACAGCTCTGTGATCATACATCCAGGCAAGTCGCCCTTCGACCATGTTTTGTGAACTGATTTTGTGGCTCGGGTTGTTTGAAACTCTTGCATTCATCCCAAAAGCTAATTTCTAAAAGAAATTAAATGACACTAATTGGATCAGCTAGATCCAGTGTCGGAACCATAACCTTGGTGAGGTTATGGAGTAAATGGTGGGTGGAGGAGTTCAGGGTATGAGCAACCCCGGTTGGGTTGCTATGAAAGTCAGGGCTCCTCCACATAGGATATCATTTAAGGGCAAACCAAACTGGCGCTTACCTCAAAATCGGCGCAAGCCGTGCTGACCATACACCCGGTATGGGACGGGCTGAACTAAGTAACCGACAAGTAGCTGACTCTGCCAAGGTGAGAAAGGTGATTGTGCCAGGTGAGGGCAATCACCCTAGGGCGAGACGTCGGGGGAGGAGTCTCGACCCGCGTGCCTTTGGTGAAGCAAGGCCGTATGGCAGAGGTCAGAGTACGGTTGGCCAAATGTTCTGTTTCCTTGGTTTATTAGTGTGCCTAAGGAAGCACACTGTGACAATAAGCCAAAGTGATGCTATGGGCAGTACACCTCTGATCAGAGTCAAATGTGATATCACTCCTAGCTTAGGGTTTTGGAAGTGCGTCGTGTGGGTTTTCCTCTAACACAGGATGTAAGACCCCACGTTGTTTTTTGTCGATAGATTTAAAAGTTAAAACTTGACACTTTCTAACAAAAGGGTAAAGGGGTACTTTGGATAAAGTACTACTTTGGACTAGCGGCTCGGTGGCCGAAAAGTATATTTTTATACCCATGCATAAAGTTTCCGCGGCTTGCTGAGTACTGGTGTACTCAGCCTTGCTTTCTCTGTTGTTTTTCAGAACATGTTGAGTTCACCCAACCAGATGAGATAGAAGGTGAATTTCATGATGATGTGAATCTTTATGATGATACCGATGTTGCTATGGAGGGATATGAATATGAGGGGGCTGACGACCAAGGCCTGGCGGAATAAATCTACCCTCATGAGGGAGGCATCTAGAATAATATTGTAATATTAGGCGGGCGGTGTAGAAATCACTGTAGCCAGACCTAAGACAGTACTATATGTACTTTAAGAATAATTCCCGAGTACTATTCGGTGGAAGTTTATGTTCTACATGTGTTGTTTTCCTTAGCCTGATCCTGGCGCACTCTGCTCTGTGATGTTTCTACTGGTTCTGGCTTGGTCAGGCGAGGTGGGGGCGTCACAGAATAAAGGTGGTATCAGAGCCAGGCTAACGAAACAAACATGTACCTTAGGTAAAGACTGTAAATTACCTTAAGAAGGCTAGACTTTCTCTCCTTATCCTTTAAAGCAGGAAAGTATCTCCTCTTATCTAAAATCATTCTCTCTTCTTATCTAAATGATCTACTTATCTTAAAACTTTCTTTCTTCTTAATTAAAATATTGATTCTCGCATATCAAGACAAATTGTAAATAATCTTAAACAATAACATAACAATATTCCATCAAGATAGGATAATCATAAAAAGTTAATGATGAAAAGAGTTAAGTTAAATACTTAATACAAATTAACAAAAAATTCAAACATAAAAGTCTCTTTCTGTAGATTTTAGTACCTTCCATTTTAAAATATGTGCTAACTAAAATTCTTATTTAAAATATGTAGTATGGAACGCAGGATACCCGGATCCGATTTTTAAGTTAGGGAATTTGCTCTGTTTCTCGTGGCTGTGCTAGCAGTTGTTCTTTTGTTTTTTACTCTCTAGCAAGGTTGTGTAGCTGTATTTACCCCACCCAGAGACTCACAGCCACTTTAGTCAGTCAGAGCAGTTGGTAGTTCAGCGGCAGATTGGCCGATGGATATACTTTTGCTCTAGGAGCACGTATAGTTACACATGATGATCTAATGATCCTAGGAGATGTTATACTGATGATTATATATCTTTGTGTTGTTTCTTTCATTGTCTCTTTTGCCGTTTTATTTCTGTGTTTGTTTAGTTGTTTTGGCTTTGCTGCTTGTGTTGTTGTGAGTAAATAAGTAATACCATAATAGGTATGCATCAAAATAATAATAATAATAATAATAATAATATCTACATTAAAAATAAAGAGTTAACAAGTCAATGTCAAATCAATCTAAGAAAACCATTAAACCCCTACCCTACTCTCTATCCTCAGAATCAAACTCATGGCATCTGGTAGTGGTTCCCGTAATGGTACCAATCATCCAGTTGAAGGAATACCAGAGGCCTTAGGAAGTATGGAGGATCTGCCTTCTAGCGAAACCCTTCCTCCATCTACACCTTTGCCTCCACCTATATCTGGAACTGATTATATGGGTCAGATGATGTTATGGATGGAGCAGTCTCGTAGAGACGCTCAGGAGCAACAAAATAAGTTCATGGAACAGTTGTTTGGGACAGTTACAAATTTAGTGGCAAGAACCCCAGATCAAGGATAACGTATTGGAGAATTTCAGAAAACCAGGCCACCAACCTTCTCTCATGCTGCAGAACCCTTAGTAGCATATGACTGGCTGAGGGACATCGAACAAAAACTTGAAACAGTTGGTTGCTCAGACCAACAAAAAGTTCGATATGCCTCCCAACAATTCATTGGGCAAGCAGCTACATGGTGGAGAAATTTACAGAACACCTATCCACCAGACTATATTATCACTTGGCAAGAATTTAAAAATAAATTCCGAGCAGCACATATTCCTGAAAGTATTATGGAGTTAAAGAGAAAACAATTCTTGGCACTCAAGCAAGAACAAAGGAATGTCACTGAGTATCTAACCCACTTCAACCACTTAGCTCGGTATGCTCCTGAAGAAACAAATACTGAAGCTAAAAAGATATACCGGTTCACAGAAGGATTGAGTCCATCAATCCAAGTTCAGTTGGCTATCATTAAAGTCACTGAATTTCATGACTTAGTAGACCGAGTTATACTTATTGAACACCGGCAAGCTGCTTTAGAGAAAGATCGAAGAAAGAGGGCTAGGATGGACCCTAGAAATTTTGTGAGAAATGGTAATAGACCATTGCTCCAAAGACGAGCCCCGAGATCGGGTCACCCAACCCACTTCTTATCAAGCACCCAGGCCGGCAGTTGCACAGCCAAGAGCTCCACTACGATGCTATTATTGCAATGGACCTCACTTGGCCCGTGACTGCCCAAGATCTAATGTCTACTACTTTGAGTGTGGGTAGAAGGGTCATTACAAGACCCAATGCCCAGAAAAAGGAAAGCAAAAGATGCCAACCCAAAATGAAACAAACCCCGTGCAACGACCTGCACCACGTCCTCAGAATGGGGCGCCCGTACGTGGGAATGCAACGACCTGCACCACGCCAACCAAAGACAAGGACGCGGAGGTCTTCCTCGTGGACCTGTTCGCTTGAATCATGTGGACGTCGCTCAAACTGAATCCACTACAGATGTAATTACAGGTAACATTCTAATCCCTCCTACACCAGCGATGATCTTATTTGACCCTGGTGCTACGCATTCTTTCATCTCTAAGCATTTTGTCAAGAAACATCATATACAGTCCACTCCCTTATTCATTCAAATAAACATCCAGTCACTGGGTGGTCCAATCTTAGCACGACGTATCTGCTATAAACACCCTCTCGTCATTCTAGAGACCCCATTTAAAGCCAATCTTTATGCTATCAGCCTAAGTGGACTAGATGTTATCCTTAGAATGGACTTGCTGACATGGCATGAAACCATTGTCGTCTGTGAAACAAAGTACAATGGGTAGACCACCCAATCCGAGAGCGACAGGGGAAAAAGAGGACGACCTAAGAATCAAATATTCATATCTGTTCGGGATATCTCTCAAGAAATTTCGAGGACGAAATTTTCTTTAAGGAGGGAAGGCTGTAAAAAACCTACCCAAAATCATATCTCCTAAAACCTTGCTCAGCTATTCTAAATTCTTTTCTTCGGTACCACACTAAGTTAAAATCAGACATCAGGGGCAGTTCAGTTCTATTCGAGAACTCTCATAACATCAAAAATTTAAGAAAGCATTTAATTAAATGTTCATTCACACCAGATCTATGCACACAAATTATATTATCACAAAAGAAAATAATAAAATTTCCACATTAGTAAGGATCTCTTACCCATTGATCTCATCTCAACACAAAATCTTCCATTGAGCAAAATTATGTCCTTTTTGCATATATATTTAAAGTGAGGATCAAGCTTGCATTACAAAATATTGTCATACTTCCTGATCTCTAATCGAAATCCAAGCTTTGCCCATATGAAAGTGAGGCTTTGTAACCTCTCCTTCCAGAAATGAAAGTTTTATCCATCCATCTCTGAATTTATTTTGCGCATTTACATTATGTCTTTACTTTACGCAATTTAAATTCAGCATTTACTTTCCCGCAATTACATTCTCGCAATTTACTTTCACGCAATTTGGATTTGCCTCCCCTCCTTCCAAATGCTGTTGATCTTGGATGTTTTGAGTGTGTTCATATGGTTTTACATCTCTTTTGCACTCTTGGATAGAGTAGAGAACAACTTTTCTTTCAAGTTTCAGCTTTGTTCAGAACTTGTTCTTTGCGCAGCATTTAGTATTTGATTTTTATAAAAATATGGAAAAATCCTTTTTTAAGTTATTATTTTTGGAGGAGGTGCGGGACTCTGATATCCACTTGCAGAAAAATTTTGGAGTTCACTTGTTGCACGGTTTGGGCGCCATGAGGTGAAAACCGAGCCCCAAACTTTCTGCTCGAAGTTCTTGACTGACTGTGTTCTTTGATTTTTCCTATTTTTTCTGTAAGGCTTTTTGAGGAGACATTTGGTGGAGATCTTCAAAACTCTGATGCTCATAGGGATAAAAATTCTCAAAATTTTGTGAGCTGCAGAAACCCACCAACCTCCTGTTCAAATTGAGGACAAGTTCTGGAAATTCTGCTTTTGCTTTTTCTGAAAGTGACTTTTGTGATTTGAATTGATGTTCTTTCTAAAAGCAAGAGTTGGATTGATTCCTCTTTATCTTGGACACCAGACAACCAGGATTGTGACTCAAAAATCCCCACATATTTTATGGTACTTATCCATGCAAGCTTGTGGTACACATAGTTGTCTAGTTTTTTGGGGTTTTCACGATTTCTTTTGAGCGATCTTGTCGAGGTTTTTGTTGTAGTATTTTGGGGGAAAATTTATTTGCGACCATTCACCCCCCCCCCTTTGTTCGCCATCTCGGTCCTTCAATCGGTATCAGAGCCGGTTTTGCTATTCCAAAGATCTTGACCGGTCTCAAGAGCCATGGCGATGGACAAGTATTCCACCAAGCCTCCTATTTTTTCTGGAGTCGATTTTCCATTCTAAAAGTCGCGCATGGAGTCATACATCATCGCCTGTGGCTTTCGATATGGCAGAAGATGAAACTCCCATATGAGGTTCCTGCCGATGAAAACGTCACGGCCGGCAATGTGGCTGACGTTGAGGCGAATGCTAAGGCAAGGAACATCCTCATACAGGGTCTTAGCCGCAGTGAGTATGACAGGATTTCTCACCTTTGTTCTGCTCATGAGATTTGGGTGACCCTCGATGCTTACCATGAGGGCACTACCCAAATCAAGACGGTTCGACAGACCAATTCAAGCGTGAGTTCAACAAGTTTGAACAAAGACGCCGGTGAGAGTCTTGATGAGTGCTTGGTCGCTTTACCAGATCTTGAGCGATCTTCGAGCGGTTGGTTGCATATACCCGACTCGGATAATGCTCGACATTTCTTGACCGCACTCGATTTGCGTGTTTGGGAGATCAAGGTGACCACAATCAAGGACACCACTGACTTGTCGACTCTGACTCTTGACGGGCTTTATTCCCGCCTCAAGACTCATGAGATCGATGTCGTCTCACGGAAGACGAAATCTCAATCGATGGCTTTGGTCACCAATCCCATTGGATCCTCTTCTTCTGATCCTTCTATTGGTTTCTCTCTTTCTGCCCTTTGTGAGCTAAGCGATGACCAACTGGAAAAATTTCCAGAAAATGAGCTTACTCTTCTCGCTCGCAAGTTTTCTCATGCATACAAGAGGGTGAGAGAGAGGAAGAGAGGTGGCATGATCACCTGCTTCGAGTGTGGTGGCCCCAACCACATTCGGGCGAACTATCCCAAGCTGGAGAAGGACAAGAACGATGTTGGCGGTTCGGGCAAGAACAACTACACCGACAAGAACCGCAACAAGAAGCCTCTAGTTCGTGAGCTGACGCGTGAGAAGAAGTATCGCAACTTCTCCAAGAACAAGAAGCTCTTCCACCGCGTCCTCGCCGCGCTTGACGACATCAACCTCTCTGACACCGAGACATGGAGCGATGAGGGCGAGGATGAACCGCAAGAAAAGAAGGGCAGCGACGACTTCTCCGGCATGTGTTTCATGGCCGACACCAACAACATCAGCGACTCCGAGCTCTAGAGCGACTCGGACGAGTAACCCTCCTATGACCAGCTCAACGAAGGTTTCTGCAAATTAGGAAAATTTCATGCTAGAGCTAGAGCTAGGTGTACGGAGCTTGAGAAGGAAGTAGGTACCTTGACTCGGGAGTTAGCTTCTCTTAGATCTTCTCCCTCCCGAGTCACTGATGATTGCTCTTTGTGTGATGCTATTCTTGTGGAGTTGGAGAACTTAAGGACTATGCATGATAGTGTGTTGACTGAATTAGAAAGTCTTCAGTTGAAGAATGCTAGCGATAATTTTGTTGATGCTATTCCACTAGATGCTAGTTTTCTTCATGCTCACTCTACTCCTTCTTGTGCTAATTGCCCTAAATTGCTTGCCGAAATTGATGCCATGAGCGATCACCTTAGGAAGCTTTCTTCTAGAAACGATGAACTTGAAATGCATGCTTCTAAGGACCCAGTCAGCTCATGTGAGGGCTGTAGGCAACTAAAACTTAACAATGAATCCTTAAATGTCAAGTGTGCTAAACTTGCTAAGGACTTACTAGATAAGTCACAAGAAAGTTGCTTGCGATGTTCTGTGATTGAGGGGGACTTGGATAAAATCCATGTCGAGCTTAGGAAGAAATTAGAAGACCAAGCTCATAGAATTAGAAATGCATCTTGCGTTTCTTGTGAGGCCCTCAAGATTGAGACACCCGTCTTTGAGGAGAAAATGCACGTCCGAGAGAGCTCATCTTTCGGTTCTTCTTCTTCTTCTTCCCCCTGCTCTTCTTGTGCCTCTTTCTTTCGAGATTGCCAGTATCTTATGAGCACTCTCGAGAAGTTTGTTGGAGGCAAGAAGAAGCTCAATCTTATTCTAGACCAATCCAAGATTAGTAGATTCAATCAAGGTCTAGGATTTGATCCCTTGGAGCACGCTCGGGCGCATCCTCCCACCATTGTGCGCGGCTCCAAGAGTGGTGAAATTGTGGTAGCTTCCAGAGTAAGTACCATCGTGTTTAGGTCTACTGGGGTTGTCCATAGGACTTCTAACCAGAAGGGTGTTACTCCTATTACTTCTGCCTCTAGCAAGGCGAAGTACACATGCACCTTCTGTAAAAAGGATGGTCACCTAGTAGATTTCTGCTTCAGGTGCGCCAAGATCAATCGGCGTGAGCGTGTTGCTGCCCTTAAGGGTATTCAAGGTCATCCCCAGACTTTGAGTGCTCCTAAGACACACACTGCTTCTAGACAGGTTAGAGAGTCGCCTGTTTTTGGGCAACGTTCAGGACTCGGTTTTCATGCTAGTTCTTTGAGTTTTAGTCTTGGAGCTGTTCGTAGTCAGTCTTTCCGCCGTCCTCTTGATATTCCTCGTTTTTCTCATCGAGTTAGATATCAGCGGCGTGATGTGTTTTCTGGTAGGAGTTTTAGGCAGCTTCACTAGGGTGGTTCGGCTTTTGCACCACGGCATGCCAACCCAGTTTCAGCTCCTAGATCATCTACTAGAGTTGCTACTGATCTTGTTAGGGTTAAACGTCAGAGAGACACTCGAGTTCAGTCTTCTTCTGTGACTGGTACTCTGAGGTGTCGTATGGTTTAGTATTGGGTTCCTAAGTCTTCATTCTATCCCAGTACTGAGTCATCTTTCTCTCTTGTGTCTTGATCAGGTTCGTCGGATGGGGAAGGGAGATGTTTGGATTGTCGACTCCGGTTGTTCTCATCATATGACCGGAGATTCTCGATGGTTCTCTTTCCTAGTTCGAGCCCGCGGTGATGAGTTGATCACTTTCGGCGATGCTTCTTCAGGTAGAGTCATCGCTAAAGGTAATATTTGCATTAATGACAATTTCATTCTTAAAAATGTTGCCTTAGTAAGTAAGCTGCAATACAATTCGCTTTCTATTTCTCAGCTTATTGATGACTCTTTCGAGGTGAGTTTTAAGAGTAATGCCTGTAGAATCCTCGATTCATCAGGAGGGTTAGTTTGCGGGATTTCTAGATTTGGGAGAGTCTTCCGTGCTGATTTTTTTGTTTCTTCTGGAGACTCTCTTCGGTGTTTGATTGCTTCTGAGTCCTGTGATCTCTCTTTCTGGCATAGGAGACTTGGTCACATTGGATTTGATCATTTGACCCGAGTTAGAAACCACGATCTCATTCGTAGTTTGCCCAAACTCAAAATGGTCAAAGACTTAGTTTGCTCTCCCTACCGACATGGCAAGATGGTTGCTGCTTCTCATCCCCCAGTCACTGTTGTGATGACTGATGCACCAGGACAACTTTTACATATGGACACTGTTGTTCCAACTAGAGTGCAGTCAGTGGGTGGGAAGTGGTATGTTCTTGTCAATGTTGATGACTTTTCGAGGTATTTTTGGGTGTTTTTCATGTCCTCGAAGGATGAGACTTTTACCCATTTTAGGGGTTTGGTTCATAGGTTGTCTTTTGAGCTCCCTGGTGCCCTACGAGCTATACGCAGTGACAATAGCACGGAGTTCAAGAACTCCTATTTTGAGAGTTTCTGTCTAGAGTATGGTTTGGAGCATCAATTCTCCTCTCCCTACATCCCTCAACAAAATGGCGTAGTGGAAAGGAAGAACAGGACCCTGGTAGAAATGGCCAGGATGATGCTAGACTAGTACAGTACCCTTAAGAAGTTTTGGACTGAGGCTATAGCTACTGCTTGCCATGTTTCTAATCATGTATTTTTTAGAGCACATTTGCACCGCACTTCTTACGAGTTGAGGTATGGACGAAAGCCCAGTGTTTCTCATTTTCGTGTGTTTGGTTGCAAGTGTTTTACTTTGAAGTTTGGTAACCTGGATAAGTTTGAGTCTCGTTCTTCTGATGGTATCTTTCTGGGTTATTCGACTTCTTCTCGTAGCTATAGGGTCTGGAGTTGCGATGCGCATAGGATCATAGAGACTTGTGAAGTGACCTTTGATGAGGCTAGCCCAGGAGCTAGACCCGATATTTCAGGCTCTTCTTCTTCCTCCGAGACCATCTTTGTAGAGGATGAGGATGATGGAGATGATGGTGTTCCACCGATCCATCCCTCTACACCGAGGTGCCTCCTGTTTCCATTTCTGCACCTCAGGAAGGCCAGCCCTTGCCTTCTAACTCTCATTCACTAGTGGCTCGCTCCCGCCTCTTACGTGCATGAGGTAGAGGCCACTACGCTCTGGACCTCCCCGTCATATTTAGCGTTCTCATCCACCTGATCAGATCATCGGCGATCTATTTGAGCGAGTTAGTCGCTCAAAATCAGGTTTATCCAGTTTCTGCCTTCACTCTGCCTTTGTTGCCTCATTTGAGCCGAAGGATGTGACTCATGCATTATCTAACGAGTCTTGGACTAATGCTATGCATGAGGAACTTGAAAACTTCGATAGGAACAAAGTCTGGCAGCTTGTAGACGTCCATCTGGTCATAATGTCATTGGGACCAAGTGGGTGTTCAAAAACAAGCAGAGTGAGGATGGGGTTGTCATTCACAACAAGGCTAGGCTAGTTGCACAGGGTTTTTCTCAGGTTGAGGGTCTTGACTTTGAGGAGACCTTTGCCCCTGTAGCTAGACTAGAGGCTATTAGGATCCTGCTTGCATTCTCTACATCCCGGGGCTTCAAGCTCTATCAAATGGATGTCAAGAGTGCATTCCTCAATGGCTATATTGAGGAAGAGGTTTATGTCAAACAACCTCCGTGATTTGAGAACCCCAAGTTTCGAGTCATGTATACAAGCTTTCCAAAACTCAGATGGACTCAAGCAGCCCCAGAGCATGGTATGAGAGGCTCAAGTCTTATCTTCTCACCATGACTTCAAAATGGGCGTAGTAGACAAGACTCTGCTCATCGACACCATGAGTCGCATTTTCTTCTCGCCCGCATTTATGTGGATGATATCATTTTTGGTGGCTCGCCTCATTCGCTTGT
Organism: Otatea glauca; assembly: GCA_036346275.1. Classification (NCBI taxonomy): domain Eukaryota; kingdom Viridiplantae; phylum Streptophyta; class Magnoliopsida; order Poales; family Poaceae; genus Otatea; species Otatea glauca. Next base: position 1,310,157 of record CM070720.1, on the reverse strand, counting down.
GTCTTAGTTTTACGAGGTGATGAGCACAGAGTTTGAGATGAGTATGATGGGCGAGTTGAGCTACTTTCTTGGCTTCCAAATCAAGCGCACTCGGAGGGTACTTTCTTGCATCAAGGCAAGTATACCGTGATCTTCTCGAGGCGCTTTGATATGTCCGATGGGAAGCCGGTGATAACTCCTATGGCCACCATCGCTGTCCTCGAGCCCGATGAGGATGGTGAGCCTGCTGATCAAAAGGAGTTTGAGCATCATCGGCTCCTCTTGTACCTCACCGCTTCGAGGCCGGACATACATTTATTTGTGTGTCGTGCGCTCGATTTCAAGCTTCTCGTCGCGCCTCTCACCGCCAGGCGGTCAAGCGCATCTTCAGGTACCTTCGTGCTACCACTGATTATGGTATTTGGTACTCTTCTTCTTCTTGTCTATCCCTTAGAGCCTTTTCCGAAGCCGACTTTGCTGGCTATAGGATAGATAGGAAGAGCACTTCTGGCACTTGCCAATTCATTGGCACTTCTCTTGTTTCTTGGTCATCTAGGAAGCGATTGGGTTGCACTGATCACGACCGAGGCCGAGTATGTTGTTTGTGACCGATTCTGTCAGAGTCGGTGCTCTGGATGAGATCGACCTTACGGGACTATGGGTTAGAGATAGAGAGTGTGCCACTCTTCTGTGATAACACTTCAGCTATTTGCATTGCTAAAAATCCAGTACAACATTCCCGGACCAAGCACATTGATATTAGATATCACTTCCTTAGAGACCATGTGGAGAAGGGAGATATCACGCTTCAGTTCATAGAGAGTGACCTTCAGTTAGCCGATATCTTCACCAAGCCTTTGGATAGCTCAGCATTTGTTGCCTTGAGGAGTGAGCTTGAGTCGTGAGCCCTACGGCCTTTCGTGAGGGGAGCTGGTTTGTATATTATGTATTATATGTTTTCTTCCAGCTTTTCTTTGTGCTTCTTTTGGGTGACTTTGGGCTTGTTTTCTTGAGTTGAGTTCACTCACTTAGACTTCTGGCATGCCTTGCATGGACCTCTTATCTTGTGCTTTAGGTTGCTATCACGCGTGATTAGTCGTTCTCTCTTCTCTCTAGGTTGAGTTCCTCACGCCTTATAAGTCTAGCGGTATTGGGCCTCTGGTAGACAGGCGTGTGTGCACTCCTTAGTTGGGATCCAGAGTCAGCTTCCCTATGTCAATCTCTGGGAAGATAAGAGCGAGTCTGAGCTGTAGTGAGTCTCTTATATCTTATCTATGCTCAATAGCCATCCAGTTTTTGCAGTTTCTCGACTTCTTCTCCTCATTCTGTTTTTCTGGTTATTATTGAGTTCATTCGGGTTTTCTTTATGCCTAATCTTGATAATAACTCAACTTTAACCAGATTTGAGCTTAAAATTGATTCATTTGTTGAGGGGGAGTTTGGGAATCTGTTCGTGCATTGCATATAGACTGCATTTCCTGTTTAATGAGCTTTGTCTATTATGCAATTGATTTCTTCTTCATGCTATACACCATGCTACATCATATGGAGGAAATCACTAGCTTAGATATGTCCAAGTTCATTTAACTTGCTAAGCTAAAAAAATGAAATAAGCCTTAAATGAAAAACTTGATGAAACTTGTTGCTTTTACTTGCTAGGTTTCTTCTCTAGAGGTTTGTGCCATAATTTGAGAAATTTTGGAGTTCTCTAGAGTCCTTATAGCAACTTGGGTGAAACTAGTTTGATCCATGCTAGAGTCATTCAATTGCTCATAAATCATTGTGCTAAAAATGAAAATTAAACAAAATTGACTCTTCTTGTGCACATACGACTCAACACCTTGCATTCACAAGACCGCTTCCCATTGCACTTGGGATGAACTTGGAATACATCGTGTTTGACCTAGACCATCTTCTTAAGAGTTCATCTTGAGATGGTCGCATACGGCTTGAGTCAATTGGTTGTCAAAAGAAAATACAAATAAATTAGAAACAAAGACATATGTGGGTAAAGAATGCAAATAATGTCAAACATTTGCACACCGCTATGTCTTGTATGATGATGAATCAAAATTTGCATTAAGTGATAAATGAGCCCGAAGGACCTTGTATGCTCTTCTAGATTCCCCAAAGTGTTGAGTAGGTTGAACTCTAGGTTTTCCTTTTGATCCTTAGAGTGGCTATTCTTCTATTTTTGAAACTAAAGCTAAGTGTTGAACTTGTCAAATCTTGCTAAAAATGATATATTCAAAACTAAGCTCGTATTTGCACTTGGACATGTCTTAGTTTAGTCATCTTCTAAAAATTGACTAGCTTGGTGTCATATCTTGTCATTGTGATCAATTGGATAATCTTCAAAGCTCCCTTACGTTGCATTTCATGCATACATAAAAAGAGAGAGAAAATTCCATTTTGATGCCTATATTGCCAAAAGGGGGAGAAAATGTAGAAAATGCATCATTAAAAAAAAGAGAGAGATAAAAATGTGAAAGCTTGTTGGTTCTTATGATCTTTGTAAATCTTTGCTATTTTTTTGGATCATAATCACATTTGGCACTTACGATAGGTTTTTAGAGCTTTTGTGGAAAACTTGCTCTTTTCATGGTCTTGCTCTAAATTCTTTCTGCCAACTTGGTCATGATTTTATATCTTTCTCTATGGACCAAGTTTGGCTTTGCAATCAAATTGCTTTCTTCTTCTCTCATTCAAACTCAAATTTATGCCTTTGGTGTTGTTTGTCAATATACTCATCAAGGGTGAGATTGAAGGACCATGTGGAGGTCCATCCATGTTTGTGAAGAGTATTTGACTTTATTTGAGCAAGATGTGCTCAAGTTTGAGTTTGATTTGGATTGATTTTCAAAATGAAGCAATTTGAGTTGTCTCTGCCAGATCGCGCAAGACTTTGTATGGGCGCGGTAGTGATGAGTTGGATGGTTTATTGCATATCATTGTGGGAATTGCTATGTGATGTGTTTCCTTGTCTTTGATGGTTGCAGGACGACAGTGCTAGGTCATGGTGAGGCGGAGGATGACCGGGACTAGGCGAGGAGCGTCGGAGGTCCAGACGGTTGGGAGAACGCCGGAAGATGATCGGAGACGGAGTCCGAGCAAGTCAAGAAGACAAGGAAATGAGATGATGCTAGCTAGATGCTGCGTGGATCAATGAGGGCCGTCGGATTGAGGTCTAGTTGATAGGTTAGCGGGTCTAGGTAGTATGCTTTGAAAACCGTGCAAGAAAACACGGTATGTGCATGGGTTTTGGGTTAACCCTTGCATGGCTGTGTGTGTGGGTTAATCCTAGCCCTTAAATGAGTGCTCTAGGGTTGAGGGACTCATCCAAGGGTGATATGTGGCCCAAGAGTAGTATAAATAGGGGTGGAGGGGTAGCCTCCTTCTCTTGAAGGTTTTGAGGTTTGTGAATGCTCCTTTGAGCTTTGCCCACATGAAAGTGAGGCTTTGTAACCTCTCCTTCCAGAAATGAAAGTTTTATCTATCCATCTCTTAATTTATTTTGCGCATTTACATTATGTCTTTACTTTACGCAATTTAAATTCAGCATTTACTTTCCCGCAATTACATTCTCGCAATTTACTTTCACGCAATTTGGATTTGCCTCCCCTCCTTCCAAATGCTGTTGATCTTGGATGTTTTGAGTGTGTTCATATGGTTTTACATCTCTTTTGCACTCTTGGATTGAGTAGAGAACATCTTTTCTTTCAAGTTTCAACTTTGTTCAGAACTTGTTCTTTGCGCAGTACTTAGTATTTGATTTTTATAAAAATATGGGAAATTCTATTTTAAGTGATTCTTATTGGAGGAGGTGCAGGACTCTGATATCCACTTGCAGAAAAAATTTGGAGTTCACTTGTTGCATGGTTTGGGCGCCATAAGGTGAAAACCGAGCCCCAAACTTTCTGCTCGAAGTTCTTGACTGACTGTGTTCTTCGATTTTTCCTGTTTTTTATGTAAGGTTTTTTGAGGAGACATTTGGTGGAGTTCTTCATGACTCTGATTCTCATAGGGAGAAAAATTCTCAAAATTTTGTGAGCTGCAGAAACCCACCAACCTCCTGTTCAAATTGAGGACAAGTTCTGGAAATTCTGCTTTTGATTTTTCTGAAAGTGACTTTTGTGATTTGAATTGATGTTCTTTCTAAAAGCAAGAGTTGGATTGATTCCTCTTTATCTTGGACACTAGACAACCAGAATTGTGACTCAAAAATCCCCACATACTTTATGGTACTTATCCATGCAAGCTTGGGGTACACATAGTTGTCTAGTTTTTCGGGTTTTTCACAATTTCCATTGAGCGATCTTGTCGAGGTTTTTGTTGGAGTATTTTGGGGGAAAATTTATTTGCGACCATTCACCCCCCCCCCTCTGTTCGCCATCTCGGTCCTTCAAACAAAAAGATCACTCTCTCTTACATTTAGTTACATCCCTCATTACAGATCACATTCCATCTAATCAGCATTCAATCATCTGCTAATGACATCAGAAAGAAATCTATGCTTACTATCGAACCAACTTGCAACCAGCTAGCCAGTCAGTAGCTCTCCAAACCGACTCATTCAGCCATCCAGCTGTCACCTTTTTCACTCCTTGCCCATTCCTCTCAGCCAAGTGGCAGCAAGGTAGGCTGCATGCTCACCACCTAGCAATCCAGCCCATGGGTTTCCTTGCTGTGTCTGGTTTCAGCTTACTAAAAAGGGAAATATCAGTAGTATATATAGAGGTCAAATACAATTCAGGTGAAACTTTACTGCTACCTCGTTCACTCACCTAAACCAAAGCCAATAGTAGCTGTTCTCCTCTATCGAAAGGAGGAGAGTAGGCCCAAGGAGTAAAGAAAGAAGTCGGCAGCCACCATCTTCTCACCACATCCTCATCTACTCTCCAGTTGCTCCTGCAGTCATAAGGTGCCCATTAAATGATGCAGTAAATTTTCTTATTTGGGTTCTCATTCCTATCTAGTTATTCAGTGAGTAGAAATCATGCAGGAAGGTACATCCACTTTCAAGTCATCAAGTAAAATAGAATCATTTCAAAAGTAAAATTCAAGTAGCTACTTTCTGCCACTAATCAGATCATTAAGGTCATGGTGGGTATGATCACGGGAATGCTTTCTAAGCCGAAACCATCAGATTAAGGCTGATGGCATAGACAGCCTTAATCCATTGTATGTTCTGAATAAGAATGCATGAGAATCAGTCACAAGACTAAATTCTATTCCAAGATCATGAATACTACCTTAAGTCAGTAGAACTCAAATAAAAATGTCAATGCATGCATCTCTCCAAATCATAACACACAAAAGACCATCTCCTCTATTCCAAGCACACTCATAACAATAGCAGTTATGCTAGTCAATCACAATTATTAATGTCATATCATCTCAAAGGAATTAAAGAAGTTGCAAAGAAACCAATGGATGATCTGATAACCTGAATGCATGTCTAGTAAATTCACCCCCTTAAGTCTGTAGCAAGCAATCAATAGCAGCTATGGCTAGTTCTTGTTATATAGGCATGCATTTATCAAAAGTTAGTTGCAGAATCTAATAAGTATAAAGAAAAGTTTTAACTGAAGAATCATGGTTGTATTCTCTCAGTCTCTATGGAATTAAATCATCATGTTGGAAAAGTTGTTCAACATTATAAAGGTTTTGCAGTGAATCAAGAATATGATGCCAAAACTTTAACAACCTTGCCTTGACAGTGAAAAGTAGGGTTGCTGTTTTATTCTGCCAACAAATTCATAAAGAAAGTATTTCAAGCTATAGTCACCAGTGAATCAAAAGATTTATTTCTAGACAAGCTTTGTAAATATGATTAATTAGAAGACCGCACATCCAAACTCATTCATGTCAAGTCAAGCGCAAAAATAATACTCTATAGGCAAATAGATATTAGTAGTGTTAGCTCTGCAATTATGTATCATATGCTTTAAACACTTTTTGGTCTCAAGTTTTGTGTATATCTAGCTAGCAGTCAAGCAGATAGAAAACTAAAGTAAAGTAAACATCCATCAGATCTGAAGCTCAGAGCTAAAACATTTCCATTAAATAAGACAACCCCAATCCTCTATGGCATGTAAAGGAACTCTAGATTTTGGAAATTAACATGGCCTCAAACACAATATCTTGACCAGTGCATCAGAGTTAGTGTATTTTCATCCACAGAATTAAGTGTATTTTCATCCACAGGTTAAAAAGATAAACAAATAAATCAAATAAATAAATAATCAAAATATATATTTTTATGGAAAGCTAGAAATAATGAAATAAAAAATATAGAAATAAGTAAAGGAATAAGTAAATCGAATATAAAATAATAGATGTTTTACCTGAGTAATTTACCAGGATAAGAAAATAGATCAAGAGTAATAGTGGAAAACAAATCCAAAATTTATTTCTTGTTTTTCTCTTTTCTTTTCTCTGAAATAAATTAAGATCCAACTACCATGCATACATATATAGATAAATCGAATGAAAAGTCACTGATCCCAAAATGCAAGCATTAATAAATTATTCTACAAATCGCTTGATGGAAAATTTACATTAGGAATTAAACCCATTTTGAGATATATTAAAGGCTTGATACTCTTATCAGGAAATCTCCACAATAACAACAAAGGGCAGCTAGAGCCACTTCATGCTGTGAACAGCTCTGTGATCATACATCCAGGCAAGTCGCCCTTCGACCATGTTTTGTGAACTGATTTTGTGGCTCGGGTTGTTTGAAACTCTTGCATTCATCCCAAAAGCTAATTTCTAAAAGAAATTAAATGACACTAATTGGATCAGCTAGATCCAGTGTCGGAACCATAACCTTGGTGAGGTTATGGAGTAAATGGTGGGTGGAGGAGTTCAGGGTATAAGCAACCCCGGTTGGGTTGCTATGAAAGTCAGGGCTCCTCCACACAGGATATCATTTAAGGGCAAACCAAACTGGCGCTTACCTCAAAATCGGCGCAAGCCGTGCTGACCATACACCCGGTATGGGACGGGCTGAACTAAGTAACCGACAAGTAGCTGACTCTGCCAAGGTGAGAAAGGTGATTGTGCCAGGTGAGGGCAATCACCCTAGGGCGAGACGTCGGGGGAGGAGTCTCGACCCGCGTGCCTTTGGTGAAGCAAGGCGGTATGGCAGAGGTCAGAGTACGGTTGGCCAAATGTTCTGTTTCCTTGGTTTATTAGTGTGCCTAAGGAAGCACACTGTGACAATAAGCCAAAGTGATGCTATGGGCAGTACACCTCTGATCAGAGTCAAATGTGATATCACTCCTAGCTTCCGGGTTTTGGAAGTGCGTCGTGTGGGTTTTCCTCTAACACAGGATGTAAGACCCCACGTTGTTTTGCTGTCAGTAGATTTAAAAGTTAAAACTTGACACTTTCTAACAAAAGGGTAAAGCGGTACTTTGGATAAAGTACTACTTTGGACTAGCGGCTCGGTGGCTGAAAAGTATATTTTTATACCCATGCATAAAGGTTCCGCGGCTTGCTGAGTACTGGTGTACTCAGCCTTGCTTTCTCTGTTGTTTTTCAGAACATGTTGAGTTCACCCAACCAGATGAGATAGAAGGTGAATTTCATGATGATGTGAATCTTTATGATGATACCGATGTTGCTATGGAGGGATATGAATATGAGGGGGCTGACGACCAAGGCCTGGCGGAATAAATCTACCCTCACGAGGGAGGCATCTAGAATAATATTGTAATATTAGGCGGACGGTGTAGAAATCACTGTAGCCAGACCTAAGATAGTACTATATGTACTTTAAGAATAATTCCCGAGTACTATTCGGTGGAAGTTTATGTTCTACATGTGTTGTTTTCCTTAGCCTGATCCTGGCGCACTCTGCTCTGTGATGTTTCTATCGGTTTCGCACAGTCAGCGAGGTGGGGCGCCACAGAATAAAGGTGGTATCAGAGCCAGGCTAACGAAACAAACATGTACCTTAGGTAAAGACTGTAAATTACCTTAAGAAGGCTAGACTTTCTCTCCTTATCCTTTAAAGCAGGAAAGTATCTCCTCTTATCTAAAATCATTCTCTCTTCTTATCTAAATGATCTACTTATCTTAAAACTTTCTTTCTTCTTAATTAAAATATTGATTCTCGCATATCAAGACAAATTGTAAATAATCTTAAACAATAACATAACAATATTCCATCGAGATAGGATAATCATAAAAAGTTAACGATGAAAAGAGTTAAATTAAATACTTAATACAAATTAACATAAAATTCAAACATAAAAGTCTCTTTCTGTAGATTTTAGTACCTTCCATTTTAAAATATGTGCTAACTAAAATTCTTATTTAAAATATGTAGTATGGAACGCAGGATACCCGGATCCGATTTTTAAGTTGGGGAATTTGCTTTGTTTCTCGTGACTGTGCTAGCAGTTGTTCTTTTGTTTTTTACTCTCTAGCAAGGTTGTGTAGCTGTAGTTACCCCACCCAGAGACTCACAGCCACTTTAGTCAGTCAGAGCAGTTGGTAGTTCAGCGGCAGATTGGCCGATGGATATACTTTTGCTCCAGGAGCACGTATAGTTACACATGATGATCTAATGATCCTAGGAGATGTTATACTGATGATTATATATCTTTGTGTTGTTTCTTTCATTGTCTCTTTTGCTATTTTATTTCTGTGTTTGTTTAGTTGTTTTGGCTTTGCTGCTTGTGTTGTTGTGAGTAAATAGGTAATACCATAATAGGTATGCACCAAAATAATAATAATAATAATAATAATAATATCTACATTAAAAATAAAGAGTTAACAAGTCAATGTCAAATCAATCTAAGAAAACCATTAAACCCCTCTCCTACTCTCTATCCTCAGAATCAAACTCATAGCATCTGGTAGTGGTCCCCGTAATGGTACCAATCATCCAGTTGAAGGAATACCAGAGGCCTTACGAAGTATGGAGGATCTGCCTTCTAGCGAAACCCTTCCTCCATCTCCACCTTTGCCTCCACCTATATCTGGAACTGATTATATGGTCCAGATGATGTTATGGATGGAGCAGTCACGTAGAGATGCTCAGGAGCAACAAAATAAGTTCATGGAACAGTTGTTTGGAACAGTTGTTTGGGACAGTTACAAATTTAGTGGCAAGAACCCCAGATCAAGGATAAGCGCACTATGACAATAAGCCAAAGTGATGCTATGGGCAAAGCAGTACACCTCTGATCAGAGTCAAATGTGATATCACTCCTAGCTTCCGGGTTTTGGAAGTGCGTCGTGTGGGTTTTCCTCTAACACAGGATGTAAGACCCCACGTTGTTTTGCTGTCTGTAGATTTAAAAGTTAAAACTTGACACTTTCTAACAAAAGGGTAAAGGGGTACTTTGGATAAAGTACTACTTTGGACTAGCGGCTCGGTGGCCGAAAAGTATATTTTTATACCCATGCATAAAGGTTCATGACTTCTTGAGTACTGGTGTACTCAGCCTTGCTTTCTCTGTTGTTTTTCAGAACATGTTGAGTTCACCCAACCAGATGAGATAGAAGGTGAATTTCATGATGATGTGAATCTTTATGATGATACCGATGTTGCTATGGAGGGATATGAATATGAGGGGGCTGACGACCTAGGCCTGGCGGAATAAATCTACCCTCATGATGGAGGCATCTAGAATAATATTGTAATATTAGGCGGGCGGTGTAGAAATCACTATAGCCAGACCTAAGACAGTACTATATGTACTTTAAGGATAATTCTCGAGTACTATTCGGTGTAAGTTTCTGGTCTACATGTGTTGTTTTCCTTAGACTGATCCTGGCGCACTCTGCTCTGTGATGTTTCCATTGGTTCTGGCCTGGTCAGGCGAGGTGGGGGCGTCACAGGTAGGATTGTTGTTGTCTTGCTTTGTTTGCACGTTTTCCTTAGCTTCAGCTGTTTGTTTCCGAAGGTAGCATCTTGTACTTGTAGTTGTTACGAGATAAGATTTCTGTAACCGATTCGGTTACCATCTATCTCTTATTTATGAGCAAATCCGAACTTATCTCTTACGCTTTTCACTATATATTGGGCTTCCCCCCATGCAAAAGATGAATCAAAAAAAGCAAGAGAGCTCCACCCCTATATTCTGGGTGCTCCTTTTTCATGTTCGTGTGATCCTGTTGGTGTGCCGTTGATTGATCGTGGGTGAACGACTACGTTTTACAACACGTTATCAGCACAAGCTTCTACCAGGGCTGATAGTGATCGTCTACCTGCGACAATTGACACTGCACCGATTTTCATCCTGCTACACGCGATCATCCTGCATCAAGCCCTAAAAAAATTGGCCCTGAAGGCTGCATGGCGTAGTTCTGCGCCGCCTTCGCCGCTGTCGCCTCGGCCTCCGCACGCTCGCCATCACCTCAACTTCTCGGCTTCCGCGCCAGTCGACGACTCGCCCGAGGCTGTTGTCGCGCCCGCTACCATGACTCCAGATGCGGTTGAGCTGGCCACCATTGCGCCCATGACTCTGACGGCCGTGAGACTGCAGCTCACTCGCCGCCAGTCGCCGTCACCCTGTGCGCTATGTGAACTTCCGCATGCATCGCCGTGCCCGTGGCAGCTCGCCCATGGCCGCCACGCAAGAGGTCGATGCGCCCTTGCCCACCGCGCCTGAGGCCACGACCGCTCTTTTGTCTCCTGCATCGGTGACTGCCGCCCCAGTAGCGCCTCTTTGCAAAGTGCACCTGTGCCCATGGCCGTGGTAGTGGTCTGTGCTTGCGAGGAGGAGACGGCGTGCTCGCCCACGAGACTCTCCATCGGCATCCATTACTAGAAAAACGGCGAACCTCCCGCTTCTGTCTGGCCAGCAGTGCCTGTGGTGCTACGCCCGAAGCGAAGCACGCATAAAGAATCGCCACCGGTGGTGCTCCATTTTTCCTCACCCGCAGCGCCATCTCAAATCCACGCTAATATGGCTTCGCGCCCAAAGCGCCGCCCTGAATCTGTGCCGAAACGGCTCTGCGTTTGTCGGCCTCGTGCCCGCTTCACCGCATCATCTTTGCGCCGACCTAGTTTTTCCTTCTGCGTGTTTAATGGCGGCGGTGGCGAAAATGCTAGGGTTTTGGACCCTGCGCCTCGCGCTCTACCCGCAGGCCGGAGCACAGCCCGGAACACGCCTCACGCAGGCTGCCGCGAACGGGCTGTCGCCCCCATGGGCCACCGCATTTTCTAGCCGAGTGGGCTTTCATGTCCTTAGGCCAATATAGCCTGATGGGCTGGTAGCCCAGATCATGACAAGAAAAAAAATGTTATTAAAATTTGAAAATTGCTAATAAAATCTAGATTTTAGATTTTCTAGGTATATGGGCTTCCATAAAATTTTGATAAAATAATATTTAGTACACATTGAGAGTTTCATTCTCTGGGTTTATTTTCTAGCTTTATGACATGTTTAATATGTGACGAAATTTATATTTTATTATTTAAGTAATTCTGAAAACTGCTTGAAAATTAAGAGAAAATGCTAGAAAATTATGGAAAAAGATGTATGACCCATTGCTATGTGTCATGTTGCTAGATTAATTTTCTTAGCATGTATTTCATGTTAATATATGCTGGACATATTATTGACATATTATTTCCTGTTATTCGGTAATTCTGAAAATTGCTTAATAATTAGCAGAAATCATGAAAGATGCTAGGAAAATTTGTGATGATTATCTACTGAATAGATATAAACCAAACTTTACTAATTCAATAATAAGCATTCAAAATAATATTTTACCTAAAGTAAAATCCCTGTTTTGCTCGCATATAGGATATGTCCGACATCGCAAAGAAAGAATTTGCTGAGCTTACCCTGAATGGCAGCAACTATCTCACTTGGGCAATGGATGCAAAGATCAACTTGACAGCCCGATCACTTGGAGCTACAATTTCCCAGCCTGAAGCTGGTACCCCTGCTCTCCCTGAAGCCGCTAAATGCGCTGCTTTGCACTTCCTGAGGCACCATCTCCATGCGGACCTGAAGGCCGAATATTTGATGGAGGACCCACTGGCTCTATGGAATTCTCTGAAGGAACGATATAACTAGCAAAGATCCGTTCTATTGCTAGAAGAACAACGGGAATGGACCCTCCTACGCTTTCAAGATTTTAAGTCAGTGGCAGCATACAACTCTACCATGCACAAGATTGTTGCCAAACTAGCATTCTGTGACCAGAAGATTACAGAAGCTGAAAAGATTGACAAGATATTGTGCACATTCCACCCCAATATGAGCATACTGCAGCAACAATATCGCCATGCAAAGTACCAAAAGTACTCTGAGCTAATATGCATTTTGCTAGAAGCAGAAAAGCACGATGAACTTCTAATGAAGAATCATCAAGTCCTACCTAGTGGGAGTCATGCATTGCCTGAAGCACATGCAAATGCTTAGCAGGCTAGCAATAGCCGAGGCCACAGAAAGGGCCAAAGAGAGAAAGGGGATAAATGGGAGAATGACAAAAATCATAAAGGAAGAGGTAAATACCAGTGGAAAACAAAAGAAAATGGATCAGGTCGCTTCCAGAAGAAAGGACCAACAAATAAAGCAAATGATCCTAAACAACCATGTTTTAGGTTTGGATGTACTGATCATTGGTCATGTACATGCCGCACCCCAAAGCATTTGGTAGAACTTTATATGAAATCCACTGGGAGATTCCAGAAGAATCAAGGGAATAAGGCAGAGGCACATTTCATTACTCAACCTGTTGTTGACAATGGAATGGAATTAGATGATGATCAAATCTCCGACCCCACAGAAGAATTCAAAAGGGGCCTTCTTGGATATGGTGATATTCCCATGGAAGAGGATGATCTTTTTGGGGATGAGCTAAAAGAATTCCAGAAGAATAAAGATAAATCCCAGGAAGATGATATAAATGATTTGTATGGAGACATGCAGTAGTCTCCCAGTCTTTATTTTTAGAATCGATGTCACATTATCCTTTTTAGAGTCTCCTTAAGAGTCTCTTTTATCAGTTTAGTTTTAGTGTTCCTGAATGAACAATGGTCTACGCTCCTGTTGAGCGATTATCGGTCAAATTCAATAAAGTGTAATTTTTCAGGAAATTTATTTAATCATGCTATGATTGTTCTATATTATTTGTTCCTGTTGTAACAAATGTTTGATTGTTTTTATATCTTTAATATAGAACACTTGTATAATCCAATGGCGAAGGAGGAAATCTGTCTTGTAGACAGTTGCACGACAAATACAATTCTCAGGGAAACTAAATATTTTCAGACATTGATTAAGAAAAATGGAAATATTATGACCATCGCTGGAAGTGTGCTCTCATTGTTGGCACCGGAAGAGCCATCATAGTTCTCCCTATGGGCACTCGCATAATTATAAAGAATGCCCTATTATACCCAGAGTCCAGTCGCACTCTTCTAAGTTTCAAAGACATCCGTCTAAATGGTTTCCACATAGACACTGAAAATGAGGATGGTACAGAATACCTACTCATGACTAAGTTTGACAGGTGTAATAAACGTGTGGTCAAAAAACTTCCTTTCTTCTCCTCCGGATTATATTACTCATATATAAAACCTGAAGTTTATGTTGCAATGAAGACTATAGTTAAAACCCCAGAAATATTTAAGATCTAGCATGATCGTCTGGGTCATCCTGGGTTGAATATGATGAGAAGAATAATAAATAATTATGCTGACCATGACATAAAAACTATAGTCTTTCCTAAACCTGAAGCTTTTATATGCCCTGCTTGTGCTAAGGAAAGCTGGTAGTGCGACCCTCTCATCTCAAAGTTAGGGAAGAATCACTGAATTTCCTGGAGAGAATTCAAGGTGATATCTGTGGACCAATTCAGCCCCTCTCGGGCCCCTTTAGATATTTTGTGGTTCTAATAGATGCTTCTACTAGATGGTCCCATGTATGTCTCTTATCTACTAGGTGTTAGTGCTATGCCCTTGAGGCAATCATTTAGATGATTGTAACATGACTATGTTTATGAATAATAATATGATTATTGGTCCAATGAATGTATATCATTGTATTGATCAACAAGTATGTGACTTGCTTATGAAGCTCTTTACTTATTGATATAATTCGATAAATATCTCTGATCGGATATCATCGTATAGGACAACGATGAATAGATCAGCACATGTAGTGATCGATGATCATGCTTCATAGATCATGGGATATAGAGATATCATCTATACATTGTGGACGCATGTTGAAAAACATGGGTTAGATAGACCCGCAATTGGACACTGCGAGAATGTTTCATTCTTATGTGTCATCAGTGTATCTCATACCTAGTAGATGTATGATCCTTAGACCTGAGATTGTCATATTCCCTACATGTGTAATAGTTTTCCTTGGGGCTATCAAACACTACTTCCTAACCGGATAGTTATAAAGGTAGCTTTCATGTTTACTATGAAACGTGCGAGGGAAGTGAGCAAATCAAGGTGGAATTTGCCACCCAATGAAACGGAGATATATGAGAAGGCCACTCGTGTGATATGATTAAGGAAGTGCATGGCCATGCCGTGATTGAGGAGTCAATCACAACTTATTAATATATCACGATACGAGAGATGGATTGAATCATCAAAGGATGACATACTTCTCGCCTTGAGTTTAATCTTCATATACTTGGCAAAGGGATTATTACATGAGTACTTTTGATAGGTTCTGTCCGATTTGATCATAGTATGTTTGGGAGTTGGCATACTTTGCAAGGAGCCGCTACCAACTATTGGATTGAAAAGGAGTTTTTCGAATCTATGTCCAAACGTACGTGAACCTGCAGGGTCACACACTTAATGGGCTGGGATGCATTAATTTGGATTGGATCCATAATTAATGGACATCGTGGGTTTAGTACTGATGATGGGCCTTGGTTTAGGTTTCATCTCGTGGCTATATAAGGAGGGGAGGAGGGTGGGCGCAGGTGTGCTTTCCCACGGTTTAGAAGTGATTCACCAAACCCTAGCCTCCTCTTCTCGTTGCCTCGCCGAGCGACTGTGTGCTTGCACACGACGCACGCGGCGTTCCATCCCTGGACGTGTGGACTACTGCGGTGACGCTGCTGCGACTGCGGCATGGGAGGACGATCCACTGAGAGGCGAGGACGATCCGCTCCATCGACGCAATGACTGCGGCGAGGACGATCCACTACATCGACGCGTGAAGGATTCCGCAACTGCGCGTCTAGTGGTAATCTTATCTGTGATCCCCTTCTTGCGAGTAGCTTTCTGGTTACGCGGTAGATTTTGTTTTGTGCTAGTGTAGCATATCGCGTTCCTCTTCACTAGGAACCATGCGTTTGCTAAATTAATCGCCCAAATTATTAAATTGAGAGCCTCCTTTCCAAAAGAACGGATTAAGTCCATTCGCATGGATAATGCTGACGAGTTTACCTCAAAAGCATTTAATGATTATTGCATGGCTCTGGGCATTAATGTAGAGCACTCTGTACCCCATGTCCACACACAAAATGGCCTTGCGGAGTCATTAATTAAGAGAGTAAAGCTCATTGCTAGGCCGCTTTTGCAGAATTTTAGGTTACTCACCAGCTGTTGGGGCCATGCAGTGCTGCACGCTGCATTATTAATTCAACTCAGACCAACTGTATACCATGAAACTTCCCCCTTGCAGCTAGTGCATGGGAAAGAACCAAGCATTTCCCATCTGCGAAAATTTGGCTGTGCTGTATACGTGTCAATCTCTCCACCTCAGCGTACCACCATGGGTCCTCACCGGAAGTTGGGGATCTATGTAGGATATGAATCTTCATCAATTATTAAATACCTAGAGCCTATGACAGAGGATCTGTACACGACTCGGTACGTTGATTGTATTTTTGATGAGGACAATTTCTCGCAATTAGGGGGAGATAAGTACCACATTGAAGAATGCCGGAAAATAGATTGGAATGCCACTGGCATTCAGTCCTTAGACCCACACACTAAAGAAGCCAAACTTGAAGTTTGGAGGAAATAAGTCTGCAACAAATAGCTGATAATCTGCCAGATGCCATCACAGATCATAAGAGAGTGACAAAATCTCATATACCTGCAGTAAATGCACCTGAAAGAGTGGAAATACCCCCATATGGTTATTGAACCCACTCTTTCCCCTCATGACAAAAAGAGGGGGAGGCCTCCAGGTGCACGGGACTCGGTTCCGCGGAGACGTCTACAGAAACGGAGAACCGAACAAGTGAGATCACTACCTGAGATAGTTGAAGAAGCTCAACCTGATGTTGAGAAAATCCCTGAAGTGAGCCATCCTGAAGATGGGAATCCCAGTGAATATTTGCGCGCACTGTCGATAATCGAGAAGTCGAACACCGGACCGTCGTTGTGGGAAATCACAACGAGCTGGAAGAAATGAATGAAGACATATCCACCAATTATGTGGATTCAGGAGAATTATATAAAAGAAAGACTACAATTGTCGACATTTATTTCGCCTCTAAAATTGCTAAAACTCTTGAACTGGATCCAGAACCAACGTCCATGGCAGAGTACCAGAAGCGCTCAGATTGGGTCAAATGGAAAGAAGCAATTGAGGCAGAATTGCGCTCGCTTAATAAAAGGAAAGTATTCGGTCCTGTTGACCGAACACCTCCTAAAGTGTTCCCTGTAGGATCAAAATGGGTTTTCATCCGGAAGAGAAATGAAACAACCAGATGGTGAGATATAAAGCGAGGCTTGTAGCACAAGGGTTCACGCAGAGACCCGGCATCGATTACGATGAAACCTATTCTCCTATAATGAGTGGAATAACGTTTCGATATTTAATATCAATGGCAGCTGGCTTAAATTTAAAAATGCAGTTGATGGATGTAGTGACCGCATATTTATATGGGTCACTGGATACGGACATTTATATGAGAGTCCCTGAAGGAGTCAAAGTTCTGGATCCTAATAATCGCAATATGTATAGCGTCAAACTGCAGAGATCGCTATACGGGTTAAAACAGTCGTGGAGAATGTGGTATAACCGGCTGAGTGAGTTCCTCCTGAAGAAGGGATACTCTAATAATGATGATTGTCCCTGTGTGTTCATAAAGAAATCCTAGAATGGATTCTGTATCATCTCAGTATATGTCGATGATCTGAATATCATCGGAACCACAGAGGAGATAAAGGAAGCAAGTGCTTACCCCACGATGGAGTTTGAGAGGAAATATTTGGGTAAAACCAAATTTTGCTTAGGCCTGCAGCTAGAGCATTTCCCAGAAGGAGTCCCTGTACACTAGTCTTCCTATACCCAGAAGGTATTGGAAAGGTTTAATATGGATAAATTGCATCCTTTAAAAACACCCATGGTCATGAGATCCCTTGAAGTGGATAAAGACCCTTTCAAACCAAAGATAGAAAATGAGGAAGTCTTAGGACCTGAATTTCCATATCTAAGTGCCATTGGAGCGTTTATGTTCTCGCGAATTACACAAGGCCTGATATTGCATTCGCTGTGAATTTGCTAGCAAGACATAGTGCAGCCCCAACCAGAAGACATTGGGCTGGTGTCAAGACTTTACTTAGATACCTCCAAGGTACTCAAGATCTTGGATTATTTTTTCAGAAGAACCAAGACTTAACCATGGTGGGATACACGGATGCTGGCTATCTGTCTGATCCCCACAGTGCCAAATCACAGACTAGTTTTGTATTTCTCTGCGGTGGTGCAGCCGTTTCTTGGCGGTCTTGTAAACAGACTTTGGTGGCTACTTCTACCAACCACTCAGAAATCATAGCTCTGTATGAAGCCTCACATGAATGTGTTTGGCTACGACGTGTGATTAACCACATCCAGAAGTCATGTGGCCTTAAAACCGTCGATACCCCCACAATTATCTATGAAGATAATACTGCCTGTGCTGCACAAATGCAATTGGGTTATGTAAAGAGTAATATCACGAAGCATATTGCTCCTAAGTTATTCTATCCTCACGAACTCCAGAAGAACAGTGAGATAAAGATATTGCAAACTAAGTCATGTGAAAATCTTGCAGATTTATTCACTAAATCCTTGCCTAAATCCACATTTCAAAGATGTGTTAAAGGCATTGGAATGAGAAGACTTAGAGATATGCAAAGTTCAGGGAAAGTAAATCCTTGAACCATAACCCTTATTGAGATACTGATATAAATCTAGAAGATTATAAATTGTACTCTTTTTCCTTTAGTGAGTTTTTCTAAAGTTTTCTCACATGAAGGTTTTTAACGAGGCAACTAGTGCAACATAAAGTGCGAGTGCAATGTACTCTTTTCTCCATCTCCTTTTTCCCACTGGGTTTTTGAGTGGAGTTTTTAACGAGACATGTGCATTACGTGGTATTAGCATAAGGGGGAGTTTTATGAGATAAAATTTCTATAACCGATTCGGTTACCATCTATCTCTTATTTATGGGCGAATCCGAACTCATCTCTTACGCTTTCCACTATATATTGGGCTTCCCCCATGTAAAAGATGAATCAAAAAAAGCAAGAGAGCTCCACCCCTATATTTTGTGTGCTCCTTTTTCATGTCCGTGTGATCCTGTTGGTGTGCCGTTGATTGATCGTGGGTGAACGACTACATTTTACAATAGTAGTCATCCGGGCGATGGTGCCGAGTAAAAAAATCTGACGTGGAATGAGTCCTACTCATCGTTAGCTTGCTTAGTGTAGACCTTGAGATTTTTGTATCCTTTTCGTTGCTATGAGATTGCGCGTGTAGACAAGGCAAGGAAATGCTGGTGCCGAGTGTTTCAGGTTACCCAAATGGTTTGTTTGTTCGTTTCTGACCATGCGTGTTGTAATCCAGCTAATTTATACACCTGAGATGATCAGATGAATTGTATATTGTGCTAGACAACACAATTTGATTAGATTTGATTAACGTGTAGAGGTTTTGTTTCGATGTACCATGAATGGATGAATGAATACATTAGTTTGGAGATGGATCAATTGCCTTACGACAACAAACTCAATTCAGTGATATTATTGGAGATGCATAGCGCTTTCTGAATATTTCAACATCACAAACACAATTGTCATTGTTCGTTCTTGAAGCATTTTGCGCTCCTACTTTCCTCTTCAAGTCACAGGAATTAACTTGACTTCGGTCATGATTGTGCCTTCCCTCGTATATATGTGGTTGTTACAAATGACCCCACTGAATCATCCGACAACACTGGACCGTACTTGCGCTTGCATCTTGCATCTTGCATCTTGCTGTGCTACATCTGTAGTAACTCCTGCATATATTCAACGACGACCACAGCTATGTTAATTCCATACCAAGAACTACAAGGATATGAATATACTGCTTTTTTGCTTAATAATTCATAGTTTTGTTCTGATACTACATCTGATGCACATTATAAGACATTTAACCACTTGACACACAAAACTATAGCACGTAGCACCTAACAATTGTCTCCCAGAAAACGAAAGGGGTATGAATTCAAGGAGGCGACAATTATGTTGAAGGATTTCAGGCATAGTGAGACTACACAAATATTACCTTTGAAATGAATTTCCCTTTACAGCCTTCTGACCTTACTTGCGCCAATGGAATGCATCCCCACATAGTCCACATTCTGTACAAGATTCGAGAGCAGGCCTAGGCTCTGCTAGAAATAATCTTGTTGTATTAGTTTTGCATGCAGGGAGTTGGCGTCGATGAAGAGAGTCTATCCAGTTGAATCATGCATGCATAGAGTAGTTATCAGTGCATCCGTGGATTGGTAGTTAGTTAGTTAAAGTTACTTTTGCATGTAGTCAGTTTGTTAGTTAAGCTTGGCATGTAGATGTGCATTAGATGGGTTGGTTAGTTAGATAAGCATGAGTCATTGGCTCCGTGAGCTAAAGAGCCAGGTTGTTATTTTTTTATGTCTATTTATTCGGTTGTGTCCAGTGCATGGATATAATGAGATAGAGAAGGAAAATTTGCTAAGCAGTTGCGGCACAACAAAAAAAACCAATGTGTTCCTTCTCCCTTAAACACGTGAGTGCATGTGTGTTCCAACAGGCTCAACATAAGCTGTTCGGCCACTAGTTATACTTGTTTGCTTGTCCTTAGTGCTGAAATGGCAAATATTAAATGATGAAGAATTGGATTACTTGGATCAAACAGATTTAGTAACTTAAATGGGCACAAACAGCGACAAGTGGCATGGTTATTACGGCGCCCCGACGAGGCGAGTCACCTTCGGGGAGCCTGAACTACCTAGGCGTCAGTTAGGCGACCAAACTGTATGTGTAGCAGCAGCCAAGTATCAATATTGTAACATTCCATTTTTGAGCTTTTTTAAAAATCTTGGTAAATTTAAAAAAAAAATAGCGCTAGCAAATTATTTGAATCAAAAGTATAAGCTTAAATGAATTCAAAATAATTTATCCGGGTTCCAAATGCTTAAAAGTAATTTTTGAGATTTTTCTTGGATTTTTCCTAATTTATTTGCTATTTAATTTGGCTTTTCTTATTTTTCTGGAATTTTCTAGAAAGAAAAATCTTTTCTTTTTCTTTTTCCCATGCAAGACGTTTTCCTTCCGCCGGCCCGTTCTCTGCGCCGTCGGCCCGGTCCTTTTCTCGCCTGCGCAGCCCATCTCCTCTCCCCACCGCTCGGCCCATCTCTCTCTCCCGGACCACTCCACTGCTCCCTCTCCCGGCCCAGCCTGCACGGTGAAAGCATCTAGGCCCCTAATTCGATTTGATTTTGGTAATTAATGACAAGTGTAGTTAAAGGACTAAAATTTTCGTTGTGAGCATTTTTGAGAATAGGTTGGTCCAAATCTCGACGAACATGGAAGCATGAAATTGGTGAAAAAGAAAAACAAACGTCGAAGACAAGATGACTGATATAAAAGTTAAGGATTTTTCATAGCTTTTGCCGATCTGGGAGTTGAAAAAAAAAGATCGGATTGCTTGATTAGGCGCCGTACTATTAAGATGGGTTATTGCCACTCGTTCGATGTCGAAAAATATTTAGGGGCTCAATACTTATGCATTTAGACAAATTATGTGGGTTGAGTATAAAGAAATATCCTTTGTGAAGAAAAGAGATAAAAATGCAGCCTATGGGTAGAGTTGGCCGGTATGACTGGACCCTCTCTAGTCATACCGGCCATCAGTGTGACCAGAGTCTACCCGATGTGCAAATTACAGAACGGGGTGCATTTGACATATAAGGGGCCGGTATGAACGGATCCCCTCTGGTCATACCGGCCGTGGAGCGGTCTGTTTTTTTCCAAAATAGATGGAATCGGTGCCTGAGTGAGCGGTATGACTGGGGACCCTCCGGTCATACCGGTGAGCGGTATGATCGGACCATCTCCGGTCAAACCGTCCATGTGACCAATAGTTGTAGCGACCGTTGGCTACCGAGGGACGGCTATACCGGCCCAAGGGCAGTATGACCGGCCTCTCAGGACAATTTTGATCAACTTTTGGCCAACGGTTATATTTGGTTGGTGGGGGTTACAAACCCCCCTACCTGCTTTCTAGAGGTAATTTTGGACCTCATTGATCATCCTTGAGCTCTAGATAGTCTCCTACTCATTTGTGTGCATTAAATTCTAATTTTGTGAGAGTTAGGAGCAAAATTGAGTAGTGCATTTAGTGTTGAGGCTCTTGACACTCAATTCGACCTCAAGCAAGCGTCAACACCTATTACTCTTGGAGGTTTCCGCCTCCTAGACGGCTTGGAGGTGTGTGGCATCGGTGATCTTCTCAAAGAAGCTTGTGAGAAGGCTCGATCGATTGTGAAGGCAAGGAGCTCACCTAACCGAAGTGGTGAAGAGCTACCACGATTGATCGAGGAAAGCTCAAGCGGGTGGAGCCGGCTTAAAGTTGTTCAAGTCACCTCAACGTGGAGTAGGGGAGACCGGCAAGTCTCCAAGACCACGAGATAAAAAATTCTGTCTCTCATTCTCTTGTGACTTGCTTTTATAATTCGTGTGCTAGGTTTACAACTCTAGTAATTTAAGCATATTATTGATAGTTAGAATTCCTTATTGCTCAATCTTGACTAGCTAGAGTACTTTGTGATCACTAGAGAATATAGTTGTTATTAGCAATTATTGTCATTGTAATTTAGTGATTTTATTAATTGCAAATTAGAACCGAAAAAATTTAGAAACCTCCTATTCACCCCCCTATAGTCGGTTATCCTTGATCCTACACGCGGCCTGTTTCCACGCCACGCCCGCTGACGCGCGGGGCACGCCCATCAACCGCTCGCCCTTCGTCCCACGTCGTCGCCGCCATTGCACCCGTTTTCGCGCCCACCGCCTTGCCCTCTCGTCTTTTGTGCTTCGTCGCTTTCGCCGCTTGAGCTCATCTCTTGCGCCGGCGTCCCGAGAAGCTTCTCCGCCGCCGTCCATCCCCGTCGGTAAGCCTCCGCCAAGCTCGTTGGTTCCGCTGAATTGCCCTTGTCACCCTCTCTCCTTTGCCCTACACCTCGCCCCCGATCCGTCGCGGTTTCGCCCCGGCCGTCACCTTCTTCTCTCACTTCGGTGGCCGCTACGCCGTTGCACCACCGTTGAGTTTGCTGCCGCCGCTCCGTCGCGTCTCAGCCGTCCGATTTGCCTTGACCGTCGGATGCGCGCCCCGCGGAGGAACCCGATCGAGCCGCGTCGGCCTCTTCGCTGCATCAGCCATGCCACGTCGGCAGCCATGTGGCCCAACCATGTCATCCCTAGCCGCCGTGTGGTGTCAACATCAGCGTGGTTTGCCACGTCAACGCAAAATCCCTCGGTGGACGCAGTCCACCGTGAGCCGTTTCGCTGACACGTGGGCCCCACGTGCCAGTCGGATTTTCTCTTCGTTTTCCATTATCTAGAAAATCCAGAATTTCCAGCCAATCACGTCTTGCCAAGTGTCATTCTTTTCATTATCTATAATTTTTTAGCCAAGAATCTTCGAGGAGCCCGTTCTCCCTCGTTCGAGCTTCGATTCCAGTCATTCAAATTTCTAAATTCATCTAAATTCATGATCTCTCTTCCAGTACCTTCAATTTTTTAATTTTGTTTGAATTTGTTTTATTTATTTGTTCTCGTTTCACGTGTAGACGACGCAGTCGAAGCCTCGTCGAACCAACAGTCGGAGGTAGATCCAGCAGGGGCAACGAAGGCAAGTCTTCCTTGAACATGTTGATCCCAAATTTTATGAAATGCTTATGCTGTTTTAAATTATGAAATTTACTTTAAATGTGGTGTTAAGGTTTAGTTAAATTCCAGATTTGTTTTACACTCATTGACATTAATCATGACGAACCTTTGTCACCCTAGATGATACTAGCTATTTTATTTGGTGATAACCAATAGTGTAGCATGAGACGATAGATTTGCTTAGTGACGAATACTTATAACAGGGGTACCCCAACGGTCCGAAGTGACGAGCCGGCGGCCTCAAGCACAGCTCAAGCCCAACAGGCCGCTCCCAGCCCGCTACCGACCGAAGCACCTGCAAGGCCACACAAGACACCCCTTCCCGACCGATCGAGGGAAGTGTCTCCGACTGCTGTGGCTCCCGACCCCGCCATGAGACGAGACCCCGGCCCGACCAAGCGGGGCTCCCGACCCTTGGCGGACGGATCCCCGACCGATCAAACCAAGGTAACATCCGCCAAGGGCCGCGTGTCGGCCCCCACCACCTATGACCACGCACCCACTAACGGGTCAATCGAAATGACTATACAAGGGCGGTGGCCCTTCCCAAGAGGGTTTAATGATCGCCGAGTCATGCTCCCACCCCATCACCGGCCACATACAAGACGAAGACACGCCTCCCGAGGCAACGCCACGCCATGCGCAGCAACGCCAACACTCGTAAGGTTCGTAGAGGGCGTGTACGCCGCTTCGGGAAATACCTAACCGCTCGCCAACTAGGCTACCAACCCAAAGCATGGGCAAGACGGGTGGTGATCGGCCACAGAACGAAGGACCGAAGCTCCTAGTGTAGGTCACCTCGTCCTCTCCCAACTCTCGATGTAACCTGCCCCTTCCTTCCGTATAAAAGGAGGCAGGAACCCCCGTAGGAGGGGGATCGAACCCATCTCGCTAAGCCATTAGCACTCTCGCTTGTAAACTTTGTGCACCATCTCAGATCAAGGGAATACAACGCCACCACACGAACTGGAGTAGGGACCTTCGGCCCGAACCATTATATATCTTGGACTTCTGAGTCTAACCATTCAGGGAGTGGAACGCGCGGCCCCTTAGACTTACAAATTTACTTGCCGGTGCTCGAAACACCGACAGTTGGCGCGCCAGGTAGGGGGCTTCGCGCGTCTTCGTCACCATCTCTGGATTCCGCTTGCCTCCCTGATGGCATTTTCCACCCGCGACGGCATGATCGCTGGGAGCCGATCCGCCGGCCTCAACTTTGCCGCCACCTCGGCGGAGGGCTTACGCTCATCCCGCCGCCATCGAGGCCAGCGCCACGAAGCTCGGGCGCCATCTCCGGCGACTTCGCTAAGCTCCGGCTTGGGGCGCCCCTGCGAGTCCCAAAGCCGAGCCCGGGAGCGCTCCACCACGCTCGGGCGAAGCTCCGTGGGCGGGCGGTGACCGTGTCACCTCCCGCAGCTCACAACTTGTGGCGATGGTCGGCTACATGCCGCCTCTATTCACGAGCCTTTGGAAGACTCTTCCACCATGACTCACCCGACACGGAGTACCCGCATGAGCAGCACTCTCGCGAGTGCAACATGGCGTACAATCGATTAACCATAACCCAGCGGCTACGGGCCCCCATCCGCGTATTAAGGCCCGGGAGGAGGAATACCCAAGGAAGCGTCTTGAACGCGCTCAAGCTCGCCGCGCCGAACTCCAGCCGACAGCCAAGAGCCGGATAAGCGGCGGTCGAGCTCGACCGGCTCCAAAGCTAACACCGAGCAGATGAGCCCGAGACTCCAAAGCAGTGCTCGCGGCGACGCGCGACGCGCGTGATGTACACCACAAGCTGGCGGAAGAATCCGACGGCCCTCAGTTCTTCCCCATGCAAGCCAGAACGTGGCCGCGGCTGCGATGCTGCTTCGAGGCCTTCCGGAGCCGGCCGACCCGGAGGCCAAAGCCACGTACCAGAACCTCCGGGGGCTGGTGGAGCGTGCGGCCGTGCAACACATGCCGCCTCCGGCCCTACCGCCCGGCGCCACCTCGCCACCAGCCCGCATGCCGCCGCTTTACTGGTCCGCCAAGGCGGCGCCACACCACGAACCACCTCAGCCTCGCGCACTCGGCGCCGCCTCGGCGACGCTTACGACATTCGCGCCACCTCGAGGCGCGGAGAAAGGCGGCGAGGAGGCCGCCCACTCACGTATTGTGGACGGCGGGCGCCACCGCCGCAGCCTTCAAGCCCCGATGGTCCCGGACCACGGGCTTTACGCTAGGGATCCGCCAGCGGATTTCCGCCGATTCCGGCGCCACCAACATCGCTAAGTACATCGGGCCACGAACCTGTGTGTCCGCTTGAAGACTACGGCTCGCATGCCGGGCGGGAGCGACGGATGATCTCTTCATCATCAAGTACCTCCCATCTACCTTGCGGACTCGCCCGAGCTTGGCTCAGTACTTGCCCGCCAAAACCATCAGAACTCGGGCCGACTTGAAGACCCTCTTCATCGGCAACTTCCGTGGCACTTACAAGCGCCCCGCAACTCCTCGACTCGAAGGGCTGCAAGCGGCAGCCTGGGAAACCTCCGGATTACATCCGCGGTTTTCCGCCATGCAACGAGCTCCCGACATCTCCGACGCCGATGTCGTGGGAGCATTCATCTACGGCACCTCCCGCAAGGCCACGTGCACAAGCCGGGCCGCCTCAAGCCCAGACCAGAAGGAGCTCGACATCGCCACCAACCACGCCTCGGCGAGGAGGAGGTGGGGCTATCTTCGAAGGAGGAAAGGCCCAAGAAGAGCCGGCGTCCGAATCGGATCCTTCCGACCGCTCGACAAGTTTAAAGCGGCATGGAAAACAGATCCGCGAGTCCCAAGTGGTCGCCATCGCCGACCGCCCTACCAAGCGGCGAGTACGACCGACCGCCGCTACCGACCACTTCGAAAAATTGATGGACGGCCGCGTTCGAACCACGGGTTCCCGTCAAACATAAGTACCGGATCGAAGTCTCCGAGACGCTTCTTCCTACGCCCCACGACGCCGCGGGGCAAAGGAAAGAAGCCGGCCACGGCCCCACGGGCCGTGGAGAAAAAGGCGGACGACGAGTTCCCCGAACCCGACGGCCGCCTCATGATCTTTGGCGATCGGCGTGCTACCGACAAGCGCCGGCTCAAACTCGCCTACCGTGAGGTCCACACTGCCTCACTAGCCGTCCCTCAATACCTCCGGTGGTCAGAGTTCCCGGTCACCTTCGATCGGGTTGATCACCCCGACCACATCCCCCAACCAAGAAGATACCCGCGTAGTCGACCCCATTGCGGGAAGAAGCGCCACCAAGGTGCTCATGGATGGCGGCAGCGCCTCAACATCCTCTACGTGAGACGCCGACGCCATGGGGATTCTCGCCGAGTCTCCGACCGAGCAAGGCTCCTTTCCACGGCGTCATCCCCGCCAAGAGCCCATCCGCCGGGCAGTCAACCGCCTGTCACCTTTGGGGAACCGGGAATTTCCACACCGAGACCTCACTTTGAGGTTGTGGATTTCCGGCCCTATCACGCTATCTCGGGAGGCCATGCTACGCCAAGTTCATGGCGCCCCTCCCACGCTTACCTCAAGTCAAGATGCCCGGACCACGAGGAGTCATCACCGTGGCATCGCTCTTTCCAGCTTGCCTACAATCGCGAAGCGAGGCGGTTAGAGCTTGCCTCGGCGATCATCGCGTCGCCGAGCTCGACAACCTCGTGAGGGAAGCCTCCGAGTCCGCCCCGAGTCCAAAGAAGTCGGGGCGGGATCCTTCAAGTCCGCCGAGGACACGAAGAAGGTCGTGGTCGATCCTCGCTATCCGACCAAGACCGTGCGGGTGAGCCACGCCCCGCCAAATAGGAAAGCGCTCGCCGGCTTCCTCCGCGCCAACAAAGACGCTTCGCATGGAGGTCCTCCGACATGCCAGAATCCCAAGGAAGTCGCCGAGCACTCCTTGAGCATCCGACTGTGCTCAAAGCCGGCCGCCAACGTCGCGCCGCTCGACGAGGAGAGGCGCAGATCATAGGGAGGAGATCGCCAAGCTTTTGGTCTGCAGGTTTATAAAGAGGTGCGCCACCCCGAGTGGCTAGCCAACCTCAGACTTGTAAAAGAAAATGGGCAATGGAGAATGTGTGTAGACTATAAGAGTCTCAACAAAGCGTGTCCCAAAGACCCGTTCCCCTTGCCCCGCATCGACCAAGTCATCGACTCCACCGCGGGGTGCGAGTCTCTTTCCTTTCTGGATGCCTACTCAGGCTACCACCAGATAGTGTTGAAGGAGTCCGACCAGCTCGTGACTTCCTTCATCACGCCGCTCGCCTGCTCGCACGCTACAATGCCGCTCGCCTAAAGAACGCGGGCGCTACATACCAGCGATGTATGCAAACGTGCTTCAACAAACAAATCGGCCGCAACGTTGAGGCGTACGTTGACGACATCGTCGTGAAGACCAAGAATGCGCACGACCTTATTGCCGACCTGGAAGAAACTTTTGCGAATCTTCGACGGTTCCGTATAAAGCTCAACCCCGAGAAATGCGTCTTCGGAGTCCCCAAAGGGAAGCTGCTCGGCTTCATCGTCTCCGAGCGAGGTATCGAGGCCAATCAGGGGAAGATCTCGGCGATCGCAAGGATGGGCCCGGTTCCTAACCTCAAAGGGGTCCAGAGGCTAACAGGGTGCCTTGCCACCTTGGGCCGTTTCGTATCTCGCCTTGGCGAGCGCGGAATGCCGCTCTACAGGCTGATCAAGAAATCCGACCGCTTCAGCTGGACCCAGGAGGCTCAGGAAGCCCTCACCCGCCAGAAGGCCTTCCTATCCTCACCTCCGGTCCTGGTCGCCCCGGCACCAGGCGAACCGCTGCTCCTCTACATCGCCGCCACTGCTCAAGTCGTCAGTGCGGCTCTTGTGGTGGAACGAGCGGAGGAAGGCCGCGAACTCAAGGTGCAACGGCCAGTCTACTTCATCAGGTTCTTTCCAAGTCCAAGGCTCGCACTGCAGTGCGTAGCCGCTTCACGCGTGCTCATCGCCAAGAGAAAGCTCGCCCATTACTTCGACCAAAGACGCCATCACCCGTGGTGACCGCGTCGCCTCGCCGGCGAGATCGCCCACAATCGCGACGCCTCGGGAAGGATAGCCAAGCGGGCGCTCGAACTCGAGGCCACGGCATAACATACGTCCCTGACAACGATCAAGTCGCAGCCTCGCCGACTTCGCTGCCGAGTGGACCGAAGCCCAGCGCCACCGTAATCGAAGACCCCGAGCATCGACAATGCACTTTGATGGGTCCTACACCAAGAACGGCGCAGCGCGGAGTCGCCATCATTTCCCACTCGAGAACGGACTTCAATACGCCATCGAGTTGCTCTTCGACGCGACCAACAACATCGCCGAGCACGAGGCTCGCCAACGGTCTCCGGATCGCCGCCGACCTCGGTGCTCGCCGACTTTACGTCCGCTGGGACTCCAAGCTTGTCGTCGACTGTGTCATGAAGGCTTCGAGCCCGAGACGCCCGTATGGTCGCGCATCGTCGGAAGTGCGCAAGCTCGAGGAGCGGTTCAAGGGTTTCGAGCTCCACCACAGCTACAGACGCTACAACGGTGAGGCCGACATCTAGCCAATCTTGCCTCCAGAGAGGGCCGGCCCCACGGGATCTTCGTCTGCGACCTCCCGCAACCTTCCATCCACCGACTCGGTGGCCGACGGTCTCCGATTCACCTAGCACGGTCACCCGACCGCCGGCGCGTCGGCGGAGATTTGGCGGGTCAAACCGCAGCGTGCTAGCACCAATCCGA
This sequence comes from Otatea glauca, assembly GCA_036346275.1. NCBI lineage: Eukaryota > Viridiplantae > Streptophyta > Magnoliopsida > Poales > Poaceae > Otatea > Otatea glauca. Next base: position 1,281,274 of record CM070720.1, on the reverse strand, counting down.
CCGAGGAAGCTCTTCATCAACCGCTTGACTGACGGTCGCTCCCCCCTGACCCGACCGAGGCCCGGCGCCTCGCTCGGCGAGCAAAATCCTTTGTCCTGGTCGGCCCTGACCTTTACAAGAGGAGTCCCTCCGGGGTCCTCCAGAGGTGCGTTCTGGCCGACCAAGGGAAGCAGCTGCTGCTCGATATCCATGGCGGGGTCTGCGGCCACCATGCTGCACCCCGATCCCTCGTAGGAAAGGCCTTTCGACAAGGTTTTTATTGGCCGACCGCCATGTCCGATGCCGAGCAGATCGTGCTCACCTGTGAAGGGTGCCAATTCTTTGCCCGGCAAACACATCTGCCAGCTCAGGCCTTGCAGACGATCCCCATCACATGGCCGTTTGCAGTTTGGGGACTCGATCTGGTCGGGCCCTTCAAGAAAGCGCCCGGGGGCTTTACTCATCTCCTAGTCGCGGTGGATAAATTCACCAAGTGGATAGAGGCCAAGCCGGTCGTGAGCGCCACGCGTCGGCAAGGCGCCATCTTCTTCCGCGACATCGCTTTTTTGGTTCGAGTCCCAAACTCTATCATCACCGATAATCTAACGCATTCACAGGAAGGAGTTCCTCGAGTTCTCGCGACGACTTCAACATCCGCGTGTCGATTGGGCGCCGTGGCCCATCCGCGACTAACGGCCGTGTTGAACGTGCGAACGGCATGATCCTTCAAGGACCTGCCACGGATCTTGATCGGCTCAAGCACTTGGCGGGCGGTGGGTGGCCGAGCCGCCTCCGTCCTCCGGAGCTCGCGACCACGCCACCCGAGCGACCGGGTTTACACCGTTCTTCATGGTGTTCGCGCCGGCCGCCTTGCCAACAGACACGAGTATGGCGCCCCAAGACTACAAGCTCGATGAGGCTCTGGGCTCGCCGCAACAAGACGCCATCGACCACCGACGAGGCGCATGACGTGGCCATCCTGCGATCGGCCAAGTATCAACAAGCTCTGCGGCGTTACCACAGCCGCCAGGTTCGAGGGCGATCCTTCAGCGCTGGCGACCTAGTCCTGCGCCGGGTCCAAACCAGCAAAGACAAGCACAAGCTATCGCCGCCCTGGGAAGGCCCCTTCACCGTCGTAGAGGTTCTCCGACCTGGCACCTTTCGACTCAAGGACGCCGACGGTCGCATCCTTCCGAACGCTTGGAACATAGAAAAGTTAAGGCGATTCTATCCCTAAACTCTTTTCTTTTTCCCTGGCATGGTCTTTACCTTTACCCTTCCGAGCACCTGGTCGCCATGCGACGCTCGGGGGCTGCCCCTTGGCGCCCCCGTTCAGGCTGCTTCTGGTCGGCGCTTATGCGGGTCGGTGACCCGACCGATCACAAGGTCCATCCCGAGTGATAACCCTCTCGACCCAAGCGTTACGGCCTACGCCCCAGCGGCTATGGTTGCTAAGTAGCACTTTGCGGAAGAAGGAAGTGCCCGAGTGGAGTGACCTTTTGGTCAGTTGGGAACACTCCTCCCCCGCGCAAACTCGGCTAACTCACGCGCTCGTGCGGGTCGGTGACCCGACTGGTCACGAGGTCCTCCCCGAGCGGTAATCCTATCGACCCAAGTGCTATAGCCTACGCCCCGACGGCTATGGTTCTGGCACTTCGCGGAAGAAGGAAATGCCCAAGTGGAGCGATCTTTTGTCGGTCGGGAACACTCCTATCCCTCACAAGTGCGATAATCACGAGTAACCAAGATTCCTATCCTCTTAGCCCCTCCCCAAGCAACCCGACCTACGCATAAGTGACCATTGCGGTCCTTAAGGCTATGGCCGGTCAAACGTTCACCAAAAACACAAAAGGGGGCAAGAGGCGTACTGGAACTTGTTAACCTTAAGAGTGTTTACAAGCATAATAGTCTTTACAATAAAAAAGGAGGATAAATCTAACTACTTTTTTCTTCCCCGAGGGCGACCTGCGGCGAGACGTGGCTGGCAATCTCCCGAGCGTGCGGCTTGACCAAGAGCTCAAACCTGTCGATCTCGCCGTCGGTCCGGTTCCCGACGACGCCGCTGCTCACCCCGCGAGGTCAATTCCATCGTAGTGCGAGATGGTGTTGACCAGCGCCGAGGAAGCTCCAAGCGCTGCGCCAGCAATCACCGCCCTCTCGACGCGCGCTCGCACTCGGGCTAGCGAGGCGCCCGAGCGCCGGCCCGCCATCGCCCAAGGACCCGGACGCAGACGTCCCGCCGGCCTTGAAGGGCCTCGATTGCGGCCGGCTCGGCCCGACCATCTTCGGCAACCTTCAGCGCCGCCAGAGCCGCGGCCCCGCGCCGGACCGCTTTGTCACGAACTGCAGGCGCCCTTCCGCTCCTCAACGGCGAGGCCCAAGTTCTTCTGCACCTCTGCAGATGGCAACGGCGCCAGATGATCACGACTTACGAATAGCGCCCACAGAATCAAATAAGAAGTTAAGACCCTAACCGGCCGCGGAGTTCGCCAGGTTGCCGACTTCTTGCCTGGCCGCCTCGTAGGAGGCCCTCAAGGAGGTCGAGTTCCGAGCGGCCTCCTTTCGAGCGGACTTGGTCGGCGTCCTTCCGAGCCTGGTCTCGCTCGGTCCGCAGAAGGGTTGCCTGCGCTTGCGCTGCCCCCTCTGCGGTGGCGGCGGCGTCCCTGGCGCTGGTGGCCTCCGCCAGGGAGGACTCGAACTCCGCCACCTTCGTCCTCAGGGACTTGGCCCCCAGGCGCTCATCGAAGAGAGCCTTAGTGGCCCCCTCCAGCTCTTGGCAGACCTTCGCCGCCTCCGACCGCCTCACGTTCAGCGCCTCTTGAGCTAAGCGCAGCTCAAGGAGCAGCCGGTTGCACTCTTCGAGCGAGCCCGCAGATGCTGCAAGATGCGGACTATCCGTTAGTCTCACGGCGAGTGCGTCAGAATTTTACAAGTTGGGTTTTTTCATCAACTTACCAAGCTGATCGGCCGGACTGCCCCGGTCATCGCGTCCAGCGCTCGACTGGAAGATTCTAGAGCAAGAGTCAGACCCTTTCGGACCTGCTCCATCTCTCGCTTTCGCGCCCGTAGGCGCCTTGCTGAAGAGCGACCCACTCGCTCTCTTCCGTTTCGCCCACCGACCCCGACTCAAGGGCCACTCCCGGCAGCGGGCCCCTGGTCGTCTGCTCGGGCGGGACGCTACCCGTCCAGAGCACCATCGGCAACGATGGTGGAACTGGTCCTCCGGGGATCCCCTCGGCGACCTGCGCCTGCGGGACCTCGGTCGGCACCTCCCCCTGGGGCGAGGGGTCGGACACCTCTAGCACCAGCGCCGTCTTAGCCGGCACGATCGCCGGCAGTGCCGCCGTCTCTTCCTCCGTGAGGATGATCACGTCAGCCGGCGGTGTCCCCAATGGAGGCGTCGGGAGCTCCTCGCCAACCTCGGCCTGCCAGGCGGCGCGCCTCGCCGCCAAGACCACGATCGGCGCCAACCCGATCGGCGTCTCGAACCTCTGCGGCGTCCTGCCGCTATGCGACTTCTTCGTATTGTCCCTTGCGAATCGCCACAGACGCGCCACGGTCACACCGTGATAGGCGCTGCACATCACAAACACTTAAAAGCGGTTCGGGCGGCTTTGTCGCAAAAATATTTGAACAAAAGAAAAAGAGTACTTATCGAGCCGAGCGGTGCGCGGCAGCGCGCCTCTTCGCGGTCCCCCTCCGAGGCGATCTGCCGCCACTTCGGCCGCTTCCATCAAGGCGCGACGATGACGGCGATCGCTGCGTTCACCTCCGCCCGAGGCCCCGGCCGCGGAGCTCGTGGTGTCGCCCTCCGGTGAGGTCCACGCCGGACCGCCGCCGATCGCCGGTCGAAGGAACCCACGATATGCGTGGATCGGGGTGCTTCGCTGCTTGTCGGTGGAGGTTACACCGCAGCGGTGGCCTCCGACACGTCCTCCGCGGCCCTCCCTCGCCGCGCTCCTTCTCCTTCTTCTTCCTCCTCTCCTCCTTCCGCTTCTTATGGAGGAGTCGAGCTCTGCGGTCTTCGCCCGGGCCGCCGCCCTCGCCTCCTTATCTCCCGGGAGCGGCGCCCGGGAGAACATGCCCAAAAGCCCCTAGAAGATTAAAAACACTGGTAAGACCAGGCGTTAAAAGCAAAGAAAAGAGAGGCGGGAAGAAGTCCGGCCGACCTACCAGATTTGGAGGGTGGGCCGCCGAGAATGGCTCCGGGTGGCCGCCCGCCGCCTCCGTAGCGCTTCCTCCCGTGACGGCGGTCACCCGGGCTTCGACCTCCGTCGCGGCCAACTTGGGTTCCGCCATCCTCATCCGGTCGGATGCCCCCTCGTACTGGAACAGGGGGCGGGGCCTGTGCGTAAGAGGTTGCACGCGCATCCTCATGAAGGCACGCACGACCACGTCCCCGGTGAGCCCTTGCCTCCTTAGGGCCCTGACCTGCTCTACGATCAGGGCCACCTTATTCTTCTCTCGCTTCTCGGCGCCCCAGTTCCATTCCTCCCCCGCCACGGGAAGTTTGCCGGTGAAGGGCGGGGCGTTGTCTCCGACGTTCTGAGCATAGTACCACTCAGAGCGCCATCCCTTGTTGGACGATGGCAGCTTGACCTCGAGATACTCCGTGTTCGACCGACCGGCCGGAGGGCCAGCCACCAATGGCGCCGCGGCGTCCGTCGGCTTGTCCTTCCGAGCCTTGCTTGGAAGAAATGCCTCCACAGCCGCCAATGCGGCTCGATTCCGGGAAAGCCTCGCAGAGCGTGATGAATATGGCGATGTGGAGGACCCGTTGGGGTTAAGATGGTGCGCCCGCCGTGTAGTGGAAGAGCGGCCCGGACGAGCGGGTGCAGCGGCAAGCCGGGCCGCCAAGAACGAGGCTAGCACCACGACCTCGCCGCCCCCCGAGGGGCGGCAGCCTCCGTCGGCACCCTCCAACCGAGAGATCTTGCGCGGAAGGAAGCCCTTCTTCACCAAGCCGGCGCTTGGTGGCTCGGGCAGAGCACTCGCCACGACATCCTTGCAAAAAGGCGTAAAGGCGAGGAGAAGAGAAGGTGAGTTTTCTTTTCCTTGGCTCTTTGTTCTTTTTGTCTTAGGGACGGAGGCGAGGAAGGCAAGCAAGCGTGACTACTCAAAGCGCCAAAGAACGTATTTATAGAAGACGAGCAGCGCCGACCGAACAGCACCCCTCGAGCGGCGTCGCGTCCACCCTTGTGCATCACGCCACCGTAACTCCGGTTTCCAATTCCACTCAAGATTTAATCTCGACGAAACGGCAGGCTATAAAGACGCCGCCGAGCTCGGCGGTCGTCTGTAACCTCTTGGTCTCGCCTTGAGGCGGGGATGCTTGCTCAGGCGGCGGCGAGGCCCATGGGCGCTGCGGCCCAAACGGCAAAGCTCGTGGTTTGCGCGGGGCCCACTAATAGTGTGGGTTCAAAAGGCCTACCCCACCAGATGGGCATAAGGCCGCCCCAAATAAACTTGAGCGAGGGCAAGTATGAGGTGAGCCCCACGGTGGGCCCTCGGTTAGGTCTACCGACGACCCAATCACCTCTACTCGCGCCCGAGACCATACTTCACACTCTCCGGGAGCTCATCGATGGCGACGGCCACTATGCCCAGGTCGGCGGACGACCCGTGGCCCATACGGATTGAGTAAAGAAAGGTTTCTTATGGGTCGCCCCACAGGAGGGCCAGGACACCCTACTCTGGGACCGTCCGCTCGGAAGGGTCCCCCTTGGGCGGGACCTCTCAGGACCCACTTGGACTACCTGTTATAAGCTCCACGAGCACGGCATTCAAACCAACGCGGGTAAACGCGCGTCGCTCACCTCCTCCAGGTCCCACACCTGCGGATGGGGTATACGTGTGGGATAGACAGCGGCCACTCCTCTCGCGGCTACCCTCGCCAGACGAGGACTCGGGATGGATGCCCCACGTCCAGCTACGACGTAAAACTAGCCCCCGTCCAGCTACAACGTAAAACGAGCCCACGTCCAGCTACGACGTAAAACGAGCCCCCGTCCAGCTACGACGTAAAACGAGCCCACGTCTAGCTACGACGTAAAACGAGCCCCCGTCCAGCTATGACGTAAAACGAGCCCCCGTCCAGCTACGACGTAAAACGAGCCCCCGTCCAGCTACGACGTTAAACGAGCACTCGGACACCCGAACCTCGCGCAGAGGCATCGCGATCGTCCCTGCCGACCAAGGCACCGTCCAGCTACGACGTTAAACGAGCACTCGGACACCCGAACCCCGTGCAGGGGCATCGCGGTCGTCCCTGCCGACCAAGGCACCGTCCAGCTACGATGTTAAACGAGCACTCGGACACCCGAACCTCGCGCAGAGGCGTCGCGGTCGTCCCTGCCGACCAAGGCACCGTCCAGCTACGACGTTAAACCAAAGACTCGAACACGAACCTCGCGCGAGGCGCCGCGGTCGCCCTCGCCGACCAAGGCACCGCCCGGCCTACGACGTTAAACGAGCACTCTGACACCCGAACCTCGCGAGGGCATCCGGTCGTCCCTGCCGACCAAGGCACGGTCTAGCTACGACGTTAAATGAGCACTCGGACACCCGAACCTCGCGCAGAGGCCTCGCGGTCGTCCCTGCCAACCAAGGCACCGTCCAGCTACGACGTTAAACCAGCACTCGGACACCCAAACCTCGCGCAGAGGCGTCGCGGTCGTCCCTGCCGACCAAGGCACCGTCCAGCTACGACGTTAAACGAGCACTCGGACACCCGAACCCCGCCCAGGTGCATCCGGTCGTCCCTGCCGACCAAGGCACGGTCTAGCTACGATGTTAAACGAGCACTCGGACACCCGAACCTCGCGTAGAGGCCTCGCGGTCGTCCCTGCCGACCAAGGCACGGTCCAGCTACGACGTTAAACGAGCAACTCGGACACCCGAACCCCGCAGCGAGGGCATCGCGGTCGTCCCTGCCGACCAAGGCACCGTCCAGCTACGACGTTAAACCAGCACTCGGACACCCGAACCTCACGCAAAGGCGTCGCGGTTGTCCCTGCCGACCAAGGCACTGTCCAGCTACGACGTTAAACCAGCACTCGGACACCGGAACCCCGCGCAGAGGCATCCGGTCGTCCCTGCCGACCAAGGCACGGTCTAGCTACGATGTTAAACGAGCAACTTGGACACCCGAACCTCGCGCAAAGGCATCCGATCGTCCCTACCGACCAAGGCACGGTCTAGCTACGACGTTAAACGAGCAACTCGGACAACTCAACCGAAGCAAACTCATCACAAAGACATTCATAAAGAAAAAGGAGATTTTATTATAGGCCAACAGGCTCGAACTTTACACAACTTTACATACAGTACCCAACAGACACAAGAATGGCTACGCTACACCACGGTAGGACTTTATCCGCGCCAAAGCCTCTTAAACATCCGTGCGGCATCGGTGGCACCGACGGCATGCTGGTAGGCCTTTGCCTGGTCGATGAGACGGCCCGCCCGTGCCGCGTGAACCGTCGCCGACGACTTCGACGTTCAGCGACATCGACGCGCGCAAGATCGACTACGATCGGTGCCCTCGCGCCATCGCCTCTAGAAGGGCCCCCCTTACTACCTCGAGCCTCGGGATGACCTCGGCAACAGATCGACGGCAAAGAAGATCACAAAGCTACTGACTTCTTCCTCCCGGAGTTCGGCCATCGCCTGGTCGTACTCAGCCCAAAGCTCGGCTAAAGGATCTTCTTCTTCCACCACGACATCATCACCAAAGCTGAAGACTAGAGGGTGCCCCGAGGCCATTTCAAGGAGCAAAAGAAAGGATTCTCGTCTAAAGGTCTATCACTCAAGCAAGCCGTAGCGTCCTTATATACCCGGACGGAGGAGATTAAACGTCTCGCAATAAATGCAAGCGCGGAAAACGGCGCCTTCACTGTAACCCGGCGATCCGTAAGACGAAGCGCGAGGCGCGCTAAGCCGTCGGCGCGCATGCACAACGAGGTGAAAAAGCCCCGACGGTTCAATGCCCTGTGCCAAATTCCGTGGCGGCCGCCGGATGCGTCGGTACACCTAGCGTAAATCGCTTGACCTAATCGGTCGGACCGACCACTCGGGCCGACCACCACTCATCCAGCTCAACCCCAACCGAATCGCCAAATCGCCGGGGTTCGGGGCTATCGACGAATACTTATAACAGGTACCCTAACGGTCCAAGACGAGCCGACGGCCTCAAGCACACTCAAGCCCAACAGCCGCTCCCACCGCCATCGACCAAGCACTGCAAGGCCACACAAGACACCCCTTCCGACCGACGAGGGAAGTGTCTCCGACCCAGCAGGCTCCCGACCCCGCCGCGAGACGGACCCCGGCCCGACCAAGTAGGGCTCCCGACCCCTTGGCGGGACGGGATCCCCGACCGATCAAACCAAGGTAACATCCGCCAAGGGCGCGTGTCGGCCCCCACCACCTCTGACCACGCACCTACTAACGGGTCAATTAAAATGACTATACAAGGGCGGTGGCCCTTCCCAAGAGGGTTTAATGATCTGCCGAGTCATGCTCCCGACCCCATCACCGGTCACATCTGATGCGAAGACACGCTCTCTCCCGAGGCAACGCCCACGTCATGCGCAGCAACGTCAACACTCGTAAGGTTCGCAGAGGGCAGGTACGTCGTTTCCCGGGGAAATACCTAACCACCCTGGCCAACTAGGCTACCAACCCAGCATGGTCAAGACGGGTGGTGATCAGTCAGCAGAACGAAGGACCGAAGCTCCTAGTGTAGGTCACCTCGTCCTCTCCCAACTCTCGATGTAACCTGCCCCTTCCTTCCGTATAAAAGGAGGCAGGAACCCCTATAGGAGGGGGATCGAACCCATCTCACTAAGCCATTAGCACTCTCGCTTGTAAACTTTGTGCAGTCATCTTTACTGAAGGGAATACAACGACACCACACGAACTGGAGTAGGGACCTTCGGCCCGAACCAGTATACATCTTGGACTTCTGAGTCTAACCATTCAGGGAGTGGAACGCGCGGCCCCTTAGACTTACAAATTTACTTGCCGGTGCTCGAAACGCCGACACTTAGTCTAGCTTAAACGTTTCAGTATTATGCCATTATGGGAATCTTTTTAAATATTGTTTAAACTTATTTATGAAGTTGTGGTAATTGGTGTTGCTATTGTTATTCAAATGAAACAAAATGAAAAACATGGTTTAGACCAGGGCGGATGGATGTTTGGAGGGTGCAGAAGCACGAGACCTTGGAATGTGAATGTTCTGGCCTAGTCAATTAAGGACCGAAGCGTGTGTTATCATGGACCTAGCACTACAATACATCCACAACTCTATACTGCTAGTGTTATGCCCTTAAGGCAATCATTTAGATGATTGTAACATGACTATGTTTATGAATAATAATATGATTATTGGTCCAAAGAATGTATATCATTGTATTGATCAACAAGTATGTGACTTGCTTATGAAGCTCTTTACTTATTGATATAATTCGATAAATATCTCTGATTGGATATCATCGTATAGGACAACGATGAATAGATCAGCACATGTAGTGATCGATGATCATGTTTCATAGATCATGGGATATGGAGATATCATCTATACATTGTGGATGCAAGTTAAAGAACATGGGTTAGATAGACCCACCATGTGACACTGCAAGAATGTTTCATTCTTATGTGTCATCAGTATATCTCATACATAGTAGATGTATGATCCTTAGACCTGAGATTGTCATATTCCCTACATGTGTAATAGTTTTCCTTAGGGCTATCAAACACTACTTCCTAACCGGATAGTTATAAAGGTAGCTCTCATGTTTACTATGAAACGTGCAGAGGGAAGTGAGCAGTCAAGATGGAATTTGCCACTCCAATGAAACGCAGATATATGATAAGGCCACTCGTGTGATATGATTAAGGAAGTGCATGGCCATGCCGTGATTGAGGAGTCAATCACAACTTATTAATATATCACGGATACGAGAGATGGATTGAATCATCAAAGGATGACATGCTTCTCGCCTTGAGTTCAATCTTCATATACTTGGCAAAGGGATTATTACATGAGTATTTTTTATAGTTTCTGTCCGATTTGATCATATTATGTTTGGGAGTTGGCATACTTTGCAAGGAGCCGCTACCAACTATTGGATTGAAAAGGAGTTTTCCGAATCCATGTTCAAACGTACGTGAACCTGCAGGGTCACACACTTAATGGGCTGGGACGCATTAATTTGGATTGGATCCGTAATTAATGGACCTCGTGGGCTTAGCACGCTGATGGGCCCTGGTTTAGGGTTTCATCTCGTGGCTATATAAGGAGGGGAGGAGGGTGGGCACAGGGTGTGCTTTCCACGGTTTAGAAGTGATTCACCCGAAACCCTAGCCTCCTCCTCTCGCTGCCCCTGCCGAGCGACCAGGTGCTTGCACACCGAAGCACGGCGTTCCATCCCTGGACGTGTGGACTACTGCGGTGACGCTGCTGCGACTGCGGCGTGGGAGGACGATCCACGACTGCGGCGAGGACGATCCACTACATCAACACGCGAAGGATTCCGCAACTGCGCGTCTAGTGGTAATCTAATCTGTGATCCCCTTCTTGCGAGTAGCTTTCTGATCATGCGGTATAATTTTTTTGTGCTAGTGTAGCATACCGTGTTCCTCTTCATATACGGGTACGACCTGGCTAATTAATTTGTGCGTCTCGTTATTGGCTTCGCCAGTTAGTGGAATGTGGGTGTCGGATGTAGACAGGTTTTCCCCACATGGCGCAAGAGGGGCTTCTGACTGGGTGGAAGTAACACTTCAGCGGTGAAACTTTAGCGGATGAGGTTAATAGCGAGGTAGTACATTATAAAGGCCTTGACATGATCTCTCCGCCGACACACTAAAGGAAGTGTGTTAATTGCATGGCAACAAGAATAGGTTATGTCTTGTAGGTAAAGCTGTACACACTCTACAGAGTTAAAACTACTTAAATAGCCGTGCTCACGATTAAGGGCAAGCGAGGTATGCTTGCACATTATAGATTTTATGGTTTTGTTTTAAATGAAATGGTGGTTTGGGAATCCGTGAGTGGATGGAACTCTCGGGCTGTGGTTTGGCAGATGGAGCCAGTCAGGTGATTAGAACCTATTTAGTTGTCATTTTAAATTCAATTATTATTCAATTACATTTTGATTAAATGATGCTTTGTGAAATTACTATTGGTATTTTAAGTTAAACATTGCTTTATGCTAAAAGTGTCATATTATGTTTTCAATTGTTTAGCCTTGCATATAGTTATCATGCATTATATTTCCAAGACTTGCGGAGTATATTTTGTGCTCACCCTTGCAACATCCCAACCTTCCATAGAGGAGTGCACAGAAGCTGAAGGTGACTACGAGTTATATGCTTGTGGTTATGATGAAGGCGATCCAGATTGCTAGGACGTGTACCCTAGTCGATTGCCTGTTGGGTAAATAGATGGGCTTATTCTGCTGCTGTTATTTTGTTTTCGCTATTTCTTTGTTGGACTCAAGCCAAGATAATGTTTATTTATAATAATTGTCCATAAGGCTAATACCTTTTTTCTTAACTAATATTATTTGATTTGTGATATGATTGTGTTATCATCACTGTTTATACTATGTGTGTTAGCTTTTCCTAAACTAGCACGGTTGTACACAGAGGGTTCGGATTCGAAAATCCAATCCCAACAAATAGAAACTCTTGTTCGTCACTCCTCAGTCCTCTCCTCACCTGGTCTCTGTTCCTCAGTCCTCTCCTCACCCAGTCAGTCCTCACTCCATGAATTGCAGTAGCCAGCAACAGCAGTCAACGCCAGCGATGGAGGCGGAGGGCTGGAGGCTTATCGAATCTAGAGGCAAAGGGCTCAAGGTGATGGGTCACAGCTGGTTGGAGGGCAGAGGCGACAGAGACAACGGGCTGGAGCCTGGACGAAGGCGCTAGGGTTTACCTAACTGCATCGACTGGGGTTGTCCTCTGCCTTTACTCTTTTATCCAGTCCCATGTCGACTTGGCGCGCGCCCCGCTGCCTCCTCTGCAACACCCAGGAAGACTAGGCGAGGCGATGGCCCCTGGTGAACCCTCCTAGTCGCTTAGACGCCTTGGCAGTGACTAGGCATCACCTAAGCGACGCCATAATAACAATGACAAGTGGTGTATATGTTTTCCAGCGTATGGAATTTTTACTATACATATTGACATAAAATGGGATAGAACATTTCTTGGATGAGACAGTCTTGGGCATCTCTTCTTAAGTTGAAAATTTTTCTTTGGATAGGTTAGTCTGCAAGGCCCTACACCAAAGTTCACCCTTTCCACTACACAGTGTCATTCTTACAGTACATGAATTATTTTTGCGACAGTTGAATAATAGCTTTTCCTGGACACATTTAGCTACCAAGTTTCAACTCAAAATTAATAATGTTGCGCGGCTTGCGACAGAATTCCCTTGCATAAAGAATTAGAGTCGTCATGGGATTTCGCTCCAAAATGGAAATGCCATGGCTTCCAAGGACGCCGGGGTTCTATTTCGCTTTAGGGCTTGTTTGGATGCTAGGGAAAATTTTCCCTAGAAGGAATTTTAAAGGCATATTGAATCCCCTTCAATCCTAGGGAAAATCTTCCTAGCTGGGAAGAAAATCCTTACTGCTATTTGGAAACAATAGGGATAAAAATCCCGGCCATGCAAAAAAATTCAAAAAAATGTAAAATTCAAAAACAACATCACAATTAAGCAAATCACATATTGTATGTAACAACAAAAAATTTCTTCACAGGGATTTCAGAAGAACAATGGGCTCAACAATACCATTATATTTTTTTCACCACAGAAGAAATTTCATTCAGAATTTGACATATTAAACGCATACAATCATCTAGAAAGAAAAATAAAAGAACACATGCTGAGAAACCTTTGACAGCTGCATAAATCAGATCACTCGCAGTGAATATGGAAACATAAATCTGCTCGAGAAGCTGCAAATGAGATGTACAAAAGTAGAACAAAGTACATATACAGTGAAAACTGACAACAGAACCAATCTGAAACATAAAACATTGAACCACAATGCCATCATTGCCATGCATCCAACGACACCGACACCCAGTTTCCATTCCATATATGCCAAAAAGGTAGGAATCAAATCCTATGCTATCAGAACTTAGAAGGCAATACAGGGAAGTTGGGATCATAAAACCATTCCAGCAATGCATGATGGATTTTGTACTGAAAATGCTAGCAAACTATACACTGAAAATAAGCTTAGTTAGCATTTTACACAGCTTACAACATAATGCATTTAATCCACTGGAAAGTAAAATGATACACTAGAAATGTTAGTTCTAGTGTATCATTTTAAACCCATGTAAAAGATAGTCTACACTAGAACACTTGGTAGTCTACACAGGAACAATTGTTCTATAAAATTACTACAAGAATGTGTAGAAATGGGGCCAGTATGTGTTTTCAGCAAAATAGGTTCTGCATGCATATGCAGTTATGCACAGATGCAGAACACATTACATCAGCTAGAATTATCAACTGAAATGATAAGAAGGATTCTAAATGAACCAGGTTTTGTTCATCCTACAATATAATGATCCCAAGCAAGACGCAATTTTCCCAACAATACGGAGGACAACCATCGCATTCAGCTCATGGAACATGTTATACGTAGGACAAATTTCAAGTGTTTTGTCAGATTAGCAGCTGTCCATTAAAAGATGGTTGTCATCTTGCCCATGCACATGACAAATCAGTGGTATCAACTGAAAGCTGTTTATGAGGATCAAAAAGATACTGCCCTCGACAAACTTTACGTTGCCATATATCGAATCCTAGGATCTCAAATGAGCTGAGTAGCGACAAAGAAATCCCTAAGAGTAACAAATGCAACCAGAATACAGATAACTAATCGTCTAATCCAACCAACTCACTAAGAAATACTATGCAACCAAATCATATTGTCATTATCCAACGAAATCCTCTACAGGCAGTTCAGGAGCACCAATTAACATGCACACGGAACCCCTGATTTGCACCATGCATGCAAAGCTAACCATCTACATACCGAACACCAGACGTACGTAATCAAAATGTAGCTCTTCTCTGCTTAACCAACCTACTACAACAAATTCAATTCTACAGATGAATGAACAGTCAAATAAATCCATGATCCCCCACCCCCAAAATCCCAAAATTAGATTTCATCAATGTTGTGTGACCTATAAGCCACAATATACCACCTCAATATAACAAGAACCCCACATTGCGAAACACTAAACTAGCAGCACACTAGCACAACAAGCATAAATATTCCAAATAAACATCAACAGTTAGATCAACTCATCTGTTAAACCTACATTCCGAGCATCCTAAACAAGATACTAAAACTCCACATGTGGCATAAATAACAAGCTAACTAACACCAGTACACCACCAAGGCAGCGACAACTAATAATAGCAGCACTGGTCTCATCTTATATCCTAATCAAGCATGTCATGCACTAGAACCAACTCAGTAAGAACAAGGAAGCTAGTAAACAGGGCACAAATAGATCGAGGAACCGGCCGCCACCTCACCTTTCTTCACCTTGACAGCCTTCCCGGAATGCGACCGCCGCACCTGCCTCACCCCACCACCACCCCCACCGCCGCCCCTCGCAACGGCGGTGGCTGAGGCAGCGCGCTGCTGCTCGTACTGCTGCAGGAGCGAGGAGGTAGTGCCCCCTGCCGGCGAGCATGGGGATGCGAGCGACAGCGTCTCCACGTTCTGCACCGCGATCCGCAGCTTCTCCCGCTGCTCCTGCGTCAGGAACCCCTCCTTCCTCGGCGACACCATCCCCGCCGGCCACCCTCCTCCTAATCCACCACCACCTGCAACAATCACACCACCAAATCAACGCCGCATCAGCATCAGCCACGCCGAAATGTGGAGCCGGGAGGTCCGAAACCTAACCCTATCTAGGGCTTCCGCCGCGGATCGAGCCTGAGCGCCCCCAACCCGTGCGCGAGATTTGTGTGAGTGGCGCGAGCGAAGGTGGCGTGAGAGGAGGCAATGTGAGCGGAGGCGCTGTCGCGAGAGAAGGCGCTGGCGCCGTTGCGAGAAGCTCTGTCGGGTGAGGAGGCGACAGGGATAGCGAGCCCGACGCAAGGAGTTGTGGAATTTTTCCCCGTGGAAACGGAATGGATTGGGCCAGGAAATCCCTATCTGGTGGGCATCCAAATACATTTTCTAACAGCCCAGGGAAAAATAGCCCAGTAGATTTTCAGCCTAGGGAATGGGCCGGGATCCCGGCCGGGATTTGGGCTCCCAAACAAGCCCTTACTGTAAAACTGCAGTCTGCTCAGCACATGCAAGGGTGATGCAATAGAGTATGCATGCCATTGTTCATCTTTTATTCCTAAGATTCGTCATTATGTGATTATAAATAGGAACAACCATGTAATCCTTACATCTAATTCCTAACAGAATATCGTGATAACCACATAATCTTTGGAGAATGAGGCTTGGGGTGGTTGTGCTCACCATTGTATACAATTTCAGCAATCTGGCCATCAAGTGTCGTTTCCACCTTTCTCTTGACAAGGGCAGCTTGGGTGAGTGCACTTGTAGACTTCTAGCTCCGTGGGAACTAGCTCCCTTTGACCTGCTTCTGCCCATACTTCCTCCAGTAGTAGCCATCATAGGACAAACGGTTCTTCACACTGTCAATTGGCTTCCTGACACTGTGGCATACTGTCAGATGGTCACAAGAGAAGAGACTATTTGTTCTGTACCTACTTCCATCTGCTCATCTGTGGCACCTAAGTCACCATCCTGAAACAGAAAAGTTTGGCATAGTGTTAGAAAATGATCACATGATGATACGGGCAATTTCAAAATAATCTTATGGATGACAGACGGATACTTGGATTTGGAGTATCATTTTAAGAATGCCGCAGAATTTCGTCACTATCAAAAATTATGAAGTTTCTTTCTAAATTAAGAAAAGGATAAACTGAATTTCAGCGTGGGACTGACTATGGTTGCAGCAATTTCAGTCGACAGATAACTCGGTGGTGGTGTGAACCATGTTGCCTTTGGCCGCCTAATTATAATCGCTCCTCCAGAGAGGTGATCCATGGGGAACCAGGTGAAGTCATTCGGGAGCTTTGAGAAGGACCTGGAGCTGGAGAAAGGCCTGGAGGCCACAGGCTTCACAGCAGCTATCTTCTTGTGACTTTGCATCTTCCACTGACAAAAAAATAGAGGACAACACATGAACCATTAAATCTAATCAATCATTATAGAAAATAGTTTCGGTGTATTTTGAAAAGAAAAACAAAGTTAGTATAAAAGGAAGCTTGGTAATTTGACATTAATTTACCACCATATATTTCAGCTAGTGACAGAAATTTTTGTGCTGAAAATTGTGAATCACACAGTAAGAAATCAACGAGCTACAGAAAAAAAGCAGAAATCACATTAAGAGAGAGAACCCTTACCAAAAAAAAATGTGAAAAAGGAAATGGCACAAAAAAAGAGAATAATGGTACTAGATCAAATAGCATGCATGAACAAATTAAATTGCAAAATTGTGCAATCTTTAGCTGAATCTGGAAGTCAGGTTAAGATCAAGCAACAAAATAAGCAGATTATACTAATGTGACAACGCTGTACTTCAAGATGTTAGCTTGTCATTTCCCTTTTCCAAGTATGAAACAAATTGAGCAAGGAAGAAAAATTATGGAAATAGAAGGGGTCACATACCTAAACCCTTGTGCTCTGCCAGGCGTCGACTGTAGATGCAATGGAAGGGCAAGAAGGAAGTTGAGTTGAAGAGTCGACAGGGAGAGGAGAAAGAAGATAGTTGGGGTGCATGCAGGACTGTTAGGTCTGGGACTCAAGGGGGGTAGGTATACCAGATAGCTGCCCTCCTCGCTGTCTGCGGGTTTCACTTCACCAAATAGTAAGAAAAATGTATTACAGTAAACAAACAGATTTGGTACTAAAGCTTATATTCTGTAGTAATCAAATTCTATACATTTAAATTTCGATCAAACAGCCCGAATTGATTAAATGAGACATCACGCTGTGCTTCTCTACCATCGCTTTACCTCATTAATCAAACCTAACAGGCTAAATCATTTTTCGGGATATTGAAACTTTCTAGAAACAGACCGCAGTACCAAAAGAAAATGTACAAAGAAACATATATTTGAGAAGATGAATAAATGGGAGAAAAGGGCAGAAAGTTACATTGCAGAAAATGTTTCAGATGAAAGGACACATAGATGCAACTCCTGAGAATTTTTACAGCGACAAAGAGAAGTGTAAGAAGAGAAGATAGAACTAGAAGAAACAATTGGGACAATGGTGGTAGACTTGGTGAGATAATCAGGTAAAAAACAAACCAACAGAGAAAACACAAACCACAAATGAAAAACAGAATAGACCTCAAGAGTTTTATAACTTTGAGTTGTATCTTGACCCCAAACTGCACTTTCTAGCAATTAGTTGTTCTGTATCCAGTCTAGACTTTGGTACAGGAGCACTGTGGATCATGGATTACGATGCAGTTTGCAACTCAAATGTACATGCTGCCATGCTCACTGCAAAATTTTAGCACCAGACATAAGTAGTTCTGAAATTCTGAAAGTCCCTGGAACAGAAGTTTCACCAAACAACACTTGATTTGCTCCACCAACCAAACACCCCTCCTCTTCTCAAGTGGCATCCAAAGGGAACCACGCACACCTGGTATCGATTAGCATCCAAAAGCAGAGAAGAAAAACACATCTTACCGAATTAGCCAGGCGATCATAAAGCATAAGCCCATGAACTCCAACAGTACTGATCAATCCATGCTCGATCAACTTGCAAACAAAAGCAAACTAACATTGCAGCATCAATTCGCCGTGAAATTCAGGCAAAACTTCACGTACACCAAGTCTGTACTACTTGTTGATGTTCTTCCAAGCTCACTCCAAAACCAACCATCGAAAACACAGCATGTGACCCAGCCCGTGATTAAGCTAAAGAGCTACAAAAGAAAAATGAGAATTCCTCATAGCCATGGAATCCCCTATTTAGTCATCCTTCCTCCTCCTTGTTGCCCTCCTCCTCCTCCTCCTCCTCCTTGTGCTGCTGCTTGTCTTGGATGAGGCGATTGATTAGCTGCAGCACTTCCCCCCTCATGGCCTTGACGCTCTCGGCGTCCACCTCCCTCCTCACTGCCCCGAACCAATCACCTCCTCCCTCCTCCTCCAGCTGCCCTCGACGGTTCTTCCACCAGTCGCAGATGGACCTGGCCACGGCCATGACGTAGACGCCGCAGTCGTAGCAGTTCGCCTGCATCGGGGTGGGCCCCTCGACGAGCGGTACCTTGGTGGCGTGGAGCAGCGGGCGGAACGCGTCGGCGAGGCGGCGCGCGGCTGGGAGGTTGGCGCCGGCGAGGCTGTCGTGGTGGACGAAGCGAGGGCGGGAGGCGTCGTCGGTGGTGTTGTCGAGGACGAGAAGGGTCCAGTGGGAGCCGCCCTCGGGGATTGAGACGTCGGGATTGTCGTTGACGGGGAGGAGCGCGAGGCGGCGGGAGGCGAGGCGGAGTGGCTCGGCGACGGCGGTGACGGAAGCGGGGTCCGGGAGGTTGGAGAGGAGGTAGGGGATGGAAGCCGGCAGCAGGAGGAGATCGTCGCCGGCGACGTCGTCGGATAGGTGGGAGAAGTAGAAGGCGAGGATGCGGTCGTTAAGGAAGTAGGGGCCCCGGAGGATGGCGAGGTCGGACCGAAGCAGCACGATGTCGCCGTAGCTCAACACCGGCTCGTCGGCCTCGCCGGAGGTGGCGGTGGAGGCCCCGCGGCGGGGACGCATTTCGCGGACAAGTTGCTCGACGAAGGGTGTGTTTGGTTCTCTAGATGAGTTGGATGGGATATGGCCATCCAGCCTGTATAGAATTGAGCCATTTAGGTGGCTATTTGATTGGGTGGGTAGAGTTGAGCCAGTTTTTTTGTTTTGTTGGATGGATGAGAATGGATAGAATGAATCAGTTTTTTGTTTGATTGGATGGATGAGAATGGATAGGATAAGCTAGTTTTTTTATTTGGTTGGATGGATGAGATGAGCTAGTTTTTTTGGTTAGTTGGATGTTTAGACATATTCGTATATTTGGCATAAAAATGACAGCATAGAATAATAGAGCTGAGCCGGATGGATCTTCTGGAGTCAGGAGCCCCTCGAGGTAAAAGATCTTGAAGATAAAACAAAGCTCCTAACATCTGCCTAACTCATGAACATTACCTCTTTACTGAAAACCAAGAATAATAGCCAGAAGCCAACAGCATTGAACCATCTTCATATCTAGCTTGGTATAAATATTTGCACTCTATAAAAAGCTCTGATTTTTTGAATTCTCAAAAAGCAATCTCTGATGTGAAAAACAAAAGGAAAGGGAAAACAAGCTATTCCAATGAAAATTAACAACAGATAGTGATGAGTAATAAACTACGGATCAATTACTTAAATTAAGTATAGCCGAACGTTGAGGCAATTAAATACATGAAATAAGTTATTCCTTGTTTCCTTCTAGCTAATAATGTTGGGTTCGTCAAATCCAACATTTAACCTATTGATAAGGTAAAGTAAAGTATGTGCTTGAGCTCATCATGCTTTCTTGGCCTTGGGCTCGATGGTGGGAAATGGGAACACAGCCCTGAAGATCCATGCTGCAAGAATGGCACCAACGAAGGGGCGTATCCAATAGACATAGAACTGCTCCCAAGTGTTTGGCGATTGAACACAGGATGATGACAGTTGAAGGACAATTTTGGGCTAGTATAAATTAACAATGCAAAACATCTGACAGTTCATGAAATAAACCTTGTCTATTACGAAAGAAAAAATAATTTATTTGCTTTATGCTTCAACAAAACCTCATGGATTATTATAGCACTGATACAAGGATTCCTCTCACAAGATGCAATCAAGACTAAGAGAAAGAATTATCAATGGCGGTCTTCTTTCACACATGGTGAGGAAGAAACCTGCAGATTACAATGTACACAAATTTAAGCTTGTATTTGTATCTCCAACTGACATGTGATCTTGGACTACTCCAGAATTGAGCTATAACCACAGATTTCCCCCTTGTACTTCTGAAGAGCAACAATGCCATTTGCTCCATACACAAAGTTTTTAAGGTGTCCAGTTATATCACAGGCACTACAAAGCGCCTTTGAAAGCCCTAACTGGACGACAACAGGTAGTAAAAGCCTTTAAGTAGAAGGAACAAATTCAATTCAACCTGGAAACAGGCATTATTGAATAACTGATGCTATGCTGATGTCCATATTCCAACATAAAGTATCAGCTACTGGCAGGCCCAGTAGAAGCAATTCATCATATATGATCCACAAGTAAACAAATAGACATTTCAAAACTACAAAATAGCATAGCTGGAAGTCTGATTCATACACGCATAAGATAGCAAATATGATCCATGCACATAGTTTGTAAGGTGCACATACAGACATATGATAGCAAATTCCTAACCCATAGTTCAATGTTTCAGGGTAGCAGCAAAATATCTCCCAAACCACCTAGTCAGAGACGCATATCATTCAGAAAAGTTATTGCTAACGTACCTAGCAACCCAAACCACCTTGTGGGAGAACTGAAGTGTGTTGAATGCCCTAGCTATTTGAGGATGCTCAACCAAATAGGCATAGTAATGAGAAAGGTGTGCGTCATCAAAACCCAGAATGGAGAGCACGTTCTCATAAAGATCGGCTGGCAATTCGTGTTTAGCAGCACCGGCCTTCTCTATAGCAGTGGCAAGGCTTTCACCAACAGCTTGGAGTGTTGCTTGCAGCTTGTCATCTTCACTAGCAGTTGTCTTGGCTCTCTTTGGTTTGGAGGCCGAGAATTGTGACATATCTTCATTTCTCGCAGCAGGACCACTCTCATCTCCAACTTCCTCACCTTCAGTTTCAGTCACTTCGGTAGCTAGAGGTTCATTTGATCCTTTAGCATACTTCCCTGTAGCCAAAGTATTGCCAAAAATTGTAGCCATCTCTAGGTAGTGCTCAATAGGTTTGTTTAGAAACTCAGCATCTCCTTTGTGTGTCTACAAAGCAATAGATAACATGTTACACATGTAAGTAGGCAAGCAATGGACAACATGTGATAAAACATAATCCATAATAGTTGTAGCAAGAATACCTTAATATGGCCTGCATAATGCTCATGGTCAAGCCCAATAATATAATTTTCTTCATCCCAAAGTGCACCACTCAATTTCTTAAGATTGTTAATCTTTGCCCACTTCCTCTTCCAAGTTCTAACATGGTTCCCAATCTGATCTCCAGTAAGCCCTACCTTGAAATATTCATTCAAAGCCCTAGCACAAGCATTAAGGTGTACTTTCTTAAAGCCTGAACTTGTTCTAGTACCATTAGCCACCACATTTGCTAAGTGGGTAAGCATGTAGGCAGACATTGACGATGTCCATGTAACATGGCCACTCCCATCAGCTTTCCCCCCCAAGCTTTCCCCCGTTAGATCAATGTCCATTTCCTACCATGTTAACAAAATACACGATAGTAATACAAGTGCAATAGTTCAATGACATAGTACCTCTATAAAATGAAAAGAAATCCTCACAATTAAGAAGATGCCACATTTGAACAAGTGTTGCACTGATTCTGATAACAATGCGAATACAATGACATAGTACAATAATACGAATAATACGAAATACATAGTACATATTAATTTCCATAGTAGTTTTGCCGATCTTGCCACATTTGATCGGCAATTCCCTGCCTGAAAGCAACCATGTATGCATGTTCACTTGCTTGCACACTTGACGATGAAGCCGGATTATGACTAGATGTCCAATTGGTCTCCGGTATGATTAGTTGGTCAACCCCATCCTCTATCACCCAATTGTGAATAATGCAACAAGCTACAACAATGTCTACTTGAGTAGGAAAAGGGAAGAACGGTGTGGCATCATCAAGGATTTTAAACCTTCTCTTGAGTGATCCAAATGCACGCTCTACGCTCACACGAAGAGAGGAGTGCCTAAGGTTGAACAGTTCCTTCTCATCTTGCACGGGATTGCTCCCCCACTCATTCAAATGGTACCTTACACCACGGAAAGGAGGCAAGAATCCAGGTTTTGCTCCATATCCGGCATCAACTAGGTAGAATTTTCCTAAGTCAATGAGGCACAAGTGGGTCACATTGCTATATATAATGAAATGGCATGGAGACATACAGATGTCAATTAATCTATTACCTTGAGGGACACATAGGCCATTTCCACGTTCTAATGCATCTCGTAAAACTAGAGCATCATGGGCTATCCCCTCCCAACCCGCCAACAGATATGTGAACCGAAGATCAAAATCTACTGCTGCCATCACATTTTGAGTAGTGTAAGACTTCCTACCACGAAATGAAGGCTCCATATTCTTCGAAACAGAAGCCCGTACATGCGTACCATCAATAGCTCCAATACAATCCTATTTGGTGAACAATATAACCCAAAAAGATTAAGAACCATGCAATTTATGCCTAAAAATCAGAAAAATATTTGTGTCTCAACCTCATACCTTAAAGTATGGATCCCACCTTGGGTTCCCTGCTATTTTGCTTGGAATCTCCAATGACGGTGGCCTAATAAGTTCATTTCGAAGCTCACCAACGGCATGGAGGACTAATTTAAAATACCGACTAACAGTTTCACCGGACCGACCATAATTAGTACCAACCAACCTATTCCTAAGGTTGTGTCCAACAGTGTTTAAGAACATTGCTACTTGCTGCTCAACACATAGATGTATAGTGTCTCGAAGCAAGCCACGATCTCTCAAGAGTTTACAAAATCGGAAGAAAGGTGCTCTTCCAAGCCTAAGCATGTTCACACAAGTTGTATCACTCTTCCATATTTTATTGCTTAGATACTCAATTCTTATCCTGTCACGTTCATCTATTGGTCCATAACTAGCACGTTCTCTCATTTTCCTTTTTCTAGACTCAATAACCAAGGCCATCATTGAAATAGTCATGTACGCAGCAGCAGCAGCAAAAATGCACAGTTCCGTTGTGCTCGTGTCCATCCACAATGCAAGAGTGAAACAAATAATGTAAAACTAGTTTTTGTGAAGATAATATTTGGGGTAGCATATTTTAAGTAAAAAGGAATGCAATAGACTCTCCAATTGCAATCACTCTCATTATGTTTGTAGATCTTGTGGCACTTCATATTGGATGAAAGTATGAAACAGACTACACTAGCTTCTGTCAGGAAACAAAAAAGCATAATGTTACCAGCAATCAGGGTGCAGTTTGCTACTGCTCTATTATTCCTTACATTCAATTGGATTTTCTTCTCTCAAGATAGGCTAACGGTAGCACAAATATAAAAGGACATTGGATCAATTTTACTTTTCTGGATAATAACATCAGCATACAGTTCCCTCCAAAAATATCAGCATATATGTCAGACATTGTAGTGTAAAACTTGGCATCTCAAAATGAGATAGCTTAAAGTGGTAGATGACCTAAACTATGACACTAGCAAGGATTGATAAACTCTAGAAAATGACTCTCCAACAAACTAACCATTACTGAATCTAGTTCAACATCTAAACAAGTTTGACGATATGGATGCCATCCTTTGGCCGCTAACGCAAACAAGAATCATTATCTACCTTATGCGGCATGGCACACACATTCAGTAAAGAGTATTTTTGTAATACAAGCTATGAGGAAACACAGGCCTATTCCAATCAGTTCAGACTGTCAGAATAAAAGGCAGTGGAAAATATGCTTAAGCAAAGGTATAAGATTCCTGATATGAACCATGTATACAAATAATAACATATACAACATGATAGTGACAACAATAATAATATTAGCATCCAAGAACCTGCAGATTCCTGTGGATTCGAAGTCCATGTTTTGCAATAACAATGTGAGACCTGATTTCTGTCATTTGACAATCTTTTGTCCAACATAATGCACCCTCTGTCATTCTACTACTACTATTACTACTAGCATTATCAGACAATAAAATTTAGCATAAACAGTTGTGATCTAGGCAACAAATTCAACTGAAGCAAAACATAAAGATCATGTAGATCTGATAAGTCAATGAAAAAAGTTTCTTTTTTCCCGAAATGAACATCACTGATTAGGGTTTATACCTTCTGATTTCGGGGGAAAATTCACAGTAGATGCAGAGGAAGTAGAGCAAAATGCAGAGGAGATGTTGCAGATCGTCGCCGCCGTACCCTCTTCGTCGGCACTGTGTCCTTCTCGCCTGTGCCGAACCGTCGTCAAATCCTCAGCCCCGTGCGTCGTGCACTCCTTGGCCCCGTGTGTCGTGTTCTCCTCAGCTCCATGCCATGGTCGCCGGCGGCCTGCCCTCCTCTGTGGAGAAGAGCCTGGGAGGCGACGAGAGGAGCAGGGAGCAGGGGAGAGGAACCTGCGAGGCGAGAGGAGGTGAGAGGATTTCTCTCTGGTGCGAGGTGAGCCGAGGACTCACGGGCGCTGGGTGGACGACCTGATCCGGGCAAAGGGTCACGGGCGGACAGGGACGACCTCGTCCGAGCAAATTGATCGGATCGGTTCATCCGGAATCTTCAGAGAATATGCTAGTTTTTTGGATGACCTTATCCACCCAATCCATCCAACCAAACGCTTGGATGACTGAAAAAATAGGGATCACCATATCCCATTCAGGACTTGCCCTTTAACCAAACACATCCGAAATGGCGCGATCAAAGCAAACTCTTGGTGACGCGGATAATCTTACTGCTGCTACTTTTCGGTTAAATGTACTCCATCCGTTCATTTTTTATAAGGCGTATTTTGATTTGGCACAAGGATTAAGATTACGTTGAAATTGATAAAGGTATGAGAGAAAATGACTTAGATACCCCCAATTAATTGTCTTGAAGATGAAAGATATACTTTGTGTGAGTGGTAATGAATAAATGCATATGGTTGAGAGAGAATAAATAGGGGTATAGAAGGAAATACCTCATTAAATCTACATGCAAGCCTTATATTTGTGAACAAGATCATTCAAAAAATAAGCCTTATAAAAATAAACGGAGGGAGTATTATTTAACCGGAAAGAATTATAGCCAACTCAAATATCAAATCGTGAATCTTTGTTTTAACCGATCTTTGTTATATTTAGCGAAGAGCTATATACTACCTACCTAATCGTGTGTGTGGTTGTGTGCTTGTTTATTAGTAGGTACAAAGATTATCAGAATGTCAAATTGAATCGAATTTTATCAATGAATCATCATAGAACCTAGTGAGAGACGAGAAAGAATAGGATCTATATGTATATGCAAGAACTATGAAACAATTTAGGCCATATGCACACACTTTATGTGCCCACCCACCCCATGTAGCCTAGGCCCAAAGCCCATAAAGCCAAGCATAAGGAAATAGTGGTGGGGCGCAAGGGCCCAATGGAAATGTAGTCCATTTGGCTATGAGGTGGAATCTAAGAAGGGCCTAAGCCTAATTCAGCTAGTTCATGAGAGAAAGTGAAAAGCTTAATTAGGCTATGACATGCAAGTTAAGAAAGAGATAGATCGAATTGGATTTGGAAAGTAAATAAGTTCAACTCGGATTGCTAGATTAGTCAGTCTTAAAAAGGCCAAAACTCTCACGTATGAACTCGGATTGAAGCATTCTTAGACTTGTTTGAAAGTTTGAAACATCCTCTCTATTTCATTGCATTTGCAACTGGTCCAAAATCAGTTTTCTTATATATTTAGTTTGATCAACAAATATTGGCTTACTAGTGAACAAAATTAGATTAAGAATTAGAGATAGAATCTAAGAGAGTGGAACCCACCTTGGATGGCCCTAGGCTAAGCCGCACACCCCCTAGTTTTTCTTATATATTTTTGTTATTCTATATTGTAAGCTTAGATCACGTTATTTTCAAGATAGCTAATATTATTTATTCACATGTTTATGTTACACAATGCCTTTTTGGGAATTGGATGATTTTCTTGAAAATACCTCTGTAGTTCTCGCGATTTCTTTGTGTGGTTGCAGGAACCGTATATCTACTCCTTGCGTGGTCAAGTAGACCCAGATCACGAGAATGTTCTTGGACAAATTCATATGTCACATGTTACTGTACTAAGACAGTGATTAGCGCCATCATATTCACAAGGATTCATGGATCTAAAATTAACTTTGATCCTGTATCAGCATGGTTGAGGTGGTAATATATTTTTATCCCTAGATTAGATTCTGTTTTCCTATCATAAATTGAAAAATCCTCCACAAAAATTAAACATATAGTTTCAATCTAGTATTATTGTGAATTTTGTTAGATTTTGATTTATTGGAGTCCTTATTTTAGTTGTTGGTTGAGTGGTGTGGTCACATACGCACTGAACACATTTCAGTTAAATGTTTATTTGAATGGAAAGAGTTATTGAGTCACGTCAAATATTGCTAGGTGAACCCTAATTTAATTGGGTCTCTATTTTTTATATTTGGAGATGCATAACTACTATTTTATTAAATCGAGGCCCATAATTGATCTTTACAAACCTAAAGTAAAGATGTGTAGGAATGCTTCAAAGAAAAAAATGTTGGATGCCAAATAAATGGCACCATTACAAAATATCATTGACCCTGTTAAAATGGATATATTATATATGCTGAACTCCAAGCTTGAACACAGAAAATACGAAGATTGGAAGATTTACGCGGCATTCAAAGAACTGGATTTTATAAAATAATACACAAAAAATAAAAATTACAAAACAATATGCCAAAAAGAAAATTGACAGAAGTATACCTCTGTCGTCGTTTTGAATGGCGACAGAGTTAGGTCACCTTAATAAATGGCAATTTTAATTTTGTCGCCAATTAGAATGGCGATAGTAAGTCAGCCGTAGTCATAAAAACGTCAGTTAGGATACATGTAAGGAGTCGCCATTTAAATTGGTGACAGACATTTCTGTCGCCGACTGAAATGGCGACTGGCCATTCAGTTTCTCTATCGCTATTTCTATTGACGACAGAAAACCAGATTTAAGGCAGTGTGTGACAACCGGCCAGAAGCAGTCGCCATTTCGCCGAGTGAGCAGAGAAGAGAACAGGAGAAGGAGATGAGAGGAGAGAAAAGGAGAGGAGAGGGGAGGAGGAGAAAGAAGAAGAAGGTCTGCACTGCATGACATTTGAAGGTTATTTGTTAATCTCTGTTTTATGCTTTTCAAAACCTAGGTTAGAAAACCAAGTAATTAGATTTGTAGAGTAGTAATAAGCATGAAGATATTGGTAGAGTGAAAATATTTTTGTAGATATGAGTAAATTAGAAAATTTTATTTATGTATGTTTAGATTATAAACATGTATTTACATATGTTTAATTAGATTTGTAGAGAAGTAATAAGCGTGTAGATATTGGTAGAGTAGAAATATTTTTGTAGATATGGGTAGATTAGAAAATTTTATTTATGTAAATTTATATTAGAAATATTTATTTATGTATGTTTATATTATTTTTGTAGATAATATTTGAAGATTAATATTACTGTTAGAGCTATGTTTAGAATAGTAAAATTTTTGTAGGTAGATGTAGGTTAGCAATATTCGTGTAGATATAAATTTTTGTAATCGCAGTTTAGGGTCGATCGGGTATGTTGAGAAGTAAAATTATGGCAAGTTAAAGCAATTGTGTATTTAAATGTACAGTAGGTTAGCATCATATGTAGACATATTTTATCAGTTAGGTTTGTATGATGTTTATATTTCTATGTTATTTGCTAACCTGTTTGTTATTTTCATGCCAGGTTTGGCGGGCGACGATGTAGCTCCCGTGCGGGAGTACGAGCTAATTGACCATGTCATATATGCATTACGGTTGCCACACAGGCCCTGACAGAGGGCCAGGCGCGTACTAAGCTTTTGTCCCTACGGTTGCGCACCCCCACGAGGGTATGTTGGATCAACAAACTGAAAGTTCAAGCTCTATTAAGTTGGTTTTGGTGTTAATGACAAATCTAATATTGAGACTAACTCTTTTGATAATCATAATATTGATTAGTCTTAATTGTTAATTAATGACAAATCTTTTATAAGACTGATTCTTTTGTTGAGCTTATGAAGGACCATGTGGAGGTCTATCCATGTTTGTGATGAGTATTTGACTTTATGTGATCTAGGATAGCTTAGATTTGAGTTTGGATTTAAAATGGATTTCAAGTTGAAAGAGGGAAACAGAGAGTTTTCCATTTGCGCCGGACTGATTTTTCACGTGTATGACGGACCAAATCGCAGTGAGTTTCACGTATATGACGTACCAAATCGCAGTGAGTTTCACGTGTATGACGGACCAAATCGCAGTGAGTTTCACGTGTATGACGGACCAGTTTTACCAGCGTGCAGTAATATGCCTTTTTAAAGGTCTTCCCATGCTCAACCAATTATTTGGTCTACACAAAAGTTGTAGAGAATTTCGAAACGCAACTTTTTCATGTTGACAAGTTTTTCATTTGAGCAACAGAAAAAATCATAGAAAATCGGGAAGGTTAACAGAGAATCTCACGTTTACGACGGACCAATTTTGACAGCGTGCAGTAATGTCTTTTTGAAGGTCTTTCCGTGCTCAAACAATTATGTGTTCTACATGAAAGTTGTAGAGAATTTCGAAACACAACTTTTTCATGTTGACCAGTTTTTCATCAGAACAACATAAAAATCATAAAAAATTGAGAAGATTACTGCTGTATTGAAAACAAGATGTTTGCATTTGGTTGAAGTGTTTTTGTCTGTTTTGGTCTGTTCTAACCCCAATTCGTGATCGAATTGATGCGATGGGTTCATGGTGGAACCAAGAAGGGTCTTCTTGTCTTTGTGGATGTAGGATTTCATTTGGTGGTCATGGTGAGGCGAAGGGAGGCTGGAACTAGGCATGGGATGGCCGGAGGTTCAAGTTGGTCGGATGTTCGCCGAAAGATAGTCGGAGATGAAGTCGGTGCAGTCCCAAGAGATAAGAGATCAGTGGAGAAGCTAGCTTATCACTACTTGGATCAAGGAGAGCTGTTGGGTTGCAGTTCTGGAAGATAGAGTAGTGGATAAGTGTAGCTTGCTTTGAAAACCGTGCAAGAAAACCCATGTGTGTGGTGGGTTTTGGGTTAGCCCTTGCATGGCTGGTTGAGTGGGTTAATCCTAGCCCTTGATGAATGCTCTAGGGTTTAGAGGCTCATCCAAGGGTGGTAGGTGGCCTAAGAGTTGTTTAAATAGGGGTGGAGGGGTAGCCTTCCCCCTATGAAGGTTTTTGATGCTCCTTTGAGCTTTGTCCATATGAATGTGAGGCTTTGTAACCTCTTCTTCCAGAAATAAAATGTTCTTCATTTATGTTCATGTTTCATTTCATTTACGCATTTATATTACGCAATTTAAATTCTGCATTTACTTTCTTGCAATTTACATTCACGCAATTTGGATTTGCCTCCCCTCCTTCTAATTTCTTACGAATCTTTTGCTGAGGTTTATGATTGATTCTTTCTTGAAATCCTGTTTCAATCATCTAGGTTATCCATACGTTCTTGTTGCAAGAAGTTGATCTTTTGTGTTCTTGAATACTTGATCTTGTAGATTGTGTATCCTTCAGTTTCTTTGTGTTCTCTTGCTTGCTGGGACGTGTGGGAAGTCATTCAAGATCACTTTGATCATCAAAACCTCACGAACAAGCCTTGATCGAAGTTCTTTCGATTTTTGTCGAAACTTGGTGCGTTCTTTCTTCCCGGGCATAAAGGTCAGAACTTTGACATCAATCCTTGTGATTGAAGGTTGAAATAAGTTCCTGACATCCCAATGACCTTATCTACCAAGTTTGGTTGAGTTTGGATCAACGGATCAAAAGATACATCAATTTTCTTATTTGAACCTGTGCTGAAAACGCTGTTCATATGCCTGATTTCACTGTAGCTACAGTGCCCAGTAGTATCGTCCCCAGAGTGCGATAGCACTGGCATTAGGCTGATTTTTGTGAAAATTGACTCTTTCGCTTCCATTTGATATCTAAGGGTTTTGGCTTGGTTTCTTTGGGTGAAAATCTGCATTTGTGATCTTCCTTAGAGAACATATTTTAATTTGGGATCACTCACCCCCCCTCTGATCGCCATCTCGGTCTTTCAGCTTAACTCTCATTATTCTCTTTTGGATGAAAAGATGGAAATATCAAAGGTATGCATTCGAGTTTATATTATCATATCTTGTTGCATTCTTTGGATATAATATTCATAATCATATTGATAAATTCAAATATGAGACTAACTCTTTTATTGAGTATATCTTTGATTAGTCTCATCTCATTGAAAAATGAAAAACTCAAGGTATGCACTCGTATTCATTTTACGATATCTTAATGCATATTTTGGATTCAGGTAAAAGGATGAACTCTACCATTATTTTGCACACATCTAGGGGAGGTTCATACTTTACCTTGATGTCTCAATAGTATTGATCTAATTCATCTTTCTATATCAAGAATCATTACTTTAAAATAACCCCTTGAGTATATTTAACTTGTGTAGTTGTAGTATACTCATGGCAATATAGGATAAACTCCAAAGCAATCTCAAATTGAATATGTGCATATTGATTCAAGTTCAATTTTATATGCGCACACATTTATGGGAGTTTATTTTATGTTTGATGGTCTAAATAGTATTGATCCCCTTCTACCACTCTATATAATTTGGATCATTACTTCGAAACCATCAAATTGAGTATATGAAACTTGTGTAGTTAATTTATACTCATGATAATTTAAATTCAATTTAATTTGTGTTCGGTTTCCATTCAATCAACAAAGGAATAATCATGTGTTGGTTCACGTTTTTTATTCTAGGGCAATCGAAAGTTCTTGAGCATATGAAAGTATTAGTTGCATTAGTATACTCAAGACACAATTAATCTTTCAATCAATTGTCTTTGGGTTGTGGTCAATCATCAAAAGAAAAGATCAAAGGATCTTGGGAGCATCCATTATGTGTTAATGGAGTGCATTGATGATTGAGACAACCATGTGTCTTGGACTAACACTTTCAATGAGTTTGAAATAGGTTAAATCCAAGGTTGAGATGGATAAACGGGAGAAGTACATCATCATGCATTGATGAGCGTCAAGAGAGGATCCCGAAGCTAAGACAAGGGGAACAAGATGAAGATCCCGACTTGGAGAGAAGATGATCGGTCATCATGAAAGCTTCAAGTGGTTGCGAGAGGCAAAGGTTTAACTAGCTAAGGCTAAGGATGTGTGCGTAGTCTTTTATCGGTCTGGGTGTTTGGATGAGAGACTGGATTGCTAGTATAGGTTGCCGTACTATTAAAAGGGGTCGAGTCGTATAGCTTGAGCTTCATCATGTGTTTATGAACTCAATCCATTTCACTCTAGCTCACTCTCTTAGTTGGTTCTTGTATGAGCTAAGTATTTGCATGTGTTGCAAATAAGGGAGCTCATGTTTGCTTCTTATTGAATCTTAATTGATTTGGTTTTTGCATAGGGCTATGGATTTGCATGTGTCACAAAAGGGAGATAGCTCATGCAAGTTGGTTTAAGTTGTTATTTGTATAGAGATAGATATTTGCATGTGTTGAAAATAGAGAGCTCATTCATCGGAGTCTTAGCTTGTGACTTGATCATGTGTTGATCATCACAAAGGCTAGGATAGGTTTATGCTTAGTGTTTGCAAAATGAGTTTTTGTAAAATATGGTTTAATTGAATCTTATATTGGAGCATGTGCACAAGGTTTGCAAATGTGTTTGCAAATTGGTTCGATCATGTGTTGATCATCACATAGCTCAAAGATATGATCTTGATTGCTCATGTTTGCAAGATTAATATTTGCAAATGTGTTTTACAAAATATTGTTGCTCATGCATTTGATATTGGAGCATGTGATTAGAATTTGTAAATGTTTTTTGCAAAATTGTTTTGATCATGAGTTGATCATCACAAGACTCAATATTTGATTTATTAACTCTTTCTAGCTTGTAGTCATGCTCTTAATCAAGTCTATGTGAGGGATTTCGACAAATTAGATTTTAAACTTGAATGAGTTCATTAGAGTCTTTATTTTTATGATATTTAAAAATATCTATGGTTGATTAAATCTTGAAAATGAGTGAAGATTGTAGCCCTCTCGATAAGCTTCGCATAGAGTCTAAGATCACCTAAATCGGGGTTCGGAGTAAAAAGTTATGATCGTTTTAGTTACTGAAATAGTGGTAGCACTGCCCGAGCAGTGCTACCAGCCCTAGATGAGCGGTACTACCGCCCTAGAGGCAGTATAAAAATTCCAGAGAGCGTGTTTTAGCCCGAGAAAAAAGAAAAATGCCTGGTACTACTGGCCATAGTAGGGCGGTAGCAACGGGTTTCCTGTGTAGCGGCTAGTTTTTCTAGCCGTTGGCCTTGAGACCGGTGCTACCGGCCCTGGTAGGGCGGTAGCACCGGGTTTCCTGGGTTTTTGCCCCATTTTGCCCTCCAACAGCTAGTTTTTTTGGAGAGTCTATATAAGGAGCCTTGGGGCTGGTATTTGGATGTTGTTGGCTTTGGGAAAGGTTTATGGGAGTTGTGTACATGTGTTGCTCTTTTTCATTTGGTTTTTGAGCTAAGAGTGAGCCCTAATTGCATGTGTTGCAATTAAGAGAGTATTGAGAGCCCCTTGTGCATGTATTGCACTCAGTGATAACCATTGTACATGTGTTGTACTTGGTGGAGATCAAGCTAGAGGACTTGACTTGTTACTCTTGGTGTTTGCCGACACCTACACGGCGTGTGAAGGAGTCGTACGCGGTGACTTTTTCAAGGAGATTGTGAGAAGGTCTGGCAAAGTTGTGAACGTCTGTCGGGACCCGGATTTGCAAACCAAACCTCTCGTATATCTTGCACGATCCGAGATCACGCTAGTGCACACAGTGGAAACATAGATGAAATACCATTCCATACAACGAATTAACTAAGAAGAAGCAATTTATGATTGAGTAAAGCAAACGACCTTATGGTCAATGTTTACACCATTACGCCTTAAGGGCTTAAGAAACAAATACTATTGCGTGGAAAAGATAACTTGAGCCATATCTGACTTGCCACAGCAATCGTCTGGGAACGCCTTCCTAATCCACGTAGTCTTCATAGAATTCCTCCTCATGATATTCATTATCTCCTTCAGCAAATGATCAACAAGGGCATAAAGCCGTGAGTACAAAGGTACTCAAAGCAAGCCGTAGGGAATTGATGCAATATATTCATGCACGGCTTGACAAGGATGGCTATATATTTCATTTGCAGAAAGCAGTAACTTGAATTGAAATACAATAAATAGATTGAAAGCATATTTATGAAAAGAGAAATAAATAACTGATAGATCAATGATAGACAACAAAACAACAGTGAACTCCCCATTCACATCCCAACAATTTCACATTCCACATTTTATGAAACACTCTATACCCTGTGTGAAATTCCCGGGCTTTGTCCATGACCGCGGACGCGGCTATTCGAATAGTTTTACACTCTGCTGAGGTTGTACAACTTTACCCACAAGACATGAACATCTCTTTGTGCAAACGTTACTAACACACTTCCTTTGGTGTATCGCAGAGATATCATGACAAAGCCTTTACAATGCACTGTCTAAACTTGGTACTGCCCGCTAAGGTTTCGCCCATTAGGGCCCCCTCTTGCGCCTTGCGAATTTACCCGTCCATCCCGGAACCCACACCACCAACTGGCAGTACTCAAGGCTAGACATTGCAAATTAATCAGCTAAGTCTGTCCCATTCCAGACATGTGGTAGTACGGTTAGGCCCAGTTCAATGGCGCACAAGATTCAGTCCTTAAATTGTCTCAGGCAAGACATCCACATCCCAATGTGCTAGAAAGCACCCCCTTTACTGCACTTGCCCGAGGGAAAACAATTCGTTCAACCAAGACCAATGGCAAACCCTGCCATGGTACAACAAATTTTACAACAGTGGCTAACGGCCACGATTCAATATCTTATTAAGTCAAGATTAACATTATTCAATGTGTGACATGAATCCCAACGTATATCTAAGCATATCTAAGCATAGCTACGTAACCCGATGTTGGTATAATGATTATGTCCAACTAGTAATGTACCAATCTAGGGTTAACAATGGATACACAGCATACAACTAATCAAGGTGGCATAATGTCAACTAGGTAAATAACTACTTCTATAAAGTAAGCATTGATACACAAAATAGCATGCAATATGATCAAAGGTTACGACTTGGCTTGCTGATCTAGTGCTGGGTCTTGGTCTTCAAAGCCTTCGTTTGCTCCCTCGGAATTAGCGTCTACCGGAAAAGAAGCAACGAAACCAAATAAATACAAAACAGAGACTCAAACAAGCTCAAAACTGAAAATAAATGGCTCTGGAAGATAGATCTTGATTTTAGAAAATTTAGAAACTCGAATCGCCTCAATCGGAGTTCGTATGAGAGAGAACGAGCTTCTGGAAAATTAAATGAGAGAAAAAGGCTGAAAATCAGAAATTCGGAATTTCTGGATTTATTTTTGTACTGGAAAATGATTTATTGCTCAATCGCTGACGTCATCGGGTTCACGGTGGACTGGGTCCACGGCGCTTCTCGGTTCACCGTGCACCCGGTGCACGGCTGACGTCGGCGCTTGCGTCGGCGAAAAAGGCTGAGGTGGCGGCTGACGTAGGCGGGTGACTCGGCGCTGACGCGGATTGCCGCGTGTCGCTCATCTGGCGGGAGGCTAGATCGGACGGTCGAGAAGCGCTGCTGCGGCGGAGGCGACACGGTGCGATCTGGGACGCAGGAGCGGAATCGGACGGTCGAGATCCACGGCGAGGAACGACGGCGAGGAGGGCGGCGCGGGGCTTACCGGAGGCGAGGAAGACGGACCGGTAAACGGCGAAAGATGGCCGGATCGGGTGCGGGGCAAGACGGACCGGGGAGAGGGCAACGTGGGCAAGGTGAAGGGACCAACGGCGGCAGCTAGAACGCACCGACGGCGAAGGAAAAAGCGGCGGAAGGTGACAGGCACGGCGACAACTCCGACGAGCTCGCGCGAAGAAACGACGACGCCTCGGGCGGTGAGAGGTGAGGCATAAGGGGCGGCGCGTGAAGGGGAATCTCGGGAAGCGTACGACGCTTTAAATAGGGGTCTCGGAGGCCGTGTCCGACCCGGACTCCAAGAACGGCGGCGGGACTCCGGCGCTAGGGTTAGGGTTCACGGGCGCGGCGACGTGGTGCGATCCGGACCGTACACGTGTCGCGCATCGAGCGGTCGTGGCGTCTTGTGCGGGGTGGGCGCGAGGTGGAGCTGGGCCAGGCGAAGGGCTGGGAAATGGGCCGGAGCAGATTCGGCCCGAGGGGCTTTTTGAAATTAAAAACATTTTTCGATTTAAGAAAAATCAAGAAATTCGAATAAATGCAAATAAATTCAAATAAATATCAAATAAATTCAGAAAAATCCCCAAAAATACAAAAAAATTGCTTGGAGCACAATGAACCTAACTAAAACTGAAAATCTTGGGTTTGATGAATAGTTTAGTCAAATTAAATCCTTTTATTTATGGAAAATTCAAATTAAGCTGGGATTAATTCAAGGAAAATGCACATGGTTTATTTTTGAATTCAAACATTCTAAAACTCAAATTTTGGGATGTTACAATGTCAGAGCTCACCTATCCGGAGGGGGAAAGAGCTACAACTAGTGGAATCGAGGAGGGTGCTTAATTCGTGGAGTCGGTCCAAAGCGGTTTGGGCTTGCCTCAACGTGGATTAGGGAGACTGGCAAGTCTCCGAACACCACGGTAAAAAGTATTGTGTCTCCTTGTGTATGCTTGCAATTCCTTATTTACATTGTTGCAATTTACATTCCTAGAATTAAATTGCTTGCTTGTCTTTAGGATTGCAATTTATTGTTAGAGATAATTAGTTAGTGCACTTAGTAACCAAGTTGATTTAGGCTTTAATTGTCAAAATCTTAGTTCATCGCTTCTTCATCTATTATCATTTAGGTTTTGTCATAAGGGTACTTAGGTGAGATTTTAATTAATTGTAGAAATTTTTAAAGCCACCTATTCACCCCCCTCTAGTCGCCATCCTTGATCTTACACACGCGGTGGATACCGAGGTTTGTTCAATCATTTTAGTGTTGCCATTGGATTGTAGTGTGAATGCATATGAATTTATTATCTTCTTTTTCACATAGGATGCGAATCGTTGGATTGCTACCATTCGCCAGGATGGTGGAGGCCACAGCACAGACGACGCTGACAGGCGCGGTGCCTCCAGAAGATTCCCTTACGACAGAAGTCTACTCACGACTCTTCTCGACCACTGGCGACCAGAGATGCACACCTTTCATCTCCCTTGTGGGGAGATGACACCGACGCTGGAGGACATCAGTTACCTGATAGGCCTTCCGTGCACTGGGCAGGCGGTTATCCCCAATGACGTCGGCCCACACTGGCGAGCTAAGATCCTCACGAGGTTCAAGGGCGTGCTACCCGCCGAGGCCGGTTATGAGACATTTACCGGAGGCCACGGCCTGACTCAGAAGTGGCTGACGTAGTTCTACGTAAATTGTGTTATGTTTGCATTTTATTCGTTCTTATAATGCTTCACAATTCAGACTTTTTGGCATTTTATACTAACGTGTTGTTTATACAACCTGAGAGGATGGTAGCCGGTGATGCGGACTAAATCGTGCGAAGCCACTTGGAGGCATAAATGATGTGATTCTTCAGCTGAGTCCTGTTCTTCTCTTCCCACGGAGATAGCATCAACAGGCACATAATCCAGTATGCGAGGACGATAGCGGATGCAGAGTTGGATGACATCCCACAGTTAGCTTGGGGCTTGGTTGTACTATATGCCAGCTACAGGCCCTCTACGATGTTCGACTAGCTGACAGACGATCGTGTGATCTGGAGGTTATACCTACCGGAGTACGTAGCCATGCGAGCACCCTTGTAATATTTCAGATCGAAAAATTCTTAATTTGGGTTGTTGGTGGACCCACCGGTGATCTGAAAGGTTGGAAAAAATGCAGGTGTGTGCGAATTCCCTGGTTTTTCCTCTTATTGTTTCCCCCACCTAACCCTTCCTCTCTTTTTTTCTCTTTTTCCCTATTGGCTGCCCTTCTTTTTCCTGGCCGCAAGCCTTTTTCCCCTGGACTTCCTCCTGCTTTGGCCAAAGCAGCCTTCTCCCCTAGCTCCCCTCCTCCCTGGCATTTTCTCCCTTCCCTGGCTTCTCCCCTGTGGTGGCGCCTCCTCCCTTCCTCCCTCCTGGTCGGCACCAAGCTACAGCTCCTCCATTTCAGCAAGCAAGCAGGAGCCTTTCCCCTCTTTCTTCTCCCTTTGGGGTAAGTGGATTCAACTTTTTCTTGGTTCTTGCTGTGCTAATGGGGGTCCTAGCAGGTGGGGATTTTGAGAAAAAAATTGGCTTTAGGGTTGGAGGGAACTCAGTTCAGATTTCGAGCTGTGCACAGACCAGTTTTGCAACTAGGTTTTGGGTAAGAAAGAATCATTTTCTGAGTAGTTGGCTGTAGAGAAAGCTGTAGCTCATGTTCTTAGGTTTCTGTAGAGTACAAGAACACAAAATTCCACTCAGCCAATTAAAAGTTATGACCTTTTTGGTGCAGACTGCTCTGATTTAGTTCGTGTTGGTAGCTGAGATTTTGAACAGCTGTTTAGGGCTATTTGCAAGTCAAATTAGAATTTTTTTGGTTTCCTAAAGAAAGTTAGGAAATTTCCTGTAGATCAAGAAAATGTCCTCTTTTGCTTGATTTGGGTTCAGGAATAAAAAGTTGTGCTATTTTGAAGTTACTACCCTAAAACTGCAATCTGGTGAAAAATTCAGAATTTGAACTGAAACTAAAAGTGCAAGTTGAGGACTTTAGGCTCAGTTTCTGAATGAATGGCTAGGGGCTAATGGTAGTTTATCCTTTTATGGTCAATTAGAGCACAAGAACACTCATTTTGGTTAAATCAATCAAAAGATATGCTTGTTTTAGTAAACACTGTCTAGACTGAATGTTTAATAATTGTAGCCTTTGTTCATTCAATTCTGGGACTATTTGAGGCATATTTTGAATGGTTGGCTGTAGAATAAAAGTTATATTATCCTCTTGTGGTCGTTTATAGTACAAGAACTCAAATTTTAGCTTAGCCATTTGGGAGATGAAGGACCATGTGGAGGTCCATCCATGTTTGTGATGAGTATTTGACTTTATTTGAGCAAGGTGTGCTCAAGTTTGAGTTTGATTTGGATTGATTTTCAAAATGAAGCAATTTGAGTTGTCTCTGCCAGGAGTGGCAGTACCGGCCGTATGGGCGTGGTAGTGATGAGTTGGATGGGTTTATTGCATATCATTGTGGGCATGGCTATGTGATGTGTTTCCTTGTCTTTGATGGTTGCAGGGCGACGGTGCTAGGTCATGGTGAGGCGGAGGATGACCGGGACTAGGCGAGGAGCGTCGGAGGTCCAGACGGTTGGGGGATCGCCGGAAGATGATCGAAGACGGAGTCCGAGCAAGTCAAAAAGACAAGGAAAGGAGATGATGCTAGCTAGATGCCGCGTGGATCAATGAGGGCCGTCGGATTGAGGTCTAGCTGATAGGTTAGTGGGTCTAGGTAGTATGCTTTGAAAACCGTGCAAGAAAACCCGGTATGTGTGTGGGTTTTGGGTTAGCCCTTGCATGGCTGTGTGTGTGGGTTAATTCTAGCCCTTAGATGAGTGCTCTAGGGTTGAGGGACTCATCCAAGGGTGGTAGGTGGCCCAAGAGTAGTATAAATAGGGGTGGAGGGGTAGCCTCCTTCCCTTGAAGGTTTTGAGGTTTGTGAATGCTCTTTTGAGCTTTGCCCAGATGAAAGTGTGGCTTTTTAACCTCTCCTTCCAGAAATGAAAAGTTTTATCCATCCATCTCTGAATTTATTTTGCGCATTTACAATTATGTCTTTACTTTACGCAATTTAAATTCAGCATTTACTTTCCCGCAATTACATTCTCGCAATTTACTTTCACGCAATTTGGATTTGCCTCCCCTCCTTCTAAATGCTGTTGATCTTGGATGTTTTGAGTGTGTTCATATAGTTTTACATCTCTTTTGCACTCTTGGATTGAGTAGAGAACATCTTTTCTCTCAAGTTCCAACTTTGTTCTGAACTTGTTCTTTGCGCAGCATTTAGTATTTTATTTTTATACAAATATAGAAAAATCTTTTTTAAGTGATTCTTATTGGAGGAGGTGCGGGACTATGATATCCACTTACAGAAAAATTTTGGAGTTCACTTGTTGCACCGTTTGGGCGCCATGAGGTTAAAACCGAGCCCCATACTTTCTGCTCGAAGTTCTTGACTGACTGTGTTCTTCGATTTTTCCTATTTTTTCTCTAAGGCTTTTTGAGGATAAATTTGGTGGAGTTCTTCATAACTCTGATGCTCATAGGGAGAAAAATTCTTAAAATTTTGTGAGCTGCAGAAACCCACCAACCTCCTGTTCAAATTGAGGACAAGTTCTGGAAATTCTGCTTTTGCTTTTCTGAAAGTGACTTTTGTGATTTGAATTGATGTTCTTTCTAAAAGCAAGAGTTGGATTAATTCCTCTTTATCTTGGACACTAGACAACCAGGATTGTGACTCAAAAATCCCCACATATTTTATGGTACTTATCCATGCAAGCTTGGGGTACACATAGTTGTCTAGTTTTTCGGGTTTTTCACGATTTCCTTTGAGCGATCTTGTCGAGGTCTTTGTTGGAGTATTTTGGGGGAAAATTTATTTGCGACCATTCACCCCCCCTCTATTCGCCATCTCGGTCCTTCAATTGGTATCAGAGCCGGTTTTGCTCTTCCATAGATCTTGATCGGTTTCAAGAGCCATGGTGATGGACAAGTATTCCACCAAGCCTCCTATTTTTTCTGGAGTCGATTTTCCATTCTGGAAGTCGCGCATGGAGTCATACATCACTGCCCAGGGCTTCCTGATATGGCAGAAGGTGAAACTCCCATATGAGGTTCCTACCGATGAA
The DNA here is from genome assembly GCA_036346275.1 of Otatea glauca. Taxonomy (NCBI): domain Eukaryota; kingdom Viridiplantae; phylum Streptophyta; class Magnoliopsida; order Poales; family Poaceae; genus Otatea; species Otatea glauca. The sequence goes on along the minus strand of CM070720.1, from coordinate 1,241,222 downwards.
AACGTCACGGCCGGCAATATGGCTGACGTTGAGGCGAATGCTAAGGAAAGGAACATCCTCATACAGGTCTTAGCCGCGATGAGTATGACAGATTTTCACCTTCGTTACGCTCATGAGATTTGGGTGACCTCGATGCTTACCATGAGGGCACTACCCAAATCAAGGCGGTTCGACAGGACCAATTCAAGCGTGAGTTCAACAAGTTTGAGCAAAGACGGTGAGAGTCTTGATGAGTGTTTGGTCGTTTTACCAAAGATCTTGGCGATCTTTGAGCGGTTGGTTGCATATACCCTGACTCGGATAATGCTCGACATTTCTTGACCGCACTCGATTTGCGTGTTTGGGAGATGAAGGTGACCACCATCAAGAACACCACTGACTTGTCGACTCTGACTCTTGACGGGATTTATTCCCGCCTCAAGACTCATGAGATCGATGTCGTCTCACGGAAGACGAAATCTCAGTCGATGGCCTTGGTCACCGATCCCATTGGATCTTCTTCTTCTGATCCTTCTATTGGTTTCTCTCTTTCCGCCCTCTGTGAGCTAAGCGATGCGATGACCAACTAGAAAAATTTCCAGAAAATGAGCTTGCTCTTCTCGCTCGCAAGTTTTCTCATGCATACAAGAGGGTGAGAGAGAGGAAGAGAGGTGGCATGATCACCTGCTTCGAGTGTGGTGGCCCTAACCACATTCGGGCGAACTGTCCCAAGCTGGAGAAGGGCAAGAACGACGTTGGCGGTTCAGGCAAGAACGACTACACCGAAAAAACCACAACAAGAAGCCTCCAGTTCGTGAGCCGACGCGTGAGAAGAAGTATCGCAACTTCTCCAAGAACAAGAAGCTCTTCCACCGCGTCCTTGTCGCGCTTGACGACATCAACCTCTCTGACACCGAGACATGGAGCGACGAGGGCGAGGATGAACCGCAAGAAAAGAAGGGCGGCGACGACTTCTCCGGCATGTGTTTCATGGCCGACACCAACGACATCAGCGACTCCGAGCTCTACAGCGACTTGGATGAGGTACCCTCCTATGACCAGCTCAACGAAGCTTTCTGCAAATTAGGAAAATTTCATGCTAGAGCTAGAGCTAGATGTACGGAGCTTGAGAAGGAAGTAGGTACCTTGACTTGGGAGTTAGCTTCTCTTAGATCTTCTCCCTCCCGAGTCACTGATGATTGCTCTTTGTGTGATGCTATTCTTGTGGAGTTGGAGAACTTAAGGACTATGCATGATAGTGTATTGACTGAATTAGAAAGTCTTAAGTTGAAGAATGCTAGCGATAATTTTGTTGATGCTATTCCACTAGATGCTAGTTTTCTTCATGCTCACTCTACTCCTTGTGCTAATTGTCCTAAATTGCTTGCCGAAATTGATGCCATGAGCGATCACCTTAGGAAGCTTTTTTCTAGAAACGATGAACTTGAAATGCATGCTTCTAAGGACCCAGTCAGCTCATGTGAGGGCTGTAGGCAACTAAAACTTAACAATGAATCCTTAAATGTCAAGTGTGCTAAACTTGCTAAGGACTTACTAGATAAGTCACAAGAAAGTTGCTTGCGATGTTCTGTGATTGAGGGGGACTTGGATAAAATCCATGTCGAGCTTAGGAAGAAATTAGAAGACTAAGCTCATAGAATTAGAAATGCGTCTTGCGTTTCTTGTGAGGCCCTCAAGATTGAGGCAGCCGTGCTGAGGGAGAAAAATGCACGCGCTGAGAGAGCTCATCTTTCTGGTTCTTCTTCTTCTTCTTCCCCCTGCTCTTCTTGTGCCTCTTTCTTTCGAGATTGCCAGTATCTTATGAGCACTCTCGAGAAGTTTGTTGGAGGCAAGAAGAAGCTCAATCTTATTATAGATCAATCCAAGATTAGTAGATTCAATCAAGGTCTAGGATTTGATCCCTTGGAGCACGCTCGGGCGCATCCTCCCACCATTGTGCGCGGCTCCAAGAGTGGTGAAATTGTGGTAGCTCCGCAGTGAGTACCACCGTGTTTAGGTCTCTTTGGGGTTGTCCATAGGACTTCTAACCGTAAAGGTGTTACTCCTATTATTCGCCTCGATGAAGGCGAAGTACACATGCACCTTACGTAAGAAGGATGGTCACCTAGTAGATTTACGCAGCGCGCCAAGATCAATCGGCGTGAGTGTGTTGCTGCCCTTAAGGGTATTTAAGGTCATCCCCAGACTTTGAGTGCTCCTAAGGCACACACTGCTTCTAGACAGGTTAGAGAGTCGCCTGTTTTTGGGCAGGTCCAGGACTCGGTTTTCATGCTAGTTCTTTGAGTTTTAGTCCTAGAGCTGTCAGTAGTCGGTCTTTCCGCCGTCCTTTTGATATTCCTCGTTTTCTCATCGAGGTAGATATCGTGGCGTGATGTGTTTTCGGTAGGAGTTTTAGGCAGCTTCACCGGGTGGTTTGGCTTTTGCACCACGGCATGCCAACCCGATTTGACTCCTAGATCATCTACTAGAGTTGCTCTTGATCTTGTTAGGGTTAAGCGTTAGAGAGACACTCGAGTCGATCTTCTTACGTGGATCGGTACTACGAGGTGTCGTATGGTTCAAGATATTGGGTTCCTAAGTCTTCACTCTATCCCGATCTTGAGTCATCTTTCTCTCTTGTGTCTTGATCAGTTAAATCGGATGGGGAAGGAGATGTTTGGATTATCGACTCGGTTGTTCTCGTCATATGATTTGGAGATTCTCGATGGTTCTCTTCCTAGTCCGAGCCCCAAAGTGATGAGTTGATCACTTTCGGGATGCTTCTTGAGTAGAGTCATCGCTAAAGGTACCATTTGCATTAATGACAATTTCATTCTTAAAAATGTTGCCTTAGTAAGTAAGTCGCAATACAATTTGCTTCTGTTTCTCGACTTATTGATGACTCTTTCGAGGTGAGTTTTAAGAGTAATGCCCGTAGAATCCTCGATTCATCGGGAGGGTTAGTTTATGGATTTCTAGATTTAGGAGAGTTTTCTGTGCTGATTTTTCTGTTTCTTCTGGAGACTCTCTTCGGTGTTTGATTGCTTCTGAGTCCCGTGATCTCTCCTTCTGACATAGGAGACTTGGTCACATTGGATTTGATCATTTGACCCGAGTTAGCGTACCACGATCTCATTCGTGGTTTGCCCAAACTCAAAATGGTCAAAGACTTAGTTTGCTCTCCCTGCCGACATGGCAAGATGGTTCTCGCTTCTCATCCCTCGATCCTTTGTTGTGATGGTGATGCACCAAGACAGCTTTTACATATGGACACTTTGTCGGTCCGGCTAGAGTCTTGATCGATGGGTGGGAAGTGGTATGTTCTTGTCATTGTTGATGATTTTTGAGGTCTTCTTAGGTGTTTTTCATGTCCTCGAAGGATGAGACTTTTACCCATTTTAGGGTTTGGTTCATATGTTGTCTTTTGAGCTCCACGGTGCCCTACGAGCTATCTGCATGACAATGGCACGGAGTTCAAGAACTCCTATTTTGAGAGTTTACGTGTGGAGTCCGGTTTAGAGCATCAGTTCTCCTCTCCCTCGTCCCTCGGCAAAATGGTGTAGTGGAAAGGAAGAACAGGACCACAGTAGAAATGGCCGGACGATGCTAGGCAGTATAGTACTCCTAGGAAGTTTTGGGTGAGGCTATAGCTCTTGCTTGCCATGTTTCTAATCGTGTATTCTTGAGAGCACATTTGCACCGCACTTCTTACGAGTTGAGGTATGGGCGAAAGCCCAGTGTTTCTCATTTTCATGTGTTTGGTTGCAAGTGTTTTATTTTGAAGTCTCGTAACCTGGATAAGTTTGAGTCTCGTTCTTCTGATGGTATCTTTCTGGGTTATTCGACTTCTTCTCGTAGCTATAGGGTCTGGAGTTGCGATGCGCATAGGATTATAGAGACCTGTGAAGTGACCTTGATGAGGCTAGCCCAGGAGCTAGACCCGATATTTCAGGCTCTTCTTCTTCCTCCGAGACCATCTTTGTAGAAGATGAGGATGATGGAGATGATGGTGTTCCACCTGATCCAGTCCCCTCTATGTCTGAGGTGCCTCCTGTTTCCAGTTCTGCACCTCAGGAAGGCCAGTCCTTACCTTCTGACTCTCATTCAGCTAGTGGCTCTGCTCCTGCCTCTTCTGTGCATGAGGTAGAGGCCAGTTCTTCTTCTGGACCTCCCCGTCATATTCAACGTTCTCATCCACCTGATCAGATCATCGGCGATCTATTTGAGCGAGTCACTCGCTCAAAATCTGGTTTGTCTAGTTTCTACCTTCACTTTGCCTTCGTTGCCTCCTTTGAGCCGAAGGATGTTTCTCATGCATTATCCAATAAGTCGTAGATTAATGCTATGCATGGGGAACTTGAGAATTTTGAGAGGAACAAAGTCTGGCAGCTTGTAGAACATCCATCTTGTCATAATGTCATTGGGACCAAGTGGGTGTTCAAAAACAAGCAGAGTGAGAATGGGGTTGTCATTCGCAGCAAGGCTAGGCTAGTTGCACAGGGTTTTTTCAGGTTGAGGGTCTTGACTTTGAGGAGACCTTTGCCCCTGTAGCTAGACTAGAAGCTATTAGGATCCTGCTTGCATTCTCTGCATCCCGGGGCTTCAAGCTCTATCAAATGGATGTCAAGAGTGCAATCCTCAATGGCTATATTGAGGAAGAGGTTTATGTCAAACAACCTCCAGGATTTGAGAACCCCAAGTTTTTGAGTCATGTATACAAGCTTTCCAAAGCTCTGTATGGACTCAAGCAGGCCCCCAGAGCATGGTATGAGAGACTCAAGTCTTATCTTCTCAACCATGACTTCAAAATGGGCGTAGTAGACAAGACTCTGTTCATCAGACACCATGAGTCGCATTTTCATCTCGTCCAGATTTATGTGGACGATATCATTTTTGGTGGCTCGTCTCATTTGCTTGTGTCTCAGTTTTCTGAGGTGATGAGCACAGAGTTTGAGATGAGTATGATGGGCGAGTTGAGCTACTTTTTTGGCTTCCAAATCAAGCAGACTCGAGAGGGTACTTTCTTGCATCAAGGCAAGTATACCCGTGACCTTCTAAGGCGGTTTGATATGTCTGATGGGATGCCGGTGATGACTCCTATGGCCACCACTGCTGTCCTCTAGCCCGATGAGGATGGTGAGCCTGCTGATCAAAAGGAGTTTCGGAGCATCATCGGCTCCCTCTTGTACCTCACTGCTTTGAGGCCGGACATACATTTCGCTGTGTGTCTGTGCGCTCGATTTCAAACTTCTCCTCGCGCCTCTCACCGCTAGGCGGTCAAGCGCATCTTCAGGTACCTTCGTGCTACCACTGATTATGGTATTTGGTACTCTTCTTCTTCTTGTCTATCTCTTAGAGCCTTTTCCGATGCCGACTTTGCTGGCTGTAGGATAGATAGGAAGAGCACTTCTGGCACTTGCCAATTCATTGGCACTTCTCTTGTTTCTTGGTCATCTAGGAAGCGATGCAGGGTTGCCAGTCCACGGCGAGGCCGAGTATGTCTTTGCTGACCGATTCTTTGTAGCAGTGCTCTGGATGAGATCGACCTTACGGGACTATGGGTTAGAGATAGAGAGTGTGCCACTCTTCTGTGATAACACTTAGCTATTTGCATTGCTAAAAATCCAGTACAATATTCCCGGACCAAGCACATTGATATTAGATATCACTTCCTTAGAGACCATGTGGAGAAGGGAGATATCGCGCTTCAGTTCATAGAGTGACCTTCAGTTAGCTGATATCTTCTCCAAGCCTTTGGATAGCTCCAGATTTGTTGCCTTGAGGAGTGAGCTTGGAGTCGTGAGCCCTTACGGCCTTTCGTGAGGGGGAGATGGTTTGTATATTATGTATTATATGTTTTCTTCCAACTTTTCTTTGTGCTTCTTTTGGGTGACTTTGGGCTTGTTTTCTTGAGTTGAGTTCACTCACTTAGACTTCTGGCATGCCTTGCATGGACCTCTTATCTTGTGCTTTAGGTTGCTATCGTGCGTGATTAGCTGTTCTCTCTTCTCTCTAGGTTGAGTTCCCTCACAGTCTTATAAGTCTAGCAGGTATTGGGCCTCCTGGGTAGACAGGATCGGTGTGCACTCCTTAGTTGGGATCTAGAGTCACTTCCTATGTCGATCCTTTGGGAAGATAAGAGCGAGTCCGAGCCGTAGTGAGTCTCTTCTATCTTATCTATGCTCAATAGCCATCCAGTTTTGCAGTTTCTCGACTTCTTCTCCTCATTCTGTTTTTCTGGTTGTTATTGAGTTCATTCGGGTTTTCTTTATGCCTAATCTTGATAATAACTCAACTTTAACCAGATTTGAACTTAAAATTGATTCATTTATTGAGGGGGAGTTTGGGAATCTGTTCATGCATTGCATTTAGACTGCATTTTCTATTTTATGAGCTTTGTCTATTATGCAATTGATTTCTTCTTCATGCTATACACCATGCTACATCATTTGAAGAAAATCACTAGCTTAGGTATGTCCAAGTTCATTTAACTTGCTAAGCTTAAAAATGAAATAAGCCTTAAATGAAAAAACTTGATGAAACTTGTTGCTTTTACTTGCTAGGTTTCTTCTCTAGAGGTTTGTGCCATAATTTGAGAAATTTTGGAGTTCTCTAGAGTCCCTATAGCAACTTGGGTGAAACTAGTTTGATCCATGCTAGAGTCCTTCAATTGCTCATAAATCATTGTGCTAAAAATGAAAATTAAACAAAATTGACTCTTCTTGTGCACATACGACTCAACACCTTGCATTCACAAGACCGCTTCCCATTGCACTTGGGATGAACTTGGAATACATCGTGTTTGACCCAGACCATCCTCTTAAGAGTTCATCTTGAGATGGTCGCATACGGCTTGAGTCAATTGGTTATCAAAAGAAAATGCAAATAAATTAAAAACAAAGACATATGTGGGTAAAGAATGCAAATAATGTCAAACATTTGCACCCCGCTATGTCTTGTATGATGATAAATCAAAATTTGCATTAAGTGATAAATGAGCCCGAAGGACCTTGTATGCTCTTCTAGATTCCCCAAAGTGTTGAGTAGGTTGAACTCTAGGTTTTCCTTTTGATCCTTAGAGTGGCTATTATTCTATTTTTGAAACTAAAGCTAAGTGTTGCACTAGTCAAATCTTGCTAAAAATTAAATATTCAAAACTAAGCTCGTATTTGCTCTTGGACATGTCTTAGACTAGTCTAATCTAAAAATTGACTAGCTTGGTGTCATATCTTGTCATTGTGATCAATTGGATAATCTTCAAAGCTCCCTTAGGTTGCATTTCATGCATACATAAAAAGAGGGAGAAAATTCCATTTTGATGCCTATATTGCCAAAAGGGGGAGAAAATGTAGAAAAGGCAACATTAAACAAAAAGATAAAAGTGTGAAAGCTTGTGGTTTCTTATGATCTTTGTAAATCTTTGCTATTTCTTATGGATCATAATCACATTTAGCACTTATGATTGGTTTTTAGAGCTTTTGTGGAAAACTTGCTCTTTTCATGGTCTTGCTCTAAATTCTGTAAGGACCCGAATCCACTGATTCAAACCCACTGTGTTTACCGCACTATTCCCAGGATCAACGCTAGTGCACACAGCTCAACATTGGTACATATCACATCATACTCAACGATAATAGAATAATAGTTCATTCATTGATATAACTAAAGGTATGATCTTATGACCAACTTACATTATTAAGCCACGCAGGGCAAGACTGAGAATATAAACTAATAATTAAGCAGCGGAAAGTAGAAAACGTAGATAGCTCATCAGTTCACCACAGGCAACCGACAAGGCTCGGACCCTAATGACTCGTGTCTTCCTGGACTTCATCTTCCAACACAAGTGTAGATTCCTCAACTGTTGATTATTGTTGTTTGGCAAGGGTGAGTACTTAAAGCACTTAACAAGTTGTGCACAGAATGCAATTCTATGTATCTATATGTAAAGCTTATTCCAATGGATAGGCTATCATGGCTATTTTGCAATAAGCAGCATTTAGGAACAAATACAGTAAATAAACTGTAAAGAATGTAAAACAAATAGCAATAGTAAATAACTTCAATATTTCTCAAGTAAACCAAGTTTCCAATCCTAAGTCAAATTTCATCTCCCATATGGCATTCCGCCATCCCAACCATGTTGTCCAATTAATTAAGCTAACCCTTAACTGTAATTCCCGAGCATTGCTCAATACTGCGAGCACGGCTATCCGAATAGTTTCACACTCTGCAGAGGTTATGCACTTTACCCACGCGATACAACCAAACACCACCAAGGCGAGTGATTATAACAAAGCCTTTACAATGCGCTGGCTTAACCGGATACTACCCGCTAAGGTTTCAACACTGGTGGGTCTGAAAACCATAACGGGGCCCCCTCTTGCGCCATGTGAATTACTCCATAACTCGGGAACTCACACCGACCACGATAGTACCAAAATTAAGACATTGCAAATTACTCAGCTAGGCTGGCCCATACCAGACATGTGGTTGCATGATTGACTCAGGTCAAAGGCTTGCAAGGTTAAGTCCTTAGTGTGATCAAGGCAAGACATCCACATACCCTCTGCCCATCGGACCCACCTTGGCCTCCTCGCCCCTTGTCACTTGCCTCAATCCAAGTTATTATCACCCAGTTGATTACCAAGCACCACGTGCCATCAACAATTCAACATCGTTGCGTGACATGACTCGTCACAACAACTCAATCTCATCGTGTGATCCCACATGACACACAAGTTCATAATATTGTTCCATATTCCATTAATCAAGATTAATTATCAATGATTCTGACACATGTGATGACGTGGCATGACTAAGCAACTAATACGGACTAATCCTCCAATGTTGATGATAATTACTAATCAACTATATTTAACCAATCTAGGGTGACAATGGATCATGGCATACAATGACAAGGTAGGGTATAGATCAATCTGGTATATTAGCTAAGCCCAATCTAATTTGAAACAATTGTATATTTGAAATATATGCACTAGTGTAAATCAAACATAGCAATTTTATAAACATGGGTTCAACATGATCAAAGCACAACTTGCCTTGGAATAGGTCCTGATCTGGTTCTCGGAACTTGCTCTTGAGTTCTTGGATCTTCCTCAAGCGTCGCACAATTCAACGTCTCACGCTGCATCAAGAAGAAAAGCAAATAAATCCCAAAACAGAGAGCAAATGAACTCCAAAAATCAATTAAAATTCACCATTAAATAGATCTCAATTTTACAAATTTTTAGAAATTGGAATCACTCAATTCCGAGTTAAATTGCAAAAGATATAGCCTTTTGAAGTTTGAAATAAATACTGAAATCAGAAAATCAGAAATTCGAAATTAACAGATTTATTTTTATTCTGAAAACCGATTTGTGACGTCAGCGTGACGTCACGCTGGCGTCATCTTTGACCCGAGCCAACCAGAGCACGACACGTGGCCCCGGAGCATAGACCTGGTCCACGGACTTCCTCTGGTCCACCGTGAACCCAGCGCACGACGCCTCGATACTTGCAGCGCCACGCGTCTTGATCCGATTGGTTGCAGCGCCGCCCCGCCGATGCATGACACGCGGCATGCATCCACGGCCCGATCCGATCGAACGGCGACAGATGCGTGCAACGCGGCTCGATCCCCTCCGTTCATCCGGATCTAACGGTCACGAACTCACCCGAAGCTCGCGGCGAAGCGGCGGCGAGAAGGTCCACCGGAGATGAAGAAGAAGACTCGGCGACGGCGTTTCGGCGTATCCCCGACGAGAAGAAGTGGCGCAGTGGATGCGGCACGCCCCGACGAGTTCGAATCCGGGACCAAAACGTCGAAAAGCCACAGATCGGCGACGATCCAAGGCCAAAACCGCGGCGGCTGCAGACTTCAACTCCGACGAGCTTCCTTGCACTCACCACGACGTTCCTCGCTAAACGGGTCCGACCAAAACATGCGGCTGCTCACGAGGAACCTCGGGCGAGTACCCCCTCCTTTTATAGCCTCGGCGTTCGAGCCCTACACGACGGAGAAGTCCGGAGTCGTTCGGCGGCGGACTCGAGTTCGCGTCGGAGAGCGACAACCCACGCGCGACGCGCGTGTCCCGATCCGACGGTCAAACGCGGCGAACACGCGGCATTCACTGGCGGTTGGATCGCACGCGAACGGCCAAGATCTAGGGTTTGCCTCGGCTGCGCGCGCGCTGGCCGGATGGGCGCATCGACGCGGGCTTTAGCGCCACGATGTTGGGCTCGGCCCAACTTATTCACAAGGCTTTTAACAGATTTTTCATTTAAAATAAATACAGAAATTCATTTTATTTGTTTTAGGCAATAATATAATCAGGAAAAATCCAAGAAAAATCTCAAAAATACTTTGAGATATTCTGGACTCAAATAAAATATTTTTGGTAAAACTTCATTTTAGCTTTGCATAAATTTAAATAGATTTGAACAAAAGGCAATAAACTTGATTTAAAATTAATTCCAATAAATCCAGAAAAATCCAAATAAATTCCAAAAAATCATAAATGCTCTTTTAAGCAATAAAATAATATTTAAACAAAATTTTGGGATGTTACAAACCTCCCCCCCTTAACAGAATCTCGACTCGAGATTCCGGGCTAACTAGAGAATAGGTTCGGAAATTCTGACTTCAAATCTTCTTCTCGCTCCCAAGTGGCTTCACTTTCGGAATGATTGCTCCACTGAACTCTGCAAAAGCGAATAGACTTGTTTCTGGTCTTGCGTTCCATAACATCCAAAATTCTGACCGGTTGCTCTTTGTAAGTCAAATCTTCTTGCAACTCTATTGCATCCAACGGGGTTTGCTCTGTTGGCACTCTGAGACACTTCTTAAGCTGCGACACATGGAATACATCATGTACTCCTGCCAAGGACTGAGGCAACTCTAACTGATAAGCTACCTCTCCTCGACGGCTCAGAATCTTGAACGGACCAACATATCTTGGTGCAAGCTTCCCTTTAACATGAAATCTTTTAACGCCCTTAAGAGGGGTAACTCTAAGATACACATGATCTTCTGGTTCAAAACTCAAATCTCGGCGACGGTCATCTGCGTAGCTTTTCTGTCTTGACTGCGCTATCTTCAACCTCTCTCTGATCATTGCAACTTGACTTTCTGCCTCCTCGAGAATATCTGGCCCAAACACCAAACGTTCTCCTGTTTCGTTCCAATTCAACGGAGTACGACAAGCACGTCCATACAATGCCTCGAACGGTGACATCTGCAGGCTAGCTTGATAGCTGTTATTGTAACTAAATTCCGCATATGGCAAACACTTATCCCATGTCGCAGTATAAGCTAAAGCACAAGCTCTCAACATATCCTCTAAAATCTGATTTACTCTTTCAGTCTGACCATCTGTCTGCGGGTGATATGCTGTACTAAAATTCAGACGAGTTCCCATTGCTTCGTTCCAGAATCTTGAGGTAAATTGAGTACCTCTGTCTGACACAATCTTCTTGGGCACTCCATGCAAACATACAATCTTTGACATGTACAACTCTGCTAAACGATCTCCTGAGTAAGTGGTCTTTACTGGGATAAAATGGGCGACCTTGGTTAGACGATCCACAATAACCCAAATGGAATCGTAACCTCTCTGAGTTTTAGGTAAACCGGTGATAAAGTCCATTCCGATTTCCTCCCACTTCCATTCCGGAATTTTCAATGGCTGCAACAAACCGGCTGGTCTTTGGTGCATGGCTTTTACCCTCTGACATACGTCGCATAATGCAACATGCTCAGCTACCTCACGCTTCATATTAGGCCACCAAAATCTCTCTTTCAAGTCCTGGTACATCTTAGCACTCCCTGGATGAATTGAGTATTTTGAATCGTGAGCCTCCTCAAGAATCAATTGCTTTAGCTCCTTTTTATCCGGCACACAAATTCGGCATTTGAAGAACATGGTCCCTTGCTCATTCAGAGTGAAATCTACGGCTAGGCCTTCTTTCTTTTTAGCCTTAATCTTAGAAATTTTATCGTCGTCCTTCTGGCCTTTTCAATCTGTTCCTCCGAGTGTTGGCTTCACTTCTAGTCTGATTACCATTCCTTGCGAACGACTTCCAACCTTAGCTTCGAAATTCCTTGCATAATTCGGTTGATCCTCCATTGTCAATGTATTTGCGCTATGGCTCTTTCGACTCGAGCATCTGCTACCACATTGGCCTTTCAGGGATGATAATGGATTCCACATTATAATCCTTAATTAGCTCTAGCCACCTTACTGTCTCATATTGAGATCCGCTTGAGTGAATATGTATTTGTGCTCTTATGGTGCGTATATATCTCACATCTATTTCCTATGAGATAATGGCGCCATATCTTTAAAGCATGCACTACGCAGACTAACTCCAAATCATCGTTGGGTAATTCACTTCATGCGGTCTTAAGCGCCATGGCGCATAAGCAACGACTTTGCCTTCTTGCATTAACACGCATCCCAAGCCTTGCTTTGAAGCATCGCAATAAATATCAAATCCATTACGCACATCCGCAACACTAATACGGGGTGTTGTTAAGCGCTTCTTTAATTCCATAAAGCTTGTCTCGCACTCTGGCGTCCATGCAAACTTCATTTCTTTCTTTAACAAGCTGCGTAAGGGTTTAGCAATTGTCGAGAATCCTTCTATGAACCGACGGTAATATCCGCCATTCCCGAAAACTACGGATCGGGTAGCAGACTTGGTTGCTCCCAATGCAACATCTGCGTCCACTTTGCTTGGGTCATCGCTACTCCTTTAGTAGTCATTACGTGACCAAGAAATTCAACTTTCTCCTTCCAAAATTCACACTTGCTAAACTTAGCATATAGTCGATGTTCTCATGACCTCTCTAAAACCATTACGAGATGTTACGCATGCTCTTCCTCTGTCTTGAGTAAACCAAGATATCGTCTATGAAGACTACAACAAACTTATCCAAATATTCCATGAAAACCTTATTCATCATGTTCATAAAATATGCCGGGCATTAGTCAATCAAATGACATATTTGTAAACTCATAATGTCCATATCGCGAAAACGCAGTCTTAGGCACATCCTCGCTCGGATCTTCAAGCGATGGTATCGAGCGAATATCTATCTTGGAAAACTCCAGCTCCTCTTAATTGATCAAATAAGTCATCGATCCTGGGCAACGGATACTTATTCTTGATCGTTACTTCATTCAGTGCACGATAATCGATGCACATTCTAAGACTTCCGTCCTTTTTACGAACAAACAAAACCGGGGCTCCCCACGGCGATGAACTTGGTCTAATGAAACCTTTCTCTTGCAGTTCCTCAATCTGCTTCTTCATTTCCACTAACTCGTCGGTAGGCATCCGATATGGTCTTTTTGATATCGGTGCTGTACCTGGCGCTAACTCGATCACGAACTCGATATCACGGTCGGTGGCAATCTGGCAAATCTTACGGAAACACATCCGGTATTCCACGCTCATGGCACATCTTCCATCTCGATGGCTTTCACGCTGTTGACCATTAACTGCCCATCGCGAACTGCGGTCGCTTGAAACTCTACTTTCTTGCCACTAGGGCCTTCCAAAGTCACGATCCGTCGGCCACAATCCAAAACGGCCTTATGCTTAGACAGCCAATCCATTCCAAGGATGACGTCTAGGGATTGCGCATCTATCAAGATAAGATTCGCTAGGAATTCTATCCCATCCATAAGCAACTTAGCTCCCAAACACCCAAGGCTAGATCTAAGCTCAGATCCTGGGGCTTGGACTAAGAGCACACACTTAAGATTCACCACTTGAAATCCATTCTTGGTTGCAAAACTTTGAGAAACAAACGAATGCGAAGCTCCAGAATCAAACAAAGCAGAAATGGCAGTCTCGAGTTGACGAAACTTACCCAAAGACGATGTCCAGCCTCCTGAGCTCCATCAGCGGTGATGTGGTTGATCCTTCCACGCACTGTTGATTGCGGGGTTGCTCCAGCTTGACCTGGCGCACGATTTCCTCCTGAGGCTGGTGATTTGGCAGGTGTGGTTCCCAAGTTGAAATGAACTGGCGTGATGCCTCCCTTCTGTGGACACCTATTAGAAAAGTGCCCTGGCTCGTTGCATGATTGACTCCACCAAGGCGAGTGATTATAACAAAGCCTTTACAATACGCTGGCTTAACCGGATACTACCCGCTAAGGTTTCAACACTGGTGGGTCTGAAAACCATAACGAGTGGCCCCTCTTGCGCCATGTGAATTACTCCATAACTCGGGAACTCACACCCACCACGATAGTACCAAAATTAAGACATTGCAAATTACTCGGCTAGGTGGCCCATACGGACATGTGGTTGCATGATTGACTCAGTCAAAGGCTTGCAAGGTTAAGTCCTTAGTGTGATCAAGGCAAGACATCCACATACCTCTCGCCCATCGGGCCCACGCCAGCCTCCTCTCCCCTTGTCACTTGCCTCAATCCAAGTTATTATCACCCAGTTGATTACCAAGCACCACGTGCCATCAACAATTCAACATCGTTGCGTGACATGACTCGTCACAACAACTCAATCTCATCGTGTGATCCCACATGACACACAAGTTCATAATATTGTTCCATATTCCATTAATCAAGATTAATTATCAATGATTCTGACACATGTGATGACGTGGCATGACTAAGCAACTAATACGGACTAATCCTCCAATGTTGATGATAATTACTAATCAACTATATTTAACCAATCTAGGGTGACAATGGATCATGGCATACAATGACAAGGTAGGGTATAGATTAATCTGGTATATTAGCTAAGCCCAATCTAATTTGAAACAATTGTATATTTGAAATATATGCACTAGTGTAAATCAAACATAGCAATTTTATAAACATGGGTTCAACATGATCAAAGCACAACTTGCCTTGGAATAGGTCCTGATCGGTTCTGGAACTTGCTCTTGAGTTCTTTGGATCTTCCTCCGAAGCGTCGCACAATTCAACGTCTACGCGTACCGAAGAAGAAAAGCAAATAAATGCCAAAATAGAGAGCAAATGAACTCCAAAAATCAATTAAAATTCGCCATTAAATAGATCTCAATTTTACAAATTTTTAGAAATTGGAATCACTCAATTCCGAGTTAAATTGCAAAAGATATAGCCTTTTGAAGTTTGAAATAAATATCAAATCGAGAAAATCGAAATTCGAAATTAACAGATTTATTTTTATTCTGAAAACCGATTTATGACGTCAGCGTGACGTCATGCTGGCGTCATCTCGGCCGAGCCAGCGAGCACGACACGTGGCCCCGAGCATAGACACGGTCCACGAACTTCCTCTCGTCCACCGTGAACCCGGCACACGACGCCTCGATACTTGCAGCGCCACGCGTCTTGATCCGATTGGTTGCAGCGCCGGCCCGCCGATGCATGACACGCGGCATGCATCCACGGCCCGATCCGTCGAACGGCGGCGGATCGTAACGCGGCTCGATCCCTCCGTTCATCCGGATCTAACGGCCACGAACTCACCCGGCTTCATGGCGAAGCGGCGGCGTGAAGGTCCACCGAGATGAAGAAGAAGACTCGGGGACGGCGTTCCGGTGTATCCTCGACGAGAAGAAGTGGTGCAGTGGATGCGTGACGCCCGACGAGTTCGAACCGGGACCAAAGCGTCGAAAAGCCACAGATCGGCGACGATCCAAGGCCAAAACCGCGGCGGTCGCAGACTTCAACTCCGACGAGCCGTTGCACTCACCACGACGTTCCTTGCTAAAGCGGGTCCGACCAAAACATGCGGTGCTCACGAGGAACCTCGGCGAGTACCCCTCCTTTTATAGCCTCGGCGTTCGAGCCCTACACGACGGAGAAGTCCGAGTCGTTACTGGCGCGGACTCGAAGTTCGCGTCGGAGGCGACAACCCACGGCGCGACACGTGTCCCGATCCGACGGTCAAACGCGAGCGAACACGCGGCATTCACTGGGCGGTTGGATCGCACGCGAACGGCCAAGATCTAGTGGTCTCATTCACGCGCTCGTGGCCGGATCGGGCCGCATCGACGCTGCTTTAGCGCATGATGTTGGGCTCGGCCCAACACTGTTCACAATGCTTTTTAACAGATTTTTCATTTAAAATAAATACAGAAATTCATTTTATTTGTTTTAGGCAATAAAATAATCAGGAAAAATCCAAAAAAAATCTCAAAAATACTTTGAGATATTCTGGACTCAAATAAAATATTTTTGGTAAAACTTCATTTTAACTTTGCATAAATTTAAATAGATTTGAACAAAAGGTAATAAACTTGATTTAAAATTAATTCCAATAAATCCAGAAAAATCCAAATAAATTCCAGAAAATCATAAATGCTCTTTTAAGCAATAAAATAATATTTAAGCAAAATTTTGGGATGTTACAAATTCTTTCTGCCAACTTGGTCATGATTTTATATCTTTTTCTCTCGACCAAGTTTGGCTTTGCAATCAAATTGCTTTCTTCTTCTCTCATTCAAACTCAAATTTATGCCTTTTGTGTTGTTTGTCAATATACTCATCAAGGGGGAGATTGAAGGACCATGTGGAGGTCCATCCATGTTTGTGATGAGTATTTGACTTTATTTGAGCAAGGTGTGCTCAAGTTTAAGTTTGATTTGGATTGATTTTCAAAATGAAGCAATTTGAGTTGTCTCTGCCAGGAGTGGCAGTACCGGCCGTATGGGCGCGGTAGTGATGAGTTAGATGGATTTATTGCACATCTTTGTGGGCATTGCTATGTGAGGAGTTTTCTTGTCTTTGATGGTTGCAGGGCGACGGTGCTAGGTCATGGTGAGGCGGAGGATGACCGGGACTAGGTGAGGAGCGTCGGAGGTCCAAACGGTTGGGAGATCGCCGGAAGAAGATCGGAGACGGAGTCCGGGCAAGTCAAGAAGACAAGGAAAGGAGATGATGCTAGCTAGATGTCGCGTGGATTAATGAGCGCCGTCGGATTGAGGTCTAGCTGATAGGTTAGCGGGTCTAGGTAGTATGCTTTGAAAACCGTGCAAGAAAACCCGGTATGTGTGTGGGTTAATCCTAGCCCTTAGATGAGTGCTCTAGGGTTGAGGGACTCATCCAAGGGTGGTAGGTGGCCCAAGAGTAGTATAAATAGGGGTGGAGGGGTAGCCTCCTTCCCTTGAAGATTTTGAGGTTTGTGAATGCTCCTTTGAGCTTTGCCCACATGAAAGTGAGGCTTTGTAACCTCTCCTTCTAGAAATGAAAGTTTTATCCATCCATCTCTGAATTTATTTTGCCTATTTACATTATGTCTTTACTTTACGCAATTTAAATTGGCATATACTTTCCATAATTACATTCTCGCAATTTACTTTCACGCAATTTGGATTTGTCTCCCCTCCTTCTAAATGCTGTTGATCTTGGATGTTTTGAGTGTATTCATATGGTTTTACATCTCTTTTGCACTCTTGGATTGAGTAGAGAACATCTTTTCTTTCAAGTTCCAACTTTGTTCGAGAACTTGTTCTTTTTGTGACATTTAGTATTTTATTTTTATACAAATATAGAAAAATCCTTTTTAAGTGATTCTTGTTGGAGGAGGTGCGGGACTCTGATATCCACTTGCAGAAAAATTTTGGAGTTCACTTGTTGCACCGTTTGGGCGCCATGAGGTGAAAACTGAGCCCAAACTTTCTGCTCGAAGTTCTTGACTAACTGTGTTCTTCGATTTTTCCTGTTTTTTCTCTAAGGTTTTTTGAGGAGAAATTTGGTGGAGTTCTTCACGACTTTGATGGACATTTCTCGGGGATTACAGTCAAGGGTTAGATCTTCAAAAATAAAATGTGGAATTGGTGGCTGTTTGCTAGTGTGAAAATGAATTGATTAAGGCTGTGTGCCAAGTTTACAGAGAAAAACTGTTTAAAGAACTTAGTACTATTTCTAACTGTTTCTCTACTTATAATCTAAATAAGTTGTTAGTTTAAAAATGTTGTTTGATGCAAATGAGCCAAGTAAGCCAGTTCTTTGGATTAAGTCTTGCATATAGTAACAGTATGCATTCTGTGCATTACTTGTGGAGTACCTTGAGTACTCACCCCTCCTTGCATATCAACCCAACATCAGTGGAGGAGTCTACGCCAGCATGGGAAGAGGAGTATATCGAAGAGCTGAACAATTAGGGAACAAGCCCAATCGGTTGCTTGTGGCAAGTTGATGGGACTCCAAGAAGTTTATTTGCTTTCCGCTGTTATCTTTGATTATTCTGATAATGTAAGCCCTGCGTGGCTGATCTTATGTAAGGAGACCATAAGGTCGTTCAATTCAGTTTATATAAATGTTTGCACTACTTATTATGGTATCATTGTAATGTCTGTGATGATTCAACCCTGTAAGGACTGTGTGTGCCAGCGTGATCCTGGACTGGCATAGAATACACAGAGGGTCCGGATTTGACACTCTGCAGATGTTGTACACTTTACCCACAAGATACAGCCACTCACCACACAGGTGATCGCCCGTAACAAAGCCTTTCAGAAACCTCTACCTTTACCAATGAACCTCTCCGGTATTGCCTTCACGATCACTCCCCTCACACAGAGCCGAAGTACAGGACAAGCCAATACCGTTGGATGGGCACCAAGCCGTAGCATAGGTACGCTCCCCCATGCAGATACACCCCTGTGTACTGTCACCCCAAGGTTTCAGAGGATAGATATCAGAACCCTATTCAACTAGGTCTGTCCCATATCAGACATGTGGTTGTACGGATGACTCAGTTCAAAGACTTGCAAGGTGAAGTCCTTAGCTGACCAAGGCAAGACTTTCATCACTCAACAGTGGCACATAGCCCAATGTGGCACACAGACTTACAACACTCATCAAACCATTGCCTCACAGGCCCACCTGGCACAAAGTCTCCTGCCACTTGCCCCAGTCTAAATCATTTTCCCACCCAGTTGATTGTTGTGCAACACATGCCAATAATAACTTAACATCGGTACAGAACCACACAGGTCTCCGTACCTCCGTTTCATCACGTAGCATCATCACACCATTTCCAAAATACATTCAATATTTCAATAGTCAGTATTGAGGCATTCTTTCGAAAGATCATACATGACCCGTTGCAAGGCTAAGCATCTAATCACGGTCTAGCCTCCCGTGTTGGCATCATATTATATCCAACAAATATGAATAATTTTAGGGTGACAAAGATTTCAGGGCACACAAATGATAATTTCAAGGTGGCAATAACAATATGGGTTGATTAACTAAATTACCAAAATTAATTTAAATTCATTTTTAATTAACATAGCATGCATAATTTCAAAGAAAAATACATTTAGAAACTGGGATCAAAATGGTCAAAGCATCACTTGCCTTCACAGAGTTGCTGGTCGTGTTCTGAAGCTTGATCTTGAGTGATGAACTCTTCCTCGAAACTTTCCGACAAATTTGCGTCTACACGTAAAAATCATATATGCAATAAATACATAAAACAATAGACTAGATAACCTCAAAATTCAAATAAAATTCACCATTAAAAAGAGCATATTTTTACAAACTTTTAGAAACTGGAATCACCTCAATCGGAGTTCAAATGCAAAAGTTATAGCCTTTCAAAGTTTTAAATAAAATATAAATCAGAAAATAGAAAATCCCAAATTAATTAATTTATTTTTCTATTGAAAACTCGATTTATTGCGTCAGCATGATGTCAGCCTACACGTGGCGCTTCCTGGTGCTGCCACATCGCCTCGGTCGATGGACTGGGTCCATGGTCCGGCTCTGGTCCACGGTGGACTCGGTCCATAGAATAGTGCACCTGACCCGCCCCCCACCAGCTGCCGTCAGCACTGGCGTCACTGCTGACGTCACCCGACTAGAATCGAGATTCGTGCACAAACACGTGTCAGCATCTCGAGCAATCCCAGTCGACGGCCAGATCTCAACCGCGTGGTGCAATCATGGCCGTCAAAGAAAATCAACGGTAAGATGTTCCGCGTCACCCGAAACACTTCGAATTCCACGTGACACGTGTCACACATCCGACGACGCAAACGAATCCAACGACCAGCACACGTGCATACCCAGCGACGCTTCGGCTCCCGCGAAGACACGAGGCGAAATCTTGGCGGTCCGCTTGAAACCAACAGCCAAGATTGGGTCGTGCCTCGGTCAACTCGCACACGCGTCCGCACAGGATTCGGCGGGGGCGCGGCGTCATCCGTGCCGCACGTTCAAATATGAATGGTGCCAATTCAGCGGCAACGTGGCTAACTAAGGACGCGTGGATGCATCGTAGCCACACGACTCCGATCGGACGGCCACGACCAGCCTACACGGCAACACTAGATCTCTACCACTCAGATCCGATCCTACGGCGCACGATACCCGAGCGGTTTACTGTTCACCCAAACGACGTGGCACTATATCATGCATTCAAAAATGATCCAATGGTCTAGATCTAATTAAAGCACAAACGCTAGAACTAATCTAAGCCGTTCATCTACACATCTACGGTCACGATTCAACGCTAGGCAAACGAGGAGGGCAGCAACGTGGATGTACCGGAGCGGTGCGATGAAGATCGGACGACGGAGGAAGCTCGCGAAGGTCGGCGACGGCGAGAAGAAAGAGGCTGCCGGAGCTGGGGAAGATGACACAGTCGGCGGCGCTAGAGGGCGACTCCGGCGAGAAGAACTAACGAAATCGACGCGGCTTACTTCGGTGAACTCGAAACGGAGTCGGAGCACGGCGGAAAGGCTCAGACGATGGCGGGGCGAAGAAAAAACGATGGCGGCTGTCGGGACCCGAACCCGCAAATACGGACCCTCTGTATATTCTGTGCCAGTCCAGGATCACGCTAGCACACACAGTCATACAGGGTTGCACATCACAGACATTCACGAAGATATAAGAATAAATAGTGCAAACATGTATATAAACCGAGTTGTACGACCTTATGGTCTCCTTACAGATAGGTCAGCCACACAGGGCTTACATCATTCAAAGTAAAGAAATAGCAGCGGAACTTAAAAAAAAAGGTTGTGGAAGCCTTCATCTTGCCACAGCAACCGATCGGGCTTGCCCCTAGTTCATCGTGTCCTCGATGTACTCCTCCTCCCAAGCGGTGTAGTCTCCTCCACCGATGTTGGGGTTGAAAGCAAGGTGGGGTGAGTACACAAGGCACTCAACAAGTAATGCATGAATGCAACACTATTACTATATGCGATCTTGTTCCAAAGGATTGGCTTAAATGGTTCTTTTGCATCAAGCGATATTTTTAACCAATATCTTAGTTAGATTAAAGCATAGAACAGTTATACGTAATAATAATTTCAAATGGTTTTTCCATGAGGTTTCGACACCACCTTATATGAGTTCATTTTAACACTTGGCACAGACCACCCTTCCATGTTTTGTTTATGAAAATCTACCCCTTGATTGTAATCCCGAGCAATGCTCAATTCCGTGAGCACGGCTATTGAATAGTTTTGACACTCTGCAGAGGTTGTACACTTTACCCACAAGATCTGACCGCTCACCACGTGTGATTGTCCGCAACAAAGCTTTTCAGAACCTCTACCTTAACCAAAGAACCTCTCGGTATTGCCTTCACTATCACTTCCCTCACACAGAGCCAAGTATAGGACCGGCCAATCACCGTTGGATGGGCACCAAGCCGTAGCACAGTGCGCTCCCCATACAGATACACCCTGTGTCTTGTCACCCGAGGTATCGGAGGAAAGATATCGAACCCTAGTCAACTAGGTGCATCCCATATCGGACATGTGGTTGTACGGGTGACTCGGATCAAAGGCTTGCAAGGTGAAGTCCTTAACCGGCCAAGGCAAGGCTTCCAACACTCAACGATGGCACACGACCTAATGTGGCACAGACTCACATCACTCATCAACCCATCGCCACACAGGCCCACAGCACACTGACCTCTTGCCACTTGCCCCAGTCTAAAACATTTCCCACCCCATTGATTATTGTGCAACACATGCGGCAATAACTCAACATCAATATGGAACCACACAGTCACCATACTTCCATATCATCATGTGGCATCATCACACCACTTTCAAAATACATTCAATATTCCATTAGTCAATTTTGTAGCATTTCTCTGAAAGATCATTCATGACTCATTGCAAGGCTAAGCATCTACTCACGGTCTAGCCTCCGTGTTGGCACAATATTAACATCCAACTAATATAATCAAACTTAGGGTGACAATGATTTAGGGCATACAAGTAATAATTCAAGGTGGCATAACAAAATGGGTTGATTAACTACATTATCCCAAATTAATTTAAATTCATTTTAAATAATTAGCATGCATAGTTTCAAAGCATAAATTACATTTTAAAATCTGGGATCAAAATGATCAAAGCATCACTTGCCTTCAAAGAGTTGCTGGTCATGTTCCGAAGCTTGGTCTTGAGCGACGAATTCTTCCTCGAAACTTTCCGACAAATTTGCGTCTACGCGTACAAACTAAAAGATACAATAAATAGCTTATACAGAAGACTAGATTACCTCAAAAATTCAAATAAAATTCACCATTAAATAGCTCATAATTTTATGAATTTTTAGAAATTTGAATCACCCAAATCCGAGTTAAAATGCAAAAGTTATAGTCATTTGAAGTTTGAATAAAATCAAAATACTGAAATAAAAAAATACGATTTTTCTGAATTATTTTTATACTCGAAATTCGCATAAATGACGTCGACATCGCGTCATGATGGCGTCAGCACAGAAATGAATTTGGTCGAAATATTTTTATATATAAAAATATTTATGGCGTCCATTGTCGTCGGCAAGACGACCGTGGCGACCTCTAGTGCCGCCACGTTGCTTGATTCATCATTGGGTCCACGGTTGGCTCTGGTCCACCGTGGATCGGCGAAAGAATGCTCATGCCGGGTGGCGCAAGCCGTGGCGTCGCGACGATCGCAGCCAATCCCGACGCGACACGCGGCAAGATCCGCACCGCTTCGCTCATCCAGCGATCGGATCTCACCCCGCTGCGGTTCGGCGGCGCCGCGACTCCACGCCCCACGCGTCGCACATCCAGCGGCGCGCTCAGATCCAACGGCCCGACCGCGCCGCCAGCTGCGACGTCTCGGTTCATGCGGCGACACGCGGCGCAATCGCGACGATGCGCCGAAATCGGCGGTGGATCGGTCTCGCCCGATCAAAATGCCCACGCGTCAACACGTGATTTGGCGAGGGTGCGGTGCCATCTCCGCCGCGCGTTCAAATCGAGCAGCGCGGATCCTTAGGGCAAAACCAGATCAATCTCTACCGTTTAGATCTAATCTAACGGCCTCACGGTACCGGCGGTTTACTACTCATGGCGCGGCGTGGCTCAATCCTACGCATCCACTAACGATCCAACGGCTAAGACAAAACATATCGCGAAACTAGATCTAATCCAAGCCGCACACATCAAGATCCAGCGGCCACGATTCAATCTAAACATCTACAGAGATGGAGGCTACGCGGACTCACGAGAACCGAGCGATGCAAATCGGACGGTCGGCGCGGTTCGGCGAGGTTGATGGCGAAGAAGCGAAGGTTGCGGAGCTGGGAAGATGACCTCGGCGGCGGCGCTGCGGGCTTCTCGGCGAGAAGAAGTGGTCCACTCGATGTGTCTTGCCGGGTGAACTTCGGGCGGGTCTGAGCACGGCGGAAAGCGGCGGACGGCGGCGAGAGGAAGCAAAAACAACGGCGGCACAAAGACGCCTTCTGGCGGCTTCGCTCGCCAGCGCTAGAGAGGGTCTCGGCGTGCGTGCGAGGAGTCAAAAGACTTGTGAAAGGAGCTCTGCCGGACGCGCTACTCGGTGCACATAAAGGGCCTCGGCGTGCGCGCTACAAGCGGCGAAACGAGCGGAAACGGTCGGCGGCATTAGCTCCGGTGATCTCGCGAAGACGACCGACGTGGCGCAATCCCGCGCGTCCGTGCGGCGACGATCCGAAGGCTCACGCGTGGCGGCGACGTGGCACACTCTGAGCGTTCGATCCGGATCGGACGGCTTGGTAGCGGCGCTAGGGTTTGGTGCGGTTGGGCGACGACACGCGCGAGAATGGGCTCGGCCCATTACTGTTCATGTGATTTTTAAAACATTTCACATTTAAAATAATTCTAGAAATTCAATTAAATCATTTGGAGCTTTTAAAATAGCAGAAAAATTCTAGAAAAATTCCAGAAATTACTTTGAGATGTTTGGAACTCCATTAAAATATTTGCAATAAAACTTTGCAAAAACTTTTCCATTATTTAATTGTTTTCAAGAAAAGTTCTATTTGAATAAATCCAAATTAACTTAAATAAATTCCCAAAAATTCACAAGAAAAATCAAAAATACTTCAAAATTCAAATTAGAGCAAAAATTAGGGTGTTACAAACCTCCCCCCCTTAACAGAATCTCGTCCCCGAGATTCAGGGCTGTCTACAGAAATAGGTTAGGAAACTCCTTCTTCAGGTCTTCTTCGCGTTCCCACGTGGCTTCACTTTCCGAATGGTTACTCCATTGAATTCTGCAGAAATGTGTTGACTTGTTCCTTGTCTCTCTGTCCATTACGTCCAGAATCTTCATCGGATGTTCTTTGTAAGTCAGATCTTCCTGCAGATCAATTGCCTCAAAGGTGTTTGCTCCTCGGTACTCAAGACACTTCTTGATTGTGATACATGAAATACATCATGCACTCTCGCCAAAGGCGTGGTAACTCCAAGCGATAAGCAACTTCACCTCTGCGGCTCAAGATCTTGAATGGTCCGACGTATCTGGGTGCGAGTTTCCCTTTTGCATGGAACCTCCTGACTCCTTTGAGAGGTGTGACTCTAAGGTACACAAAATCTTCGGGTTCAAAGCTCAGTTCCCTGCGACGGTTGTCAGCATAACTCTTCTGCCTTGATTGTGCAATCTTCAATCTTTCCCTGATCAGGGCGATCTGTTCTTCCGCTTCCTGAAGAATGTCTGGTCCAAAGACGTGTCGTTCGCCTGTCTCATTCCAATTCAATGGTGTTCGATAGGACCGACCATACAAAGCTTCAAATGGAGACATCCGTAAACTTGCTTGATAACTGTTGTTGTAACTAAACTCAGCATAAGGCAAACACTTGTCCCATGAGTTGGAATATGCTAAGGCACATGCCCTCAACATATCCTCTAATATCCGGTTAACCTCTCGGTTTGACCATCCGTCTGCGGATGGTAGGTCAGATCTTGAAGTTCAAGCGAGTCCCCATTGCCTCATGTAGCTTACCCCAAAATGCGGAGGTAAATTGGGTACCTCATCAGATACTATCTTCTTGATTACTCGTGCAAGCGCACGATCCGTGCCATATAAAGTTACGCTAGCCGGTCTCGGAATAAGTGGTCTTCACCGGTATGAAATGTGCCACTTTGGTTAGGCGATCCACTATGACCCATATAGAATCATATCCACTTTGCGTTACAGGTAATCCGGTTATGAAATCCATACCAATTTCTTCCCATTTCCATTCGGTATCTTTAAGGGTTGTAATAGCCTGCTGGTCTTTGGTGCATAGCTTTGACTCTTTGGCATATGTCACATAATGCAACATATTCGCGACTTTCGTTTCATGCTTGGCCACCAAAATCTTTCCTTTAAATCTTGATACATTTTCGCACTTCTGGATGAATTGAGTATCCGAGTCATGAGCCTCCTCTAGAATTAATCGCTTCAACTCCTTTTGTTCGGTACACAAATCGCCCTTTAAACCACATAGTACCTTGTTCATCCAGTTTGAAATCTTTTGCTTTGCCTTCATCCATTTTGCCCTTAATCCTTTTGATCTTATCATCATCTTTACGCCCTTCCTTGATCGATCTTCGAGGTAGGCCTTACTTCCAAAGTTGCTAGGAATCCTTCTCGTACCATTTCGGTTCTAATTTAAAATCCTTACACAATTCCGCCTGACTTGTTTCCATCAAGCATATTAACACTGTGGTTCTTTCTGCTCAAGGCGTCTGCCACTACGTTGGCTTTACCAGGATGGTAGTGAATTCCTATATTATAATCCTTGATTAACTCTAACCATCTTCTTTGCCTCATATTTAGGTCAGCTTGCGTGAAGATATACTTAAGACTTTTATGATCTGTATACACTTCACATCTATTTCCGATGAGATGATGACGCCATATCTTTAGTGCATGCACTACGGCAGCTAATTCCAAATCATGAGTCGGATAGTTCTCCTCATGTGGTCTCAATTGCCTCGATGCATAGGCAATTACCTTCCTATTTTGCATCAACACGCATCCCAATCCCGACGCGATGCATCACAAAAGATGTCAAAGTCTTGATGAACGTCAGGTAAAACTAGTACAGGTGCCGATGTTAATCTTTTCTTCAACTCCTGAAAACTCTTCCCACACTCAGGTGTCCATAGGAATTTCCTTTCCTTTTTCAACAATTGCGTAAGAGGTCTCGCAATCGTAGAGAATCCTTCGATGAATCGACGGTAATACCCCGCCATTCCAAAGAAACTACGGATTTGGGTTACCGACTTGGGTTGCTCCCAATGCAGAACCGTCTCCACTTTCTTTGGATCTACCGCAACTCCTGCTGCAGTCATTATGTGACCAAGAAATTCAACCTTATTCTTCCTAGAATCACATTTGCTAAATTTTGCAAACAACTGTTGCTCTCTCAACTTTTCAAGGACTAGCCTCAAATGCTCGGCGTGCTCTTCTCTCGTCTTGGAATAGATAAGGATATCATCTATGAATACGACGACGAACTTGTCCAAGTATTCCATAAAAACCTTATTCATTAAGTTCATAAAATATGCTGGTGCATTTGTCAAACCAAAGGACATCACTGTAAACTCGTAGTGTCCATATCTTGACGAAAATGCAGTCTTCGGAATATCCTCTGATCGGATCTTCAATTGATGGTATCTCGATCGGAGATCAATTTTGAGAAGACTCTGCTCCTCTTAACTGGTCAAACAAATCATCGATCCTGGGTAGAGGATACTTATTCTTTATCGTCACATCATTGAGTGCACGATAGTCTATACACATCCTAAAACTCCCGTCCTTCTTCTTGACGAATAAGACAGGTGCTCCCCATGGCGATGAACTAGGTCTTATAAATCCCTTTTCCAGCAACTCTTCAATTTGTTTCTTCATTTCCACCAATTCCTCTGTGGACATCCTGTAAGGTCTCTTAGCTATGGGAGCTGTCCCTGGAACCAGCTCTATCACGAACTCGATATCTCTATCTGGCGGCATTCGGGTAAATCTTTCGGAAAACGTCCGGATATTCATTGACTATGGGCACTTCCTCTAAGTCGAGTCTTCATCTTTGTTGACCATCAATTGTCCATCCCGCACCGATTTTGCTTCAAACTCAATCTTCTTTCCATCAGGGCTCGACCGATATGACTCTTTTTCATGATCCAAAGATCGCCTTGTGTTTAGTTAACTAATCCATTCCTGGATAACATCCAAGGTTTGGGTATTAAGGGCGATTAAGTTCGCTAGGAACTCAACCCCATTAATTATTAGCCTTACCCAGAACATCCTACTTTAGATCGGAGTTCTGATCCAGGGGATTGGACTATGAGCACACATTTAAGATTCACTATTTCCATATCATTTTGAACAGCAAAATCTCGGGAAATAAAAGAATGCGAAGCTCCGGAATCAAATAAAGCGATGGTGATGCGAGTTTACTAGGAACTTACCCGATTACAACATCCGTGGCGTTCTGCACTTCATCCGTCGTAATGTGGTTGACTCGTCCTCGTGCAGTTCCTTGGGATGGAGTTGCTGCTGTTGATGCCCCGCGGTTCACGATTGGCGCGGGAGTTCTTGCCGGTGTGTTCCCCAGGTTAAAGCGGACGGGTGACACCTCCTTCTTAGGGCAATTATTGGCAAAATGCCCCATTTCATTGCAATGATAGCAACGTCTTCCCATCGCTCGAGAGGTTCCTCCGATCATGCTACGATTCTGGCCGAGATCGAACATTCGACCCATCGGGCGATTTGCGGCGGTGGTACCCTATCATTTCCTCCTGGTGGTACCGGATGAAGCTGTTGAGGTGCCGTCCTCTACCTCTCTGCCCCGACGACCTCCTTGTTGTGCCATTCTGCGCTTCTGTTGTCATCGGCTCGGCGCTTGTCCTCTAATATAAGAGCTTTGTTAACTAGCTCTTGGAAGTC
The DNA here is from genome assembly GCA_036346275.1 of Otatea glauca. Lineage (NCBI taxonomy): Eukaryota > Viridiplantae > Streptophyta > Magnoliopsida > Poales > Poaceae > Otatea > Otatea glauca. Next base: position 1,213,069 of record CM070720.1, on the reverse strand, counting down.
GAGGAATGTGGGTGATCGGTCCACTGCAACCTCGCATTCAATCCCTTCATGAAGCGGGATTATGCGGCCTTATCCGTAGCCACGTCCTCGGTGCGTAGCGTGCGGTTAGGTGAACTTGTTCGTAATCGCCACCGACCGCCACTGCTTGAGCTCGAATTCCTCCTTTTTGAGATCCATGATACCCTCGGGTACATGAGTGCGCGAAAGCGAGATGAATTCCTCCCACGTGATACTCTGTGGGTCCTCATGAGTCTGCGCAGGTTTTCCCACCATTCTCGCGGCGGTTCCTTCGAGTTGATGAGAGGCATAGAGTACCCTCTCATGTCCTACACTTTGGGTAATGTGCTTCCTTTCAATTGTCCTTAGCCAATCGTCGCCTCCGGTGGATTGGCGTTGCTCGAGAAGGTAGGTGGGCGGGTTCTCATAAACTCCGACAACCTTGAGTAGGGTGTGGTCCATGGTTACCCCAGGTTGAACATTCGCAGCAGCTTGGTTGGATATCTGCCGCATGGTTTGAACCATTGTGCTCATAAGTTGAGTCCAGGGCATCAAGAAGGCTCCTGGTCTTGCATATCGACTGCGGCGGTTGAGAATCGGCTCTTCATTACAGTTATCCATGCAGTTAGCTCCACTTCCTGGCTCCAACATTTCCACGTGTCCTCACCATCATTGCAAGCTTCCAAGGTTAAGAAAAGAAGAAAGCATGAGACGAGTAAAATAACTTATGTGGGGAAACAGTGTAACTTAAATTATTTAGCCACTTTATTGATATAATATAAAGTGTATGGTTGCTCACAAGTGCCTAAGGGCAATGCAACGCATCTGAGACACTCACAACCAAAACAAGTAAGCAAACATAGGAACCCATGACGACTCACACCTAATGGTGACTCAAGAAAAGACGCGACTCAACCTTGAGTCTCGACACTATACTCTACTAGACTCAATCACTCATCGAGCCAACCCGATGCGGCTCCCGGAGCATACACCGTGGGTGCTCGCATCGGGCGGCCGGTCACGGTGACCTCTGCGGTGGTGCAAAGACCCCATCGACTACTGGTCCTGTGGTCGCTGCTCCAAGACCTTTGGTGCCTCTGCCTGCTCCTCCGGATCTGGATCGTGTAACTCGGGATCGCTCGGGCTCGGGTCCATCTGAGCCATCTCCAACTCTGGATCTTCGCATGGATGAGCTAAGCCCTCCCACGGTGGATCCTTGCCTCCGTGACCTCGGCGCGGGTCCTCTGCAGCCTCTGGACTGTCTCGCCCAAGGCGTCCTCTGGCGATGGCGTACCTCGCCAGTGGGTGATAGTGGCGTCCTCCTCCACGAGCTCCATCTGTCAAAATGGTTGTCCCGACGCGGATGGTGACGAAAGGCGGTGCCCTCCAACTCTGCGGAGTAGGTGCGGCAACAATCTGACGTATCGCTGTCGCGCCGTCTCTCGGATTCCGGCCTCAAAGAAGACCTCCGACCGTAATGTAGATAGGACGGCTCGCCTCGTCCTTTCCCGAGCATACTGCTGTGATCTTGACATCCCAGCGACGTCAAGTCCTGCCTGCACATCAAGTCCTCGATCTGATTGGTGCATCAAAACCTCCGAGCAACAATGACATCATACGCCATAACTCGTGGCGTATCCTCCGGCGCTCTCCATAGGTATGGATCATCCTCATCCGCCAAAACAAACCTTGTTTAAATTAAATAGAGAATAATAAAAATTGGCATAGGTATGAATAAGGGAGAAGAGATAAGTCGAGATTTCTTTGACACTCTTGCTCAAGTTGATTAGGTCTTTAGAAAATAGTTTTCACCCTCCTAGGCACAACCAAACTAGGGTCAAGGCCTCTGATCAACACGGCTCGATACCACCTCTGCCGGGACCGAACCCGCAAATCCGGACCCTCTGTGTATTCTGTGCGATCCGGGATCACGCTAGCACACACAGATCATACGAGGTTGCACATCACGGACATTCACGAAGATATAAGAATAAATAGTGCAAACATGTATATAAACCGAGTTTATGCGACCTTATGGTCTCCTTACAGATAGGTCGACCACACAGGCTTACATCATTCAAAGTAAAGAAATAGCAATGAACATAAAAAAAGGTCGTGGAAGCCTTCATCTTGCCACAGCAACCGACTGGCTTGCCCCTAGTTCATCGTGTCCTCGATGTACTCCTCCTCCCAAGCGGTGTAGTCTCCTCCACCGATGTTGGGGTTGAAAGCAAGGTGGGGTGAGTACACAAGGCACTCAACAAGTAATGCATGAGAATGCGGCACTATTACTATATGAGATCTTGTTCCAAAGGATTGGCTTAAATGGTTCTTTTGCATCAAGCAAGCATTTTTAACCAATATCTTAGTTAGATTAAAGCGAGAGAAACGATTATACGTAATAATAATTTCAAATTGTTTTTCCATGAGGTTTCCGACACACACCTTATGATTCATTTTTAACACTTGGCACACACCACCCCTTCCATGTTTTGTTTATGAAAATCTACCCTTGATTGTAATCCCGAGCAATGCTCAATTCCGTGAGCACGGCTATTGAATAGTTTTGACACTCTGCAGAGGTTGTACACTTTACCCACAAGATCGATCGCTCACCACACGGTGATTGTCCGCAACAAAGCTTTTGGAACCTCTACCTTAACCAAAGAACCTCTCGGTATTGCCTTCACTATCACTTCCCTCACACAGAGCCAAGTATAGGATCGGCCAATCACCGTTGGATGGGCACCAAGCCGTAGCACGTGCGCTCCCCATACAGATACACCCCGTGTCTTGTCACCCCGAGGTATCGGAGGAAGATATCGAACCCTAGTCAACTAGGTCATCCCATATCGGACATGTGGTTGTACGGGTGACTCGGATCAAAGGCTTGCAAGGTGAAGTCCTTAATCGACCAAGGCAAGGTTTCCAACACTCAACGATGGCACACACCCAATGTGGCACACAGACTCACATCACTCATCAACCCATCGCCACACAGGCCCACCAGCACTGACCTCTTGCCACTTGCCCCGATCTAAAACATTTCCCACCCCATTGATTATTGTGCAACACATGCCGGCAATAACTCAACATCAATATGGAACCACACAGTCACCATACTTCCATATCATCATGTGGCATCATCACACCACTTTCAAAATACATTCAATATTCCATTAGTCAATTTTGTAGCATTTCTACGAAAGATCATTCATGACTCATTGCAAGGCTAAGCATCTACTCACGGTCTAGCCTCCGTGTTGGCACAATATTAACATCCAACTAATATAATCAAACTTAGGGTGACAATGATTTAGGGCATACAAGTAATAATTCAAGGTGGCATAACAAAATGGGTTGATTAACTACATTATCCCAAATTAATTTAAATTCATTTTAAATAATTAGCATGCATAATTTCAAAGCATAAATTACATTTTAAAATCTGGGATCAAAATGATCAAAGCATCACTTGCCTTCAAAGAGTTGCTGGTCGTGTTCCGAAGCTTGGTCTTGAGCGACAAATTCTTCCTCGAAACTTTCCGACAAATTTGCGTCTACGCGTACAAACAAAAGATACAATAAATAGCTAATACAGAAGACTAGATGACCTCAAAAATTCAAATAAAATTCACCATTAAATAGCTCATAATTTTATGAATTTTTAGAAATTTGAATCACCCAAATCCGAGTTAAAATGCAAAAGTTATAGTCATTTGAAGTTTGAATAAAATCGAAAATACGAAATTAAGAAAATACGATTTTCTGAATTATTTTTATACTGGAAATTCGCATAAATGACGTCGACATCGCGTCATGATGACGTCGGCACAGAAATGAATTTCGGTCGAAATATTTTATATATAAAAATATTTATGGCGTCATTCTTGGCGACGGCCGCGACGACGTGGCGACCTCTAGTGCCGCCACGCGTTGCTTGATTCATGGGTCGGGTCCACGGTTCGGCTCGTCCACCGTGGGTGGCGGCGACTGTGCTCATGCACCGGTGGCGCAAGCCGTGGCGTCGGCGACGACGCGCGCGACCAATCCCGACGCGACACGCGGCAAGATCCAGACCGCTCGCTCATCCAACGGTCGGATCTCACCCCCGCGCGGTTCGGCGACGCTTCGCACTCCACGCCTCCACGCGTCGCACATCCAACGGCGCGCTCAGATCCAACGGCCAGGACCCGCGCCGCCACTGCGACGTCTCGGTTCATGCGACGACACGCGGCGCAATCGCGACAATGCGCCCGAAATCGGCGGTGGATCGGTCTCGCCCGATCAAAATGCCCACGCGTCAACACGTGATTTGGCGAGGGTACGGTGCCATCTCCGCCGCACGTTCAAATCTGAACGGCGCGGATCCTTAGGGCAAAACCAGATCCAATCTCTACCGTTTAGATCTAATCTAACGGCCTACGGTACCCGGGCGGTTTACTGCTCATGGCGCGACGTGGCTCAATCCTACGCATCCACTAACGATCCAACGGCTAAGACAAAACATATCGCAGAAACCAGATCTAATCCAAGCCGTACACATCAAGATCCAACGCCACGATTCAATCTAAACATCTACAGAGATGGAGGCTACGCGGACTCACGAGAACCGAACGATGCAAATCGGACGGTCGCGCGGTTCGGCGAGGTTGACGGCGAAGAAGCGAAGGTTGCCGGAGTGGGAAGATGACCTCGGCGGCAATGCGCGGGGCTTCTTCGGCGAGAAGAAGTGGTCCACTCGATCGTCTTGCCGGTGAACTTCGGGCGGGTCGAGCACGGCGGAAAGCGACGACGGCGAGAGGAAGCAAAAACAACGGCGGCACAAAGACGCAACTTCGGCGAGCTTCGCTCAGCGCTAGAGAGGGTCTCGGCGTGCGTGCGGCGATCAAAAGACGCAGCGAAGGAGCTCTGCCGGGACGCGCTACTCGGTGCACATAAAGGGCCTCGGCGTGCGCGCTTCAAAGCGGCGAACGAGCGGAAGCGGTCGGCGGCATTAGCTCCGGTGATCTCGCGAAGACGACCGGCGTGGCGCAATCCGCGCGTCCGTCGGCGACGATCGAAGGCTCACGCGTCGCGGCGACGTGGCACACTCACAAGCGTTCGATCCGGATCGGACGGCTTGGCTGGCGGCGCTAGGGTTTCGCGCGGTTGGTCGACGACACGCGCGATAATGGGCTCGGCCCATTATCATTCATGTGATTTTAAAACATTTCACATTTAAAATAATTCTAGAAATTCAATTAAATCATTTAGAGCTTTTAAAATAGCAGAAAAATTCCAGAAAAATTCCAGAAATTACTTTGAGATGTTTGGAACTCCATTAAAATATTTGCAATAAAACTTTGCAAAAACTTTTCCATTATTTAATTGTTTTCAAGAAAAGTTCTATTTGAATAAATCCAAATTAACTTAAATAAATTCTCAAAAATTCACAAGAAAAATCAAAAATACTTCAAAACTCAAATTAGAGCAAAAATTAGGGTGTTACAGCGGCGCAAAGGAGCAACTACGGCGAGCTAGCACGGGGTCTCTGGAGCACCTCAGTGAGCGAGAAAGGAGTCAAAATGAGCGGCTTGAAGTCCTCTGTAGAATGCGCTAACCGACGCACTAAAGGAGCCTCGACATGCGTGAAACTCGCCGGCAAAACTCACGAGCATCAATGCCCACGCCCCTTCGATGATCTCGCGAAGACGATTGACGTGGTGCAATCCTGGACATCCGCGTGGACTCGATCGGGTGGCCACCAACGCATGGCGACGCGGCGCCCTCATGACTGTGCGATCACGATAGAACGGTGCGTAGCTAGGGTTCAGCGTGCTGGGTCGGGCTAAGCACAGTGCTGGGCCGGCCCAATAATACTCCAACGATTTTAAAAGCATTTTTGATTTAAAATAAATCTGATAAATAAACAAAGCCAAAATAAATACCAGAAAAATCCAAAAAAAATCTTGAAAATATTTTAAGACATTCTGAACTTGAATAAAATATTTCCAATGAAACTTTACATACACTTTTATATTATTTTAATTGATTTCAAGAATGACCATATTTGAATAAATCCAAATAAATTCCAATAAATTTCCAATAATTCTCAAAAATCAAAATATCTCCAAAATTTAAAATATGGCAAATTTTAGGGTGTTACAAACCCCCCCCCCCTTAACAGAATCTCGACCCCGAGATTTAGGGCTGACTACGGAATAGGTCAGGAAACTCCTTCCTCAGATCCTCTTCTTGTTCCCACGTCGCCTCACTTTCCGAATGATTGTTCCATTGAACTCTGCAAAAGCGCGTTGACGTGTTCCTTGTTGCTCTGTCCATTGTGTCCAGAATCTTTACTGGATACTCTTTATAAGTCAGATCTTCTTGCAACTCGATTGCTTCCAAAGGTGTTCGTTCTTCTGGCACCCAAAGGCATTTCTTTAATTGCGACACATGGAATACATCATGTACTCCTACCAGTGACTGTGGCAGCTCCAATTGGTATGCAACTTCGCCTCTTCAACTCAAGATCTTGAATGGCCCGACGTATCTGGGTGCGAGCTTCCCTTTTGCATGGAATCTTCGGACTCCTTTGAGTGGTGTAACTCTGAGATACACAAAATCTTCAGGTTCAAAGCTCAATTCCCTGCGACGATTGTCGGCTCTTCTGCCTTGACTGAGCAATCTTCAATCTTTCCCTGATCACGGCGATCTATTTTTCTGCTTTCTGAAGTATATCTGGGCCAAAAACATGTCATCCACCAGTCTCATTCCAATTCAACGGTGTTCGACAGGATCGGCCATACAGAGCTTCAAATGGAGACATCTGTAAACTTGCCTGATAACTGTTATTGTAGCTGAACTCAGCATAGGGCAAACACTTGTCCCAAGAGGTAGAATATGCTAAAGCATAAGCTCTCAGCATATCTTCATGCCGACGCATTAATGCGATTTCTCAGAATAAAAATAATTCAGGAAAATTGGATTTTCTATTTTTTATATTTTCATAATTAATTCAATCTTTGAAAGGCTATAACTTTTGCATTTTAACTCGGATTTGGGTGATTCAAATTTCTAAATTTTTTTAAAATTGAGATCTATTTAATGGTGAATTTTATTTGATTTTTGGAGTTCATTTGCTCTCTATTTTGGTAATTATTTGTTTTTCTCCTTCGGTTCGCGTAGACGTTGAATTGTGCGATGCTTCGAAGGAGGATCCATCAACTCAAGATCAATTTCCAGAGCAAGACTAGAACCTATTCCAAGGCAAGTTGTACTTTGATCATGTTGAACCCATGCTTATAAAATCCCTATATTGTTTACTTAATTGCATGCTATTTCACGTATACAATTGTTTTAAATTAAATTGGGACCTAGTTAATCTACCAATTGATCTATACCCTACCTTGTCATTTGTATGTCATTATCTATTGTCACCCTAGATTGGTTCATTATAGTTGGTTAATCTAAAATCAACATGGGATGGTTAGACCGTGTTAGTTGCTTAGCCATGCCACGTCATCACATGTATTTGAATCATCGATAATTAATCTTGACTAATGGAATATGGAATAATGATATGAACTTGTGTGTCATGTAAGATCACACAATGAGATTGAGTTGTAGTGGCGAGTTATGTCACATAACGATGTTGAATTGTTTATGGCACGTGGTGCTTGGTAATCAACTTGGGTGGTAATTACTTAGATTGGGGCAAGTGACAAGGGGCGAGTATGCTAAGGTGGGCCCGATGGGCAGCGGGTATGTGGAAGTCTTGCTTCGATCATCCTAAGGACTTAACTTTACAAGTCTTTAACCTGAGTCAATCATGCAACCACATGTCTGGTATGGGACAGCCTAGCTGATTAATTTGCAATATCTTAGTTTGGTACTATCAATGGCGGTGTGAGTTCCCGAGTTATGGAGTAATTCACATGGCGCAAGAGGGGGGCCCTGGTTGTGGTTTTCAGACCCACAGTGTTGAAACCTTAGCGGGTAGTATCAAGTTAAGGTAGTGCATTGTAAAGGCTTTGTTATAATCACTCGCCTTTGTGGTGTATGGTTGTATCGTGTGGGTAAAGTGATCACCTCTGCAGAGTGTAAATCTATTCGGATAGCCGTGCTCACGGTATTGAGCAATGCTCGAGAATTACAGTTAAGGGTTTGCTTAATCAAATGAAAAACTTGGTTGGGATGGCGGAATTGCCATGTGGAAGGTTCAACTTGCCTTAGGAGTGGAAACTTGGTTTACTTCAGAAATGTTGAATATATCTAATATTGATATATGTTTCACTATCTTTGCAATCTACTTAATGTATTTATTCATAAATACTGCTTATTGCAAAAGAGCCATAATAGCCTTTTTCCTTTGGAATAAGCCTTGCATATAGTTACATAGAATTGCATTCTGTGCACAACTTGTTGAGTGCTTTAAGTACTCACCCTTGCTAACAACAACAATTAACTGTTGAAGAGTCTACACCTGTGTTGGAGGAGGAGCTCTAGGAGGACGCGAGTCGTTAGGGTCCGAGCCTTGTCAGTTGCCTGTGGTGAACTGATGAGTCATCTACGTATTCTATTATCCGCTGCTTATTTCTTAGTTTATATTTCCAGTCTAACCCTGCGTGGCTTAATAATGTAAGTTGGTCATAAGATCATACGCTTAGCTATATCAATAAATGGAATATTATTATTATTATCATTGAGTATGATGTGATATGTACCAATGTTAAGCTGTGTGCACTAGCGTTGATCCTAGGACTAGTGCGGTAAATACAGTGGGTTCGAATTAGTGGATTCGGGTCCTTACATTGAGTGGGAGGATGATGAGAGCACCTGGTTGGACCAACTCCAACACGTCATCTTTGGACCAAAAAGAGAGAGATATCAAATCCATCACGTTCTGGAATCCAATTCGGCCTCCAAATACCAACCTGAAATAAAACGAGCATAACTTTTGCATACGGCGTCCGATTCGAGAGTTCTTACACTTGATTAAAAGCTTACTTCGAGATCTTTCCAATAGATTTGACCCCACCTAAATTCCTTCGGAGCACTCTGCAATCACCAAAACAAGTTGGGTCAATTTTCCAGTCTAAGTCACACTTGGGCCTTAGGCCTTGTAAGAGTCCTATTCGGGCACTCTTTTGTGCTGGCCGAATCTCCATTCTCTTTTACCTATATATATAGTTAGAGAGTCCCCCAAAATTACTTGGGTTTTGTTTAGTCATAGTTTTCTTTGGTGAAACTATTTGGTTTTGTCTTGTTCGGCTAGATCAACAGCAATACCGTGCTTTAGAACCCCACAACAATACTTCAATTATATTTGCAATTTCATATTGCTTTTGCTTTGTTCTTGCTTATTCTTCGATTGCTTGCAGGAATTGATTTTCGTGATCAGGTCAACCGGGTTTTGGTATGGTTGATAGCAATTCGAAGTTTCGTTCAGCGATTACTTGGTGTCGATCGTGTTTCGGTCGTAGCCTAGATCGTGGGGATCATCTTCACTAATCGATAGTTATCCATCTCACCGAAAGATCGAGCCTCCATTAGCCTCATTACTGACTATTAGATAAAGATTTTCAAATGTCACCGCCAGCTCAACATTTTCTATAGTGTGTTGAGCTCGTTGATTAGTTTGTTCCCAATCTTTCCTAGTGAGCAGTATTTTCACCATCTCACTTAACAGATTTGTTCTTATTTCCTCTATTATTCTTTCAGATAGATTGAAAGTAGACTTCGAAGAAACTGTGGACAAAGGAACTGTTAACACATTTCGTGCTAATATGAAAAGCACTGGATATGTTATCCTGTGCTCATGCCATCACTGCAAAATATTGAAGTCCTGATTTTGCTGCTCTTGGTAGTTGCTAGTGTCGCTGTTGAGATAGCTAGGCAGCTAGCTCCCCACCACTTGTTGTGTACGTACTTGACGTTGTTGTACTCGAACTCCTTGAGATAGATTCATCTGCACTCCATATCTTTCCTCACGCAGTTTTCATCTTACTAGTTGTGGGTGCTAGTGGAGGTCGCTGTAGGTGAACTCCATCAAACTTCTGATCGTACTTAATATAAACTTAAGATAAGTTAGCACGAACATTTGGAAAATGACTAGAATAATCTATGCTCATCGCATCACTTAGAAGTGAGAGAATATTACCAAATCCTCGAACTTTAGCTCTAGGATCTAGAATAAATACAAATGCATATAACATATGATTTCTTTCCAATATTTCAAATATTTAGGTTTCATAGCACAAACAGATTCACGCAAAACACTATTATTTTCGTGGTTTCTTAAGTGAGTAGCAATTTCTAGAATATGATACATAATTAAAGGAGATGTGGAGTAATAAACTTCAAATAATGCAACAGTGGATCATAAAAAAGTTCCAAAAATGACAGCAAATGTTCAGCAACATACCATTGTTGCTCCGTGAGTAGTGATTGACCATTCTGTCTATGATAGCGCATACTAATAAAAACATAAAATGTGATCGTATAGGGTAGGAGTGACTTAACCATCAAGTAAGTAGACTTCCATCTAACTGGCAAATCCAAACCAAACTTACGTAGATGCACATCCACTGCAATACAATAGTTCTTAAATGCTGCTATTTGTTGATTACAATTATTTACAAAAGATATTGCAGTGCGAAATCTTTCTACGCACGAGTCTAACCTTTTAAGACCAGATTTAACTATAAGATTAATAATATAGTAAGCACGACGCTGATGCAACAACAAAAAAAAAAAAGAGTCGGCATACGTATATTGTATTATAGAGCGGAGTAAAAAATGTCCATTATATAGAGTGTTGGCTGCATCATTATCTCTACCCCAAACTGCTGGACACAAATCATCTCGTACCCATCACATGTATGTAATCTTACACTCCCACCGTGGCAACATTGCTGCCGTCGGGTCTGGTTCCGCCGGCTCATCCTCATCAACCAATTCCATTTTGGGAAAAACGAAGGGGATATAAGATTGCTTAGCATACATGGAAGAGGAAAGGAAGGAGGAGAATGGGCACAGGGAGGGGCACAGGAGGAGGCGATCCAGAGCAGAGCATCCGGCACAATTGCACGTACATCTGATACTCATCTATACCCCTTTATAATGCACCTAAACATTCTTTTCTACATCCACCCCAAATAATACACCCCACTAGAGATGGCCTAACCTTCATACACCTAGCGAAACGTCCCCAGAAATTTGTCTCCATCAAAATTAACATCTCAGATCTTTCATCAGCTTTACTCACCTACATCCGATGACCATTGTTTAATGTGTCTAACTCATCCCTATGGCCCACAACAGATCTCCCCCACCTCCATCATCATCTCAAGGAAAAAGGAACAAATATCCTGAAATTAAGGAAAAGGAAACAAATGTTCTAGAAAAATAAAAGATCATATATTACGTGCTGGGAAAAGAAAACCGGAAGACAGGGCACTATACTAGTCGACTGTAACTCACCCAAAGCCCCGCCCCAATCTCTCTTCCTTCCATCATCGCCAACATGGCCAATTGATTCCATCGGCGCCCACCGGCGATAGACCCCGAGCACCGACCGCTTAGCCCTCTAGGGTTTCCCTCTCGCTCCGCCCAGTCGGGTCCACCTCGAATGTGAGTTCGTCTGATCTCTTGATTTCTACGAATCTATTATCTTTTTCGGTACTTTTTGGGCGTCGATTTGGTGCAATCTAATCGGAATTTTGAGCCTTCCTTTTTATAATTTTTTTGATGCATCTGTCCCTAGCAATCCGCTTCGATGTTCTTGTCTTATTACATTGTTTTATCAATAGATTGGATGACTGATTTGGTAGAATCCGGCAGATTTGCCTCGCCCATGTCCCCTGTTCCTTGGCCACTTCTAAGCTCTATTTATTTTTTGTGCTTAATTTGGGATCTCAAGTTTCTGATAGCATAGGGGTTATCAGTATGTCTGTCTATTTGGTTTTGTTTGGGGCCTCAATCTTGACGTCGTCATATTGCCTCCCGATGCTGGATTGCTAAGCTTTCACGTCGGATTGCTAATGGCTCTTTTTTTTTTTGCCCCTCAGGATGACCATGAGCTACGATGGAGACCGCACCTGCCCGCTCTGTGCCGAGGAGATGGACATCACTGACCAGCAGCTCAAGCCCTGCAAATGTGGCTACGAGGTACTACCATCTCGTCGTATCTGATTGCCCCTGCCCGTGCAACAGCTGTAACGCTGTTTAATTGTCTGTCTATGCAACCCTGCAGATTTGTGTCTGGTGCTGGCACCACATCATGGATATGGCTGAGAAGGAGGACACAGAGGGCCGCTGCCCTGCATGCCGCACCGGCTATGACAAGGACAAGATTGTTAAGATGGCTGCCACTTGTGAGAGGTGTCTGTCCGTCTAAAACTTGCAAGTTGCACGCTCTCTGCCCCCCAATTTGGGTTCTACAGTATTGGAGATTTAGCTTCCAACATTTGTTTATTTTGATGGATACAGGATGGCTGCAGAGAAAAATGCGGAGAAGAAGCACAAGATCCAAAAGCTTAAGTCAAAGGCAGCAACTGTGGAAGCTAAGAAGCATCTGTCTTGTGTCAGGGTTGTCCAGAGAAACCTGGTGTACATAATTGGGTTACCTGCAAATTTATGCAATGAGACTGTGAGCACCGTATTGTTTACATCAACATTCTTTAAATCGAATGACATGTGTAAATAGTAGTTCTCACATCAACATTACTGTTATCTTTTGTTTCAGGTACTAGAGCGCAGGGAATACTTTGGTCAGTATGGGAAGGTTCTGAAGGTTTCAGTTTCTCGTCTGATGGGGGCTCCTTCCCAGCAGGCATCAATAAACAACAGTATCAGCGTGTATGTCTATGAACCTCATGCCACGCATTAATGATCTTCTCATATGCATATGCACTATTTATTAGTTGTTCCAGTACTGATCCTACAATCACATTGATATATCAAGTGATTATCCTCTTCCCCTTTGTGCTATTGCATGTTTTAAAAAAATTATGCTCTCTTTTGTTATGGTGCTTGTCCTTTCCTACGGCTAGAACATTTATGCTTGGGGTATTCATCATAAATAAAGTGACAGTTTGGTTTTGTTCAATTTGGTGGGTTTCCATACAAATTAGGTGAAAAAGATTGCCAATTCTAACATTGTATGTCTGTTTTCTTGCAATTAGGCACCGTCAATCTCAGGTTAATCTGACCTACATAAACTACATTTGACCTCCATTCGTGTAGCTCTACTCAACTTGTGTGTGCTAGAGAGACAGAGGAGGGGGACCATAGGATAAGACTCAAGCAACAAGTGGTAGAGAAGGTATACAATGGAGAAGTATGGGACAACCGGAGTAAGGCGTCCGGATTTTTTCCCTTGGGCCGGTGCCCGAACAGTAGCGATTCCCTTTCAGAAATATGAAAACATGGATTGTAGAATTACTTGAGACTTTTGAATGAAGTACATCTCTACTCAGCTTCTTTCTACTAATTTGTACACAAACAAAAATCTGAAAGAAAATATTCATTTTCCTGCAAAAACAAGAGATTCAGATGGAAACCTGTGGACTATAGTCATTATGTGTACTCAGGGAAATTTAGTTCTCTTTTTGTGGATAACCAATATGGAGTCAGGGTTCCTTTTCTCTCCATAAGTGTAGTTTGTATATTGTGCACTGGCTTATTACTGTCATTTGTGTTCAGATATATTACTTATGCCAAAGAAGAAGAGGCCATCCGGTGTATTCAAGCTGTAAACAATTTTGTCTTGGAAGGAAAAGTGTTAAGGTCAGCTTCTATACTTTGTTCTCTTCTAGCATGTTTACACAATATGGTTATTCTAATGATTCTTGACTGTTGCAGAGCATGCTTTGGTACTACAAAGTATTGCCATGCATGGCTACGGAACATGGTACAATTGTTGCTTCATTCTGACAGCTTTATTTACTAGTACTCTACCCAATTCTATCTTTCTGAGTGCTTCTTGATTTTTCTCAGACATGTGGAAATCCAGATTGTCTCTATTTGCATGATGTAGGCAGTCAGGAGGATAGTTTCACTAAAGATGAGATAATCTCAGCATATACAAGGTAACACCGTACTATGTTTAATACGTGATGTGGAACCACAGTTTCTTGCACTGCTTGCTTGCTTCGTCTGTTTTAGCTCTAAGCGAGTAAGCCACTGTGTCAGTCCTGGATATAGTTTTTTTTATCCCCGCCAAGCCTACTTTTAGGAATTCTTGCCTTTCCATGGAAGTGGATTTAGAAAATGGTCTGCCTATCTTATTGTGCATGTCTAATATTGCTGTACTGTTTTGGTTAACTCTTGTATAATATAAATTGCTAGAACTCCTAGTATTTCAGTTGATACATTTGACTCATCCTCTTATATTTCTATCAGGAGTAGGGTTCCCCAAATGGCATCTGGTGTTTCGCAAAGACGTGCAGGGACTGTGTTGCCTCCACCAGCAGATGATTTCTCTTACAGTGCGGTGGTTTCAGCCAAACATACAGTCAAGAATGGAACAATTGTATGTCTTTTAATACTGAAAATGGCGACACGTTAAATTTTGTTTGATTTCATGCTGCTTTCTGGTCTAGGCTAATCTGATTTTTTTCTGTATTTGTTGGTTTACATAATGTAGCTAAATTAATTGGCCTCCTCCTGTGCAGAATACCACAAGCCAGTCCAGACTGTCACCTCCGAACAGTAGTTTGGGAAGGTCCACACTTCCACCAGCTGCTTCATGGTATGGTTCCTATTGTAGTCTTGTGTTATATTTTAAAATGCAATGTGTTGCTAAATTTTGGGTATGCGCAGGGGGCATCATGATTTTAATGCAAGGACAACAGTGACTGGAGTGGCATTCTCGCAGTCTCTTACAAAACCAAAATCAGAGCCACAGCGTTATTCATTTTTGAGTTCTTCGATGAATTCTAGTCCAAGACTGCCTTCTTCATGGAATGATGATACAAGCACCGTACCAAAACTGACTGAAGAATGGCAAGTGTCAGAACGAGGTAGTCTGTATAAAACCTTGAAGCCATATAAACCTGGTATTGCAAAGGAAACCCAAGCTGTAAGATCACTGGATTCATCGTTGGACATAGACTTTTCTACAATACCTTCAGCTTGGAATGATGATGACGTTGTAGCATCAGATGGGACATTGAAAGGAAGTGAGGAAAAACATGTTGTGGATGGAAATGAAAAGCTTATTTGTTCTGTGTCTTCAAAGCCAACCGAATCAGGCCAGCTTGTGTCCAAGTCATCAACATCACCAAAGAAAGACACAGAAGTAAACAGTAACAGGCAAAACTCTTCAGATTGTGTATCATGTTCAGCAATATCTAAATCAGAAGTAAAGGGTGGTGATGGTGACAACCAAGTAACCAACATGGCTCCCAAAAGTCCTCTAAAAGTTATAAACAGCCAATCTAATCATACTGCTAGTGTGAAAGTACTGGAAGATGTTAGATCTGGAGATACCGAGATCGAGAAGTTATCTATTGGGGTATCTTTAGTAACTTTAGGTAGCATAGATGGGTTTCAGAGTATGGCAGATAACCAACAACTGGATGCAATCCCAAATAATTCGGTTGTGAAGTCAAACAAGGAGCAATCTCAGTTGAAACTCGCTGAGCTGTTGCCATCAGAAAATAATGGCGCTGTACTTTCTTGTCAATCTAGTTGTGGCAAGCGTCTTGATTGGAGTTCAGAGCAAGGTTTTGGTGTGACTCCTCCGTTAGATGATACATGGAATTCTTCAATGGTCAGTGATAAACCTCATGTTAGGATTCCGGATGCTACTGATCAAGCATTATCTTCACCATATGTCCATATTGCTAATACATCATATATTTCGTTGTGGGATGATAAAGAAATTAACCATACTTTGACAAGTGATAGTAGAACTTCTGGCACAATGATGCAAAACGGGTGGTTGTCTTCAACCGACAACACTTGTACCTTGTTAAATGGACGCCAAGAGGGGCTAGGAACTATATATACACCTGGTAAGGTTTCTGATCATTCTGGAACAAAAAGCCATCAGCATGGAGCGATGGGTGCAGTAAGAATTGATAACATAGGCAGTTTTTACAAGGCTACAAGTGTAAATAAGGATGAGAGCAGCATAATTTCTGATATCTTGTCTTTGGAGTTTTATCCCTGGGACGAGACATATTCGACAGCTAACAATTTTGCTAAGATGCTTAGTGAATCTGAGAAGAATGATGTGCTTTTCAACGCGCCTTCATGGAAATCAAAAACCATCAGTAATGAGTCTAGATTTTCATTTGCTAGACAGCATAACCAAGGAAATTTCCTAGATTCATCTTTCAGAAATTGTGGCAGCGACCAGAATTTCGGTTTGCTATCCCAGAATTCTCATGGGAATGCTTACCAGAATGGTCTCATGTTCCAATCTGCAGAGAATGGTTTTTCAAGGAGTAATCCTCTTACTATGTCAGATATGGCAACTACTGGTGAGTAACGGTGGCATTTGACCGATTAATTGTTTTATTAAATATTTGTATTTTATCTCTTTGATTTTATTTTGATTTGTCACAAAATTAAAAGTTGTTTTTCTTGCATATAAAAGGAAATACAATGTTTGTGCCAATGTTATTAAGTTGTAAAGTCGAGTCGAGTCACCAGAGGGGCGACTTGTGGACTAGGTTGACTAGTCGCGACTAATGACTAGGAGGTATGTTAGTAGGATATGTCACATACTAAGTTTAGCAACAATTAAGCACATCTACATATTTTAAAGTATGAAATGAAGAGAACAACAACATAAGCATGATGATGAGTTGATGACTTGTTTTGATCCTAACATGTCTTGATGAATGCCTTTCTTTGAAATTGAGAAGCAACACCCTGGAAGTACCATAAGGTCTTGCTTTAACAAACAATATGGCAGCTAAAATTCAATGACCTATGCATCTATGACTACAGTAGACTTTACCATTAACATATGTTAGCAATATCATCTGGTTTTTGCAAATGATAACTTATCAATGCTAAGTATGTCGATCAATGTTAACAATCATGGTTATGCAAGTTATACAGCTTCCAAGAATAGGGTAACCTAACCTTTTTCCTTGCACTTTCCTTTGACAGAGCAGCGAAGCATTACTAGAACAGCGAAATGTAAGTCGGTAGAGCAGCAAAGACAGATACTAGTACTCTAGAACAGAGCGGCGAACTAGTCGCCCGGCTAGGCAAGCGTGATTAGTTGCGGCTAGTCGCCAATTAGTCATCTAGCCGCCCGACTAGTCACTCCAGTTGAATCAAGCACCCTAGTCGTCCTCCGTATACTAATTGGACGACTAATCGTGGATTGACTTAATAACAATGGTTTGTGCTCAGCACATTTTTTCCATTGATCATTTGTAAATCTTTTGACTCGTATGAACGGGCTGTAGATCTATTGGCGATACAAGATATTCTATTTCTGTGATTTTTATGTGAAGTATTTCAGTAGCTGATGTTTACATCAGTGGTACTTTTTTATACTTTCGATTAATTTGCATACTCAGGCACTTCAAGGTCTAAAATATCTGCACCTCCTGGATTTTCAGCACCAACAAGAGTCCCCCCTCCTGGATTTCGTTCTGGATTTTCATCTCAAGATGGGTTGAATACCCCTCCTGGATTTTCATCTCAGGATGAGTTCAATACCCCCCCTAGTTTTTCTTCTGGATTTTCATCTCAGGATGGGTCTAATCTCCCTCCTGGATTTTCATCTCAGGATGGGTCTAATCTCCCTCCTGGATTTTCTTCTGCATTTTCTACTGGATTTTCATCTCAGAATGGCTCTAATCAGGTGTATGGCTCGACATACTCAGGTTTGTCTACTCACTCTTATCTTATGTGCTTATTCTCATAAAACAATTTCAGTTTCTCATAGTTTTGTGGAGCTTGGCAGAAACTCGTCTACATGATGATCTTTTGGGAAGCAACACCAATTATTATCAACCTCAGTCAGCTAGACAAGCAAGTGACATAGAATTTATTGATACTGCTATATTGGCTGTTGGCAAAGGGCGGATGCTTGGAGTTAGTGATTCAGGGTCGGATCTGAAAAATGCCCCTACTTTTCCAGTACTGTTGCAAACATCAAATAATGACCCAAGGCTTCAATTACTTATGCAACAGAACATGCCCTCTCATCAAAATCTCAGATTTACAGACCATATTCAGGATGCATTCAACCCTATGAATGATAATTTTCTGGCATCCAGTCTTTTACCACAGAACCATGATTCTCTATCCCCTTATGAAATGCCACCCCAACAACCTAGAAACTCACAACTTACAAATGGTCACTGGGATGGCTGGAGTGATTTGAGACAAGGGAATAATATTCCCTTGCGAGACATGTCGAGGATGTTATATCCAACTGAAGTGAACAACTTTCACATGCTGGGTTCAAATGATCTTTATAACACAGCCTTTGGACTGTAGTTGTCTTGGAGGATGCAACTTTGACCTGTCCCTGTCTATGTCCCTAGTTCTGAAAGTAACTGGTTGCACAGTGAAGAGGATACTCAACTGTCTAATGGTTGTGCTTATGAGCTGGTACATGATTGTTTTATTGAAAGGTAGTGGATTCAAATGGACCAACATGAACCTGGGTTTTTACCCAGCCCTTTCAAGAACCAGGTATGCGTCTCACCATTCTATTCACTCCTTTTTTGTATGTATGTATTATGCACCGCATTCTGGCCCTTGTTCCTAAATAGTTGGTGTCAGTCTGTATCTGCTTGGAACATTAGTTAGTTTTTGTTAGGACTTATGAAAAACCTTTCCTTTGTCTTTCTGTTACATTTTAATTTTGCATCATAGGGTTGTGGAAGTCGCTGTATGAGCCAGTATGCAAGTAAGTTACTGATCGTTTTTCCCTTGCTTGGTCATCAGGTTCTTTTTAGGCGAGATCATGAGTAAGACGATGGATCCATGAAGAAGGGGCCCTTGATGAGTGTATGTGTAGTTGTGTTGATGTGGTTTGTGCTTGCAGGTGTGATGGAGGCATTGGAAGCTGTAAACCTTATAACATTTTATTTATTTTGTCGTCCATAACTGTGGAAATGTTTTCTTGTTTTGAGAAACAGAAAGAATCCTCCGTTGTACATGATGATATGTAAATACTCGCTGGTAGCTTCTTGTGGTGCGTGCACAGAAGCTGATGTTTTGTTGTGGGGTTTGCTAAACGGAAAGGAAATGACTGTATGCTGCTAGGCTTTATAGCTCAGTTGACAATTTGTTGGGTATTTGTAACGTCCTAATTTTTTTCATAATGGTGTTCAAATATTTAATTCTGTTTTTTTGAGGTTTTTCTTGAATTTTTCTGGATTTTAAAAATAGTTTCCCTATTTTAAGATTTATAAAATGATTTATTGTAGAAAAATAAAAACTAAAACTGAGATAATTTCAGTAAGTTCCAAATGTCTTTGGGTATCTTTGTAAATTTTTACAGAATTTTTAAACCTTATTTTTTAGCAATTAAATTAATTCAAAAATTAGGAAATTTCTTGCCTGACATATGTGACCTGACTCTACAAGTAGCAAGAGTTTAGAGAGCACAGCCGTCTTTCCATGCCTAGTGTGTGAAATCTTTTATCAACTAGGTAGGTTTCACATGCTACACCGTGTGCGGCTAGTTTTAATGTACTGAAGTATTCAGAAAGCAAAACATGCCAACGACTGCACAATATGAAAAACGTGCACAATATGAAAAACGTACATATGGTAATACATCCTAGATTAGACAAACATAGTAACAGATGAATAGGAAGCAGAACAGATTAGAAATGTTTGGTTTGCATATGGTAGCTACATGATATATAGATACGAGAACAATAGCGGATGGTATGTAGCCCCACAACAAAAACTACCTCCATCATGAACAGAATGTGAAGCCAATAGCAAGTTTAGAAAGTTTAAAGGTACACAATCAAAGTTTTCAGATTATAAGAAATATGACTATTTGCACTTATAAGTTCTCGGCTACTTGAGAATATATAAACCACCTGATAAGTTCTCGGCTACATGAGAATATATAAACCAGACGCAACTAAACCTGTTGATATTGAGCACATTGCTCTCTCAAAATTTCCAGCTCGTCGCCTCCAACAACGGGTACTCGATCATCACAACAAGCCTTTTGCTCATTTTCATCGAGTTGAACTTGTCAAGATTGGCATCAGTGTGATTTCTTTTGCAATGTCTAGATAATGTAAGTAGGTAGATATCTCATTTTAGCCAATAGATCAACAAGAAACAATCTAGTCACAATTTCGAGGAGTAAGGTAAGACCTGAGCTCCTCGTGTTGTTGTCATGGCTGATCCGACGAGATCGACACCACATGATCCGCACATAAAACGTGGAGAGGATGATCATGACGGTGGTAATGAGTAGCTCGTGATGATAATGGTGGTGCCTCTCCACTATGATAACTGTAACATAGCAGGCAGCTCAAGGTGTGAAAACTACGCACCTGGGCATTTTCAAGAAATATTATCTACTAACCCGAGAGGATGAACAGTCAGAGCTTCATCTGGGTTTGGAAAAATGTGTTATTTTATTTGGAACGGTCCTGATGCTAGAAGGATTTGATGATAGTACACTCTAACGGAAGAACAGCTATGATGGCACATAAGTCGCTGCAAAATTTCCACAATAGCAGTAAAGCAACGTTTTCCTCTCAAATTTGAATAAAGCATAAAATCCTAAAAATGCATTTTTTTTTGCAGAACTCCAATAAAAGAACAGTTTCTTATCTCAGTTACGACACTGAAGCAGCATTCTTCGTTGAAATTTGCGAAACAAAACTACAATGGCGCTTAGGTCGTAGCGAAATTTCCAAAATAATTGTAAAGCAACGTTTTCCTCTCAAATTTGAATAAAAGTGTAAGATCCTAAAAATGTATTTTTTTTGCAGAACCCCAATAAAAGAACAGTTTCTTATCTCAATTGCGACACCGAAGCAGCATTCTACGTTCAAATTTGTGAAACAAAACTACGCAGATCCCAGAAAAAAATCTTTTTTTCCCTGCCATTCCGGAAGGAACAATAGCTAACAGCTAAATTCATAGGGGAAAAACTATGAAAAATTTTAGATGATAAACTTCTCTAGAACTCGGAAAAAAATAGGAAGGACACATAGTAATTCAGAACAAACCAGAAATGCAGGGCCTGATCCCTTAGCAGTCAGCACCAACACCTACCAACCGGAGACGCTGGCGATTCATAAACAAAGAAAAATGGCATATTCACAACTAATGAATAAGGACAGCCGAGAAGCACACTATGCATGATCTGAGGGTAATAAAACCATATACTTGCATTAAGTAATATAGAACTGAATTCATCAACACATACCCCACTAAGGCACTAACAGCTAATGTAAGTATAATAAATCAAGAGGCAAAGAGCAAGCACGTAAAAATGCACAATGCATAACTAAATCAATATATGAGTAATCTGCAATTAGCTACTAAGCTATTACATGGTCGGATACTAAAAGTAGCCAACATCATAAAGTATCTGCACACATACAGAGTTCTTTCAATAGGGAAACTAATTGACAATAGGACCTAACAAACTTCCATATCATTTTCAAATTTAATATATTTTTTTAGCAATTAAATTAATTTGAAAATTAGGAAATTTCTTGCCTGACATGTGTGACCTGACTCTACAAGTCAGGTGTCTTCTTCAACCTGTAGCAAGAGTCTAGAGAGCACAGCCGTCTTTCCATGGCTAGGATTTGAGCTCCAGGGCCAACATGAATTCTTCTGTGTTTCTTTTATAAACTAGGTAGGTTTCACACGCTACACCGTGTGCGGCCAGTTTTAATGTATTGAAGTATTCAGAAAGCAAAACATGCCAACGACTGCACAATATGAAAAACGTACATATGGTAATACATCCTAGATTAGACAAACATAGTAACAGATGAATAGGAAGCAGAACAGATTAGAAATGTCCGGTTTGCATATGCTAGCTACATGATATATAGATATGAGAACAATAGCGGATGGTATGTATCCCCACAACAAAAACTACATGCATCATGAACAGAATGTGAAGCCAACAGCAAGTATAGATAGTCTAAAGGTACACAATCAAAGTTTTCAGATTTTAAGAAATATGTCTATTTGCACCTGATAAGTTCTCGGCTACTTGAGAATATATAAACCACCTGATAAGTTCTCGGTTACTTGAGAATATATAAACCAGACGCAACTAGTCCTGTTGATATTGAGCACATTGCTCACTCAAAATTTCCAGCTCGTCGCCTCCAACAATGGCTACTCGATCATCGCAACAAGCCTTTTGCTCATTTTCATCGAGTTGAACTTGCTCAAGATTGGCATCAGTGTGATTTCTTTTGCAGTGTCTGGATAAGGTCAGTGTGGCATCCTATGAGCAGCAGTTTAATCATTCCTTACCTGTAACCACGAAACCTCATTGAAAATGAAACAACGGGATAAACATTTAGCAAGGAATGGCTGAGCAAGATCGTACAATTCTTGTCTTAAAACTCGAGTGACTTGAGCTACAGGGCAAAATGAAAGAAACAAAGAAGCTACGACCTCTATGATGATAAACCCAAAATTCCCAATACCCGAATTCAGTCAATCACTTCCAGGAAGAAAAAGAAAACTCTTTCAAACAATCCAAGTAAGAATAATTGAAGCTTTTTTTTGTTGCCATTTACTTTGCAAAGAAAGGAAGGAAGGAAGTAAAGTCCAAGTATCCTTCTCCTTGCTTCACAATAAAAATAAAGTGTAAACAATTGGACAACATCCTAATAATGTAACACTACTTAAAAGCAGCATTAAAAACTAGAAAGGAGAAACTAACACACCCCATTACCTCAGTCCAAGAAAGATTAACTTTTTTTGTTTACCCCCGAAGATGCTTGCAAGAACACAAAAAATGTAAGATCCCTACAAGAATCCAAAGAGGGTACCGCAAAAGATTGAAGAATGAAGACCACAGAGAAACTAGAAATTTACCCACGCACTTCGTTTCAAACAAAAAATGGTCACGAACTTCACTTCGCCTCCAGATAATGGAGCTTGCAAGTAACATGGTTGATCTGAGGCGGCCGGGGTCGGCTCCATGGCGCTGCAAGTTTGAGGCCTCTGCCAGGCGATCGAGGCGCAATCTCTTGGACCTGCAGGCGGAGGAGTAATTAATGGCGGAGGGGGAGATGGCAGGCGTACGCCGTCGAGGGAAGGGGCAGCGGGTGGAGGCGGAGCGTGGTGGGGAGGCGGAGAGGTAGTCAGCAAGGGTCCTTCAGCGAGAGTGGCGTAGTAGTAAGGGACCTCGTGTGAGCTCGCCTTCCCTCCGCGCTGGCTTCTTGGCCTTGACCCAGGTCGATGGGCAATGGGAGGAGGAGCCGCAGTGGGGAGGAAATTTAGAAAGAGGCACATAGCCAGATCTAGAAAAACAAATACAAACAAAAATGTCAACACCAACAATAGCACATTTCGAAGAGAAATCACAAAAACTGGAAAAACCGCAAAGCAACCTTGTGGAAGAGGGATCTGAAAGGGGGGAGTATCATGGAACCTGTGGACTCCTCGAGGAACCGCCCTGTGCACCCGGCCATCATCGGCAAAACCGGCGAAGAGAATGAAGGGAGGAAAGGAAGGGGAGCACCTTCGGGGGGCGCGACGCAGGAGCCGAAAGGGGGAGCACCGACGGAGCGGGCCAGGCAGGTGAAGGGAGAAGCGGCGGAGGGAACGAAAGGGGAGACGAAAGGGGGAGCACCGTCGAGGCGCGTGAGACGGGTGACGGGATAAGCGTCGGAGGACGTGAAAGGGAAGCCGAAGGGGGAGCACCGGCGGAACGCACGAGACGGGTGACAAGAGAAGCAGCGGAGGAGCGAGGGGACCGGTGGAGCTTTTGCGTGTGGGGGGGGGGGGAATGGACGATGCAAGCGAGGCTGGGAAGAACGAACAGCTGGAGAGTAACTGTGCCCGAATGAAAGGATCTGTCTGCGATTTCATTTTTTTCATTGGTTTTTTCGCCGAGACAGTGATGTGGCATGGCTGGCCTCGCGGCATTTCTCCCCAATGTAATATCTACTAGGTAAGCAACTGCAGTGTGCCACGTCGCGATCGTCGCTACCCACACGAGCAAATCGAGAAAACGCGCGACCACCGCTCCCTACGCGAAATTGAGAAGACACGCGAAACGGTTGAAAAGATACAAACGTAATCGCGTTTTTTTCGCATTTATTTGGCGGAACAGTTAAAAGGATATAAATATATCTGAGCTACCGTGGCGTGCCCACCGCGATCGCCGCTCCGCATGTAAAAAATGGAAAAAAAATGATCTAAACGTTTTTTTTTTCTCCGAAAAAGGACATAAAAAGGACCTAAACGCTATTTTTTTTATAAGAACAAAATAGGACCTAAACATAATGCTTAAAAAAGCCTAAAGGACATAAACATAATATAATCTTTTTTTTCCGGAATAGGATCTAAACGTAACTTTTTTCCAAAAAGGACCTAACCGTAATTTTTTTTCAAAAAAGGATCCAAATGTAATTTTTTTTCGCGGCTCGGCTCGAGTCGCGAGCCAAGCCGGCTCAAACTCACTTGGTGCCCGGGATTCCACTAATATAATAGAGGTAGGACTAGGGTGAGTTGCGCACTACGTTGTGCCGTATGTCATGTGGTATCAAATAGATAGTAAAATGATCGCCGGTTGTGTTTAGCTAGTAATCATAAAGATAAGACGATTAGTAAGGTCTAATACACACAAAGCTACTATCAATGCCACACATGAGGACACGTTCTAATAGCGATAACGATACGCTAAATATAGCGTACGAAGAGCTCTTGTAAGTGCATGGTCATGATATCTTTGATATGTATCTTTGTGTTAGAGCACATGTATTATAATAGAATGGAATGCAGTAGCGACAATGACATGCTCTAAAAATAATATAGTAAGTATAGATGCTGGAGGACCGAAATGGCGATCAGAAGTGGGGTGAATGACCCCAAATAAAATTTTCCCACTCAAAATGATTCAACCAAGCCCACAGATAATTCAATCAAAAGGAGCAAATGGAATGGAGTAAGTTTTCCAGCAAGTTCGGTATGACCGGATTGAATCCGGTAGCACCGAAATCCAATATGACCAGGCACAAGAACAGCAGGAAGAACAGAGCCTAGAACAGCACGAACTCAAAAGCTAACTTGAGGAATCTTTTGATCGGCTAGACAAAAACTCACGAAACTTGGTAGATGTGATCCTAAGGATGTAAGAAACTTATTCCAACCTTCAATTGCAAGGATTGACGTCAAAGTTCTGACCTTTTTCACTTTGAAGGAAGAACACACTAGGTTTGAGCAAAACTTGAGAACTTGATCTTGGACTTGCTCGTAGGGTTTTGATGATCAAGATCATCTTGGATAACCTCTCACACACCACAACAAGCAACAACACAAGTCCAAAAAAAACTCAAACACGATTTAGAAGAATGATTCACTTAAGCATACAAGATCGGTTTCTTGGAAGAAAGAACACAAGATTTGCTTAGATGATTAGGATATGGTCTGAAGAAGACTCATCCATCAATCATGCATCCTCAGCACAAGATCCATAAGCATTTAGAAAGAGGGGGGGCAAATCCAAATGTGCAAGAAGCGAATTACAAGAATGTAAATTGTGGAATTTAAATGCATAAAGTAAATTCAAGCATAAGAGAAAATGATTTGCATTCCTGGAAGGGAGGTTTACAAAGCCTCACAATAAAGTGGGCAAAAAGCTCAAAGGAGCTAAAACCTCTAAAACCTTCAAAAGGAGGAAGGCTACCCCTCCCCCTCTATTTGTACTACTCTTGAGTCACCCTCCACCCTTGGATGAGTCCCTTCTACCCTAAGGATCACCATCTAAGGCTAGGAATGACTCCCACACACACACCCATACTAACTAGTCCTGCTACTCTATCACCTAGACCGCGATCTGACGACCCTCCTTGATCCGAGTAGCTCCTAGCTAGTATCTGAAGGATCTAGTTAGCCTAGAGGGGGGGTGAATAGGAAACTTTTACAAGTTTTAACTTCTTAAAAAACAATTCACTATTCTTTATGAGGGAATAGCATATAATAGAATATATATGACAAAAGTAAAAACAAGCAATTATAACAGCGAAAGCAATAAAGAGAAATAAGACACAAATGAGACAGAGATTTATCCCGTGGTTCAGAGCCGCACTCCTAATCCACGTTGAAGCACTTCTTCCGAAGTATTGTTCTCCAAATCTAGTCGCAGTAGCTCTGGTGATCACTCAGGTAACTCTTTCACTACTCCAGTGAGGTGAGTTCCGAACCTCTCACAATCACAGTGGCCTTCCACAATCACTTTTGGACAGGTCGTACTGTTCACTTCCTCCAAGATGTCTAGGATCACTAAGATCCAAGAGTAATAAACTTTGCACAAGTTCTGTCTCTTGGTTCACTTCGCAAATCACACAGCTAGACTTTGGCTTGGAGCTAAAATACTTAGAGATGTTGAGAATTTTGGTTTGAAAGTGAAGCACAGACTCCTTTTGAGAATGAGAGCTATTTTCAATGCTAAAATGTAAAGGAGTTCATTCTATATCATGGTAGATGGCTCAGGAAATGCTTATATAGCCATTTGGAATGAAAATAGCCGTTACACCTGCTACTGTAGTCGTTGGATGTGTTAGATGTCAGAGAGGTCAGAAATATACGTTGACAACGGACTAAGCAGCAGTACCTAGCGATACTGGTCATGTGTATGACGGACCAAATTTAGACATTTACGACGAACCAAAAAATTTGGTCCGTTGTACATTGGTTTTTCATAGAGTTTGGTCCGGCATAGGAATAAGAGAGATACATGTACGTCAGACCAAATAATTTGGTCCGTCATACATGGGAATTTCAAAGATTAGTTGCCAAAGACCCTTTTTCAACAAAAATAAGTTTATCCAAGCGATTTGCTTTAGTAATGGACTAAAATTTTAAGCAAGAATATTTGGTCCGTTATCAAAGCAAAAACCTTTAAATGAGAAGGAATATCCATCTAGGTTTTAATAAATAGGACTTCAAAGTTTAGTCTGGCAAAAGGCTTATAAATCGAAAGAGTCTTGGGACTAAATTATTTGGTCCATTGTAGATGGAAAGCGAGAAGATTTTTGGTCCGTCACAAAGAGTGACTTTTACATGTATCTTGGACCAAATTATTTGGTCCGTCATACATAGACAATCACTTGGTTTACAGATGATTTTCAAAAGAAGTTTTCACCAAGGATGAAAGAATATGAAAACAAGAGGTTTGGTCCGATGAGCAGATATTTTTATAGGAGTTTTGACACAGAAGATTTTTAATGCTGGACCAAAGAATCTTTTGACTTAAAAGGATATGCTGTGTATGCAACAGACTTAAGAAGAGGGTAGCAGAAATTTGGTCCGTTGTATACTAAGAAATTTGATTCAAAGGTCAATAACTAAGTGTCTTTTACTCCCAGAAATCTAGTTTTGTCTTTGCCTTATGATCCAATCCACTAGCTTGTGCAAAGTCCCTCTTTAGACAGCTAAACTGAATAAAAAACCTAGCTATTTGACTTGAATCATCTCCCAAGTCATAAACTAGTAACTGAACACCTTAATCTTGTTAGTCCAACTTACTTCATCATTGATTTTAGCTCATGTTCTTCAAAGCCTTGAGTATTATTAACTTAGTCATCAATACCAAAACTATAATAAAACAGAATAATAGAAATTGAGGGGGCCTAGATGCTATCAATCTCCCCCTTTTTGGTAATTGATGAGAACATACCTTTTCAGTTAATAATATCTCATCCATTCTGCAAAACAGAGTTAGCTAGACAGAATAGTTGTAGAAATTTTAAATATATGTGCTCCCCCTTAATGAATGCATGATCTGAACTTTGACAGATATGATATATTAGGACTATATTAAATCCTTAAAAATACATTACTTTTCATTTTTCTTATTAATAACTAGAGATCAGATCAATAAGAGTTAAAGGAAGTACTTCCAGATAATCAATAAAACCAATCAAGAGAGTATGGAAGTACGAAGTAAGTATCAGAGCACAAAACAAAGTAAGTATCAGATCATATTAGAGCACTAAAAAATTATCAGAGCACACATAAGTCAGATACATATCAGATACACTAATACCTCAGATACCATTAATATCAACACATTAGATACTTGTCTTGGACAATACAATAATACTTTGTCCAGCCTACAGAACAGAACCTAGGGAACTTTTAGAAATATTCTCCCCCTTTGGCATCAATAGCCAAAAAGGGTTCCTATTTGCGCCGAGAAAAGTTTCTTTTGAGCTGACCAATAACTGAGCTCTTCCTGGGAGGAGAAACAATTGGATCATTAGCTGCTTCTTTAGTTTGAGTACTTGGCCCTTGGGACATGGCTTGATCATGCCAGCTCGGATAATCTGGTTCACCTGGTTGAATGGTCAGATTATGAAGATCTGACTGCATTTTTCTCAAGGACTCATTCAAGGAGTTTGTTTCTGCAAGGATCTGACCCACATCATAACTGCAATCTTGTGCCAGTCGAGTATGGTCAAGCAGGGCATCCTCAGAGAAGTCTATGAGATGGTCCAGATTCTGTCTGATCCATAACTGAGTACTCCTATTTGATGTGCTTGCAGCCTCAACTTGATTTCTCAGACTCTTGTGATGATTATCAACTTTCTGATTCATGTCATAGAGCCTGTCTTTTAACAGATTCTGATTGGTACCCAGCTGCTGGATGCTCTGTATTAATTCCCCTTGGTTGCTGTTGTGGTGATCCAATCTAGACAAGATTTAATTTTGAAGTTTTGCTTGTTCTTCATATCTCTGAGCTGCTGTTGCTTGATCTTCCATATATCTTGCTTGAAATGCTCTTTGGTCAGCATAATATTGTTGTTCAAATGAGGAAAACCATGCAGATTGAGAGTCAAAGACATTTTCCTGGGCTTGAAAAGTGTCTGCCTGTTCTTCTTCAGCATGCTTTTGAGAAGACGAGGGAGGATGAAAGTCAAAAAGGCTCTGCCAACCAGGAAAAGTATCCCTCTGATCATGCTCAGGATGAACTGCTGATGGGGGATAATATGATTCAAAATTTTGGGGCATACCAGATCCTCCTGCCTCATACTAATTTGCTCCTGGCCTGAAAACTTGAGCTTCCACGACTCTTGCTGCTGCTGCTGACTCTTGAAGGTGATAAAACTGTTGCTCCTCATTGAAAGTTTTATCAACTGAGCTTGAAAGAACTTGAGTTGCGGTATCATCCTCATTCCAGGATTCACTTCCATGAACCACTTCTATTGCTTCTGGGGTAGAGGCTAAAGGTTGAGTGAAAGACCTTTGATGAGCAGACTCATGATGACTTAAGGTCTTACTTCTGTTTCCACTTGAGCACTAGGCTCTCTGTCATTTCCAGATTTTTTCATGCTGCTGCTATGATGACTTTCATAAGCTTGAAATTGATGATGACTATCATATGAGGGCATACGGCTTCCATAACATTGATGCTAGAAATCACTGCATTGAGCCTGTGAATACCCTCTTTGGCTGTTTTTGTCAAACTCATTCTCAGATTTTGCACTTGACTCATTTTCTTCTTCAGGCAGCACTGGTTCTTTCCCTTTACTAGGTTGATTTTCTTGCAATCCATGAAGAAAACCCGTGATTCTTAAGTTTTGTCCAGTGGTTTTATGCATGTTATATTTCTTTGGGAAACACTTAAATTCCCTATTCAGATCATCTTGAGAGATTATACCTTGTGCCAACAGTACTTCAGTGATTTGTTGAACAAAATGTAAAGGACTGCTAAATTTCCTGTAGACTGCCTCCTCCATTTGCCCAAAGATATAATCAACCAAGTTTATAGGTTGTCTTGACAAAATAAGATGCAACAACCATGCTAGGATTGGGGTTACACCTTCCTTGTATCCAGACTTGGGAAAAATTGTATGCCTTAATACTAGCAGCAATAACTTTGCTTCTTCAGACAAACAGGAAACTCTGTTTGGATTGAAATCTGTACTAGTGGTGTTTTTGTATATGTGTCTAGATATTTGTAAGTCCGGCATATCACCACTCAATCTCCATCTCTGATGAGGGTACATCTTTTCAAATATCCTTGTTCGATTTGCTAATGGACTTGAGGCTCCAATTGTAGACTCAAACTGAGTAGATCTGATTTTTCTTATCTTTCCATTCATAGTGAACATAATGTGTTTTCTCTGTTTGTTCACTAATAAGGAAGCATAAAACTCTAGTGTTCTTGAGATACTCCAGGGTATTGTCTTGTTTGACATTATATGAATTAATCCAGGGGTTGAGTTTATGAAGTCAAACAATCTTGTTGAGTTGATTATGGAGTTTACTTGCTCCCAATCCACATACTGATGAGTTGACAAAGCAGATGTCATTTTTCCTTTTCCATCCTTTTTATTCAGATAACCATTATATATGTTTTTGTGAAGCAGAGACACAAAGTTTTCACCCAAAGCTGGTCTTGACTTAGGAAACCAAATTTTCTCATTAACCAACCGTATTGCTCTCAGTTTCTTGCCTCTTAAGTCTGCCAATTCTTCACTGCTCAGAATGTCAACCTCAGAAAATAGCTCAGTATCTTCTGAAAATGATTCACTGTTAGGCTCATAGACACTATCTTCAGAAGATGACTCAGAATTAACCATTTCTTTATCTTTTCCTTTTCTTGGATGGGAAGTAACTACTTTTCTATTTGTTCAGGCAGCATTATGAACATCTTGGATTGATACAGGACCTTGAGGTTGTCTAGGTAAAGTTATTCCAGGAGATGAACTAGACACCTTCTGTTTCTTGCTTTTTACTTTATCAATGATTTTTCCAATCAGTCCCCTTTTATATAGGTTCTTCGACCTCATCTTGACTACCAATTGATATTCAACTCTTGCTCAGACTCAAATGCAGACCCTTTTCAAGCACAAAGACCAGACCTAAGCAAAAAATAAATACTAGAGTCTAAGATCTAGGTCTAGGGTTTATGACACGAAGAGAGAAAAGAGGTTTCAAGGAGAACTTACTGAGCTTGAGAGAGATTCTTACGCAGAATGCCAGATGAACACCGTTGCCAAGATCCGATTAGGGATTTGTTTCGATGCTAAGATGGTTTTTCTGGCTTTGAGGAGTTTGCGCAAGCAAGAATGTATCAAGGGGAAAATTTCAGATGGAAGAAGTTACTGCATTGAATGAGAAGAAAGAGTGCGAAGGTATCTTGGTAACTGGTGCCTTTAACCAGGGTGGTTGAGGGGGACAGGCGTCCTGGTAAAAAGGTAGTGGGACCCCTTTTAGGTATATCGGTGTGAGCAAAAATAGGGAATCCCAAAACAAGGTCATGTTAGAAGAAGATAAGTCCTAAAGAAATAGGCAAGATTTTGAACAAATTTTGAAATTTGAGAAGAGAAGAAAAAGTTTTGTAAAATAGATACAATCCATTTTGAATTTGGATAAGAATTAGACTTAGAAATATTTGATCATAATGCAGACTTGTTTTGACAGTAAGATCAGAGAGTTTACCAATTGAGCCAGACCAAGTTGATTCAAATACAGACTGGACCAATTTTTGGTCCGCGGTTGAAGGGTTTTGTTTTGGATAGAGTCGAGACCAAAACTTCTTCTGTGACAGACCAAAATTTTTAGTCTGGGGTGCATTGATTTTCTATTTTAGATTGGTCCGACCCAAAAGGGTACTTGCTATTTCACTTCAATTGATCTTAGTCTGCAATATGACTATGTTTCTGAAGATTTAGAAATAAGGGATATAGCTAAGATTAGCAACCAAATCAACACAAAGAGAGATAAACTGGAAGAATTTTAGTTCTCAGGGAATGTTTGAGCCTAATATCCAAATGAGCATAAGTAATTTCAACTTAAGCTCAGCTGAGAAACTCAAGTGCTGAATAGAGACATTTAGCTGAATATGGCCACCAAATTTTAGAAGAATTGAGATTTTGACTTAGTTACTATATTTTGGACTGGATAAGAAGGAAGCATAGTAAGGTAAGTCTTATAGCAGCATTTTCCATTTTTAGTTAAGAAATTTATTCAAAGAAGCATTTTATTCTGAACTCAGCACCTTTGAATTCATTTATTCACACCTTGGGTATCAAGAGATGCATAGCAAGCAAACTTGCTCCCCCTAAGTGTGACATCATCGAACAACATTTGAATAGGCAATGATATTTAGTTCATTTCTTAATTTTGAAAATTTGGCCTCATCAAGCGGTTTAGTGAAAATATCAGCCAATTGGTCCTCAGTTCGTACATAACTAAGCATAATATTTCCTTTAGCAACATGATCACGAATAAAGTGATGTCGAATTTCAATATGCTTAGTTCTGGAATGTTGGACCGGATTGTTTGCTATTTTCACTGCACTTTCATTATCGCACAACAGAGGCACATTATCAAATTTTATCCCAAAATCTAGAAATGTTTGTTTGATGAATAGAATTTGAGACAAAGAATCGCTGCAGACCACATATTCGGCTTCGGCAGTGGACAGTGTTACTGAATTTTGCTTTTTAGAACACCAAGAAACTAGAGATCTTCCAAGCAAATGATAACCCCCTGAGGTGCTCTTACGATCAATCTTGCAGCCTGCATAATCAGAATCTGAATAGCCAAGAAGCTCAAATGGAGCACCTTTAAGGTACCATAAACCAATACTAGAAGTAAACTTAAGATATCTAAGTATTCTTTTTACAACACTTAAGTGAATTTCTTTAGGTGCAGCTTGAAATTTAGCACACATACATACACTAAACATGATGTCAGGCCTAGATGCTGTCAAGTACAATAATGAGCCAATCATGGATCTAAAAAGCTTTTGGTCAACAGGCTTACCTCCCACATCTTGATCAAGATGAGTATTAGTTGCCATGGGATTTTTTATTATATTGCATTCTTCCATATTGAAGCTCTTGAGGAGGTCCTTGGTGTATTTTTCTTGTGAGATGAAGGTTCCCTCCTTCAATTGCTTGATTTGGAATCCCAGAAAGAATGTCAGCTCTCCAATCATAGACATCTCAAACTTTGTGGCCATCATGTCACCAAATTCTTTGCAAAGAGAATCATTAGTACATCCAAAGATAATATCATCTACATATATTTGACAAATTATTAATGTTCCATTGATGTCTTTTAGAAACAAGGTTGGATCAACCTTCCTAGTTTTGAAGTTCTTATTAAGTAGGAAATCTCTAAGACGCTCATACTCTAGGAGCTTGTTTTAGACCATAGAGTGCCTTAGATAATTTGTACACATGATTTGGCAAGTTTGGATCTTCAAAACCAGGTGGTTGCTCAACATAAACAGTTTCGTCAATGAATCCATTAAGAAATGCACTTTTCACATCCATTTGAAAAAGAGTGATATTAAAATGAGTAGCAAAGGCAAGAAGAAACCGAATAGCTTCAAGACGTGCCACTGGGGCATAGGTCTCTCCATAGTCCAGCCCTTCTACTTGAGTAAATCTTTGTAACATTAAAAAAATTAGAGTTTTAGAATGTTTAAATTTGAAAATGAACCATTTGCATTTTTCTTGAATTAATTTTAGCTTAATATGAATTTTCTATTTATAAAAGGATTTAATTTGGCTAATCTATTCATCAAACAAAACATTTTCAGTTTTAGTTGGCTTCATTATGCTGCAAGGAATTTTTCTGTATTTTTGGAGATTTTTATGAATTTATTTGCTATTTATTTTGATTTATTTGCATTTATTTGAATTTCAAGAATTTCTTAAATTCGCAAAATGTTTTATTTTCTGAAATCTCAGCGGGCTGAATCTTCACTGGCCCATTTCCTTTTCCCCGCTAGCCCGCTCCGCTCGGCCCGCTCGTCCGCTCGCGTCGCTCGGCCCATCTTCCTCTCTCGGCCCGTTCCGCCCTCACGCAGCCCAGCTGGCCTAGCCGCCGTTGCTGCTCGAGCCGAAACCCTAGCGTCGGGAGTCCTCGCGTCGCACGCCGCCGCCATCTCGGTTTCCGAGTTTTGCGCGCCTCCCGAGGCTATTTAAAGCCCAGGGACCCCCATCCTGAGGTTTGCCGTTCGGCGCCGCACCTGCCACCCTATCCCGCGTAGCCCGAGGCATCGTCGTCTTCGCGCACGAGCTCGCCGAAGTCCTCCGCCACCGCTGAAGCCTTCCGCTGCGATGATCTCCTTCTCCACTGAGCCTTTGCCGTCATCGCGTGCACCGCCGACCCCCTCGCGCCGCGCTCTTTCTTTTGCCCCTAACCCGGTGCCGCCTCGTCGCGTTTTCCCCCCTCGGTCGCTCTATCTTCTCCGCCTCCGGCGTTGCCTGTGCCAGCGCCGCCGCCCTCGCCCTCGCCGTGAAGTCGTGGCCGTCCGATTGCCACCAGTGCCTCGGATCTGGCAACGTCGCCGTCGCCCGCGTGATGCCTCCCAGCCGTCCGATCCGCCTCAGCTCGTTGGATGCGCGCCGCATGGCCGCCACCTCGGCGTCGTGTCGCTCCGCATCCTGCCCGGTCAGCGCCACCTCATTCCCAGTGCCACGCCGCGTCACCTACCCACGTGGCCCTGCCACGTGTACCCTAGCCCCGCGTGGAAGCCACATCATTGACGCGTGGCACACCACCTCAGCAAGTCCGCCGCGTCGTCCTTGATCCCCTCGGTGGACGCAGTCCACCGTGAACCCAGGCGCTGACATGTGGGCCCCACATGTCAGTGGGCTTTCGTTTTCTTTTCTGATTTTCCAGAAAATCCGAAATTCCAGCCGATCACGTGTTGCCACGTGTCAGCCTCTCTGATTTTTCTGATTTTCTGATCTAAGAATATTCCGGGTGCCTGTTCTCCTTAGTTCGAGCTCCGATTCCAGTGATTCAAATTTCTAAATTCATCTAAATTCAAGATCTATCTTCCAGTACCATTCTTTTCAATTTTTGAATTTTTTTTGAATTTATTTTATTTAATTGCTTTCGTTCCGCGTGTAGACGACGCAGTCGAAGCTCATGCGAATCAACAGTCAGAGGTAGATCCAGCAGGAAGCAACGAAGGCAAGTCTTCCTTGAACATATTGATCACAAATTTTATGAAAATGTTATGTTGTTTTTAAATTATGCATGCTTACTTTTATGCAAAGTACTTTAAATGTTGTCTTAAGGTTTAGTTAAATTCCAGTTTGTTATACCTCATTGGTATTGATCATGTCGAACCTTTGACATCCTAGATGATATATACTAGCTATTTTATTTGGTGATATCCAGTAGATTAGCATGGAATGGTAGAATTGCTTAGTCCAGCTTAAGCGTTACGGTATTGTGCCATTATGGGAATCATTTCAAATATTGTTTAAACTTATTTGTGAAATTGCAGAAATTGGTGTTGCTGCTGTGATTTAAGTAAAATAAAGTGGAAAAGGTTTAGACCGGGGCGGATGGATGTTTGGCGGGTGCAGAAAGCACGAGACCTTGGTATGTGAATGTTCCGCTCTAGTCAATTAAGGACCGAAGCGTGTGTTACCATGGACCGAGCACTACCGTACAACCACAAGTCTATATGGGTACAACCTGGCTTAATAATTTGTGCATCTCATTATTTGTTTCGCCAGTTGGTGAGTGCCAGATGTTGGCAAGCGCAAGAGGGGGCTTCTGTACTGGGCAGCTAGAACCCTAACAGCGGTGATACCTTAGCGGGCGATGTTAATAGTGGGGCTGTGCATTGTAAAGGCCTTGTCATGATCTCTCTACCGACACACCAAAGGAAGTGTGTTAATTGCATGGCAAAAAGAGTCGATCATGTCTTGTGGGTAAAGTGTACACACTCTGCAGAGTTAAAACTACTTAAGTAGCCATGCCCACGGTCAAGGGCAGGCGAGGTACGCTTGCACATTGTAGATTTCATTGTTTTGTTTTAAATGAAAATGATGGTTTGGGAATCCGTGAGCAGATGGAACTCTCGGGTTATGGTTTGGCAGATAGAGCCAGTCAGGTAGCTAGAACCTGCTTTAATTGTCATATCAAATTCAATTACTATGATATTTACATTTTGATCAAATGATGCTTTATGAAATTACTATTGGTATTTACAGCTAAACTTTGCTTTATGCTAAAAGAGCCATATTATGCCTTCAATTGTTTAGCCTTGCATATAGTTATCATGCATTATGTTTCCAAGACTTGCGGAGTACATTTTGTGCTCACCCTTGCAACATCCCCAACCTCTCCACAGAAGAGTTCGCAGAAGCTGAAGGTGACTACGATTTCTACGCTTGTGGTTACGATGAAGGTGATCCGGAATGCTAGGACGCGAACCCCAGTCGATTGCCTGTTGGGCAAATGGATGGACTTACTTTGCTGCTGTTATTTCGTTTCCGCTGTTTCTTATTGAACTTAAGCTATGTGCTGCTTATTTGTAATAATTGGCCATAAGGCTAATACTCTTTTGCTTACTTAATATTAGTTGATTCGTGATATGGATGTGTTGTCATCACTGTTTCCACTGTGTGTGCTAGCTTTTCCTGGACTAGCACAGGTTATACACAGAGGGTTCGGATTCGAAAATCCGGTCTCGACAATCCTTGAGCTACAAGTCTGGCTTTATTCCTTATTACCACTCCATTTTCATCTTGCTTGTTTCGGAACACCCATTTTGTACCAATAATATTGTGATCCTTCGGGCGTTTTATTAAGCTCCAGACTTTGTTTATTTCAAAATTGTCAAGTTCTTCTTCCATAACTATTATCCAATCAACATCTTCTAGAGCTTCTTCCACTGTTTTAGGTTCAATACAAGAGACAAAAGAGTAATGTTCACAAAAGGAAGCTTGTCTAGAACGAGTTTGGACATCCTTACTGATTTCACCAATAATTTGGTTTGTGAGATGATCCTTAGCAATGGCATGGTGACTTTTGATGATGACTGGCTGATCATGTTCCTTTTCTTCTTCTCCTTCTTGAGTTCCATCATGTGGCACCATTGATTGTGCAGGAAATTCATCCTTATCATCGTTGGGTTTAATGTCACCCACTTCCATCTTTCTCATTGCTTGTACCAATCCGTCATCTCCTACATCATCTAAATTCTCATGCTCACCTTGTGAGCCATTAGATTCATCAAACTTTACATCATAAGTTTCTTCTACTAGTCCAGTTGAATTATTAAATACCCTATATGCTTTGGACTTAGAAGAATATCCTAGCATGATGCCTGTATCACATCTAGTTTGAAATTTACCCAAATGAGTTCTCTTTTTATAGATATATACTTTACAACCAAATACACGAAAATATGATATATTGGGTCTTCTACCTACCAATAATTCATAAGGAGTTTTCTTAAGCAATCTATGAAGATAAAGCCTATTTACAGCATGGCAAGCAGTATTGATAGCTTCAGCCCAAAAGGCATCAGAAGTATCATATTCATCTAGCATAGACCTAGCCATTTCAATTAAGGTTCTATTCTTTCTTTCAACCACACCATTTTGCTGAGGAGTATAAGTGGCAGAAAGTTCATGCTTAATTCCTAATTCATCACAGTATTCAATAATATTTGTATTAACAAACTCAGATCCATTGTCACTTCTTATTTTCTTGATGGGACAATCAAATTCATTTTGGGCCCTTTTAGCAAAAGTTTTGAAAATTTTTCCAACTTCACTTTTATTATGCAAGAAGAATACCCAAGCGAATCTGGAGAAATCATCAACAATTACCAGACAATATGAGTTACCACCAATGCTAGCATATGAAGTGGGGGCCAAATACATCCATATGCAAAAGCTCAAGTGGTCTAGTGGTGGACATAATACTTTTAATTGGATGAGAATTAGCTACTTGTTTGCCTGCTTGACAAGCACTACATAGCTTATTCTTTTCAAATTTAACATCTTTCAAACCCACCACTAGCTCATTTTTGAAAAGCTTTTTGAGATTAGACATACCTACATGCGCAAGATGCCTGTGCCAAAACCATCCAAGAGAAACTTTAGCTAACAGGTAGGTCGAGATGCATGAGGAGTTAGATTTGAAATCTACTAAGTAGAGATTTTGAAATCTGAAACCTTTGAATATAAGCTTTTCATTTTTATCAAACACAGTTACCCCATCAGATGAGAAGTTACAATGGAATCCAAGATATAACAATTGAGCAACAGATAATAAGTTGAAATTTAAGGAATCAACAAGAAGAACATTGTCAATAGAGTGATCATTTGATATAGCAATCTTACCAAGACCTTTTACCTTTCTTTTGCTATTATCTCCAAAAGTGATTTTGTGACTTGGATCACTTTCTCCTTCAATTGAAGTGAACATTCTTGAGGTCCCGGTCATGTGTTGAGTGCAGCCACTGTCAATTACCCAATGTCTGCCTCTACTTTTATAGTTCACCTACAAGTTCATTTCTTAACTTTAGGTACCCAAATACTTTTGGGTCCTTTGATGTTAGTTATAGCCAGTTTAGGTTTAAAGGGATTTAACAACATGTCCTTAGGTACCCAGACAGCTTTAAGTTTCTTATCAAGATTTGAGGGACCTACATATTTTACATTCATACTGCCCCTAAAATCCTTAAATAGCATGTAATGGGCATCTACCATACAACCCCTTTTGGCATGAGAAGCATTTGCAAGATAGCAATTTTTTGATTTATGGTTTGATTTATGAAAGTAATAGCATTGAGTGATTTTCTTGACAAAAATCTGTTCAAAATGACTTGATCCATTTTTCTTGAGCAAACTGTTGGGTTTATACCCTAAGCCCTTTTTGCCCAAGTTGGATTTCTGTTCAACAAGAATTTTGTCAAGAGTAGCACTACCCAGAAAGCATTTTTCTAAACCTTTATCAAATTTGGCTACCTTGGCTTTTAGTTCGTTATTCTTAGTTTTAAGCTCCTTAGCATAGGAAGCATTTTTGCAATTGTTATTACAAGCACCAGAAGAGCTAAAGGTCATGATTTCATCTTTAAGTAAGTCACATGAAACTGATGCATCACATAAAGAAACATGATTAGATTTGTTGGCTAGCATTTCATTTTCAATTTCTAGCTCATAATATTTAGTCTACAAGTCTTCATGATTCTTAACAAGCAAAGCATGATTTGTGACTAGATCATTATGAGTTTGTACAGACTTTTCATGTTCATGCATAAGCTTTTCATACTTGTCTGTTAGCAACTTTTGGTCATTAAACAAGCCAGTAATAGTCTTCTTAAGAGCTCTTGTTGAATTTGTTTTATCATGCAAAGCATTATTTAGCTCTTCAATTATTTCTACTAGCTCATCATAAGAAGGTGAGTCACTAACCTTTTTCTCATCTGATCTTGCCATCAGACATAGAGGAAATGAAGGTGGTGGTGGAGTTGACTCATCTAAGGCGAGTCCAGCTAGCCCCTTTGACCTTGAATTTTCATCATCAGAGGATTAATCTTCACTAGGACTTTCTTCATCAGTGATCCATTCTCCTATGTGAGCTTCTCCTTTTCCTTTCTTTGCAAATTTCTTGGAGTAGCCTTTCTTGAAAAACTTCTTCTTGGGTTTTTCATGAGTCTTCTCCTCATCCTCATCATCCTTGCTCTCTTGTACTTGCTTTTCTTCTTGATTTTGTTGGGGCACCGAGCATATATGTGTCCCTTTTCATTGCATTCAAAGCATGTAACATTAGCAAAAGGATTTTTCTTTGAGTAGTAAGAGTTTGACCTTTCTTTGTCTTTGAAATTAACTCTTCTCATAATTTTGTTAGCTCTTCTCATGAGTAGAGCTAACTTCTTCACATCTTCATCCTCATCCTCACTTGACTCATCATCATCCTCGTCAGATGAGTCTTGTACAACTTCCTTGGCTTTGAGTGCAATAGATTTCTTCTTTGGAGCATCTTCTTCAGCTAATGTGAGCTCATGAGCAGATATTTTACCTAGTAGCTCGGTTGGAGTGAGCCTTTGAGATCACCACTGTTGGACAGATATGTGATCAAACTATGATACGCTCAAGGAAGCACTCTAATCATCTTCCTGCATACCTCAACATCAGAAATTTTAGTTCCTAGGCCTTTTAGTTCATTGACAATAGGATTTAGCCTAGAGAACATGTCATTAGCATTTTCTTGAGGAAGCATTTTGAATTGATCAAATTTTTCTCGAACAACATAATATTTTTCTTCTTTTACATCAGAAGTACCTTCATGTATTTCTTGTAATGTTGTCCATATGTCATAAGCAGAAGTAGGATTACTTACTCTATCAAAAACTTCTAAGCTAAGACAGGAAAATATGACATTTCTAGCTTGAGCATCATACTGCATATTTTGAATCTCACCAGGAGTGGGTTCACCATACACAGATTGCCCTTCGGGCATGACACGAGGAGGCAAAGGTTTTTCAGTAACTCTCCACACATCATACCCAACAGCTTCTAAATAACATCTCATTCTAATTTTTCAATAAGCATAATTAGTACCATCAAAAACTGGTACTCTACCAATACTAACAGTTGCAGATCCATTTCTCTCGATCATTTACCAAAGCTAGTTAAGCTAAACAAGGTAAACCTTGCTCTGATACCACTTGAAGGATCTAGTTGGCCTAGAGGGGGCGGGGGTGAATAGGCAACTTTTACAAGTTTTAACTTCTTAAAAGACAATTCACTATTCTTTATGAGGAATAGCATGTAACAAAGATATATATGATGTATAAAACAAACAATTATAACAGCGAAAGCAATAAAGAGAAATAAGACACAAATGAGACAGAGATTTATCCGTGGTTCAGAGCCGCACTCCTAATCCACGTTGAAGCACTTCTTCCGAAGTATTGCTTCTCCAAAGCTAGTCGCAGTAGCTCTGGTGATCACTCAGGTAACTCTTTCACTACTCCAGTGAGGTGAGTTCCGAACCTCTCACAATAACAGTGGCCTTCCACAATCACTTTTGGACAGGTCGCACTGTTCACTTCCTCCAAGCTGTCTAGGATCACTAAGATCCAAGAGTAATAAACTTTGCACAAGTTCTGTCTCTTGGTTCACTTCGCAAATCACACAGCTAGACTTTGGCTTGGACCTAAAATACTCAGAGATGTTGAGAATTTTGGTTTGAAAGTGAAGCACAGACTCCTTTTGAGAATGAGAGCTATTTTCAATGCTAAAATGTAAAGGAGTTCATTCTATATCATGGTAGATGGCTCAGGAAATGCTTATATAGCCATTTAGAATGAAAATAGCCGTTACATCTGCCACTGTAGCCGTTGGATGTGTCAGATGTCAAAGAGGTCAGAAATATACGTTGACAACGGACTAAGCAGTAGTACCTAGCGATGCTGGTCATGTGTATGACGGACCAAATTTGGACATTTACGACGGACCAAAAAATTTGGCCCCTTGTACATGGGTTTTTCATAGAGTTTGGTCCGGCATAGGAATAAGAGAGATACATGTACGTCGGACCAAATAATTTGGTCCGTCATACATGGGAATTTCAAAGATCAGTTTCCAAAGACCCTTTTTCAACAAAAATAAGTTTATCCAAGCGATTTGCTTTAGTAATGGACTAAAATTTTAAGCAAGAATATTTTGTCCGTTATCAAAGAAAAAACCTTTAAATGAGAAGGAATATCCATCTAGGTTTTAATTAATAGGACTTCAAAGTTTAGTCTGGCAAAAGGCTTATAAACTGAAAGAGTGCCGGACTAAATTATTTGGTCCGCTGTAGATGGGAAACTGAGAAGATTTTTGGTCCGTCACAAAAGAGTGACTTTTACATGTATGCCAGACCAAATTATTTGGTCCGTCATACATAGACAATCACTTGGTTGATAGATGATTTTCAAAAGAAGTTTTCATCAAGGACGAAAGAATATGAAAACAAGAGGTTTGGTCCGATGAGCAGATATTTTTTATAGGAGTTTTGACATAGAAGATTTTTAATGCTGGACCAAAGAATCTTTTGACTTAAAAGGATATATTGTGTATGCAACAGACTTAAGAAGAGGGTAGCAGAAATTTGGTCCGATGTATACTAAAAAATTTGATTCAAAGGTCAATAACTAAGTGTCTTTTACTCCCAGAAATCTAGTTTTGTCTTTGCCTTATGATCCAATCCACTAGCTTGTGCAAAGTCCCTCTTTAGACAGCTAAACTGAATAAAAAACCTAGCTATTTGACTTGAATCATCTCCCATGTTATAAAATAGTAACTGAACACCTTAATCTTGTTAGTCCAACTTACTTCATCATTGATTTCAGCACATGTTCTTCAAAACCTTGAATATTATTAACTTAGTCATCAATACCAAAACTATAATGAAACAGAATAATAGAAATTGAGGGGGCCTAGATGCTATCAATCTCCCCTTTTTTGGTAATTGATGACAACATACCTTTTCAGTTAATAATATCTCATCCATTCTGGAAAACAGAGTTAGCTAGACAGAATAGTTGCAGAAATTGTAAATATATGTGCTCCCCCTTAATGAATGCATGATCTGAACTTTGACAGATATGATATATTAGGACTATATTAAATCCTTAAAAATACATTACTTTTGAATTTTCTTATTAATAACCAGAGATCAGATCAATAAGAATTAAAGGAAGTACTTCCAGATAATCAATAAAAACAATCAAGAGAGTATGGAAGTACGAAGTA
Organism: Otatea glauca; assembly: GCA_036346275.1. Classification (NCBI taxonomy): domain Eukaryota; kingdom Viridiplantae; phylum Streptophyta; class Magnoliopsida; order Poales; family Poaceae; genus Otatea; species Otatea glauca. The sequence continues at coordinate 1,170,395 of CM070720.1, read as the reverse complement.
AGTATCAGAGCACAAAACAAAGTAAGTATCAGATCATATCAGAGCACTAAAAAATTATCAGAGCACACATAAGTCAGATACATATCAGATACACCAATACCTCAGATATCATATATATCAACACATTAGATACTTGTCTTAGACAATACAATAATACTTTGTCCAGCCTACAGAATAGAACCTAGGGAACTTTTGGAAATATTCTCCCCCTTTGGCATCAATAGCCAAAAATGGTTCCTATTTGCGCCGAGAAAAGGTTCTTTTGAGCTGACCAAGAACTGTGCTCTTCCTGGGTGGAGAAACAATTGGATCATCAGCTGCTTCTTGAGTTTGAGTACTTGGCCCTTGGGACATGGCTTGATCATGCCAGCTCGGATAATCTGGTTCACCTGGTTGAATGATCAGATTATGAAGATTTGACTGCATTTTTCTCAAGGACTCATTCAAGGAGTTTGTTTCTGCAAGGATTTGGCCCACATCATAACTGCAATCTTGTGCCAGTCGAGTATGCTATCCGTATCTCAACCATTCCTTGTCTTCTAGGTCTGCAATGACTCAGACTCTGATCATCTTCCGGCGATCCTTGACCGTCTGAACCTCTGGCTCACCTCGCCAGTCGCGATCATCCTCCGCCTCACCACAATCTAGCACTATCGTCCTGCAACCATCAAAAACAAGGAAAACCCATCACACATCAATGTCCAACAAAGATATGCAATCATCACCTAATTGCATCGCTCAACAAGTCGGCACTACAGACTACTGTATCGACTTCATCGAGTTGCCACCATCGAGTAGGATCCTTATCGGGACCGGATTTCCAAATCCGAACCCTCTGTGTATAACCTGTGCTAGTCCAGGAAAAGCTAGCACACACAGTGGAAACAGTGATGACAACACATCCATATCACGAAGCATATAACATTAATTAAGCAAAAAGGTATTAGCCTTATGGCCAATTATTACAAATAAGTAGCATCATGTCTTGAGTTCAATAAGAAACAGCTAAAACGAAATAACAGTAGCAGGATAAGCCCATCCATTTGCCCAACAGGCAATCGACTGGGGTATGCGTCCTAGCAATCCAGATTGCCTTCGTCATAACCACAAGCATAGAACTCGTATTCACCTTCAGCTTCTGCGCACTCATCGGTGGAAAGTTGGGGATGTTGCAAGGGTGAGCACAAAATGTACTCCGCAAGTCTTGGAAACATAATGCATGATAACTATATGCAAAGCTAAACAATTGAAGGCATAATATGGCTCTTTTAGCATAAAGCAAAGTTTAACTGTAAATACCAATATTAATTTCACAAAGCATCATTTGACCAAAATGTAAATAGCATAGTAATTGAATTTGATATGACAACTAAAGCAGGTTCTAGCTGCCTGACTGGCTCTATCTGCCAAACCATAACCCGAGAGTTCGATCTGCTCATGGATTCCCAAACCATCATTTTCCTTTAAAACAAAACCATGAAATCTACAACGTGCAAGCGTTTCCTCGGCTGCCCTTGACCGTGGCCATGGCTAATTCAGTAGTATTAACTCTGCAGAGTGTGTACAGCTTTACCCACAAGACATGATCGACTCTTGTTGCCCTGCAGTTAATACACTTTGGTGTGTCGGCAGAGAGATCATGACAAGGCCTTTATAATGTACAACCCCACTATTAACCTCGCCCGCTAAGGTTTCACCGCCGATGGGTTCTAGCTGCCCAGTCGGAAGCCTCCTCTTGCGCCTGCCATCATCTGGCACTCACCAATTGGCGAAGCTAATAACGAGACGCATAAATTATTTAGCGAGGTCGTACCCATATAGACTTGTGGTTGTACGGTAGTGCTTGGTCCATGATAACACATGCTTCGGTCCTTAATTGACTAGGGCAGAACATTCACATTCCAAGGTCTCGTGCTTTCTGCACCCGCCAAACATCCATCCGGCCTGGTCTAAACCATATTTTCCACTTTATTTCATTTAAATAACAGCAACACACCAATTACCGTGACATCACAAATAAGTTTCAACGATGTTTGAAATGATTCCCATAATGGCATAATACCAAAACGTTTAAGCTGGGCTAAGCAGTTCTACCGTCCCATGCTAATCTACTGGTTATCATCGAATAAAATAGCTAGTATCATCAAGGGTGACAAAGGTTCATCATGATTAATGTCAATGAGGATATAACAAAGCTGGAATTTAACTAAACCCTAAAACTATATTTAAAGTATATTGCATAAAGTAAGCATGCATAATTTAAAACAACATAAGCTTTTCATAAAATTTGGGATCAATATGTTCATGGAAGTCTTACCTTCACTGCCTCCCGCTAGTTCTACCTCCGACTGCTGATTCGCTTGAGTTTTGACTGTGTCGTCTACATGCGAAACAAGAGCAAATAAATAAAACAAATTCAAACAAAATTAAAAATTAAAAAGAATGGTATTGGAGGATAGATCATGAATTTAGAAATTTGAATCAGAGCTCGAACGAAGGAGAACGGCTCCTAGAAGTTCCTCGGATCAAAAATTCCGAAAAATCAGAAAGTCTGACACGTGGCAAGATCTGATTGGATGGAATTTTTGGATTTCTAGAAAATCAGAAAAAGAAAAGAAATGCCGACTGACACGTGGGACCAACGCGTCAGTGACACGGCTCACGGTGGACTGCGTCCACCGAGGCGGGTTCTTGATGACGTGGCAGACCACGCTGACATGGAGGCCACACGACGGCTAGGGTTGACGTGGCAGCCAGGAGGCTGCCACACGGGCGGGTGACGTGGTGCGACACGGGAGCCGAGGCAGCACTGACCGGGTGGGAGGCGGACCGATGCGATGCTGAGGTGGCACGCACACGGGGCGATGCATGGCGCTGACGCGGCGCCAGCGTGGCACGGGAGGCGAAGCGAAGCGGAGCGGCTCGGCGGTGTAACATTCCAAAAATTTGAGTTTTAGAATGTTTAAATTTGAAAATGAACCATTTGCATTTTTCTTGAATTAATTTCAGCTTAATTTGAATTTTCTATTTAGAAAGGATTTAATTTGACTAATCTATTCATCAAATAAAAGATTTTCAGTTTTAGTTGGGTACATTATGCCTCAAGGAATTTTTTGTATTTTTGGATATTTTTCTGAATTTATTTGCTATTTATTTGAATTTTTTTGAATTTATTTGAATTTCTGAAATTTCCTAAATTCGGAAAATTGTTATAATTTTCAAATCTCCGCGTGCCGAATCCGTCTGCGGCCCATTCCTATTCCGCGCGCCCGCTCTGCGCCCGGTAGCAGCCTCCTCTCAGACGGCCGCTTACAAGACTTTGTTCGCCCAGCCGCCGCCAGCGTCGGTCGTTGGATGGACGACACGTGTGCGGCTGAGATGCAGCCGCGTCGCCCTACGCCGCCGTCGCCGAAACCCTAACTCTAATCGCGCCGTTTTCGGCGTCCGTGCCGCACGCCTCCGTAGGCTATTTAAGCCGTCGTCGCACCCAGTCCGAGGTTCCCCGCTCCGCGCCGCCCCTTTTGACCTAGCTCTTGCTATCCGAGGCGTCGCCGTCTTCTCTCGCGGGCTCGCCGAAGTTCTGTCGCCGTCCCGAGAGCTTCTCTGCCATTTTTCTTCCTCGCCGGTGAGTCTCCGCCGCTGTCCCTCGCATCTCTAGTCTCCCTGCAACTCCCTCTCCCTTTTGCCCCTAACCCTGCGCCATCTTGTCGCGTTTTTGTGCGCGGCCGAGGTCGTCTTCCCCGCCTCCGGCGTTGCCGCGCGATGCCGCCCATTGGCTACCGGGCGTCGGCGCCAAGGCGTCCGCGCGCGTGGCCGCCACTCGTGGCAACGCCGCCCGCCTTCCGCTCGGTCAGCGCCGCCTCGCCTCCCGCGCCCGCGTCGCGTCACCTGCCCGCGGGGCAGATACGTCGGCTGCTAGGTCTGCCCTAACCAATCGCGTCAGCGCCACGTTGACCGGTCTGCCGCATCACCCGAACCCTCCTCGGTGAACCCGGTTCACCGTGAGCCGTGCCTCTGACATGTGGACCCCACGTGTCAGTGGCATTTCTTTTTCTTTTTCTTTTTCTGATTTTCCAAAAAATCCAGAAATTCCAGCCAATCACGTCTCGCTACGTGTCAGCTTCTCTGATTTTTCTGAAATTTTGATCTGAGAATCTTCTAGGAGCCCGTTCTCCTTCGTTCGAGCTCCGATTCCAGTGATTCAAATTTCTAAATTCATCTAAATTCATGATCTATCTTCCAGTACAATTCTTTTCAATTTTTGAATTTTTTTGAATTTTTTTATTTATTTGCTCTCGTTTCGCGTGTAGACGACGCACTCGAAGCGAAAGCGAATCAACAGTCAGAGGTAGATCTAGCAGAAGGCATCGAAGGCAAGTATTCCTTGAACATATTGATCCCAAATTTTACAAAATGCCTATATTGTTTTAAATTATGCATGCTTACTTTATGCAATGTACTTTAAATATAGTTTTAGAGTATAGTTAAATACCAGAATTTGTTATACCCTCATTGGTATGGATCATGTCAAACCTTTGTCACCCTAGTTAATATTAGCTATTTTATTTGGTCATAACCAGTAGATTAGCTTGGAACGGTAGAATTGCTTAGTCCAGGTTAAACGTTTCGGTATGATGCCATTATAGAAATCATTTCAAACATTGTTGAATCTTATTTGTGAAGTTGAGGCAATTGGTGTTGCTGCTGTTATTTAAATGAAATAAAGTGAAAAATATGGTTTAGACCAGGGCGGATGGATGTTTGGCGGGTGCAGAAAGCACGAGACCTTGGTATGTGAATGTTCCGCCCTAGTCAATTAAGGACCGAAGCATGTGTTATCATGGACCAAGCACTACCGTACAACCACAAGTCTATATGGGTACGACCTGGCTAAATAATTTGTGCGTCTCATTATTAGCTTCGCCAGTTGGTGAGTGCCAGAGTTGGCAGGCGCAAGAGGGGGCTTCTGTACTGGGCAGCTAGAACCTAAACAGCGGTGAAACCTTAGCGGGTGATGTAAATAGTGGGGTTGTACATTCTAAAGTCCTTGTCATGATCTCTCTACCGACACACCAAAGGAAGTGTGTTAATTGCGTGGCAAGAAGAGTCGATCATGTCTTGTGGGTAAAGTGTACACACTCTGTAGAGTTAAAACTACTTAAGTAGCCATGCCCACGGTCAAGGGCAGGCGAGGTACGCTTGCACATTGTAGATTTCGTGGTTTTGTTTTAAAGAAAAATGGTGGTTTGGGAATCCGTGAGCAGATGGGACTCTCGGGTTATGGTTTGGCGGATGGAGCCAGTCAGGTAGATGGAACCTGTTTAGTTGACATATCAAATTCAATTACTATTTAATTACATTTTGATCAAATGATGCTTTTTGAAATTACTTTTGGTATTTACAGTTAAACTTTGCTTTATGCTAAAAGATCCTTATTATGCCTTCAATTGTTTTGCCTTGCATATAGTTATCATGCATTATGTTTCCAAGACTTGCGGAGTACATTTTGTGCTCACCCTTGCAACATCCCCAACCTTCCACAGAAGAGTGTGCAGAAGCTGAAGTTGACTACGATTTCTACGCTTGTGGTTATGATGAAGGCGATCCGGAATGCTAGGACGCGAACCCCAGTCGATTGCCTGTTGGGCAAATTGATGGGCTTATCCTGCTTTTGTTATTTCGTTTCCGCTGTTTCTTATTGAACTCAAAGCTATGATGCTTCTTATTTGTAATAATTGTCCATAAGGCTAATACTCTTTTGCTTAATTAATATTATGTGCTTCGTGATATGGATGTGTTGTCATCACTGTTTTCACTGTGTGTGCTAGCTTTTTCTGGACTAGCTCATGTTATACACAGAGGGTTCGGATTTTGAAATCCGGTCCCGACAGAGGTGGTATGAGAGCCATATCGACTGTAGGTTGCATCCCTAGTTAGTCTGGTCTTCTTAGCAAGAACTTCAAAATTATTTTCTGAATCAAACCAACGAATTGCTGTAAAATAGAATATCTCATCTCATCTTATTCTTAGGTTCTTACTCCTTTCCTTTGCTGAAATATTATTTTAAAATTTTAATTTGATCTTATCTCTTGAAACTTCTCAAAGCCTCGAGTCTTTTGCAAGAATCCATATCAAGGGAGAAGATGATCAAGCCGTCAAAGAGTACATCCGAGAAGACTACCATATAAGATAGGTTTATAGTGCTCAGCAGTGTTGGAGCATATCACCCTTTTTAATTTAGCAACGTATAGCCCGAGTGTATTAGGATTTTTGTTGCTTGTCTGTTGGGTGTGTTGTACACTTGCCCTAGCATTGTGTTGCATCCACCTTTCTTTTGGAGATTTATTGCTTGTTTGGTCTTGGAATGGCTACCTCCCTAGTCTTCTCACCTTTTGCTCTTTCCCTCTCATCTATTGCTAACCTATCCCTGGTCGTTGCTTAAGATGGAAGGTCAAGGAAGAGGTCGTGGAGCTGGTCGCAGAGGAGGTCATGTAGAAGGTCTGGTCGTGGTCGTGGCCAGGCGGATAAACAAGAGCAGCAGGATGTTCAAGATCAGTAAGAGCAGCAAGTGCCGCCGCCGCTACCAGTCCAACCCCCAGTCGCAGATATCCAGCAGATGATGGCAATGCAGCTTCAGTTGTTGCAAGCCCTTGCTCAGAATATGGTAAACAATCCACAGCCAGCACCAGCCGCCGCACCAGTGATGCCGCCCTAGTCTAAGCTTGGAGAATTTATGAGAACTAGACCGCCTACCATCACAGGAGCAGGTGAACCCTTGGAGGCAGATGACTTGTTTAGAGATGTGGAGCAAAAGTTCCAGTTGGCGCAGTGTGATGACCGTGAAAAGGTTCTCTACGTGAGCCATCAGTTAAAAAAAGTAGCTGCTACTTGGTGGGATAATTTCTGTGCTGCCCATCATAATGCTCAAGCTATAACTTGGGAGGAATTCTCTGAAGCCTTCCGTACTGCGCATGTGCCTGCTGGCATAATTGAAATGAAGAAAAGAGAATTTCACAAGTTGCATCAGGGAAACCAGAGTGTTTCTGGGTATCTTAACCAGTTTACCCAATTGTCGAAGTATGCACCAGAGGATGTGGCTACTGAAAGTGCCAAGATCTGGAGGTTCATGGAAGGACTTGATCCTGACATTAAGGTGCAGCTAGTTGCTTTGGATTTTCCAAACTTTCAACATATGGTGAACAAGGCACTAGTGCAAGAGGATGCTCAACGCCAACAACGGGAGTCCCGCAAGAGAAGAATGGCATTCCAGGCCCAGCATGGAGCAAGAGGTTCTCAACAGCGCTTTCAATCATAGTACGTCAATAGGACACCTGTTCAAGGAGCACCCCGTACTCCTAATTCTGGACCGTGCCCAATTGCTCAAGGACCCCAGCATAATGCCAGTGCTCAACCGCAGAAAGGGAATTCAAATACTGCAGGAATTCAGTGTTTCCATTGTCACCAGATGGGACATTATGCTAGTAACTATCCTCAGAAGCATCAGCAAGTGTAACATTCCAGAATTTGAGTTTTGGAATATTTGAATTTGAAAATGAACCATTTGCATTTTTCCCAGATTAATCAAAGCTTAATTTGAATTTTATATTTATGAAAGGATTTAATTTGACTAAACCATTCATCAAACAAAAGATTTTAGTTGGGTTCATTATGCCTCAAGGAATTTTTCTGTATTTTTGGAGATTTTTCTGAATTTATTTGATATTTATTTATTTTTATTTGAATTTATGGAATTTCTTTAATTCGGAAAATGATTTCTAATTCGAAAATCCTTTCGGGCCGAATGCCTTCCACGGCCTGCCTTATTCCTCCTTGGCCGCATCGCTCGCCTACCGCTTCCTTTCCGCAGCCGCCTCGCCTCGGCCCAGCCCATCTCCGAAACCCTAAAGCCACGGTCGTTGAATCCAGCTCGGGTGCTCCAGATTGCGCCACGCAAGCCTCGCTGTGAGCCGACTGCTCGGTGCCGCGTGGGCGGTGGGATGCAACCGCGTCGCCTGCCCGCCGCGCCGCCGCTGAAACCGTAGGCCGCAAGCTGTTTTGGCGTCGTGCGCGCCCACCTCCTGAGGCTATTTAAAGCCCTAAGGACCCCATCCCGAGGTTCTCCGCTCCGAGCCGCCTCTTTTGCCCTAGCCTTGCTGCCCGAGTCGCCGTCGTCTTCGTGCACGAGCTCGCCGATGTTGTCTGCCGTCTCGAGCTCTTCGCCGTCGTCTTTCTCCTTCTTCAGTGAGCCTCCGTCGCCACTTTTGGTCGCGTCAAGTTCCCCGCAGTGCCCGCGTTCTTTTTCCCCAAAAACTTGAGCCGATCAGTCGCTCTTCCGCCGCATCCCGCGTCTTCTTCTCCGCCTTTGGCGTTGTCCTCGCCAGCGCCACCGCCCTCGCCGCGGAGCCGTGGCCGTGGCCTCGATCGCCGCCGGCGCTTTGATCTGCCGCGTCGCGGCCGCCGCCGCCGCCGCCTCCCCGCTGCTCGATACGCGGCCCGATGGATGCGCGCGCGTGGCGCCACCTCGGCGCCGCGTCGCTCCGCATCCCGCCCGGTCAGCGCCACCTTGTTCCCCGTGCCGCACCGCGTCACCCGCCCACATGGCACAACCACGTGTGCCCTAGCCCCGCGTGGAAGCCACGTCATTGACGCGTGGCACGCCACCTCAGCAAGTCCGCCGTGCCGTCCTTGATCCCCTCGGTAGACGCAGTCCACCGTGAACCCAGGCACTGACATGTGGGCCCCACATGTCAGTGGCATTTCTTTTTCCTTTTTTGATTTTCCAGAAAATCCAAAATTCCAACCAATCGCAGAGCGCCACGTGTTAGCTTTCTGTTTTTCTTAATTTTCTGATCTCGAAATCTTCCAGGAGCCCGTTCTCCTTCGTTCGAGCTCCGATTCCAGTGATTCAAATTTCTAAATTCATCTAAATTCAAGATCTATCTTCCAGTACCATTCTTGTTAATTTTTGAATTTTTTTTTCTCGTTTCACGTGTAGATGACGCAGTCGAAGCTCAAGTGAATCAACAGTCAGAGGTTGATCCAGCAGGAAGCAACGAAGGCAAGTCTTCCTTGAACATGTTGATCCCAAATTTTATGAAAATTTTATGTTTTTTTAAATTATGCATGCTTACTTTTATGCAAAGTACTTTAAATGTAGTCTTAAGGTTTAGTTAAATTCCAGTTTGTTATACTCTCATTGGTATTGATCATGTCGAACCTTTGACACCCTAGATGATATATACTAGCTAGTTTATTTGCTGATATCCAGTAGATTAGCATGGAACGGTAGAATTGCTTAGTCCAGCTTAAGCGTTTCGGTATTGTGCCATTATGGGAATCTTTTCAAATATTGTTTAAACTTATATGTGAAATTGCGGCAATTGGTGTTGCTACTGTGATTTAAGTAAAATAAAGTGAAAATGGTTTAGATCGGGGCGGATGGATATTTGGCGGGTGCAGAAAGCACGAGACCTTGGTATGTGAATGTTCCGCCCTAGTCAATTAAGGACCGAAGCGTGTGTTACCATGGACCGAGCACTACCGTACAACCACAAGTCTATATGGGTACAACCTGGCTAAATAATTTGTGCCTCTCATTATTAGCTTTGCCAGTTGGTGAGTGCCAAATGTTGGTAGGTGCAAGAGAGGGCTTCTGTACTGGGCAGCTAGAACCCTAACAGCGGTGAAACCTTAGCGGGCGATGTTAATAGTGGGGTTGTACATTGTAAAGGCCTTGTTATGATCCTTCTGCCGACACACCAAGGGAAGTGTGTTGATAGCTTGGCAACAAGAGTCGATCATGTCTTATGGGTAAAGTGTACACACTCTGCAGAGTTAAAACTACTTAAGTAGCCATGCCCACGGTCAAGGGCAGGCGAGGTACGCTTGCACATTGTAGATTTCATGGTTTTGTTTTAAATAAAAATGATGGTTTGGGAATCCGAGAGCAGATGGAACTCTCGGGTTATGGTTTGGCGGATGGAGCCAGTCAGGTAGATGGAACCTGCTCAGTTGACATATCAAATTCAATTACTATGCTATTATCTTTTTGTCAAATGATGCTTTGTGAAATCACTATTTTACAGTTAAACTTTGCGTTATGCTAAAAGAGCCATATTATGCCTTTAATTGTTTAGCCTTGCATATAGTTAACATGCATTATGTTTCTAAGACTTGCGGAGTACATTTTGTGCTCACTCTTGCAACATCCCCAACCTTCCACAGAGGAGTTCGCAGAAGCTGAAGGTGACTACGATTTCTACGCTTGTGGTTACGACAAAGGCGATCCAGAATGGTAGCACGCGAACCCCAGTCGATTGCCTATTGGGCAAATGGATGGGCTTAATTTGCTTTTGTTATTTCGTTTCCGTTGTTTCTTATTGAACTCAAGCTATGATGCTGCTTATTTGTAATAATTGGCCATAAGGCTAATACTCTTTTGCTTAATTAATATTATGTGCTTCGTGATATGGATGTGTTGCCATCGCTGTTTCCACTGTGTGTGCTAGCTTTTCCTGGACTAGCACAGGTTATACACAGAGGGTTCGGATTCAGAAATTCGGGTCCCGACAGCAAGTGACCCCAGTGCCATTTAGCTTGGGATCTAATTCCGCGAGAACTCCTACGCAAGGACAAAGTCGTGGAACACCTCAAATGCAAGAGCTCCTCAATCTTTTGGTGGAGGACGTGTCAACCATGTGACCGCCGAAGAAGCTCAGGATGCACCAGATGTGGTTTTGGGTAAGTTCCTTGTTAACTCAATACCTGCCTCAGCATTATTTGATTCTGGAGCATCGCATTCTTTTATATTGAAGAATTTTGTTGAACAATTTGGTTGGGAAACCTTTACCCTTAACAGCTCTATGATAGTTCAATCACCGGGAAAAGAATTGAGAACTAGTTTAGTATGCCCAAGTGCAACCATAAAAATCAATGGGGTAGAATTCCTAGCGAATCTTATCATCTTGGATTCTAAAGGAATAGATGTAATCCTAGGGATGGATTGGTTAACCAAGTATAAAGGTCAAATAGATTGTGCCAGTAGAGCCATCACCCTTAACAATTCAGAAAGCATCCGAGTGGAGTATATGCCTGATGAGTCTGCAAGTAAGAAGTGCACTTTGAACTGTTTGAAGGAAACAACTTTGGAAAGTATGCCTGTGGTGCAAGAATATCCAGATGTATTTCCTGAAGAATTGCCAGGTATACCGCCTGATCGAGTTGTAGAATTCATCATAGAGCTAGTCCCTACCGCATGCCAGCCAATGAACTCGCCGAGATGAAGAAACATATTGAGTAGTTGCAAGAAAAAGGATATGTTCGTCCAAGTTCGTCACCTTGGGGAGCGCTAGTTCTTTTTGTAAAGAAGAAAGATAATAGTTTGCGCTTGTGCGTGGACTATAGAGCCCTGAATGAAGTCAAAATCAAGAACAAGTATCCGTTGCCCAGGATTGATGACCTGTTTGATCAGTTAAATGGGGCATATATTTTCTCCAAGGTCGATCTACGATCTGGATACCATCAGTTGAAAATAAGGTCACAAGATATTCCGAAGACAGCTTTTGCTACCCGATATGGACTATATGAGTTCATATTTATGTCATTTGGTCTGACCAATGCACCAGCCTATTTCATGAACTTGATGAATAAAGTCTTTATGGAATACCTGGACAAGTTTGTGGTAGTGTTCATAGATGATATTCTTATCTATTCCAAAGATGAAGCGGAACATGGAGGTCATTTGAGGATGGTGTTAGAAAAGCTCAGAAATCATCAGTTGTATGCTATGTTCAGTAAGTGTGAGTTTTGGTTGAAAGAAGTTGCTTTCTTGGGATATATAATTTCTGCTGGAGGTGTCTCAGTAGACCCTGAAAAAGTGAAAGGTGTACTTGATTGGAGGCAACCCAAGTCAGTGTCTGATATCAGAAGTTTTTTTGGTTTAGTGGGATACTACCGAAGATTCATAGAAGGATTTTCAAAGATTGCAAGACTGCTTACCCAGTTGCTGAAGAAGGAAAAGAAGTTTGAATGGTCTGAAGCTTGTGAGCAAAGTTTTCAGGAATTAAAGAAAAGATTGACCTCAGCCCCAGTACTCATTTTACCAGATATTCGAAAGAACTTTGAGATTTTCTGTGATGCTTCAAGACAGGGACTTGGATGTGTCTTGATGCAAGAAGGTAAATTAGTTGCATACGCCTCACGACAATTGCGACCACATGAGGAAAACTATCCAACCCATGACTTGGAAATGGCTGCAGTTGTGCATGCATTAAAGTTGTGGAGGCATTATCTCATCGGGAATCGATGCGAAATTTTCACAAACCATAAGAGTTTGAAGTATATCTTCACTCAAGCAGACCTCAACCTAAGACAAAGAAGATGGTTAGAGTTAATAAAGGATTATGATGTGGATATACATTATCATCCTGGCTAGGCTAATGTAGTTGCCGATGCCTTAAGCCGGAAGAGCTACTTTAATAATTTGATGATTCAAGAAGGTCAACCTGCTCTTCATAAGGAATTTCAGTGTTTGAATTTGGAACTAGTAGAGGAAGGTTCCGTTGCTGCTTTGGAGATTCAACCAACCTTGGAGGATCAGATCAAAAAGATGCAAAAGTCAGATAAAGAAGCTGCTAAGATCAAGGATAGAATAAAAGAAGGTAAAGCCCTAGGATTTTCAGAGGATGAAGAAGGAATCATTTGGCTTGGAAAAAGTATATATGTGCCGAATCAAAAAGAGATCAAGCAGTTGATATTAAAGGAGGCGCATGAGTTAGCATAATCAATTCATCCAGGTAATACTAAGATGTATCATGATCTTCGTGGTATATATTGGTGGCCAAGGATGAGAAAAGAAATCGCAGAGTACATAGCTATGTGTGATGTATGCCAGCGAGTTAAAGCTGAACATCAAAGACCCGCAGGATTGCTACAGCCGTTAAAGGTGCCTGAATGGAAGTGGGAATAAAATGGAATGGATTTCATTACAGGACTTCCGAGAACCAGATCAGTTTATGATTCAGTATGGGTTGTAGTGGATCGTTTGACAAAAGTTGCACATTTCATTCCTGTTAGAACAACTTACCAGGGAGATCAAATTGCAGAGTTGTATATGTCAAGAATCGTGTGTTTGCATGGTGTGCCAAAGAGAATTGTATTAGATCGAGGCACTCAATTCACTTCAAGATTTTGGCAAAAGTTACAAGAAGCATTGGGTACCAATCTGAATTTTAGCACAGCTTATCATCCTCAGACTGATGGACAGACTGAACGAGTAAACCAAATCCTTGAAGATATATTAAGGTCTTGTGCGTTGTCCAATGCGGCAAGTTGGGATCAAAGTTTACCCTATGCAGAGTTCTCATATAACAACAGTTATCAAGAAAGTTTACAGATGTCGCCATTTGAAGCCTTGTATGGAAGAAAGTGCAGAACACCTCTCTGTTGGAATGAAACAGGAGATCGCCAAGTCTTTGGTCCTGATATTTTGCAAAAGGCTGAAGAACAAGTAAAATGATTCAAGAAAGATTGAGAACAGCACAGTCTAGGCAAAAGAGCTACGCTGATAATCGTTGGAGAGAGTTAACCTTTGCTCCTGGTGATTATGTGTACTTGAAAGTCTCACCGCTCAGAGGAATGTGTCGATTCCAAGTTCATGGAAAATTAGCACCAAGATTCATTGGACCGTTCCTAATCCTAGCTAGAAGTGGACAAGTGGCTTATCAGTTAGAGCTGCCGCCGCAGTTATCGAATGTGCACAATGTGTTCCATGTGTCGCAGTTGAAAAAGTGTCTCAGGGTACCAGAAGAGCAGATGCAGATTGAGAATGTTGAGCTACAAGAGGATCTCACCTACCCAGAGTATCCAACCAGAATTTTGGATGAGGCAGAGCGCAGAACAAGAAGTAGGACGATTAAGTTTTGCAAGGTTCAGTGGAGTAATCACTCAGAAAAGGAAGCAACTTGGGAGCGAGAAAAAGATCTTAGAGAAGAGTACCCCAACCTTTTTCCCTAGTGTGTCTTAATCATGGGGTCGAGATTTCTTTTAAGGAGGGGAGGTTTGTAACATTCCAAAAATTTAAGTTTTAGAATGTTTAAATTTGAAAATGAACCATTTGCATTTTTCTTGAATTAATTTCAGCTTAATTTGAATTTTCTATTTATAAAAGGATTTAATTTGACTAATCTATTCATCAAATAAAAGATTTTTCATTATTTTTGGAGATTTTTCTGAATTTATTTGCTATTTATTTGGATTTTTTGAATTTCTGGAATTTCCTAAATTCGGATTTTTTTTAATTTTCAAATCTCCTTGGGCCGAATCCATTTGAGTCCCATTCCTTTTCCGCCGCCCGGCCCGCTCTGCGTCTGTCCCAGCTCCTCTCCGCTCGGCCCGCTTCGCGCGCTCGCCCGACCCAGCCAGCCCGCTTCGCGTCGGTCGTCGGATGGACGACACGTGTACGGTTGAGATGCAGTCGCCTCGCGCCGCCGCAGTCGAAACACTAACTCTAATCGCGCCATTTTAGGCGTCCGTACTGCGCGCCTCCCTAGGCTATTTAACCGTCGTCGCACCCAGCCCGAGGTTCCCCACTTCGCGTCGCCCCTTTTGACCTAGCTCTTGCTGTCTGAGGCGCCGCTGTCTTCTCTCGCGGGTTCGCCGAAGTTCCGTCGCCGTCCCGAGAGCTTCTCCGTCATTTTTCTTCCTCGCCGGTGAGTCTCTGCCGCTGTCGCTCGCATCTCTAGTCTTCCCGCGACACCCTCTCTCTTTTGTCCCTAACCCCGCGCCATCTTGTCGCGTTTTTGCACGCGGCCGAGGTCGTCTTCCTCGCCTCGTGTTGTTACTGCGCTTAGCGCCGCCGCGCGCGCGTGCCGTGCCCGCCGGCACCTCGTCGTCGCGCCGCCGCCGCGTGGCCGCCACCTCGGCTCCACGCCCGCCTTTTGCCGGTCGCCAAGCCTGGCCGCCTCCGCACCCGTGTCGCATCGCCCGCCCGAGTGGTAGCCGCGTCAGCACCGCGTTGGCCACCGCGTCTGTCCTAACCCGCCGCATCAGTGCCACGTCGACCGGTCTGCCGCATCACCCGAACCCTCCTCGGTGAACCCGATTCACCGTGAGCCGTGCCTCTGACATGTGGACCCCACGTGTCAGAGGCATTTCTTTTTCTTTTTCTGATTTTCCAGAAAATCCAGAAATTCCAGCCAATCACGTCTCGCCACGTGTCAGCCTCTCTGATTTTTCTGAATTTCTGATCTCAGAATCATCCAGTAGCCCGTTCTTCTTCGTTCGAGCTCCGATTCCAGTGATTCAAATTTCTAAATTCATCTAAATTCATGATATATCTTCCAGTACCATTATTTTCAATTTTTGAATTTTTTTATTTATTTGCTCCGTTTCGCGTGTAGACGACGCAGTCGAAGCTAAAGCGAATCAACAGTCAGAGGTAGATCTAGCAGGAGGCATCGAAGGCAAGTCTTCCTTGAACATATTGATCCCAAATTTTACAAAATGCCTATATTGTTTTAAATTATGCATGCTTACTTTATGCAATGTACTTTAAATATAGTTTTAGAGTATAGTTAAATACCAGAATTTGTTATACCCTCATTGGTATTGATCATGTCAAACGTTTGTCACCCTAGTTAATATTAGCTATTTTATTTGGTCATAACCAGTAGATTAGCATGGAACGGTAGAATTGCTCAGTCCAGCTTAAACGTTTCGGTATGATGCCAGTATAGGAATCATTTCAAACATTGTTGAATCTTATTTGTGAAATTGCGGCAATTGGTGTTGCTGCTGTTATTTAAATGAAATAAAGTGAAAAATATAGTTTAGACCAGGACGGATGGATGTTTGGCGGGTGCAGAAAGCATGAGACCTTGGTATGTGAATGTTCCGCCCTAGTCAATTAAGGACCGAAGCATGTGTTATCATAGACCAAGCACTACCATACAACCACAAGTCTATATGGGTACGACCTGGCTAAATAATTTGTGCATCTCATTATTAGCTTCGCCAGTTGGTGAGTGCCAGATGTTGGCAGGCGCAAGAGGGGCTTCAGATCTTGGCGGCTAGAACCCTAACAATGGTGAAACCTTAGCGGGCGATGTTAATAGTGGGGTTGTACATTGTAAAGGTCTTGTCATGATCTCTCTGCCGACACACCAAAGGAAGTGTGTTAATTGCATGGCAACAAGAGTCGATCATGTCTTGTGGGTAAAGTGTACACACTCTGCAGAGTTAAAACTACTTAAGTAGCCGTGCCCACGGTCAAGGGCAGGCGAGGTACGCTTGCACATTATTGATTTCATGGTTTTGTTTTAAAGGAAAATGATGGTTTGGGAATCCGTGAGCAGATGGAACTCTCGGGTTTTGGTATGGCGGATGGAGCTAGTCAGGTAAATGGAACCTGTTTAGTTGACATATCAAATTCAATTACTATTCAATTACATTTTGATCAAATGATGCTTTATGAAATTACTATTGGCATTTACAGTTAAACTTTGCTTTGTGCTAAAAGAGCCATATTATGCCTTCAATTGTTTAGTGTTGCATATAGTTATCATGCATTATGTTTCCAAGACTTGCGGAGTACATTTTGTGCTCACCCTTGCAACATCCCCAACCTTCCACAGAAGAGTGTGCAGAAGCTGATGGTGACTACGATTTCTACGCTTGTGGTTATGACGAAGGCGATCCGAAATGCTAGGACGCGAACCCCAGTCGATTGCCTGTTTGGCAAATGGATGGGTTTTCCTGCTTTTGTTATTTCATTTTCGCTGTTTCTTATTGAACTCAAAGCTATGATGCTGCTTATTTGTAATAATTGGCCATAAGGCTAATACTCTTTTGTTTTATTAATATTATGTACTTCGTGATATGGATGTGTTGTCATCACTGTTTCCACTGTGTGTGCTAGCTTTTCCTGAAATAACACAGGTTATACACAAAGGGTTCGGATTCGGAAATCCGGTCTCGACAGGCGGCGGTGAAGCAAGCATGCCGGAGGTAGGGAAGAAGACACGACGAGGCAGAAAAACACAGCGGAACCGAACTGGGGTAGAGGCAAAAGGGAGAGGGCGACGCGGTGAATCCGACGTGATCAAAAACAACGGCGGAGGCTCACTGGCGACGACAAACAGCGACGGAGAAGACCTCAGGCACGGCGGTGCAAGACGGCGGCTAGGGTTCGTGAGCGGCGGCATCTCCTTGCGGCAGATGAAGGGAAAAGAAAGGGGGAGAAGGCGACGGGCTTTAAAAATGCGCAGACGTGGAGAATTCGGCGTGGATACGGCGCTAATGGCCGTGGAAATCGCTGCGGCGGTTGCGAAGTCTTGCGGCGCGACAGAGTTTGCACGAAAGATGGTGGCGAGGTGGTCGATGGTAGGGCCCAGCGCGCCGAAGCGCGCGCGACGTGGATCGAGCCGCGCGGTCGGGCCGCGAGAGGGAAATCGACCAGCGGCGCAGCGAAGATGGGGCGGTGAAGAAAACAGGCCGAGCGGGAGAAAACGGCTCACGCGGGAAAAGGAAAAGGAAAAGGAAAAAAAGTTTTTCCTATTTAAATAATGCCAAAAAATGATAATGGCCAAAATAAATAGCAAATAAAATAGAAAAAATCACAGAAAAATCTCAAAAATAGTTTTAAGCATTTTTGACCCAGATAAATTATTTTGAACTTATTTCAACTTAAAATTTTGATTCAAATTATTTACTTGCACTTGAGAGCTCAAATTTAAATTCTCAAAACTTTTGAAAACTTAGGGAAAATTTTGAAATGCTAAACTTTGGAATATTACCAACCTCCCCCATAAAAGAAATCTCGACCCCAAGATTTGGACGGACTAGGGAAAAAGGTTGGGGTACTCTTCTCTAAGATCTTCTTCTCGCTCCCAGGTTGCTTCTTTTTCTCAATGGTTGCTCCACTGAACCTTGTAAAACTTAATCGTCCTGTTTCTTGTTCTACGCTCTGCCTCATCCAAAATTCTGATCGGATACTCTGGGTAGGTGAGATCATCCTGTAGCTCAACATCCTGAATTTGCATCTGCTCTTCTGGTATCCTAAGAAACTTTTTTAGCTGTGACACAAGGAATACATTGTGCACATTCGATAACTGCGGCGACAGCTCTAAATGGTAAGCCACTTCTCCACTTCTAGCTAGGATTGGAAACGGTCCAATAAACCTTAGTGCTAACTTTCCACGAACTTAGAATCGACGTATCCCTCCAAGCGGTGAGACTCTCAAGTACACATAGTCACCAGGAGCAAAGTTATCACTCTAAGCGGTGAGTCTTTCAAGTACACATAGTCACCAGGAGCAAAGGTTAACTCTCTCCGACTATTATCAGCATAGCTCTTTTGCCTACACTGCGCTGTTCTCAATCTTTCTTGAATCATTTTTACTTGTTCTTCAGCCTTTTGCAAAATATCAGGGCCAAAGACTTGGCGATCTCCTATTTCATTCCAACAGAGAGGTGTTCTGCACTTTCTTCCATACAAGGCTTCAAATGGCGACATTTGCAAGCTTGCTTGATAACTATTGTTATATGAGAATTCTGTATATGGTAAACTTTGATCCCAACTTGTCATATTGGACAACGCACAATATCTTGACACGTTTTCAAGGATCTAATTCACTCGCTCAGTTTGTCCATCAGTCTGAGGGTATAAGCTGTGCTGAAATTCAGATTGGTACCCAATGCTTCTTGCAACTTTTGCCAGAATCTTGAAGTGAATTGAGTGCCTCGATCTGATACAATCTTCTTTGGTACACCATGCAAACACACGATTCTTGACATATACAACTCTGTGAGTTTATCTCCCTGATTGGTTGTTCTCACAGGAATGAAATGCGCAACTTTTGTCAATCGATCCACTACCACCCATATTGAGTCGTGACCTAATCTGGTTCTCGGAAGTCCTGTAATAAAATCCATTCCAATTTCTTCCCACTTCCATTCAGGTACCCTTAATGGTTGTAACAATCCCGCGGCTCTTTGATGTTCAGCTTTAATTCGCTGGCATACATCACACATAGCTATGTACTCTGCAATTTCCTTTCTCATCCTGGGCCACTAATATATACCACGAAGATCATGATACATCTTAGTATTGCCTGGATGAATTGAGTACGCTGACTCATGCGCCTCCTTTAATATCAACTGCTTGACCTCTTTTTGATTCGGCACATATAAACTTTTTCCAAGCCAAACTGTTCCTTCTTTATCCTCGAAAAATCCTGGGGCTTTATCTTCCTTTATTCTATCCTTGATCTTAGCAGCTTCTTTATCTGACTTTTGCATCTTTTTAATCTGATCTATCAAGGTTGGTTGAATCTCCAAAGCAGCAACGGAACCTTCCTCCACTAGTTCCAAATTCAAATGCTGAAACTCCTTGTGAAGAGCAGGTTGACCTTCTTGAATCATCAAATTATTGCAGTAGCTCTTCCACCTTAAGGCATCGACAACTACATTAGCCTTGCCAGGATGGTAATGTATTCCTACATCATAATCCTAGATTAACTCTAACCATCTTCTTTGTCTTAGGTTGAGGTTTGCTTGAGTGAAGATATACTTCAAACTCTTATAATCTATGAAAATTTCACATCGATTCCCGATGAGATAATGCCTCCACAACATTAGTGCATGCACAATTGCAGCCATTTCTAAGTCATGGGTTGGATAGTTTTCCTCATGTGGTCGCAATTGCCGTGAGGCGTATGCAATACTTTGCCTTCTTGCATCAAGACACATCCATGTCCCTGTCTTGAGGAATCACTGAAAATCTCAAAATTCTTCCGATTATCAGGTAAAATGAGCACTGGGGCTGTAGTCAGTCTTTTCTTTAATTCCCGAAAACTTTGGTCACAAGCTTCAGACCATTCAAACTTCTTTTCCTTCTTCAGCAACTGGGTAAGCGGTTTTGCAATATATGAAAATCCTTCTATGAATCTTCGGTAGTATCCCGCTAAACCAAGAAAACTTCTGATATTAGGCACTGACTTAGGTTGCCTCCAATCAAGTACACCTTTCACTTTTTAGGGTCTACTAAGACAACTCCAACAGAGATTATATGTCCCAAGAAAGCAACTTCTTTTAATCAAAATTCACACTTACTGAACTTAGCATACAACTGGTGTTTTCTAAGCTTTTCTAACACCATCCTCAAATGACCTTCATGTTCCGCTTCATCTTTAGAATATATAAGAATATCATCTATGAATACTACCACAAACTTGTCCTGGTACTCCATAAATACTTTATTCATCAGATTCATGAAATAAGCTGGTGCATTGGTCAAACCAAATGACATAACTGTAAACTCATATAATCCTTATCGGGTAGCAAAAGTTGTCTTCGGTATGTCTTGTGACCTTATTTTCAACTGATGGTATCCAGATCGAAGATCACTCTTGGAGAAAATACATGCTCCATTCAACTGATCAAACAAGTCATCAATCCTGGGCAACGGATACTTGTTCTTGATTGTTACTTCATTCAGAGCTCTATAGTCCACACACAAGCGCAAACTATTATCCTTCTTCTTTACAAAGAGAATTGGCGCTCCCCAAGGTGACGAACTTGGACGAACGTATCCTTTTTCTTGTAACTCCTCAATCTGTTTCTTCATCTCAGCGAGTTCATTGGCTGGCATGCGGTAGGGTCTCTTAGAAACAGGAGTTGTACCAGGAACTAGTTCTATGACGAACTCTACATCTCGATCAGGCGGTATACCTGGCAAATCTTTAGGAAATACATCTGGATATTCTTGCACCACAGGCATACTTTCCAAAGTTGTTTCCTTCAAACTATTCAAAGTGCACTTCTTACTTGAAGACTCATCCGGCATATACTCCACTCGAATTCCTTTTGAATTGGTAAGGGTGATGGCTCTACTAGCACAATCTATTTGACCTTTATACTTGGTTAACCAATCTATCCTTAGGATGACATCTATTCCTTTTGAATCCAGAATAATAAGATTCGCTAGGAATTCTACCCCATTGATTTTTATGGTTGCATTTGGGCATACTGAACTAGTTCTCAATTCTTTTCCCGGTGATTGAACTATCATAGGGCTCTTAAGGGTAAAGGTTTCCCAACCAAATTGTTCAACAAAATTCTTCGATATAAAAGAATGCGATGCTCCAGAATCAAATAATGCTGAGGTAGGTATTGAGTTAACAAGGAACTTACCCAAAACCACATCTGGTGCCTCCTGAGCTTCTTTGGCGTCACATGGTTGACTTGTCCTCTTCCAAAAGATTGTGGAGCTCTTAGCGTCTGGGGTGTTCCACGACCTTGTCCTTGCGTAGGAGCTCTGGCGGAATTGGATCCCAAGTTGAATGGCAATGAGGTCACTTGTTGACACTTCTGAGGACAATTACTGGCATAATGTCCCATCTGGTGATAGTGGAAACACAGAATTCTTGCAGCATTTGAATTCCCTTTCTGCGGTTGAGCACTGGCGCTGTGCTGGGGTCCTTGAACAATTGGGTGCGGTCCAGAATTAGGACTACGGGGTGCTCCTTGAGCAGGTGTCCTGTTGGCCTGCTGAGGTTGGAAGCGCTGTCGAGAACCACTTGCTCCATGCTGAGCCTGGAATGCCATCCTTCTCTTGCGGGACTCCCGCTGTTGGTGTTGAGCATCCTCTTGCACTAGTGCCTTGTTCATCATATGTTGAAAGTTTGGAAAATTCAAAGCAACTAGGTGCACCTTGATGTCAGGGTCAAGTCCCTCCATGAACCTCTAGATCTTGGCACTTTCATTTTCCACATCTTCTGGTGCATACCTTGACAATTGGGTGAACCGGTTAAGGTACTCAGAAACACCCTGGTTTCCCTGATGCAACTTGCGAAACTCTCTTTTCTTCATTTCTATTATGCCGGTAGGCACATGCGAAGTACGAAAGGCTTCAAAGAATTCCTCCCAAGTTATAGCTTGAGCATTCTGATGGGCAGCACAGAAGTTATCCCACCAAGTAGCAGCTACTCCTTTTAACTGATGGCTCGCGTAGAGAACCTTCTCATGGTCATCACATTGAGCTAATAGGAGCTTTTTCTCCACATCCCTCAACCAGTCATCTGCCTCCAAGGGTTCACCTGCTCCCGTGAAGGTAAGCGGTCTAGTTCTCATAAATTCTCCAAGTTTTGACTAGGGCGGCATCACTGGTGCTGCGGCTGGTGCTGGCTGTGGATTGTTCACTATATTCTGAGCAAGGGCCTGCAACAACTGAAGCTGCATTGCCATCATTTGCTGGATATCTACGACTTGGGGTTGGAATGGTAGCGGCGACGGTGGCACTTGCTACTCTAGCTGCTCTTGCTGATCTTGCTGATCTTGAACATCCTGCTGTTCTTATGGCTCCGCCTGGCCACGTCCATGACCACGACCTCCAACACGACCTCCTCTGCGACCAGCTTGTAACATCCCAAAATTTGGGTTTTCAAAAATCTTTTGTTTAGTTCATCTTTCCAAAAATTCCTGCAGAATTTCTCGCTTTAATAAAGCTTAATCTAGAATTTTTTAATGCTAAAATAATTTAATTTGACTAATATAAACTTTAATTAAAATAAATTTAGTTTTATTTGAGTTCATTGTGCTTCAAGGAATTTTCTATAATTTTTTTGAGATTTTTCAGAGTTCGTTTGCTATTCATTTGGAATTAATTTAAATAAAGCCTCTTGTTAAATTTAATTAAATACTGCAAAATTTTTAATGAAATTTAGTTAAAAATATTTTATTTGAGCTTCAAATGTCTTAAAATATTTTCTAGAATTTGTTTAGAATTTTTTTGGTATTTTTATTGCTCTAAACGAATTATTTTAATTGTTAGAATTATTTTAATTTGGAAAGTGGATTAAATCCGGAATTTCTGGCTCAATTTCCGCACCTCCACATGTCAGGTCCTGAGCCGGTCACGTCGCCGCCCAGCCGCAGCCCCCCGATCCCCATCCGAAGCACCACAATGCGCCATGTCATCATTTACTGTTCATTGCGCGCCAGGTGTTCGATCCGATCCGTTTTCAATCCAAACCCGGTTTTTCATCGTGTTTCCTTCCATGGCACGACTCCAAAGCCTATATATGTGTTCTAAGACCCCTCCCATGTACCCCTAATCCCTAGAGCACCTTCCAAACCCGAAAAATTGCAGCCGTCCTCTTCTGGTGCGCCACCCTCGTCGGCCGAACTTGGTATCGTGTTCCCCGTCATTCCTGTGAGGGTTTCTAAAATCCTCTTACGTCATCTCATGCCTTATGATCTAATTGACCTCTCCACCAAATTTGGTGCAGTTTTATCCATAAAATCAAAAGTTACGGCTGTTCTAATCTCTAATCTTTTCATCGCCCGTTCTCCTTCGTTTTTGCGAATTTGACTGTGCCCTTTTTACTGTAGACTCATCTTGATGTCCTCTACTTGGTGCTTACCCTAACTCAAGGTTTTGTCCTCGGGATTTCTACAGAAAATCCAATCTTTCCCGATCAGACTGTGTACATACAGCTGAAAACTTCCTCGTGCGTTCCCTATTGATCCAGAAGGTAAAACTCCAATCCTTTCACGTCATATTGTGCCTTAGGGTCCCAGATAGCTCTCTGTAAAATTTGGTTAGGTTTCATCCATTGTTTTAATAGTTATGACCGTTTGATCTATTAGCTTTAGCAACCGTTCATTGGTAGTTTGTGATCTGTCCATTGGGTTGCCGCCAAATCCACTTATAACGTTGAGCTTGTCTCGCCACATTCTACGTAGTGCTCACTTCCCCTTTGCTATTCCATCAACCAAAAATTTTAATATTCGTTAGTCGCTGCCTTTCGTCAGTGCCGCGCGCCGTCTTTTGCCGCCAACCATGTTAGTTCGCCTTGGTCGTGTCATCATGTCCAGTAGGCCATCATTCTCTGGTTTGCCTATCTTTAGAGTTCATTTGGTCTTCGGTTGCCATCAATGCCATATTCTAGAATCTACCCGTCGTCTTCGATCTAGTACCTTTCATTATCGGATCTTGTTTCGGTTAGCCACCTTTGGTAATCTTTTATCGCAGAGCCAACCCTACCTATCCTATCCCTATGCCAAGTAGATCTATCCGTGAGTCGTTCCTCTCAAACCCTAACTTAACCTTGGGCCCAATCTGTCGTTGACAATGAATCATGTCATGTAAACCTCGCAACTCGCAGATCAATCCTGAGCCATATCATAACCTTGCTACCATATCATGGTACCAACAATCGACATCTTATCTTTGCATTAGTATCCTGTCGTTACTTCGCTATCATTGCATGTGTGCATGCACGCAAAAGCCCTAGTGCAATATCATCATCCTCTCTATCGCCTTATTGTAATCTAACCCCATCACCTATTAGTTTAGCCTTGTCTTTATTTCCTCGCTGCCTTGTCATCGTCAAGCCTCTTGATCGACGTATGACTGATCACAGATCGAATCGCATGAATGTCGACCCCACTTGTCCATGTCCTATTCTTGAAAATCTAATCTGCCATTGACCTAGAAGTCATTCGTGGACTTGGTCAATAGATCATTAGCCATATGTCATATCCTTGTGCCATATCTAATCTATTAGTCTATCTTTCTTTTGTTTGGCTGTGTATCTGTTTAGTCAACAAAAGTCAACATTGAGCATCAGTTTAGTTCATTGCGAACTAACGTATCTTTATGGACCCGGTTTATAGATCGAGAGCCCATATGTCATTATCTATCCAATCAAGATAATAACTTTAGAAGAAATATTCTTTTGAATATTATTCTTTCTTTCTCAGTTATCAGTCTTTTCCTTTTCGATGTATTCCGAAAGCTCGTTCTCTTTTGTCTTATCTCTGATCTAATCCATTTGAGTTCCTAAATTCATCTAAGCCTTTGTGATCCAATACTATCCATTCTCAATTTGGATTTTATTTGATTTATCTTTTGAGTTGGTTTGTATTTGCTTCTTCTTTAATCGTTAGACGCATCGTCCGGAAGTTGTTCTAAGGAGCTAAAGATCAAGAAGGTAAAGATTGAAGATCAAAGATCAAGAATCAAAGATAAAGAGTAAAGAACAGTAGAAATCGCAAGGGCCAGGCAAGTTGTGTTTTGATCATGTTGAACCCATGTTTACAAAATCGCTATATTGTTTTACCCTATTGCATATTATTTCAAGCATACAATTGTTTTCAATTAAATTGGGACTTAGCTATTATACCAATTTGATCTATATACCCTACCTTGTCAATTGTATGCCATGATCTATTGTCACCGTAGATTGGTTCACTATAGTTGGTTGGTATTGATAATCAACATGGGCTGGTTAGACCGTCGTAGATTGCTTATCCATGCCATGTCATCACATGTGTTGAATCATCACTGATTAATCTTGACTAATGGAATATGGAACAATGTTATGAACTTGTGTGTCATGTGTGGTCACACAATGAGATTGCGGTGTGGTGACGAGTGGATGTCACGCAACGAGGTTGACTTGTTGGAAAGCATGTGGTGCTTGGTAATCAACTAGGGTGGTAATGATTTAGATTGGGGCAAGTGGCGAGGGGCAGTGTGCCAAGGTGGGCCAGATTTGGCAGAGGGTATGTGGAAGTCTTGCCCTAGTCACCCTAAGGACTTAACCTTGCAAGCCTTTGACCTGAGTCTTACTTGCAACCACACGTCTGGAATGGGACAGCCTAGCCAACTAATTTGTGATGTCTAGATTTCGGTACTGCTGTGGTGTATAGTGAGTTTCAGGTGTACGGGTTGACTCACATGGTGCAAGAGGGGGGCTCGGAGTGTGGTAACCAGTCCCTTTCGTGTTGAAACTCAGCGAGCAGGACAGGTCTAGACAGAGCATTGTAAAGGCTTTGTCATGATTACCCTGCCGGCACACCAAAGGAAGTGTGCTAATACCTTGGCAACAAGGGACGATCATGTCGTGTGGGTAAAGTGTATAACCTCTACAGAGTGTAAAATCTATTCGAATAGCCGTGCTCGCGGTATTGAGCAATGCTCGGGAATTATAGTCAAGGGTTAGACTTTTGTTAAACAAAACTTATTGGGATGGCAGGATGCCATGGAAAGTGGAAATTGACTTAGGATTGGAAACTTGGTTTACTTGTCAAATGTTGAATCTATTTATTATTATTATTTGTTTTACTGCAATTTCAATCTATTTACTGTATTCTTTTATAAATGCCGCTTACTGCAAAATAGCCATGATAGCCATACCTTTCTACTAAGCCATGCATATAGAATACTAGACTTGCATTCTGTGCACAAGTTGTTGAGTGCTTTATGTGCTCACCCCTTGCAACACACAAAATCATCAGTTGAGGAAAAGACTACAACTTCGAAGGAGGGGAAGTTCCAAGAGGAGGCGAATATCTAGGAGTTGAACCTTGTCAGTTGCCTGTGGTATATTGATGGGATTCGTCGACATTCTTCATTTATTCTTTGTTTATTTATTTTGAGTTGAAGCCACCAAGACCTCGCAAGTGTAAGTTTGACCTTAAGGTCGTTCAATAGTTCTATATTAATAGATGAAGTCTTTATTTATTATTCCGCTGTGTATGATTGTGATATTTCATCTATATTGAGACTGTGTGCACTAGCGTGACCCTGGACTAGTGCTGAATACACAGAGGGTTCGGATTTGCATATTCGGGTCCTGACACAGCTCCACGACCTTTTCCTTGACCTTCCATATGAAGCAACGGCCAGGGACAGTTTAGCAATAGATGAGAGGGAAAGAGCAAAAGATGAGAAGACTAGGGAGGTAGCCATTCCAAGACCAAACAAGCAATAAAACTCCAAATAAAAGGTGGCTGCAACACAATGCTAGGGCAAGTGTACAACACACCCAACAAACAAGCAACAAAAATCCTAATACACTCGGACTATACGTTGCTAAACTAAAAAAGGGTGATATGCTCCAACACTACTGAGCGCACTTAACTTATCCTATATGGGAGTCCTTTCGAGCACTCTTTTGCCAACTTGAGCTTTCCAGCAGTCCTCCATTGGTCTTGAAAAGAAAATGGATCATCATATTTCTTGATTTGGATTCTTGCAGAAGACTCGAGGCTTTGAGAAGTTTCAAGAGATAAGATCAAATTAAAATTTTAAAATAATATTTCAGCAAAGGAAAGGAGTAAGAACCTAAGAATGAGATGAGAGGAGATAATCTATTTCATACCAATTCGTTGGTTTGATTTAGAAAATAATTTTGAAGTTCTTGCTAAGAAGACCAGACTAACTAGGGATGCGACCTATAGTCGATATGGCTCCGATACCACCTCTGTCGGGATCGGATTTCCAAATTCGAACCCTCTGAGTATAACCTGTGCTAGTCCAGGAAAAGCTAGCACACACAGTGGAAACAGTGATGACAACACATCCATATCACGAAGCATATAACATTAATTAAGCAAAAAGGTATTAGCCTTATGGCTAATTATTACAAATAAGCAGCATCATGGCTTGAGTTCAATAAGAAATAGCGGAAACAAAATAACAGTATCAGGATAAGCCCATCCATTTGCCCAACAGGCAATCGACTGGGGTACGCGTCCTAGCAATCCGGATTGCCTTCGTCGTAACCACAAGCATAGAACTCATATTCACCTTCAGCTTCTGCGCACTCATCTGTGGAAAGTTGGGGATGTTGCAAGGGTGAGCACAAAATGTACTCCGCAAGTCTTGGAAACATAATGCATGATAACTATATGCAAGGCTAAACAATTGAAGGAATAATATGGCTCTTTTAGTATAAAGCAAAGTTTAATTATAAATACCAATAGTAATTTCACAAAGCATCATCTGACCAAAATGTAAATAGCATAGTAATTGAATTTGATATGACAACTAAAGCAGGTTCTAGCTACCTGACTGGCTCCATCTGCCAAACCAACCTGAGAGTTCCATCTGCTCATGGATTCCCAAACCATCATTTTCCTTTTAAACAAAACCATGAAATCTACAATGTGCAAGCGTACCTCGCCTGTCCTTGACCGTGAGTACGGCTACTTAAGTAGTTTTAACTCTGCAGAGTGTGTACAACTTTACCCACAAGACATGATTGACTCTTGTTGCCCTGCAGTTAACACACTTCCTTTGGTGTGTCGGCAGAGAGATCATGACAAGGCCTTTGAAATGTACAACCCCACTATTAACCTCGTCCGCTAAGGTTTCACCGCCGATGGGTTCTAGCTGCCTAGTCAGAAGCCACCTCTTGCGCCAGCCATCATGTGGTACTCACCAACTGGCGAAGCTAATAACAAGACGTACAAATTATTTAGCCAGGCCGTACCCATATAGACTTGTGGTTGTACGGTAGTGCTTGGTCCATGATAACACATGCTTCGGTCCTTAATTGACTTGGGCGGAACATTCACATTCCAAGGTCTCGTGCTTTCTGCACCCACCAAACATCCATCCGCCCTGGTCTAAACCATATTTTCCACTTTATTTCATTTAAATAACATCAGCAACACCAATTGCAGCGACATCACAAATAAGTTTCAACGATGTTTGAAATGATTCCCATAATGGCATAATACCAAAACGTTTAAGCTGGACTAAGCAGTTCTACCGTCCCATGCTAATCTACTGGTTATCACCGAATAAAATAGCTAGTATCATCTAGGGAGACAAAGGTTCATCATGATTAATGTCAATGAGGGTATAACAAAGCTGGCATTTAACTAAACCCTAAAACTATATTTAAAGTACATTACAAAAATTAAGTATGCATAATTTAAAACAACATAAGCTTTTCATAAAATTTGGGAACAATATGTTCAAGGAAGACTTGCCTTCGATGCCTCCCGCTAGTTCTACCTCCGACTGCTGATTCGCTTGAGCTTCGACTGCGTCGTCTACACACGAAACGAGAGCAAATAAATAAAACAAATTCAAAAATAGAATGGTTCTTGAAGATAGATCATGAATTTAGATGAATTTACAAATTTGAATCACTGGAATCGGAGCTCGAACGAAGGAGAACGGGCTCTTGGAAGTTCCTCGGATCAGAAATTCTGAAAAATCAGAAAGTCTGACACGTGGCAAGATCTGATTGGCTGGAATTTTTGGATTTCTGGAAAATCAGAAAAAGAAAATAAATGCCGACTGACACGTGGGACCCACATGTCAGCGATACGGCTCACGCTGGACTGCGTCCACTGAGGCGGGTTCCTGATGACGTGGGAGACCACGCTGATGTGGCGGCTTGGGCTGACATGGCAGACACGCGGGCGGGTGACGTGGTGCAACAAGGGAGCCGAGGCGGCGTTGACCGGGCGGGAGGCGGACCGACGCGGCGCCGAGGTGGCGCGGGCACGGGCGACGCGTGGCGCTGATGTGGCACCAGAGTGGCACGAGAGGCGAAGCGGAGCGGCTCGGCGACGGCGGCGCGAGCATGCCGGAGGCGGGGATGAAGACACGGCGAGGCGCAAAAACGCAGCGGAATCGAACCGGGGTCGAGGCAAAAGGGAGAGGGCGACGCGGTGAATCCGACGTGATAAAAAAAAACGGCGGAGGCTCACCGGCAGGGCAAGACGGCTGTTAGGGTTCGTGAGCGGCGACGTCTTCGTGCGGGGGATGAAGGGAAAAGAGAGGGGGCGAAGGCAGCGGGCTTTAAATAGGCGCGGACGCCGAGAGTTCGGCGCGGATATGGCGCTAACAGCCGCTGAAATCGCGACGGCGATTGCGAAGTCCGGCGGCGGGACGGAGTCCGCGCGGAAGACGGAGGCGTGGCGGTTGACAGGCGGGGCCCGTGCGTTAGCGAGTGTGGCGCGATGCGGTCTAGGTCGCGTGAAACTGGGCCTGGAGAGGGGAAAGCGGGCGAGCGGGAGATAATGGGCCAGGTGGCAAAGAAAACTGGCTGAGCGGGAGAAAACGGCCCGCGCGGTAAAAGGAAAAGGAAAAAAAGGGTTTCCAATTTAAATAATGCCAAAAAAATGATAAAGGCCAAAATAAATAGCAAATAAATTAGAAAAAATCCAAAAAAATTCTCAAAAATAGTTTTAAGCATTTGGAACCTAGATAAATTATTTTGAACTTATTTCAACTTAAAATTTTGATTAAAATTATTTACTTGCACTTGAGAGCTCAAATTTAAATTCTCAAAAATTTTAAAAACTTACGGAAACTTTAGAAATGCTAAAATTTGGAATGTTACAATCCTAGCAAGAGAAGAAACTAAACCACCATTTCGACCGCATCGAGTGATCGACCACATGTCAAACTCGATACCTAGTCTATCGATCTCAACTCGATATCTAGTCTATCGACCTCAACTCGATACCAAGTCTACCGACCTCAACTCGATCGATCACGACACCAAGTCAATAAAACGATATCGAGTAATAGTTGGTTGAACTAAGGACTCGAGTTGAGCTGACTGCAGAGTGCTTGACCTAGCAATATATCTACTCGATACTTAGCTACTACCAATCTACTCGAATCATTCGACCACAAGTCTACAGGGCGATACTCGAGGCCGGTAGAGCCGCTCGAGAGAGACACAATTCAAATTGCTTCAATTTGAAAATCCAATTCAAATCAAACTCAAACCAGGGTATACCAAGCTCAAATTTAGTTAAATACTCATCGCAAAACATGGGTAGACCTCTACATGGTCTTTCAATCTCCCCCTTGATGAGTATATTGACAAACAACACAAAAGGCATAAACTTGAGTTTGAAGGAGGAAAGCAATTTGAATGCAAAGCCAAACTTGTTCCAGAGAAAAAG
This sequence comes from Otatea glauca, assembly GCA_036346275.1. Classification (NCBI taxonomy): domain Eukaryota; kingdom Viridiplantae; phylum Streptophyta; class Magnoliopsida; order Poales; family Poaceae; genus Otatea; species Otatea glauca. The sequence continues at coordinate 1,139,672 of CM070720.1, read as the reverse complement.
AAGATAAGATCTTGACCAAGTTGGCAAGGATAATTTTAGAGCAAGCCAAAAGAAAGAACAAGTTTTCCATAAAAGCTCTAAAAATTCCAAGAATAGCTCAAATATACTTATGATCCTAAAAATTAGCAAGACTTAACAAAGATCATAAGAGACAAGATGCAATCACACACATTTTTTTAAAATGATGCATTTTCTACAATTTCTCCCCCCTTTTGGTAATATAGGCATCAAGATGGCATTTTATTCCCCTTTACACATGTATGCATGAAATGCATCCTAAAAGACTTTTGAAGATTATCCAAGTGACCATATGAACAAAGTGTGACACTAAGCTACTCAAGTTCAGAATATGCTAAACAAAGATATGTCTAAGTGCAAATGTCAATTTTGTTAACAAGTACAAGTAAGACCATGTTATTTTTTTCATGATTTAACAAAGTGCAATACTAAGCATAGTTTCTAAACTAGAAGCATAGCCATACAATGAAGAACCTAGAGTTCAACCTACTCAACACTTTGGGAAAGCTATAAGTGCATACAAGGTCCTTTGAGCTCAATTATCTCTAATGCAAATTTTAGCTTTAAGACCTCAAATGACATTGTGGGGTACAAATATGTAACATTATTTGCATTCTTTACCCACATATTTTTTTATTTGCATTTTTCAAGTGATTGACTCAAGCCATAGCCGACCATCTCAAGAAGAGCTCTTAAGAGGATGATCCTGATCATATACAATACATTCCATGTTCATCCCAAGTGCAATGGGAGGTAGTCTTGTGAAGGTAAGGTGTTGAGATCAATTTGCACAAAAAGAGTCAATTTTTGTTTTCATCTTACATTTATGAGCATGTGAAGGACTCGAGTATGGATCTACCTACCTTCACCCAAGTTGCTATAGGGACTCTAGTAGAAATCCAAAATTTCACAAATAATGGCATATGCACCTAGAGAGGAAACATAGCAAGTAAAAGCAACATGTTTCATCAAATTTTTATTTAAAGCTTTAATTTTCAAATTTTAACAAGCTTAACAAGATGATTCAAAATAAACTTGGACATATCTTTGCTAGCATTTTTCTTCATAAAAGTAGCAGGGTGCATAGCATGAATAGAAGTTCACATAATAGACAAAGCTAATAAAATAGAAAATGAAGTCTATATGCAATGCATGAAGCAGATTCTTAAACTCCCCCTCAACAAGTGAATCAATTTTAAGTACAAATCTGGTTTAAGTTGAGTTATTTGCAAAATTAAGTTCCATAAAGGTCCAAAAGAACTCCATCGAAACAAGAAACACGGAATGAGAAGAAGTCGAGAGACTGCAAACTGGGTGGCTATAGAGCATAGAAAAGATAGTAGATAACACTATGACTTAGAAACATCCAGAAGATGCAAAAGAAAACAAAAGCTGAAAGAAAATATATAATACATAATATACAAACCAGCTCCCCCTCAAGATAAGCCGTAAGGGCATACGACTCCAAGCGCTCCTCTCAAGGCCACAAACCTAGAGTTGTACAAAGGCTTGGTAAAGATATCGGCAATCTGGTGATCACTCTCCACAAACTGAAGCACTATATCACCCTTCTCCACATGGTCTCTAAGGAAGTGATATCTAATGTCAATGTGCTTGGTCCTGGAGTGCTGCACTGGGTTTTAGCAATGAAAATAGAAGAAGTGTTGTCACAGAAAAGTGGAACACTCTTTATTTCTAACTCAAAGTCCCGCAAGGTCGATCTCATCCAAAGCACCTGACTACAACAAGTAGCTGCAACAACGTACTCAGCCTCAGCACTGGACTTTGCAACCCCAAACTACTTCCTAGATGACCAAGAAACAAGAGAAGTGCCAATGAATTGGCAAGTGCCAGAGGTGCTCTTCCTATCTATCCTACAACCTGCAAAGTCTGCAAAGGAAAAGGCTCTAAGGGACAGACAAGAAGAAGAAGAGTACCAAATACCATAATCAATGGTAGCTCAAAGGTACCTAAAGATGCGCTTCACTACTTGGTGGTGAGAGACACGAGGAGAAGCCTAAAATCAATCACAAAGACATACAACAAAGTGTATGTCCAACCTCGAAGTAGTGAGGTACAAGAGGGAGCCGATCATACTTCGAAACTCCTTCTGATCAATTGGCTCACCATCCTCATCAGGCTCGAGGACAGCTGTGGTGGCCATAGGAGTCATCACCGGCTTCCCTTCAGACAGGTCGAAGCGCCTCAGGAGGTCTCGAGTGTACTTGCCTTGATGCAAGAAAGTGCCCTCCCGAGTCTGCTTGATTTGAAAGCTGAGGAAGTAGTTCAACTCGCCCATCATGCTCATCTCAAACTCTGTGATTATCACTTCTGAAAACTGAAACACAAGAGAATGCAAAGAGCCACCAAAGATAATATCGTCCACATAAATATGGACTAGAAGAAAATGAGAATCCTGGTGTCTGATGAACAGAGTCTTGTCTACTATACCCATCTTAAAACCATGGCTGAGAAGATAGGACTAAAGCCTCTCATACCTAGTTTTAGTGTTATGCCCTTGAGGCAATCATTTAGATGATTGTAACATGACTATGTTTATGAATAATAATATGATTATTGGTCCAATGAATGTATATCATTGTATTGATCAACAAGTATGTGACTTGCTTATGAAGCTCTTTACTTATTGATGTAATTCGATAAATATCTCTGATCGGATATCATCGTATAGGACAACGATGAATAGATCAGCATATGTAGTGATCGGTGATCATGCTTCATAGATCATGAGATATGGAGATATCATCTATACATTGTGGATGCATGTTGAAGAACATGGGTTAGATAGACCCGCAATGGGACACTGCGAGAATATTACATTCTTATGTGTCATCAGTGTATCTAATACATAGTAGATGTATGATCCTTAGACCTGAGATTTTCATATTCCCTACATGTGTAATAGTTTTCCTTGGGGCTATCAAACACTACTTCCTAACCGGATAGTTATAAAGGTAGCTTTCATGTTTACTATAAAACGTGCAGAGGGAAGTGAGCAGTCAAGATGGAATTTGCCACTCCAATGAAACGGAGATATTTGACAAGGCCACTCGTGTGATATGATTAAGGAAGTGCATGGCCATGCCGTGATTGAGGAGTCAATCACAACTTATTAATATATCACGGATATGAGAGATGGATTGAATCATCAAAGGATGACATGCTTCTCGCCTTGAGTTCAATCTTCATATACATGGCAAAGGGATTATTACATGAATACTTTTGATAGGTTCTATCCGATTTGATCATAGTATATTTGGGAGTTGGCATGCTTTGCAAGGAGCCGCTACCAACTATTGGATTGAAAAAGAGTTTTTCGAATCCATGTCTAAACGTACGTGAACCTGCAGGGTCACACACTTAATGGGCTGGGACGCATTAATTTGGATTGGATCCGTAATTAATGGACCTTGTGGGCTTAGCACACTGATGGGCCCTGGTTTAGGGTTTCATCTCATGGCTATATAAGGAGTGGAGGAGGGTGGGTGCAGGGTTTGCTTTCCTACGGTCTAGAAGTATTTCACCCAAAACCCTAGCCTCCTCCTCTCGTTGCCCCTACCGAGCGACCAGGTGCTTGCACACCGACGCACGGCGTTCCATCCCCGGACATGTGGACTACTGCGGTGACGTTGCTGCGACTGCGGTGTGGGAGGACGATCCACGGTGAGGCGAGGACGATCCACTCCATCGACGCAACGATTGCGGCAAGGACGATCCACTACATCAACGCATGAAGGATTCCGCAGCTGCGCGTCTAGTGGTAATCTAATCTATGATCCCCTTCTTGCGAGTAGCTTTTGGTTATGCGGTAGTTTTTTTTGTGCTAGCGTAACATACCGCGTTCCTCATCACCTAGCTATAGAGGCCTGCTTAAGTCCATATAAAGCTTTGGAAAGCTTGAAGATATGGTTTAGGTATTTGGGGTTCTCGAATCCTGGTGGCTGCCTGACATACACCTCTTCCTCAATATACCCATTGAGGAACGCACTCTTGACATCGATTTGAAAAAGCTTGAAGCCCTTGGATGCCGAAAATACAAGTAGGATTCTAAAGCCTCTAGTCTAGCTACAATGGCAAAGGTGTCCTCGAAGTCCATTTCTATCATCCTCATCCTCTACAAAGATAGTTTTGGAGAGGGAAGAAGCAACCATCTATAGTGTCCATATATAAAGCCATCCTGGTGCATCAGTTATCACAACAGTGACTGGAGGATGAGAAGCAGCAACCATCTTACCATTTAGCAAGGAGAGCAAACCAAGTCTTTGACCATCTTGAGTTTAGGCAAACCATGAATGAGATATGATTGCTAACTCGAGTCAAATGGTCGAAGCCAATGTGACCTAATCTCCTATGCCAAAAGGTGAGATCACGGGACTCCGAAATAATCAAACAACAAAGAGAGCCTCCAGAAGAAGCAAAAAAAATCAGCACAAAAAACTCTCCCAAATCTAGAAATCCCGCAAACTAACTCTTCTGATGAATCGAGGATTCTACAGGCACTACTCTTGAAGCTTACGATGCTTCGAAGTACCAGCCACAGAAGAAAAAGACTGGACCCTAGCATCTCTATGACACTCCACTCTCACAAGATCAGAAGTAACTCTAGCAGAAGACTTGGGAGTTGGAGCTGGGTTGGCCCACCGTCGTGAAAAAGCCAGACCATCCTAGTGAGGCTATCCAAATCTCCTACAAGGACACACCTCACGCCGCTGATATATACCTCGATGAGAAATGCGAGGAATATCAAAAGGACGACGAAAAGACTAACCACGAGCAGCTCTAGGACGAAAACTCGACTGAATAGCATGAAATCCGAGTCCTGAACGTTGTCCAAAAACAGGCAACACCCTATCCTGTCAAGTAGCATTGTGTGCCTTAGTAGCACTCAGAGTCTAGGGATGACCCTGAATACTCCTAAGAGCGGCAACATGCTCATGCCTTGTGATCTTGGTGCTTCTGAAGCAGAAATCTACAAAATATCCATCCTTCTAACAGAAGGTGCATGTATACTTCGCCTTACCAGAGGCAGAAGTAGCAGAAGGAGCAATCTTCTGATAAAAGATCCCATGGACAACCCCGGCAGATCTAAACATATTGGTACTCACCCTAGGATCTACCACGATCTCACCACTCTTGGAGCCATGCACAATGGTGGGAGGATGCGCCCGAGCGCGCTCCAAGTAGTCAAATCCTAGATCCTGATTGAATCGGCTAATCTTGGATTGGTCTAGAATGAGATTGAGCTTCCTCTTGCCTCCTATGAACTTCTCGAGAGTGCTCATGAGATATTCACACTTCTGTAAGAACGAGATACAAGAAGAACATGGAACAGAATAAGAAGAACCAGGAAGAGAAGAACTACCAGCACATGCATTTTTGTCCCTTAGCACGGTTGCCTCAACTTTGAGGGCCTCACAGGAAATGCAAGGAGCATTTCTAATCCTAAGGGTCTGGGATTTTATCCAGGTCCCCCTCAATCTCAGCACATCGCAAGCAACCTTCACTGCCCAGTTTGCTCGGGGCCTCGCCGCGATTCCCGATTTCCTACAAGGCTTTCTCACAAATTTGATGACGCGGACGTGCTGGGAAGCCAGGGATTCCAGGCAACATAATATATGTATGATTTGTGGGCAATCTTATCTCTATCTAACCAATCCATCTTGCCGATCAAATCACTTTTTTGCATGGAAATCAAGTTTTTTCTGTTTGAACCGTTTCTGTTCCTGAGTTGGACTCTATCTTTAGAGCCTATTTAAGGGAAGCATTGGGACTGTCTCTCCTCGCTGAACTTGTTCCCACGCTTGTTCTTTACTTTGGTGATCTACATTCGTTCCTTGCTTTGATGATCTCGTTTACTCGGAACACTATGAAGTCTAGAAGACCATCGTCGATGTCGCCCGACATGCCCTTGTCAGCTTCTTGACTCCTTGGAGCTTCTCTTTTGAAGCCGTTCCCGTCACATCGTGCCCTCGATCATCGTGAAGGTAACTCCTTAGTTGATTTGAAGTTTGCTGTATTGTGCATGTCGAATTTTTCAATTTCCAAAATGTGTTCGTTGCGATGCCCTCTGTCTATGTGCACTTGTGTTGGCTGTGAATGATTGGGTCCAGGAAAGTGAACAACAGAAGCAGCCACCGTACGACAGGAAAAGAGAGAAGAAAAGAAAAAGGGAAAAAATAGTAAAAAATAAAGAGAAAAATTTGAAAATTAAAATTCAGATTTGTCACATCAACATGACACCATAATTTGGATTTTTATTTTAAATCTTTTTTTAAGAATTTTAGAAAATCGTTTTCTCTTTTTCTTTTGAATTCAATCTTTCGAGAGCCCGCTCCTTCATACAAGCATCGATTGAGGCGATTTAAATTTCTAAGTTTTTTCTAAATTCAAGCTCTCTTTTTTTGTTGAATTTTATTTGATTTTTGGAATTTGTTTTTTCTCTATTTTTAGTTTATTTTGAATCTCGATATCTGTTTCATGTAGATGTTGAAGCACCAGGATTTTATGAAGGTAAAGAGTTGACTCAGGCTCATGGTCTAGATGAAGATATTGAGCTATTCCAAGGTATGTTGTGCTTGAATTATGTTGAACCTAGTTTTATAAATGCTACATTGTTTTAATCTGATGCACGTTACATTCTGTGTATAACTTTTTTCAAATAATTTAGGAAATTAGCTATCAAACCCAATTGATTTTACCTAACTTGCCATTTGCTATGCCATGATAATTTGTCACCCTAGGATGGATAATTATTAGTTGGTTACTAATAGATGCCAACGTGGATTGATTAGAACGTGTGTAGTTTTCTTAGCCATGCCACGTATAGCTGATATCATTTGAAAGTGCAAATTCAATTTGATTAATGGAATATGGAACATGATTTTGGTAAAAGGGTGTGCCATGTGTTCACACAACAATGATGATGGATTGTTGATGGCATGTGTTGTACGATAATCAACTGGGTGGTAAATGATTTAGATTGGGGCAAGTGGGAAGAGACTATGAGCCAGGGTGGGTTTGCGTGACATTTGGATTGATGTTTATTGGAAGTCTTGCCTCGGTCGGTTAAGGATTTAACCTTGCAAGACGTTTAACTGGGCTAATCATACAAACACATGTATGTTATGGGCCCGACCTAACTAAGTTACCGAGTCTTGACATGTGATGCCTTAGGTGGAAGCGGTCTGGAAAAGGTGTGTCATTGTTGCCACACATCTCGAACAAGGATTGTTCCTAGTCTCCAATGACAAGTCCCTCATATTATTCTGCTCTGTGTGAGGGAAGGAATAGAGAGTTTAGGCTTATTGGGAGGATCTATGTTTGGATAGAGTTTTAGAAAGGTTTTGTTGTGATCGTCTTAGTCACACGTTGATGGGTATGTGTAATAACTGACATTATAAGATTGATCATATCTTGTGGGTAAAATGTACCTCTGTAGAGTGTTAATCTATTTGGATAGCCGTGTCTTCGGTTATGGAAAATCCTCAGGAATTTTAGTCAAGGGTTACATTCTATAAAATGAGAATTGGGAAAGAGAGGCTATGTGCCAATGGAAGTAATGGAATATGGTTTAGGCTATATACCAGTTTACTTTGAGAAATACTTAAAAACTTTATTATTATTTTTATTTGTTTTACTGTTGTTTCAATCTAATTATGATATTTAATTGAAAATGCCGCTTTTCTGCAAAATAACCATGTGGCCATTTATTTGAAATAGCCTTGCATATAGTTATAATAGAGTTTCCTTCTGTGCACAACTTATTGAATGCTTTTTGTACTCACCATTGCCACAACAAAATCATCAGTTGAAGAGGAGTCTACACCTACTTTGAAGGAGGAATTTTAGGAGGAGGCAAGTTATTAGGGGTGAAACTTGTCAATTGCCTGTAGTATATTGATGGGTAATCTACGAAGTTTCCATTCCACTGCTGTTTTATTTATTAGAGTTTAAGCCCTGTGTGGCCTAATAATGTAAAGTTGACTATAAGGTCAATCGACTCTTTCATTCAATAAATAGAATCTTCTATTATGTTTTCACTGTATGATTGTGATATTTCATCTATGTTGCCACTGTGTATACTAACGTGATTGTGGACTAGTGTAATACACACAAAGGATACTGTTGACGTCAAAAACTTGAAGTAGGGTTTCTGACAGCAGCACACCAGACGAACACCTGGTTCAATAGCGTGCCAGTCGATTTGACCTATAATCAACAAGGTAAAAGATATAAAGTTCACTCGAAGCCGATCGTTGGGATCAATCGGCTTAGACTCAATTAGCTTGAAGCCAATCAAGATCAAAGTATCAGAATAGATCTAATTAGCCGATTAAGACTAATCAGAGGATAAAGGAAGATCGATTCTGAAGAAGGTGATGCGCAACAAAATCAGAATAAATCAAACCTGGGGCGTAATTTGAAGAAGATCAACAATCGGCGATGCACAACTTTATTGATCAAGATCGAATTACAAAGACTAAATTACAAGAACTACTCCTAGTCGACGGAAAAGTAGATGAAAAGTAGACGCGAATTGGTTGGTTGGCTCTGGGCAGCTTTTCTTATCACCTCTAGACCTCTTTTATACCCGTTGGCCGATAGAGTCCTAGTACAACACGTTAGGAGTAGAATCCGTATCGGCCTCTATTTGGATGGTGCTTTCCTTAACAACCTGTTCCGTTTCCAAATATCTTCAATCTGTATCCTGGTCATATCTTGTTGCTCTTGGACTGCCGATTCTGATTCTATCTGCCAAATTTTGGTGCAAACATATGCCCCCCAATTTTGAGTGATAACATGTTATCTTTCAAAAAATTTCATCATCGGCTTAAACATATATTTTCTTATCATAACCAAAATTTTAATTGCATCGAGTTAATTTGGCTTTCAGGTCGGTAATCGGCTAACTTGTATATTTGTAATTGAGTTTTAGCCAATCAAGATCTATCCAGTTCCTTAGACGAACCGATACACACTATACGATCCCACGTTGATCGCTTACCAAATCAGCTATCTTTCGAGCCGACGGGTGGTATGGTTTTCCAGACTAGATCGGCTTTGTCGAACAAAAATCATCGGCCGAATCCGGTTTTTTCTTCCTCCACTCTTTTCTCGCAATCTTAATCGGATGAAGCTCATTAAAAGTTTTATCCCATTGTTTTTCTTGTTCAGCTTCTCTCATCTCTTGGGTCCTTAGCCGCTGAAGCCTTCTTCTTTGTGATCGGCTTAAACCTGGAGGACACCATCTCGGCTTTGGTTCGATCGAATTATATATTTTTCCTACCAGATTCATACTAGCCATCGAGCTAGACCCTTCATCCTGGTTTTGTTTCTAACTTATGATCGGCTTAGAAATCTTTTGTTGAACCGATCTTAAACCAGACTCGTCTTGATCTTGTTCCTGAATTATGGTCGGTTTATAAATTCTATTTTTAGCCGACCATCGCTGCCTGTCACCTTGATATGGGTAATGCCGCATCGGACATGTGTTTGGTGTCGGCAAAGCTAATCCCCTCTCCCAGCAAAATTGCTAAAAAGGGCACCATTGGTGAGCTCTTTCAGGGCCACCTGGCCGATATTCATTAATTGGCCGATGTGGAGGACTTCGTCGTGGCCTTTCATTCCTCCTTTCATACTTTGCTAGTAGTTGGGAAAAAGTGAGCTTCGACTTCTGTATCGGCTTACATAGTGGCAATGCTCTTTCAGCCTGATAACCCTTTGATGTGATTGTTTTAAAAATTTTCCCTTCACGGTCGGCTTTTATTTGTATAGAGCCAACAGTAATCATGAGTGTCCTATTGCCATCAGAATTTGATTGTACATCGGCTTGACGCGTCATTTTTATAGCCGATGATATATGAATTTGATCCTTAGGCTCTGCATCTTGTGTCAGCTTTGTCTTCTTTTTAGAGCAATGGACCATGTTAATTGGAAAAGGATCAGCGTCCAGCTGCATTGTCGGCTCTTCTGCAAATTTTAGTTGGTCATCATCTATAACCGATTGTATCTTGTCTTTGTTATTCTTCAATTTATCTTTGAAGTCGTTATCATCGGAGAAACGACTTTCTTGAGCCGATACTCGCTGTAGGAGATGACTTAAATTAGTGAATTTCTGCCCGCCGAATTTTTCTCTTAATGGGGGTATCAGCCCCTGGAAAGCTAAATCAGCCAACTGATTATCAGGCAGGGTAACACTAAAACACCTATTCCTCACTTCCCTGAATCTCTTAACATAATCATTTACCGATTCCTCGGTCTTCTGTTGGATAGAACTTAGATCTGAAATCCTGAGTTCCAGACTGCCGGAGAAAAAGTACTCATGGAATCGGCTTTCCAAATCGTTCCAAAAATAAACCGAATTTGGAGGTAAACTAGTAAACCAAGTGAAAGCAGGTCCCGATAAAGACAAGGGGAATAATCTAATTTTCAGCCCGTCGGACTGAGCTGCCTCGCCACACTGAGCGACAAAGCGTCCGACGTGCTCTAAGGTCGTGACCGAATCATTCCCAGAAAATTTGGCAAAATTAGGAACTTTAAAATTATGTGGATATTGCATGCGATCTATATAATCCGGATATGGCTTTCTATAGCTGATGACTCTACCCTTTGGTTGTAAGGCGAATTGATCTCTCAACCCGGCAGAAATCTGGTCAGCCCAATTAATGTTGTTAGCCGACAAGGTATCGGGGCTCTGCCAATGATCATGACTAGTATTCGCTTTCGAGTGCAAACTCGGGCCGTCGTTAGACCGAGCCGACGGATTTTGTTTGTTTTGATCATACCCATTATACCTCCTAACCGTGGTTCTCGACAGGACAAAGGGTTTCGCATAGGATATGACCTTATGAGGACCGGATTCACGGCGTAATCGGCTCTTGGTATTGGACGTGCCTAATTTGTTCAATCGGCTGCGAGACCGATTGTGGGAAAATATTAAATAGAGCTGACGGCGGCAAAATAGCCGACACGTTATGTCTAGCAGTATCAGTGTACGCCTGGTAATGTGTGACCCCGCTAGGGCGTGAGTTTCGCGGTAATACGATGGTAGGTTGAGTCGGCACCATGGTTGGGGGTGAAGTTATAGCCGATGGTTTAGGATCGGCTGACGTACTCTGCGTATTTTGCGCTATTGAAAAAGCAGGATAGCTTGGCAGAGCTTGCATCGGGTCAAGCAGACTCCCAGATGATGCTAATTCTTGAGCGATTGTCTTCACACTATTCATAATCATCGGCTTTAGCGTTGTAACAAGAGCCGATGATTGGTTTACCAGCGCGTGATGTATAGATTGATTAATCATAGCCGATAATTTGGCTTGAGCGGGTAGGTATGAATATACCGGACTATCTGTGACGTCTGCATCGCCAAGGGCATTGATCGTTGGCAAAGCAGTCTTTTGAGTGACGCCACGTCTAGTCTTTTGATAGCAATTCAGCATCATCTCTTCTAGAGCAGCTTTCCGATCTTCGATTTCTCTACGTTGTTCTGGCGTTAAATCATCCATCATTGGGACGATTATAGCTTCGGCGTTTAGATCTGATGGTGGAATCGACTTTCCTGATGAAGACATGTCCCACTGGGTGTGCCAAGAGTGTGTTGACGTCAAAAACATGAAGTAGGGTTTCTGACAGCAGCACACCAGACGAACACCTGTTTCAATAGCGTGCCAGTCGATTTGACCTACAATCAACAAGGTAAAAGATATAAAGTTCACTCGAAGCCGATCGTTGGGATCAATCGGCTTAGACTCAATCAGCTTGAAGCCAATCAAGATCAAAGTATCAGAATAGATCTAATTAGCCGATTAAGACTAATCAGAGGATAAAGGCAGATCGATTCTGAAGAAGGCGATGCGCAACAAAATCAGAATAAATCAAACCTGGGGCGTAATTTGAAGAAGATCAACAATCGGCGAAGCGCAACTTTATTGATCAAGATCGAATTACAAAGACTAAATTACAAGAACTACTCCTAGTTGACGGAAAAGTAGACGCAAATTGGTTGGTTGGCTCTGGGCAGCTTTTCTTATCACCTCTAGACCTCTTTTATACCCGTTGGCCGATAGAGTCCTAGTACAACACGTTAGGAGTAGAATCCGTATCGGCCTCTATTTGGATGGTGCTTTCCTTAACAACCTGTTCCATTTCCAAATATCTTCAATCTGTATCCTGGTCGTATCTTGTTGCTCTTGGACTGTCGATTCTGATTCTATCTGCCAAATTTTGGTGCAAACAGATACATATTAGCATATTCGGGTTCCGATAGTATTTAATCCAAGGAAACTTAAGACATATGCCACTCTAAAGTGACCATTTTGGATAAATGCCACTTGAATGGATCAAGTTGGCCTAGAGGGGGGGTGAATAGGCAACTTTTGAAAACTTTTAATTCTTAAGAAAAACTTTTCTCAATAAAAAAATAGCAACAAAAAACAATTAGAATAGGGATTCAGCACAACTCAATTTCAGTAAGATCAGTATTGTGAAGAAGAACTTGAATGGAAACCGACAATAAGATGAATACACAAAGATAAACCAATATCAGGACGACTCAAAGATTTCTCACCGAGGTTCAGAAACCAATCTCCTACGTCCCCGTTAGAACACTTCTTCAGAAGTATTGCTCTACCAAATAGCCAATCTCAATGGCTTTTGGTTTTTCACTAGCTTGACTCTTCCACGACTCCGGTGAGGTGAGTCTCAACCTTTCACAGCAATGGTGGCCTTCCACAATCCCATTTGGATAGGTCGCACCAACAACTTCTCCAACCGTCTAGGAAGAACTAGTTCCAAGAGTAATAGACTATCCACAAGCCATGTCTTCTTGGTTCAATAGCTCGATGCTAACTAGACTCAGCTTGGAGCAAGAACTCTAAATGTTCAAAATGAGTGTTTGTGGTTTCTGAGTTGAAGCTCAAACTCTTTAATGGAATAAAAACTCAGGAATGCTAAAGATCAAAGAGATGTAAATGATTTGAAAGATGTCAATGATATTCAGAATGTCAAAGATGTGTATGTGCAAAGTCTACTTGTTTTAAGTGAACTCAAGCACTGTATATATAGAGCTTAAAAAAAAAGAACCGTTGTTCCTTCCATTTGCCCGTTGGGTGTGTCAGAATGAATGAAACAGGACAAATATGAAGTCACGGGCTACCCCATTTATAATTATTTTAAGGTGTATGAGTCATACCGGACTGATATGATGAAATATATGCACACGCCGGACTGAATATATTGGGCCGGAGTATATAGGAATTTATCAAGGTTGGTCCGTCGTGTGAAGAAGTAACTGGCGCCGGACTGGAAATGTTAGTCCGGGGTACACAAGTGTGGAGAAGTATTGTACCTAGTGTAACCCATTTGCGCCGGACTAATAAAACCGGTCCGTCGTATACATGTATAGAGAGGAGGTTAAGACTGGTAAAAGTAAGTTTGTGCTGAACCGATAATATTGGTCCGGCATACACATGCTTTGTTCTATTTGGATACCAGCAAAATAACGTTTGCGCTAGATCGAAAAAGTTGGTCCGGCGTAGAAGGGAAAACAGCTGGTTTTACCAGAGGGAATCACGTTTGCGCCGGACAAAAAAAATTCGTCCGGCATACACTTAGAATTTAGTCCGCCGTAAACGGCATGTTCTCGGTTAAGATTTGAGTAAAGAAATTCTTAACGCCGGACTAGAAATGATGGTCCGTAGTAAAAAGACAACATATGCCGGACTGAAAATAAGGCTAAATTCAGATCGATCCGGCGTGAATGGTGTACACTCAGTTGAAATAAATCAGAAGAGAGCTCTTAGCGCCGGATTGAAAAATTCGGTCCGACATACATGGAGTGCGCTCGGTTAGAACTTGAAACTTGATTTTTCAGCGCTGGACTAAATGAAGTTGGTCCGAAAAAGAACTCTCTTTGCTAAGAGAGGGAAGATCTGGATTTTTGAATAAGAGATATGAAATGTCCTATGCTCCAAGTAATCTTAGTGATTTTTGCATATGAACCAAGATTATTACTTGTGTATAATCCCTCTTAATAGTACAATTATTCTAGCTATATGGCTTGAATCAACTCCCAAGCCAAAACTAAGAATAAACACCTTAGCCTTATTCTTCAAATATAGCTGTTGTCAGCTTATACTGAGTATGCTTCTTGATCATCAACACCAAAACCTACATAATAAGCATAACTGACAAAAAAAATAGGGGGCCTAGATGCTCTCACCACTATAAAGTGACTGCTTAGAAAAATGCCATTGCGGAGTCATGTTAAAAATGTCATGTATGTACATATTTTCCAAAATAAGACATAACTAGCCTGGGTCGCGCGCTACACCGCTTTGTGTGAAATTTTGGGAGATTCGGTCGCGCGACGCAGCGTCACGCGAAATTTGGTCCGATAGATTTTTCTATAAAAAAATTGCTTAATTTTGGTTTTCTTATTTTGTTTTTAAAAAATGGGCTACTAGGAGCTGACGGCGAATCTGCCGACTTTTTTGGGTGAAAATACGAAGGGACCTAAATGTAATTTTATTTTTTGCGTAATTTTGGTTTTCTTGTTTTTTTTTAAAAAATGGGTTGCTAGGACCCGTCGACAAATCTGTGGACTGCTATAAACCGTCGGCGAATATGTGTTTTTTTAGAGAAAACCACGGAGGGACCTAAACGTTTTTTGGGTCCATCGACTGCTATAAACCGTTGGTGAATCTGTGGTTTCTTTTTGGAGAAAAACGAGGAGGGGCCTAAACATAATTTCATTTTTCTTCGGGTCCAATCTGCTAAAAAGAATCTAAGTTTTTTTGGAGAAAAACGCAGAGGGACCTAAATGTTTTTTTCGGTCCATGGACTGCTATAAACTGTCGGCGAATCTGTGATTTTTTTGGAGAAAACCACGGACGGACCTAAATGTAATTTCATTTTTCTTTCGGTCCAATCTGCTAAAAATAGATTTCGTGGGACCTAAACATATTTTTTTGGGTCCATTATGTTAAAAACCACCAGGAGGACTTGAATGAAAACCGTGGAGGGACCTAAATGTAATTTTATTTTTTACTGGTCGTTTCTGCTAAAAATCAACCGGAGGACCTAAACATAATTTTGTATCCAAGTTGAAACTTTTATGGAGTTTACCCTTTATTTTGTATCCAAAGAATGCAACAAGATATAATAATATGACATTGGATGCATACGTTCGAGATTTCTATTTTTTCATCCAAATGAGACTAATAAATATCATCCTCAATAAAGAAATTAGTCTCACATTTAGATTTGAAATTAATCACCAAAACCAGTCTAATTGTTGTTGAACATACAATCTCCCCCTTTTTGGTGGTTGATGACAAATCCATTATCAATAACCACATGTGGATTTTAATAAGTCCAAAGAGGAAGCAAAAAAAGCAAAATCAATAAATCATTAAGATAGACATAGAGACTACTAAGAGAAGAGACTACTAAGAGACCTATGTCACTATTCTTCTCCCCCCTTTGGCATCAATTTTCAAAAAGGTTACTTCTTGCGCTTTGAAAAGGTTCTCTTCAGCATGCTTGTCATTCTCCAGCTTGTACTTCTTCTTGGAGGAGAGGGAGGTGCTTGCTCTTGGTCATACTCAGAATGTGAAGTAGCCATTGCCTGATCATGCCAACTGGGATAATTTGGATTGCTGGGCTGAGGATTGAAGGTTAGCTCATTGAAGTTATGCTGGACATCTCTTATCAGTTCTTGAGTGTCATTAGTCTGGTCAAGCAGAAGATATGCTATTTGCTCTTGATTGTAGACTAAGTTGTTTCTAGCCTCTTCAGAGAAATCCCTAAGGTATTCTAGTTCGTCCCCTTGCCAATCCAAGCAGCTACCAGTTTTCTCAAAGTTCTTGTATACAGTCTGAGCAAATTTGTCAATTTTGGCATTTGGGCATTTTGCTTTTTATTGAGATCATATAATCTGTCCTTAACCATCAGCTATTCAGTTTTAATTTCTCCTATCCATTTCCTCAGATCCCATTGATTGCCTCTGATCATATCAAACCATTTGTAAGTTTCATCCCTGAAACTGGCTTGGTCTTGATAGATATTTTGCAGTATTTCTTGCTGTTATTGAATGGTTGCCATTTACTCATTGTGTCTCTGGGCTGCCAATCTTCTTTTTCTTCAAAGCTCTCTTGAGCATGTCTGAGATTAGAGCTATATTGTTGCACAAAAGAGGTGAAGCATCCTGGCTGAGTATCCCACCAAGACGGTTGCTGACCATAATCATGTGCAGGCTCAGGTTCGGCAAATTGTGAGTGGTAAGAATGATGAGAATCCTCAGAGGATTGCTAAGTGAGAGCTGGAATAGTGTCCCGAGGGTGCCTAGAACTACCTGCTTCATGGTCATGGTCTACTGGTGGAAATCCTTGTGCCTCCATGAACCTAGCTGCTGCTGCCAGTTCTTGTAACTTGTGAACTTCTTCATCTTCAGGATGGGACTCTGAGCTGACAAGGATTTCAGTACCTTCAGATTGTCTAGATATCTGCTGACTCAGATGTTCAGAGTTGTAGCCCAACACTTCTGTAGATGTATCCTGATGTGAAAAGGCAGGAAAGTGAGGAGCGGAGAGTAATGTTCCTGGTCATGGTAGCTATGACTTTGAGCAGAAAGACTTGGAATTTGTCCATGATCTACACTGTCACTATCTGAACTGTCATTGTCATCAGTGTCTTCTTGAGCACTTGGCTCATGTACTGCTGGTGGTGGAGTAGTAGGAAGTCTAGCTTGCCTTTCTTCCTCACTTGTTGGCTTGGGCATCTTATATTGTTTAGGTCTACAGTTAAAATCCATGTTCATCTCATGCTGGGAGATGATCCCTTGAGCCAACACCATCTGAGTAATTTGCATGGCAAAAGGAAGAAGGCTGCCCATTTTCCTGTAGATTGCTTCTTCCATCTCTCCAAAGATATAATCAATCAGATCAATAGGTTGCCTTGACAGGATCAGATGTAGCAACCAAGCAAGGCTTGGTGTTAATCCCTCTTTATATCTAGATTTTGGGTAAATAGTATGCCTGAGTATCAGTAACAGGGCTTTGGATTTAGTAGATAAACAATTTACCCTATTTTCATTGAAACCAGGCTCATGAATATTTCTGTAAATGTGGGCTGACACTTGCAAATCTGGCATATCCCCAATCTGCCTCCATCTATTACCAGGAAACATTCTGTCATGAATCCTGGTTCTGTTCAGCAAAGAGCTTGAGGCACTGATGGCAGCCTCAAACTAAGGAGACCTTACTTTTCTTTTCTTTCCATCAATGGTGAATAGAATATAGTGCCTATTCTTATTCACTAGAAGAGATGCATAGAATTCTAAAATCCTACTTTCATTCCAAGCTGGCCCAGCAGATGACATTAGTCAAGGACTGAGCTGATCTGGTTCTAGTCCACATACTAATATTTGCACAAGGCTGACAGCGGTTTTCCACTTTTATTTTTCCTGTTTTTGTAACCCGTATAGATGTTTTTCTGAATGGTAGTGATGAATTGCTCATTTAGAGGGGGTCTTTCAAGAGGAAACCAAATCCTTTCTGGCACCAATCTAGCTGCTCTCAGTTTCTTTCCACCCAAAGTGGCTAGATCAAGCCCAACTATTATGTCAACTTCATCACTAAGCTCTATTTCTTCCTCAGAAGAGATATTGGCACTAGGCTCATAGTCACTGTCTTCTGAAGAAGATGAGGAATCATAATGCACTAGCTGTTTTCCTCTTTTTGGTGGTTTAGTTGTAGTTACTTTCTTCAGCACTCTACCAGGTTGGTGAGTATCTTCTATGTGTACTGGTTGCTGAGGTTGACTAGAGCTATCTATTCTAGCTTTCTTTTTCCCTTTAACTTTATAAGCAATTTTTTCAAGAAAACCTCTTTTGTCTGGATTCTTTGACCTTATCTTGACTAAGATTTCTTCTCAAGCAGAAAGACTAAACTGACCTTGTTGACAACAACTGAAGAACAGTAGGATCCTAGGAGCAATGTCTTCAGCAATCAGGAGCACTGTTGTCAATCACCCGGTCAGGATGTGCTTCGGTGAAGAGATGAACTTGTGCTCAAGAGAATATTGCGAGAGGATTGATGAGGTGAAAGAAAGCTTGAGAAATTTCTGAAGGAGGTGGAGGTATAAATAGCACAAGTTCCTAAGAGTAAAGTCAGGAAGCTACTGCAGTAAATGGAATACGGACAAACAAGGGAAAGTAACGACTGCAGCTGCCTTATTTTGAGGAGGTCTCTTTATGAAAGGGTAGGTGGGAACCAGGGAATTCAAGAAATATGGTTACCAATTTAGACAGGTTTAGCAGGAAGAAGTCCTAAGAAAAGATGAGATTTTGATCAGATTAGCAAGGATAAATGCCTTTTGAAGATTGAGAGGAAAACGGTTTGAAAAAGATAAGTACTGAGATAAGAGAGCTATTGTCGTACGTGCCCCAGACTGCTTTTCGGTTACAACCGATAACCTTCCATCTACGCCAGATCGAGTCCGTATAAAGGAATACTTGGTTCACCGTAGTTGGAAGCCTCTCGGTTTACTTAATTACGGTTAATGCAACAATCCGTGGTACATGGACAATTTTTTTGAACCGGAAAAATACAAATATAACTAAACTTCTTAAAGATTTTCAGAGATCCCCCTTTTTTAAGAATAACACAGAAATTGGTAGAGGGGTCTCAGAATAATCTTATTATCAAGATCAATCAACCAACAAACTCAGGAGACGTTGAAGTCAAAAGGAAATATTTGAGCCCTAGTTTTCATAAGAGCATGAGTATGATTAACTTAAGCTCAAAGAAAAGACTCATGTGCTGAATAATTTAGGTTTTCAATATTTTGAATAAGTATTTCCTTCTAAAGCTCACTTAACCTAATTACTGTGTTTTAGGAAAGTATAATATAGTAATAGAGAAAGGGAAGGCTTTCAGTAGCAATTTTATGACTTTTAGTTTTCATGTAAACTTTTCATTTAGAATATAGTCCTATTATTACTTCAGCACTGGTAATTACTTTGTTCACATAAAGGTAGCAAGATATGCATGGCAAGCAGACTTGACTCCCCCTTAGTGTGTCATTCCAAGGAATCAGGCAATATTTGAAGAAGCAAGAATGTTCAGTTCATTTCTCAATTTGGAAAATCTGGCCTCATCAAGTGGTTTAGTGAAAATATCAGCAAATTGATCCTTAGTCCTGACGTGACTAAGCATAATGTCACCTTTAGCAACATGATAATGTATGAAGTGATGTCTAATTTCAATATTTTTAGTTCTAGAATGCTAGACTGGGTTGTTGGCTATTTTCACTGCAATTTCATTATCACACAACAGAGGCACATTTTCAAACATAATACCATAATCCAAAAAGGTTTGTTTACTAAAAAGAATTTGAGCACAACAACTGCCTGCAGCAACATATTTAGCCTCAACAGTTGAAAGTGATACTAAATTTTGTTTCTTTGAACACCAAGATACTAAAGATCTTCCAAGTAAATGACAACCCCCAGAGGTGCTTTTTCAATCAACCTTTCAACCGGCATAATCAGAATCTGAATAGCCAAGAAGTTCAAAAGAAGCACCTTTTGGGTACCACAAGCCAAAACATGGGGTGTGCTTTAAGTATCTGAAAATCCTTTTTGCTGCACTAAGATGCACTTCTTTAGGTGCAGCTTGAAATCTAGCACACATGCATACACTAAACATGATGTCTGGCCTAGATGCTGTCAAATAGAGTAAGGAGCCTATTGGTTGCCATAAGAGTTTTGAGAGGCTTGCATTCTTCCAGATTAAAGTGCTTAAGAAAGTCTTTAGTATACTTTTCTTGTGAAACGAAGGTCCCTTCCTTTAATTGTTTGACTTGAAATCTCAGAAAGAATGTAAGCTCTCCCATCGTTGAAATTTCAAATTCCCTAGCCATTTGATTACTAAATTCCTTGCACAGAGAGAGATTAGTACTTCCAAAGATAATATCATCAACATAAATTTGGCAAATCATTAATGTACCATTGAAGTCTTTTAGAAACAGTGTTGGATCAACCTTCCCAATTTTGAAATTCTTTCCTAGTAGAGAGTCTCTAAGGCGCTCATACCATGCCCTGGGGGCTTGTTTTAAACCATATAGTGCCTTGGACAACTTATATACATGATTGGGAAATTTTATATCTTCAAAACCAGGAGGTTGTTCAACATATACAGTTTCTTCAATGATTCCTTTAAGAAAAGCACTTTTAATATCCATTTCAAAAAGAGTAATATTGAAATGACATGCAAAAGCTAGAAGGAACCGTATGGCTTCAAGTCGAGCTACAGGTGCATAAGTTTCTGCATAGTCCAAGCCTTCAACTTGATTGTATCCTTGAGCTACCAGCCTTGCTTTATTGCGTGTGACCACACCATTTTCATCTTGTTTATTTCTGAAGACCAACTTTGTTCCAATGACATTATGATTTGTAGGTCTTTCCACCAAGTTCCAAACTTTGTTTCTTTCAAAGTTGTTGAGCTCTTCTTCCATTGCCGTAATCCAGTCAGCATCCTTCAAAGCTTCATCTACTGTTCTGGGCTCAACACATGAAACAAAGGAGTAATGTTCACAGAAAGAAGCTTTTTTAGAACGAGTTTGAACACCCTTACTAAATTCACCAATGATTTGATCTACACGGTGATCCTTTGTAATGGTGTGATGGCTCTTTATGAAACTTGGTCCTCCATCCTTCTTTTCATCCTCTTCGAGTTGTGATCCATCTTGAGGTACTATGGACATTGTTGGTAGATCATCTTTGTCTTCTTTGGGCTTGATCTCACCAATTCCTATTTTATTCATAAATTCTCTTAGAGCTTCTTCTCCTACATCAGCTAGATTCTCATGCTCACCTTGTGATCCATTAGATTCATCAAACTTAACATCACAGGTTTCCTCTACTAAACCAGTTGAATTATTGAAAACTCTATAAGCTTTGGATTTAGAAGAGTAACCTAGCATGATACCTGTACCACACCTCTTTTGAAATTTATCTAAGTGTGTTCTCTTTTTATAGATGTATACCTTGCATCCAAACACACGAAAAATATGTGATATTAGGTTTTCTTCCTACCAGAAGCTCATATGAGGTATTCCTGAGAAGTCGGTGAAGATAGAGCCTGTTGATCGCATGACATGCAGTGTTGATGGCTTCAGCCCAGAAAGCATCAGGAGTGTCATACTCATCCAACATTGTCCTTGACATTTTTGTGAGAGTTCTATTTTTCCTTTCAACCACACCATTCTGTTGAGGAGTGTATGTGGCTGAAAGTTCATGCTTTATACCTAACTCATCACAGTATTCAACAATGTTAGTATTGACAAATTCAGATCCATTGTCACTTCTAATCTTCTTAATAGGACAGTCAAATTCATTTTGAGCCCTTTTTGCAAAAGTTTTAAAAAAATTCCAATTTCACTTTTGTTTGGCAAAAAGAATACCCATGTGAATCTAGAGAAATCATCCACAATTACAAGGCAGTATGAGTTGCCACCTATACATGCATATGAGGTAGGAACAAAAACATCCATATGCAGAAGTTGTAGAGGCCTAGTAGTGGACATGACATTTTTAGCAGGATGAGAGTTAGCTACTTGCTTGCCAGCTTGACAAGCACTACAAAGTTTATCTTTTTCAAATTTAACATCCTTCAGGTCCACTACTAGCTCAGTTTTGAAAAGCTTTTTGAGATTAGACATACCCACATGCCCAAGTTGTTTGTGCCAAAGCCAACCAAGTGAAACTTTAGCAAGCAGACAAGTTGAAATGCATGAGGAGTTAGAATTAAAATCAACATGGTAGAGATTTTGAAATATGAAACCTTTAAAAATAAACTTTTCATCTTTGTCAAGTACTGTTACCTCGTCAATGGAAAAGGTACAATGGAATCCTAAATCACAAAATTGAGCAACAGACAATAGATTAAAATTTAAAGAATCGACCAGTAATACATTTTCAATAGAGTGATCATTTGAGATAGCTATCTTACCTTTTCCCTTTACCTTTCTTTTACTGTTATCTCCAAATGTGATTTTGTGAGTTGGATCACTCTCTTTTTCAACTAAGGTGAACATCCTTGAGGTGCCGGTCATGTGTTGTGTGCAGCCACTATCAATAACCCAATGCCGACCACCACTCTTGTAGTTCACCTAAAAGAGTGTTCATCTCTTGATTTTAGGTACCCAAATACTTTTGGGTCCATTAGTGTTAATCTGAACAACTTTGAGGCCAAATGGATTAGTAAGTAAAGACTTAGGCACCCAAATAGCTTTAAGCTTTTTTGTCTAAATCAGAGGGGCCAACATATTTAACATTCATTTTACCCCTAAAATCCTTAAACAACATGTAATGAGCATCAACCATGCATCTTCTATTTACCTTAGCATATGAAGCACTAGCAAAAGTGCAATTTTTAGAAGTATGATTGTTATTATGACAGTAACAGCATTGAGTCCTACTCTTGATAAAATTTATCTTAGGTTTTGGCTGTTCATTCTTTCTGGGCAAATATTTGACTTTATAACCTAATCCCTTTTTACTCAAAACAATCTTTTGCTCCCCAAGAATTTTATCAAGGGTGGCACTACTAAGGAAGCATTTTTCTAGTCATTTGTCAAATTTAGCTAACTTGGATTTCAGCTCACTGTTTTTTGTCATGAGTTCTTTAACATACAAAGCATTTTTGCAATCTTTACTACAAATGCTAGATGAGCTAGGAATAAACACTTCATCAGAAAGCAAATCACAGCTAATTGAAACATTACAAGATGAGATACTTTTAGATTTGCTAATATGCATCTCATTGTCAATTTCTAGCTCATAGTATTTATTAAGCAATTCATCATGATCTTTAATAAGTTGCATGTGTGTGGTTTTCAAAGAATCAAGAGAATAAGTAAGAAGAGCATGATCAATATTTAGTACAGAATGAGCATGTGAAAGTTTCTCATGTTCATCTATAAGCTCATTTTGACTAATATTTAGCACATCATATTTTTCTTGCAAGGTCTTAATGTCAGATTCAAGAGTTTCAACTCTAGCAATAAGCAGATCATTCTTATTCATCAAGCTAGTAGCATTTTTCTTAAGAGCTTTATCTTTAGTAGTTTTAACACATAAAGCATCATTAAGCTCTTTAATGATCTCCACTATCTCTTCATAAGAAGGAGAATCACTACCTTGTCTTCATCATTTCTGGCCATGAGGCATAGTGGTAGTGAAGATGAAGGTGAAGGTGGTGTGGGTTCATCCAGAGTGAGCCCAACTAGTCCTTTGGACCTTGGCTCTTCTTCATCTGAGAAGAAGGAGGATTCTTCACTTGAGCTTTCTTCATCAGTGATCCAATCACCAATGTGTGCCTTCTTCTTCCCTTTTCTCCAATGTTTCTTGGAGTAGCTCTTCTTGCGGTGACTCTTCTTGTAGCTTCCTTGAGCTTTCTCTTCATCATTGTCATCCTTGTTCTTGCTTTTGCCCTTCTTGTTACTTTTATTTGGGCAACGAGCAGCTATGTGTCCTTTCTCATTGCACTCAAAGCAGATAATGTTAGAGAAATGGTTTCTTTTTGAGAAATGGTTAGAGGACTTACCTTTGGCATTTACCCTTCTCATAATTTTATTTGCTGATCTCATGAGCAATGCCAGTTTTCTTACATCTTCATCATCTTTGTAGCTTGTATCTTCTTCTTTTTCTTCATTAGAGGAATCTTGAACTTTCTACTTGGCCTTGAGAGCAATAGATTTCTTCTTGGTCTCAATTTCATCAAACAAGGTAAGCTCATGAGCTGAGATTTTGCCCAATAGTTCAGGAGGTGTGAGCTTCTTCAGGTCACCACTATTGGATAGGTAAGTGATCAGGCTGTGATAAGCTCGAGGTACCAACCTGATCATCTTCCTGCATACTTCAACATCATCAACTTTAGTTCCTAGACCTTTAAGCTCATTTACAATGGGATTTAGTCTAGAAAACATATCATTAGCATTTTCCTAAGGAAGCATTTTGAACTGATCAAAATTTTCTCTAACAACAAAATATCTTTCCTCTTTTACATCAGAGGTACCCTCATGAATCTCTTGAAGAGTAGTCCATATATCATGAGCAGTAGAAAGATTGCTGACTATATCAAAAACTTCAATGTTGAGATAAGAAAAGATAGCATTTCTAACCTGAGCATCATATTGCAAATTCTTATTTCCCTAGGTGTAGGTTCTAGGGATGTGTGTTGCCCTTCAGGTATGACACGTGGAGGCAAAGGTCTTTCAGTGACTGTCCACACATCATAACTTATGGCTTCAAGATAGCACCTTATTCTAATTTTTCAATAAGCATAATTTGTGCCATCAAAAATAGGAACCCTTCCTAGACTTACTGTAGCAGATCCTATTCCCTTAGCCATTTTACCCAAGCTGTTAAGCTTTAAAATGGGTAACCTTGCTCTGATACCACTTGAAAGGATCAAGTTGGCCTAGAGGGGGCTGAATAGGCAACTTTTAAAAACTTTTAATTCTGAAGAAAAACTTTTCTCAATAAAAAAATAGCAACAGAAAACAATTAGAATAGGGATTCAGCACAACTCAATTTCAGTAAGATCAGTATTGTGAAGAAGAACTTGAATGAAAACTGACAATAAGATGAACACACAAAAGATAGACCAATATCAGGACGACTCAAGGATTTTTCACCGAGGTTCAGAGACCAATCTCCTACGTTCTCGTTAGAGCACTTCTTCAGAAGTATTGCTCCACCAAATAGACAATCTCAATGGCTTCTGGTTTTTCACTAGCTTGACTCTTCCACCACTCTGGTGAGGTTAGTCTCAACCTTTCACAGCAGTGGTGGCCTTCCACAATCCCTTTTGGATAGGTCGCACCAACAACTTCTCCAACCGTCTAGGAAGAACTAGTTCGAAGAGTAATAGACTATCCACAAGCCCTGTCTTTTTTGTTCAGTAGCTAGATGCTAACTAGACTCAGCTTGGAGCAAGAACTCTAAATGTTCAGAATGAGTGTTTGTGGTTTCTGAGTTGAAGCTCAAACTCTTTGATGGAATGAAAGCTCCGGAATGCTAAAGATCAAAGAGATGTAAACGATTTGAAAGATGTCAACGATATTCAGAATGTCAAAGATGTGTATGTGCAAAGTCTACTTCTTTTAAGTGAACTCAAGCACTGTATATATAGAGCTTAAAAAGAAAGAACCGTTGTTCCTGCCATTTGCCCGTTGGGTGTGTTAGAATGAACGAAACAGGACAAATATGAAGTCACGGGCTGCCCCTTTTATAAGTATTTTAAGGTGTATAAGTCATACCGAACTGATATGATGAAACATATGCACGCGCCAGACTGAATATATTGGCCGGAGTATATAGGAATTTATCAAGGTTGGTCCGTCGTGTGAAGAAGTAACTGATGCCGGACTGAAAATGTTAGTCTGGGGTACACAAGTGTGGAGAAGTATTGTACCTAGTGTAACCCATTTGCGTCGGACTGACAAAACCGGTCCGTCGTATACTTGTATAGAGAGGAGGTTAAGACAGGTAAAAGTAAGTTTGTGCCGAACCGATAATATTGGTCTGGCGTACACATGCTTTGTTCTATTTGGATACCGGCAAAACAACGTTTGCGTCGGACCGAAAAAGTTGGTCTGGCGTACACTTAGAATTCAGTCCGCCGTAAACAGCATGTTCTCGGTTAAGATTTGAGTAAAGAAATTCTTAACGCCGGACTAGAAATGATGGTCCGGTGTGAAAAGACAAGATATGCTGGACTGAAAATAAGGCTAAATTTATATTGGTCTGGCGTGAATGGTGTACACTCGTTCGAAATAAATCAGAAGAGAGCTCTTAGCGCCGGACTGAAAAATTCGGTCCGGCGTACATGGAGTGCGCTCGATTAGAACTTGAAACTTGATTTTTCAGCGCTGGACTAAATGAAGTTGGTCCGAAAAAGAACTCTTTTTGGCTAAGAGAGGGAAGATCTGGATTTTTGAATGAGAGATATGAAATGTCCTATGCTCCAAGTAATCTTAGTGATTTTTGCATATGAACCAAGATTATTACTTGTGTATAATCCCTCTTAATAGTACGATTATTCTAGCTATATGGCTTGAATCAACTCCCAAGCCAAAACTAAGAATAAACACCTTAGCCTTGTTCTTCAAATATAGCTGTTGTCAGCTTATACAGAGTATGCTTCTTGATCATCAACACCAAAACCTACATAATAAGCATAACTGACAAAAAAATAGGGGGCCTAAATGCTCTCACCACTTTAAAGTAACTGCTTAGAAAAATGCCATTGCGGAGTCATGTTAAAAAATGTCATGTGTGTACATATTTCCCAAAATAAGACATAACTAGGCTGGGTCACGCGCTACACCGATTCGTGTGAAATTTTAGGAGATTCGGTCGCGCGACGCAGCATCGCCCAAAATTTGGTCCGATGGATATTTCTATAAAAAAATTGCTTAATTTTGATTTTCTTAGTTTTGTTTTTAAAAAATGGGCTACTAGGAGCCAGCGGCGAATCTGCGGACTTTTTTGGGGGAAAAATACGAAGGGACCTAAATGTATTTTCATTTTTTGCGTAATTTCGATTTTCTTGTTTTTTTTCAAAAAAACGGGTTGCTAGGACCCGTCGTCGAATCTGTGGACTGCTATAAACCGTCGGCGAATATGTGTTTTTTTGGAGAAAACCACGGAGGGACCTAAACATTTTTTAGGTCCATGGACTGCTATAAACCGTCGGTGAATCTGCGGTTTCTTTTTGGAGAAAAATGAGGAGGGACCTAAACATAATTTCATTTTTCTTCGAGTCCAATCTGCTAAAAGGAATCTATCTTTTTTTGGAGAAAAACGCAGAGGAACCTAAACGTTTTTTCGGGTCCATGGACTGCTATAAACCGTCGGCGAATCTGTGATTTTTTTTGGAGAAAACCGCGGATGGACCTAAATGTAATTTCATATTTCTTTCGGTCCAATCTGCTAAAAATAGATTTTGTGGGACCTAAACATATTTTTTTTTCGGGTCCATTATGTTAAAAACCGCCAAGAGGACTTGAATGAAAATCGTGGAGGGACCTGAATGTAATTTTATATTTTTTAGGTCTTTTCTGCTAAAAACCAACCGAAGGACCTAAACATAATTTTGTATCCAAGTTGAAACTTTTATGGAGTTTACCCTTTATTTTGTATCCAAAGAATGCAACAAGATATAATAATATAACATCGGATGCATACGTTCGAGATTTCTATTTTTTCATCCAAATGAGACTAATAAATATCATCCTCAAAAAAGAAATTAGTCTCACATTTAGATTTGTAATTAATCACCAAAACCAGTCTAATTGTTCTTGAACTTACAATCTCCCCCTTTTTGGTGGTTGATGACAAATCCATTATCAATAACCACATGTGGATATAAATCAACAAATAGTAGGAATTTAAGCTGTTGGATAATATGCATATGTGAGGTTCTAGGTATGAAAGAGATGCTCCTCCTCAAGGCATGCACTAATCACCCAAATGTGAGAATTTTATGAAACTCACAAAAATTCTCCCCCTTTTGGCATTAATCACCAAAAATACAAAAGAAAGCTAAACCAAAATGGAGAATTTCCAAATAAAGAGCTTGGCAATGAATTCAACCGAATTTGGTCATAAATGTATGAAATAAATACATATGACCTATTTGGGGATTTGGTTTCAAAATTCTAAATAAGTGCCAAGAAATTCACAAACTCCCATTTATAGCATAAAAGAGTACAACATCTTGAAACGATGCCATATTTTGAGATATGCATGGAAATGATAATTTAAACACATTCAAAGAAGCTCACTATTGAAATCTACTCAAAATACTTTTCCAATTTGCAGAAGAGCTCATATTAGGACTACTTGAGAGCCTAATAGAGTTTAAATGAGAAACACATCCAAAAGAGCTCCAAACTTCATGAAAATTTCAAAGATACTAGAAATAATTACTATAAACATTTTTTATGAAGACATGATGCTCATTGTCTCAAGGACCAAAAATATATGTCAATTTGAGATCAATTTGTTAACATAACATAACCAAAGTGCCTCTTCCAAACATGTAAAACCTTGACTAAACAACTCCAAAAAATTCTATGATAAATCATGAAGCTATTCCAAACAAATACACACAAATTTTGTTTTGGGAGGCTCTCCCAATTCGCATCCATTTTGAAGATATGAAAAATCACAAAGTTTTAGAAAATAAAAAAATTTAGGTTTTCAGATTTTGACATTCCATTTGAGCCTCGAAAGAGGGTAGAAAAATTAGTTAAACAAGGTCCAATAAACTCCAATATAGGACAAAAGTAGTTTTGGGTGAGTTTCAAAATTAAATAACTTTTGATAGGTTGGTTTTTTGAAAATATTTTGAATATGAGAAATGTTAAGAATAACCAATTCTAGGTTTTTTTGTTTTGGAACTATTTTCAATATTATTTTAAAATTAATTCTATGCAAAATACAATTTAAAGCCAAAACAAGATACTAGCAACTAGCTTTTGAGCTGAAAACTCATTTTCTTTTGAAATTAGTTTTTATAATGCCAAAACCTTTGGCAAACCTTTTAAAGCATTTGTATATATTTTGCAACTAGTTCACAAGATTAGTAATAGTTACACAAATTTTGACTTTTGGCTAAACGGCTCAATTTTGAAAATTAATAGTAGCACTTAATTAATTTGGGCACAAATAGAGATGTGAAATACATGATTATGATTTAGAACTCACCCTTAATGTGCTAAAACCCATCTTTCTTGAGTTTGCAATAATGAATTTTTTGTACAAGAGTAAGAACACACTATTGAAATTGATTTTCATGCAAGTGCAACAAACAAAAGGCTAGAAGCTAGATTCTTGAATGTAAATACTTGTTACCAAGATAGCATTGGTTCATGATGTGAAATGATCATCTTCATGCTTGGCTCCAATTTTGTACATGGTCAAATCCACCTCTTCATGAATGAGTTAAGCCTCCAATGCTTCTCCAAGTACCTATTGAGCATTTAAGCACATTTTGGTACCCAACTCAGTCGGGTCCATGGATGTTAGTCACAAGTGATGTTGTCACCCAAATGGCCCTAGAAATAGTCTTGGGTGAACTAACACATATAGCAAACACTTTTCCATTTCTATCCTTCCTAAGCAAATAATGAACATTATATAAAATAGGTTTAGGGGATTTACCCATGGGACATTTTTTACTAATATGTCCCTTTTCCATCAATTGTAGTAATTTTGACTTTTCCTTCCATATTTTGTCTTCTTATCTTGCTTTTTGCCAGTTTGCCTCTTTCTCGATGATCTTGCCTTGTCATCTACTTTGTTAGGGTACACCTAGGCAAACTGCCCCTTCTCATTGCATCCAAAGCACTTGATGTTATTCATGTGTCTTTCATTGTGCCTTGTCTTGCTATTATCTTCTTGGAGATGAAGCCAATCCCTCTCTTGTCATGTAAGTTCCTTCATTTGCTCAAGATCTCATCAAGAGATGCCTTTCCTTTGTATCACTTCTCTAATTTATTGCTCAACTTAGTGATGTGGCCCTTGAGTTCTTTGTTCTCTCCTCTACAAGATTAGTCTAACAGCGTATAGATGAAGTAGAACAATCTACAAATGAGCTACAAGAAATATCTAACAAGTCATCACACGAGGTGGACAGGCTAACCTTTGGTGCAATGCAAGGGATAACGCAACTACACAAGGCATATCATCTAATAAATCACATGTAATGCCTATGTCCACCTTGGTTTTAGTGAGTTCCTTGAGAAGAAGGGACTCATGTTCATCCTTTAGCACATCATAATTATTTTGATGAGAGTCATGTACCTTCTTCAAAACCTTAAATTTAGCATTTTTCTTCCCAAGATACTCATTAAGATCCTCTAGCATATCTAGCAATTCATAAGAGGGCTCATCATCATCTTTTACCTCATTGTTATCTTTTGCCATGAAGCATGTAGACATGTCATAAAGTGATGGAGTCTCATTTACATTTGAAGTGGTTGATGGATCATCCTCTATGGCTAGGTCGACAAAGCGCCTTCTTCTTTTGCCATCTATCTTTTTTCTTGATTGTGACTTGGGCTCATCATCGTCCTCTTTGTTAGGACACTCCGAAGCAATGTGTCCCTTTTCTTGATATTCATAACACTTGAGAATCTTGTATTGCTTTGTCTTGGATGATGAACTTCTATTTCCTTTTGAGCTATGCATCTTCATGAGTTTCTTTATTTTACTCATGAGAGAGACCATGTCTTCTTTGGTGTCACTATCTTCCTCATTTTGATACTTCTCATCCTCATCATCACTTGAATCATGTTTGGCCTTAAATGTGTGAATTCTTTTGCTTGAGGATAAGACCATCTCCTTGATCTCCTCTTTATCATTTTTGTACATCTCATTGGTAATGAGATTGCCTAAAAGAGCGGTGGGAGTCATTCTTGGCAAATTGGAGGAGATGAAAGAACAATGCCACCAATGTCTCATACTTGTCCGGTGGAGCTCTAAGTATCTTGCACACAACATCAAGATCAGTTAGATCATAAGATAGGCTTTTGAGCTCATTTACTATGTTGTTGAACCTAGAATACATCTCATTGATGCTCTTATGAGACAATATAGTAAATGACTCATATTTGAGTCTCAACCTACGCAATTTTGCTTCCTTGACCGATGAAGTTCCCTCATGAATCTCCACATGGAGGGTTGTCCAATATCATGAGCATTCTCAAGATTGCTTACTCTACTAAACTCATCCTCATTCAAAGCACTAAAGAGAGCGTTCATAGCATGAGCATTGTGTTGAGGACATAACTCCTATGGATACAACTTTAACTCTTGGTCCAATAACACGAGGCCGAGCAAAACAACTCAATTACAAGGTGAGCTCGTTCTTAGGTGATAATACTTGTTCTAATGAGAATGTGCTACTGCATAATTTTCCTTGTGATGTGTAGTTACTTAGGAGCATGGGAGAGGAGATGCTAACTCAAGGAGACCTCATACACAACTTGAACACCTACAAGCCATGTTCAACTAAAGTACAAGCCCAATTAATGCTGTCTGTGCACTTCAATTTGGACCACAACTCATCTCAGAGTCAGCCTGATAGCGCCAGACTAAAAAGGCTATAACTTCCTCATACGAAGTCCGTTTGGGCTGAGCCACCACTCGTCGGAAAGCTTATTTCAAGACCTCTCTATTGGATGCAATCCCACCTCCAGATTCGTTCCGCAAGGTCTCCAAATCCATACAAAAAGTTACTGCTGTTGTAGACTTCAAATCATAACCGTTGATTGATCACTTTTTTTGTAACTCGCCATTAGGAGAGATGCTGTTGAGTCAAAAAAATTAACGTAGTTAAATAAAGAAAGAGTTAGGTAAGAGTAGTGCACTTACTGCTCCAAAGGATGCTTGATCGCGTAGGCCATCGGTCTCTTCTCGATCGAGTTAAAAGTGTACACTATGTTGTCACTCAGAACGAGCACGAGTAGAACCCAATGGTTGCTTATTGAATGGTACACAATGAAGGAAATAAGTTCACATACGATTTAAGTGTGTACAAGTAATTGAAAAGGTAAAGTAGTACTTACTCCTCATGGTGATGTGATCATGACGGCCCAGCAAGCCATATTTCTACCTCACGCCAAGACAAGGGCCCAACAACTTCTGATGCTCCAAGACTAGTCCGAGATCAAGTCCAATTCGTTCACGAGTCCAGTTCGGCCCCCAGGAGCAGTCCAACATAAAACAACCATATCTAGGTCATACGAAGTCCGTTTGTGGTGTTCTTGGACTCTAAAGACAAGCCCATGACGAGAGCTTTTCAACGGAAATGGTTTCACGTTCAAACTCCTTCTGGATCGACAGGAATCATCAAAACTATATGATGAACATAATCTACCGGGTGCTGCGAAACCTCTACTTGGGCTCAAAGGCCTTGTACGACCTAGGGTTGCACGGCCATCCCCTTAGCCGCCTCCCTTGCCTTCATCCTCATATATTTTTAGTAGTCGTCACTAGAATAGATGGATTTTGCTTAGATTACAACCAGACACTTTGTTAGTTTTTCGCCGTACATCGGTTTGTGGAACCCCAACCATGTGCTTAATATTATTCGCAATTTCAAATTGCATCTTCTATGTTCTTGCTTGTTTTCTCGATTCGCATGCAGGGATAAGTCTTCTTGGCGACATCACCCGTGTTTGTGCGTGGTTGCTAACCAAAGGAGAGGTGGTGTAGCGATTGCAGGGTTTGAATTTGTTCTGATTGGAAGCCAGATCATCAACGTCGAGTTCTCCACCAATCGATTTAGTACTACCTGTTGGAAGATCGGGCCACCGTTTGCATCAAGTGGTATCATAGCCTCGGTTACCCGATAGGTAATTCTTGTATCCCCAATTTTGTTTTGCCATCATCCTAGAGTTCAGAAAAATTGCTCCACAAAAAGTTCATCAACGGTTCCATTATCCTACAACCACTTGTGCCTTTGCAATTTTCGTTTCAGTTTCGCTTTGTTGAATTTGTGTCCATCGTCATTGTCTTGTTGCTTGTTTGAGGTCGTGATCCTAGTTTCTAGTTGTCCCTTTCCGTTGCCCTAGTTCTTGTTTGCACCATTAGTCATCCCGCCACCGCCAACCCCAGAACCAAATTGAGTCCTACTCGGTTTTTCCTTGCCGCCGCTTTGCATTATATATCCCGCTTCGCAAGCCCTAGATAGGTTGAGAGCCGCCTTGTGTCAATTGCCCTGCACCGCTGGCCACCCTTTTTCACCCACAATCATATTGCTATTTTAGCCTTAACCGGAAGGAAGAAGTGAAATCGTAGGCAATTCTAGATTGCGCAGTGCTCAGTAAAACTGGCGTAACTTTTGCATACGAACTTCGACTGGGATGTACTTTATTTTGTTTTGAAGATGATGACGACTCACACCTAAAACATTCATCGTTCTTTAGACCCATGCAATTTCTTACCCTCAAAATTGACCTCTAAGACCGAGTTCTGGACCCCAGAAGTTTCCTGTGCTATTTTTGCCAATTTTTTATCATCTGTTTAACGTTTTCTCTTGTTCAAAAATGTGAGAATTTTGTTTTGCGTTTGAGTTAAAAGAAAGGAAAACAAAAGGCAAGGGGAAAAAAAGAGAAGAGCCGCACTGAAAAAAATCAGAGAGAAGAAAAGAAGCAAAAAGAGGGAAAGAGAAGCAGATAATCAGAATTGCTTGCATCCTTTGAGTCCTATGTGCTTTGATATATCCCTTGATAGGTTGAACTAGTTCTAGGAACACGGTTAGGCCAGCAATTTTGACAAGTACGTTGGACATTTATTTAGCTTGCTAATCTGATTTTGATATTGCTTATTTCTTGGTACTAAATATTGCCTTCCAAGCTCCACATACTTCTTATCAGTTCAGGTTCTCATTTGAAATCGCCTCACTCATGCTCCAGTCACGGTATCATGAACCAGCCACCGGGTTTACCACCCACTGCTTTGGTAAGAACATTTGTAAGAGCATGGTAAGACGCTTGAGAGTGAGTGATTCCACCTTCCACCACCAAGTAGTTGATAGGGATAATACTTTGTGCTATCTTCTATTTTCTACTAGCAATAACAGGGGTACCGGAGGACGAGGACGGTAACCAGTGTGTTCTTCATAACAAACTTTGAGAGATTCTTCGAGAGATGAATGAGACTATGAACAAGCAAATTCAAAACATGGAGAATGCACTTGACAGAAAAGAGCATAAGCACCAACCCAACTTTAATTCATCTCCTTCTACTGGTAAAGGTAAGAATTTTCTAGTTCTTCCTTCTTATAGCGGATTTGGTGTTGATGCTTATACTGATTGGGAAATAGAGGTAGATAAAAATCTTTCGCAACGTAACCTCTGTGATAAACAAAAAATTACAGTTGCCGCTAGTGCTTTAACTCACTGTGCATCAATTTGGTGGAATGATTTTTGTGCTTATAAGATAGTACCATAAACATGGAAAGATATGAAACGACTTATGAGAAATGAATTTGTTCCTGCTTATCATTCTAAAAAGTTACTTTATGAATTGCAATGTTTAAAACAATGTGATAAAACTGTCAAGGAATATTACGAGCAATTAGAAACTTTGTTGTTGCGTTGTGGATTAGATGAATCTAAAGAAGCTAAGGAAATAAGATTCTTAAATGGACTTGACAAGAAAATTCAGAGTATTCTTGTTGATAGGGAATACAATTCTCTCTCTATTTTATTTAATATTGCTTCTGAGGTTGAAACTCAAATTGAACATGAAATACATCTTGCTGAAATTATTGTCTATAATTGCAAAAGTGAGCAATTTTCATTGGAAGAATGCCCTCTTGTCAAGTTTCCACTTGCTACTAACTTTTCACAGGACATTGAGAACAAGAACGAGAAGTAAAACATGCCAGAGAAGGAGGAACAGGTGATACTTGCTATCTCATGCATGCCTCAAGAATGTACAGATCATGATATGCCTAAATCGCCTGAGATGGAAAACAAAGGTAACCACATAGGTGATATTTTGACATGAGGAAAGAATTCGGTTGATGTGCTCAATTTGGCCACTACTGGTGCTATGCTAGAACAACAGGTAGTGGACACTCAAACTGAATCACCTTTGTCACAATATGATTGTCTTGCTGTCCCTGGTGATAATGAAGAGTTGTGTGATAATGTCTCATTTATATCTATGCCTCAACTAGTGAATGAACATGTCAATTTTATTTCTGATCTAAACACGTGTGCTCAAAATAAACATGTTATTCACCTTGCTAATGAAAGGATGAGATTCAACTATTGTCTTCCTTGAATACTTTGGGTTACATTGAATTTGATGTCATATGTGATCTCAATTGTTTAGAGGAGAGATTTTCTATGCCTGCTAATTTGTCTTGGTCATCCAGTGTTAGTTTTCATGCTATTGGCAAACATAATGATAAAGGAAAGCACATGGTGCATCGAGTTTATATTTGTACAATTTTGAAATCTTCTTTTAATGTGCCACACTATCAACAACCAAAGAATATGTTGGTTTCTTTGCCGCCTCTTGTTACCAACCTTTTGCAGGCCAAAGAGCTTGAGTCAAGGATGACTCAAAATCAAGAAGGGGAGGATTATGTGACCATTCCGGCTCAGCAAGCCATATTTCTACCTCACTCCAAGACAAGGGCCCAACAACTTCTGACGCTCCAAGACCAATCCGAGATCACGTCCAATTTGTTCACGAGTCCAGTTCAGCCACCAAGAATAGTCCAACATAAAACAACCATATCTGGGTCATAAGAAGTCCCTTTGATGTGTTCTTGGACTCTACAGACAAGCCCACGATGAGAGCTTTTCAACGGAAGTGGTTTCACATTCAAACTCCTTTAGGATCGACGGGAATCATCAAAACTATATGATGGACAGAATCTGCCGGGTACTATGACACCTCCACTTGGGCCTAAAGGCCTTGTACGACCTAGGGTTGCACGGCCATCCCCTTGGCCGCCTCCCTTGCCTTCATCCTCATATATATTCAGTAGCCGTCGCTAGAATAGATGGGATTTGCTTAGATTACAATTAGACACTTTGTCAGTTTTTTGCCGTACATCATTTTGTGGAACCCCAACTCGTGTGCTTAATATTATTTGCAATTTCAGATTACATCTTCTACGTTCTTACTTGTGTTCTCGATTCGCATGCAGGCATAAACCTTCTTGGTGAGGTCAACCGTGTTTGTGCGTGGTTGATAACCAAAGTAACTGTGGTGTAGCGATTGCAGGGTTCGAATCCATTCTGATTGGAAGCTGGATCGTCAATGTTGAGTTCTCCACCAATCGATTTAGTACTTCCTGTCGGAAGATCGGGCCACCGTTTGCATCACATGGTATGGGACTAGAACGAAGTCCTTCTTCGACTCAGCTCTCAATGCCTCCTTGATGTAGCTGGCAACCCATTCCGGTTGAAGCCTAGCCATGGTCGTGGACACAAGTTCATGGTCGACTAACCCAACTAGTTGTCGATTCGTTACGACTCACTGCCTCATTGCCCTACAACTCGTGTTGAATGTTAAAAAACATAATGCAAAATCCTATGGAAGTCATAAGTTCGTGCTATATGGTGCGATACTCACATCGACAAGGATCATACAGTAGAAATGTCGATGGATATCAGTTGGTACAGACAGAACAGATCCTTAAAATTGACTAGGAATGTCCCATCCTCCTCGCGATAGAAATGTCTCTTTCTATATTTAACATTGAAGTTGGCACGCCCCTCGCCCTATTTCACTTTGCCAACGTACCATCCATGGAGATGTCGAGTCCACTTGCCTAGAGGATTCAATTTGCTAGAAGGTAGAAGGGGCTTTCCATGTACATAGGTCTTAAAATCATATGGGTCTCTGTGGCCTATGCTAACTTTCCTTTCGGGGCAGAAGGAGTCTTCGAGGTCGGGGCAGTGGGCTTTTCATGTACCTCAGGGGGCGCTGTAGCCTTTGTGATTTTTGCCTTCTTAGCAGATGGAGTATCCGAGGCCTCCAGTAGTTCTGTGGTTGTCAAGCTAGTCCTTTTACGCGCCAGCTCTGCACTCTGCACAGGAATCATCACGGTGGTCGGAGCAGGCGTAGGTACTGTTGGAACCTACGAAGCACGCGTATATGTAACTTGTTGCAGTTCTACTAGTATGGTAGAAAAGACACGGGGTATTTTTACCTTGACTAATATGACGCCCGTCGTGGGAAACTTGATGAACGACATCTGCTCTTGCCTAAGAGTGGTCGTGTCTTTGTTGGGGTGCAACTCGAGCACATGTGATAAGAAGGATTTGTGGACGTAGTCCACCTGGACCCTCATGTAGCCCTTCCCCAAAGGCTGACCTTGCACTATGTCGGTCTCCTTGCATGAAAATGCAACCCCGCATGCAACGTCAACAGGAAATCTGTCTTTCGTCAGGGTGAGCTGGCACATGGTAGGCACCTGCAAAAAGTGCACAACTTGAGAGAAAACATATGAAGAGTTACCCTCGCAGCTTTAAGTTAGGCAAAATTAATTATTACCTTTAGCTGGGGACCGGACTTATCATTTTTGGAACCACAGCTACTGGGTCGGGGCATAGGTTTCTCTACGGTAAGCGAGGGCATCTGGTTCTGACTCTGGGAGATCATCGTCATCATCTCGGCCCTTAGGCACTCCTCATGTGCCACCATCTCCTCCTCAAGTGCCTTCATCTCCCCTGATGAGGATATGCACACGACTAGTACTTTTCAGTTTAACATTTTAATTAACTGGAAAGATCTAAGCCGCATCAAATATCAACAGTGGGAGGCGAGAGAGGACGGGAGCCACATGGAAACACTATTCACATGCACTGTTCATGTACTCCATATCCTTCCATATATACCATCAAAGAAGAAAGGAAGAAGGAAGGAAAAGAAGAAAAAGAAAGAGATATTAGCAAGCTTCAAGTAAGGAAAGAGATCAGCATGACAAGGAAAGAGATATGGGCAATATTCAAGTAAGCAAAGGGATAACCATGTCTTGGCAAGAAAGAATTTCAGCAATCTCCTAGAAAAGAAGGTGATCACCATAACAGAGAAAGAATTGCGCTTCGCATGGCATGTTTTTGTCCGAGTACTGTAGCACGAGCATTGTTCACGGATTCATATCCGGGTACTGTTCATCATACATACTATTCATGCCCCCTCTCATATGTATATATATATATATATATATGTGTACACCCTCTATTGTAAAAGGAACCATGAATTTTCAGATTAAACATATACTCTTGATTCTATGGCTTGTGCTCCAATAGCCCCATTAGAATAGAGAGTTCCAATCTGAAATTAACACCGTTGTTCTTGCAACTTTTTCGGTGTGATTGCAAGGAAACGTGCGTCTAGTTTCGCGTGGTCAAGTAGGTGTGGATCAAAGCGTGTTCTTGGGCGAATTCATGTGTCGCAGGTTGCCATATCGAGACGGTGGTTGGCGCCCGTATTCGTCAGGGTTCACGGATCCAAGTTATCATATTCGTCATCGCAAGATCGGGCCACCCCCCTATCATCTTGGTATCAGTGCATGGTTGAGTGTTGACGATTTTCTATCCCTAGATTAGTTTTAATTTTCTGTCCTATTTTGCAAATTGCCCCACAAAAATTAAACCCATAGTTTAATCCGTTATTTTGGTGAGTTTTGCTAAGTTTTGATCCATTAGATTACTTGCATTAGTTGCTGATCGTTTTTCCATCGCGTAGCCTTTTTGATTCAATTCTGTCCAGTTCTGTGTTTTGCTCATAAATTTTTCATACAAACATGGATTTTTGCGTTCTTGTACTCAATTGAAATCTTAGAACATAATCTTTAATTCGTTCCATAGTGAACCTTCTAGATTTGGTCGTTTTCGAACTTTAATCCAGCCAACAATTGTGCTGCCCTAGAAAAACCCAATTAGGGTTTCTTGTTTTGTTTTTGAGTTCTAGCTTTTCCTTTATTTTCTTGAGTCCAGTAGCTTCTACAAGACATAAAATCACAAAAATATCAGTAACCATACCTTTGGGAACCAAATTCATCCTTTCCGAATACTTTGATCCCAATTGAGACTAGCTATTTGATATTGCTTAGGGCTGTTCATATTGATACATTGCACAATCTTGAATCATCATATCATTATAATATCTTGTGATATCAATTTAGGGTTTTCAAATCTTTGTTCATACTAGTGTTGGCTGAAAGTCACAAAAGAGCAAAAAAAAGGGAAAGAAAGTGCCGAAAGGCCAAGAAAGAAAGAAAGAAAAAGAATAGAGAAGAAAATAGTGGCCAGTCACACTATAATGAGCAAAACCCTAATTTGTGTTCAAAAATTTCAGATTGTGCAATTGTGTTAACTAGTGAGCAATCTTGTGCCCTTTTTACATTCTTTAAGCAATAAGCTAGCGTCTTTCTATGACTTGTGCAATAGAGCTTTCGTGCATCACTTATATTTTTTTAGCTCATTCCATGATTGCACAAGTATCATAATCTTTGAGTGTGAGTTGCCTTCAATTTTGCTTATATATTTGAGATCGGCAACTAGGGCTTATAAATTCTAGTTTGGATTCCTACTTATCATTACAATAATTAGAATTATCAAATTGTATAGGATATACACTAACCCTCCAAGGTCCACATATCAACAACCATTGTCACGTGCAGCACCATGACTGTGAATTCGCTTGAGTAATCACCTTTTGTCATGCCTACAGCCACCGGAGTATGTGCAACACCTTAATCCAAAGAAGGAGTAGTAAGAACTTCGGCTGGTAAGTGAGAGGATGAGCTTGAGTGATTGCACATCTATTCCACATATACATTCTATTTTTTACTAATCATGGCAGGTTACGAGCACGAGAAACTTCTATTCTATGGAAGTAATGATCCGAAAGAGTATATCACTTGGGAAGAACAAATGGAAAGGTGATCAAATTTCAAAAGCTTCCCAGAGCCAAAGAAGTGATGCGTGCCACTATTGAGTTTGAGGACTATGCTTATAGTTGGTGGCAACTACTTTTTGGGAAACACCTCATTACATCATGGTCAGATTTAAATATGATTATGAGAAGAGAGTTTGTGCCAAGCTATTACGAGAAAGAGCTACTTCGCTACTTGGAGAGTATTACAAAAGGTTGCAAACCAGTTCAAGATTATTATGGTGAGTTGAAATGTGCATTGCAACGTGCTGGTATCACTAGTGCATTAAAAGAGAAGGAATACTTCAAAAGAGGTTTGAATTTTGATATCACCATTGCACTTCAACATAAATATTTTAGTAGCATGCTTGATCTTTTGGATTGTGCTATTGAGGAGGAAATACAACTTAGGGAGTGTCGAATACCTAGGTTTAATCTTAGGGCACCAATTCATGATAGTCACATGGCCATAATAAGCGATGGTGATGAGAAGACTGAGCTATGTAATCCCACCATATGTGAGGTTGACAAGATTGAATGTAAGAGTATGAGAGATACAACAAAAGAAATAAATGAAGAAGATGAAATGAAAAGTGAGGATATTTTTGACACTAATGATATACTCTCTACTTCTAGTATTGTTTCTCACATTATGCAGGTTGATCAAGGACATGAGGACTTGAACTATAAACAATCTACACCGCTTGAGGAGAATGATGTGAACGTAACCACGGTGAAAGATGAAATGCTTGTTGCCCCGTGGTTAAATTATGTTGAAACGGTACCTACAACACCTACATCAACTGAGGAGAACATTAAAGGTAACAACAAAGGTGTTGTATTGATAGTACATCAAGACAAGGTGAGTGAAAGTCAGAATTCTTGTGTCAAGTTAGAGATTGCACGTTCTGATTTTGATATGTTTAATTTATATAATGTGGAATTGATTACTCATAAAGAAGTTCTTGCTAGAATATTTCCTGAAGATTCTGTATACTATATCATGTTTGATGAAACATTAGAGCTATCTAGCATGATTGAAAAAGTTTCTGAAATTGCATGCTTAAAATCGCTAGTTAGTTCCTACGCCGACAATAAATTGAATTTGATTGGAGATTATGGCATAGACAACAAATTTCATATTCATCGAATATGCATTACTTGTGATAAACTTGTTGAATTAAAATTATATGTTAAGCCATGTCATGAACACATTAAGATGAGTTTCAGTGCTTGTTCTTCGGAAGAATATATGATGCTTACTTATTCATCTTCGCTTATACAATTATATAATAATCAAAGTAGCACAGTTGAAGCATGGAAAGCATGTAAAATCCTTTTGTCTACGGTATTTCAGTTTGATGTTGTGAACATGACATATGAACATATAACTAAATTAAGCTATTTGCCACAACAACCTTTCGAGGTACATTTTCATCCTATGTTGAAAAGGAACGTCAAGACCGATGATGAATACATATACAATGCATATACGTTATCCTCTTTGTTTAGTACATTTTCAGATTATCAAAAGACAAGGCAAAAGCCGAGGACGGCTTTTCTTGAAGAAGGGGAGGATGATGCGGATATGCACACGACCAGTACTTTTCAGTTTAACATTTTAATTAAAACTAATCTAGGGATAGAAAATCGTCACCACTCAACCATGCTCTGATACCAAGATGATAGGGGG
Organism: Otatea glauca; assembly: GCA_036346275.1. NCBI lineage: Eukaryota > Viridiplantae > Streptophyta > Magnoliopsida > Poales > Poaceae > Otatea > Otatea glauca. The sequence goes on along the minus strand of CM070720.1, from coordinate 1,098,453 downwards.
GTGGCCCGATCTTGCGATGACGAATATGATAACTTGGACCCGTGAACCCTGACGAATACTGGCACCAACCACCGTCTCGATACGGCAACCTGCGACATGTGAATTCACCGAAGAACACGCTTTGATCCTCACCTACTTGACCACGCGAAAATAGAGGCACGTTTCCTTGCAATCACCCCGAAGAAGTTGCAAGAACAATGGTGATAATTTCAGATTGGAACTCTCTATTCTAATGGGGGCACTGGAGCACAAGCCATAGAATCAAGAGTATATGTTTAATCTGAAAATTTGTGGTTCCTTTTACAATAGAGGGTGTACACATATATATACATATGAGAGGGGGCATGAATAGTATGTGTGATGAACAATACCCAGATATGAATCTATGAACAGTGCTCGTGCTACAGTACTCGGACAAAAACATGCCATGCGAAGCGCACTTCTTTCTCTGTTATGGTGATCACCTTCTTTTCTAGGAGATTGCTGAAATTCTTTCTTGCCAAGACATGGTGATCCCTTTCCTTGCTTGAATATTGCCCATATCTCTTGCCTTGTCATGCTGATCTCTTTCCTTACTTGAAGCTTGCTGATATCTCTTTCTTTTTCTTGTTTTCCTTCCTTCTTCCTTTCTTCTCTGATGGTATATATGGAAGGATATGGAGTACATGAACAGTGCATGTGAATAGTGTCTCGATGTGGCTCCCATCCTCTCTCGCCTCTCACTGTTGATATTTGATGCAACTTAGATCTTTCCAGTTAATTAAAATGTTAAACTGAAAAGTACTGGTCGTGAGCATATCCGCATCATCACCCCTCATATCCTCCTTGATCTCCTCCCGCACCTGCCTCCTATGATCTTTATCTGGCACTCGCAGCGTCATCTTGGAAGTAGGACTTCTTCATATGCCCCGTCTCTACAGCAAGCACCCGACCCTTATGGTCGGACTTTCCAATCGCAGAGGACAGGATGTCCTTCGACCCTTAGCTCAGAAAGGTCCCCTGCTCTTTCCACTGGCTTACTTCCTCCTGTAAGAAGCGAGTACGAATTAGATCTAAAATACAATAGGAATGGTCAACTATAATGTACTAAGTTAGATGTCTTACGATGGTGGAGACGACGAGCGCGGTAGCGGGGTTTGGTACTACGAGCTACCCATCCGCGATTTTCTTTTTCCTCGCTAATACCCAATCACATGCCCGCTTCTCACATATGTGCGAGTAAGGCATCTTAATGTCAGAATTTTATTAAATAAAAAGTCAAGAATATAAAGTTAAAACTTTTACAGGAGGATTATGTACACATAGGGAACCTTTTAAAAAAGTTTCTAAATTTTTGAGTAAGATATAAATACCTAAATAAATAAGAAACAGAATTCATGAATATGTGCACAGTGCACTGTCAGAATTATTGTAAAATCCTCAGGCATCTAATAGGTCTGATATTTTTCTGGTAGATCCTAAACTAGCTCAGGTACACTCAGTAAATTCCTCATTATTTTAACGATTGGATAGGTAATGGATTCAGTGAATCAAATCAGCCCTCTTGCAGTTCAAGCCGAAATTCTCCTCTCTCTGCCATGCGGGCCCAAATCACTGTGTGGTCCCACCTATCAGCCTCGGCTTGTGTCTTGTTCCTCCCGCAGGCGAGCTCGCGCATGGCTGAGATCACTCGCCAGCTGTACCTCACGCCACTGCGACACCTGCGCTTTGCCCGAGGAAACCGCCTCTGCAGGACTCCGCCACGCATCGTCCTTGCCCGGATTTTTCGCAAACCGTCCATCCTAGCTCCTGTTCTGGCGCCGCAAAGCTCAACCGAGTTCACAACCTGTGCAAGCTCGTCTACAGCGTCTCCCCCGGCCTATAAATACCAAAGCATGATCGCTAAGACCTGTGCTTCAAAACCCCTCTCATTTCATCCCTTCTACTCCACTGAGCGTCGCTAATTTCTCATTCTTCTAAATCAGCCGAAGAACCCTAGAAATCGGAATCCTCTCGATTTCAGTCGGTACACTCTTTTACCTTCCGATCAAGCTTCGCATTAGCATCCACTACAAGAAAAGTGATTATCTGTGACGAAAACGTCGTGACGTTCTCAACTTTTGTCATGAAAAATCTATTTTCTGTGACGATTTGTTTATGTTCGTCATTAATTGTATCATGCGCCGTCGCCCCATGTAATTTTGTGACGAAACATAAAATTTCGTCATGAAACTAAAATATAAATCGTCATAGAAAATGAGTCGCGTTTTTTTCAGGTTGGGAAGCGATCGTTGCTAGAACCTCCTCGCGGCTGGAAGGCCCTAATCTATTTTTTCCTCCCACCTAATCCCCTCCTCTCTCTCCCTTTTCCCACTTGTTTTGCTCCCCTCCCCTACCGACCCCCTCCCTGCCTCCTCCCACCCGTGCGCCTCCCCTTGGAGCAACTCCAGCCAGCGCCGCCGCCCCTACGGCCATCCTCTGGCCAGCTCCGGCGGTGCCTCCCTCCCCATGGTTGGCGCCCTTCCTCCCTTCCCCTTGCGGTTTCTCCCTTGTGCCAAGGTGAGGAAAAAATCTAGGGTTTGGGTGTGGTTGGGTGGCTGGGTTAGGGTTCATTCCGTGGAGTTTTAATGGTGGTTTGGTTGTGTATGGAATGGATTAGAGATGGAACCCTAGAAGTTGTGCAGTTCTGTTTTTCGATCAGATTCCTTCCTTCTGTTCATCGCAAATCTGGGATTAATTGGTGCGTTTTCTGGATATTTGGCTATAGAGAAAGTTGTAGACTGTCGAATCCCCTTTAATTTGAGTATAAGAACACTAAAATCCGATTAGCCAATTGAAAGTTATGCCATTTTTGGTGTTGACTGTCCAGATTAGGTTGTGGATTGCGCCCGAAATGTTCAACTGAAGATTTGATATATCAACAGGCCGAATTAGGATTTTTGATTGCCTAGAGAAATGTAGGAAATTTCCTTTAGATTTATAAAGTGTATTTGTATCCTTGATTTGGTGTTAGGAATCAAAAGTTTTGGCCTGTTGTGTTTGAACTTGTTGGGGTGTGTGATGAATATCCCGCTCGAATCTCGGCCATTCATGCCACTCCACTTTTGGTTGCATCGGGTACATGGCTTTCATTTCGAAGTTGCTGTCCAGAACTGAAATTTCTGCTGAAAGTTCAGAGTTAGTCTGAAGTTCAGAGGGCAGTTTGAGGACTTAACTTTCAGGTGTTGAGAAAATGGCTATGGGGTAACTATAGGTTATCCTCTTGTGGTCACTTGGAGCATAAGAATGCAAATGTTTACTTATGACGAATTTGATATTTTTCATGACGTTTTGGGTACAATTAATGACGGATATATTCGTCATAGAAATGACCTCTTCGTTGACAAAAATGTAATTCGTCACAGAAAAGTTGATTTTTTATGACGACAAAAAGTAATTCGTCATTGAAAACTTTCTATGACGCACTTACTATGACAAGTTGAATTTCGTCATAAAAAACCTACAATGACGATTTCGGGACTAATGATGACGAGTTTGGACCGTCATTAAAAATCACTTTTCTTGTAGTGATCTGTGACACATTGTGATCAAAAGCCCACTGTTATTTCCAGGAAATTCCGACCGGAGCTCAGCCGCCCCTACGCCCCCTTCTTCTCCGAAACCGGTGATCGGTGGTGAGCTAATCCGACCCTTCTCTGAGCTTCCTTTTGGCAAAAATGAAACCTCTGGAACCCATTCCACCGGAGATGCCTTCTGTCGTCGGCGCGGCTAGTCGCCGTGACCTCCGCTGCTCGGCCACGACGGCGACCCATTTCCAATCATCGCCGAGAGTCATTAGGTTGTCCCCTAGATGCGCATTATCACGCTGAAGCTGTAGGTGCAACCCATTCCTTCTGGCTGGAGCTAGTTCGCCGGCGGGGAGCCAAGGCCGTACGTGCCTTGTTCTGTGTCCCTGACGGGTAGACCCGGCTTGTCAGAGACCCAGCGAGATACAAATGGAATCTGGCGCGCCGCAAAAGACACTTTCAGTTCAGTGAAAGCGTATTTCGTTATTTTTCCTGATTTTCAGAACTAGTTCAAATTCAAACTTGAATATCTTTCGCATTAGAAATCCAAATGATATGAAACCAATTTCTAAATTCATATAAAATCAAAAGCTTCCAGAATATGCAAAAATATTTGGAAAAATTATTTCGGAAAAAATATTTTAATACAAAGATGAATAGTACATATGAAAGTAGACTAAATATGGAAACTTTGCAAACAAAGTTAAATTTATTTGGAATAAATTTTAACATAACCCTCATTCTGCTATGAACCCATTTCTATAAAAATATTTGGGTAACTAGTTGTTTTATGCCTTTTCTATTGAAGTTTAATATTATTAGTAACTATGCAATAATAACTAAATTAATAAGGAAAGAATTTTTGGAAGTTTGTTAAACATATTTCTTTTCAGCATGATGGCAGAATAATGTTAGGCTAGGTAAAAATATTGAACAAATAATGATTTGTGCAAATAGGATGTGGTTTAGTATGAAGAGCATAATAGGTATATATGTATATATATATAAGTATGTGTTCATATGAGACCATGCTTGCATCTAACAATTAGTTCATGAAAATGGGGTAGATAACTTAATATGTTATGCTTGATAAAATGGTAGCCAGAAATTTAGTGATAAATTTTTAATTTAAAAGTCTTTAAATACATTACTTTGCATCTGAATCCTATTAACAACATACTATCCTATGATATCACAATAAGACAAGTCTTTCTACTTCACATAATTTTAGCATCTAGAATTCGTTAAAATGACATGAATAATTCATATGAAGCAAGAAATAAGGGATACCATTTAATCCAAAAATAATAAAGGCAAACATGAACAAAAAGAACAGTATAACTAGATCAACAAGGATTATAATCTTGCTAAAGAAACACCCCTGTTTTTGTAAGTAAGTTTTTAGTTGGATTTTCTGTCGGTCTTCTTTTTGCCCTTATACTAGTTTGCTATTTATTGTATGTTATTCATGATGATCGACGTGTAGATTCCGACGAACCTGAATTAGCAGACGACGACCTCACCGACGATCCAGATTTTATACCCGACTGCGATTAGCAAGGCAAGCACCCCCTTGATCATTTTGATCCTAATACTTCAAATATTTACTTTCAATGATTGCAAAACTATTATGCATGCGCGTACTTGTCATAAAAATGCTATGTTGAAATATTGGTAGATATACAAGATATTTCATAGAACTTCCTTGATAAGTATGAACATGTGACCCTTTATAACCCTATATAATGGGGTAGACACTACATAATGTCAAACTTGGTATACACGACTAATAATCATGCTTAGTCTTGCTCATTAGCAACGAAGTTAACGATCAAAGTTGATTCTTGAGAATTTAAAAGGAGGGTATGACATGATGTCAATTGTTGGTATTTTGACTATAAACCCCAAAATAAAACTATGGTTTAGATGCAGGCAATTATTGGCAATAGCCGGATGTGCAAGGGTTGGACTTGTACGTAGTGAAGGGTGGAGAATTGCCCGTGTCAGATTAAGGACCAAGCTATGGGTTGTTTTCTGTAAGGACCCGAATCCACTAATTCGAACCCACTGTGTTTACCGCACTAGTCCCAGGATCAACGCTAGTGCACACAGCTCAACATCGGTACATATCATATCATACTCAACGATAATAGAAATAGTAGTTCATTTATTGATATAGCTAAGGGTATGATCTTATGACCGACTTACATTATTAAGCCACGCAAGGCAAGACTGGAAATATAAGCTAAGAATTAAGCAGCGGAAAGTAGAAAACGTAGATAGCTCATCTGTTCACCACAGGCAACCGACAAGGCTCAGACCCTAATGACTCGCGTCCTCCTGGAACTCCTCCTCCAACACAGGTGTAGATTCTTCGACTGTTGATTATTGTTGTTGGCAAGGGTGAGTACTTAAAGCACTCAACAAGTTGTGCAAAGAATGCAATTCTATGTAACTATATGTAAGGCTTATTCCAACGAATAGGCTATTATGGCTATTTTGCAATAAGCAGCATTTATGAACAAATACAATAATAGATTATAAAGACTGTAAAACAAATAACGATAAATAGATTCAGCATTTCTGAAGTAAACCAAGTTTCCAATTCTAAGTCAAATTCCATCTTCCACATGGCATTCCGCCATCCCAACCAAGTTGTCCATTTAATTAAGCTAACCCTTATCTGTAATTCCCGAGCATTGCTCCATACCGCGAGCACGGCTATCCGAATAGTTTCACACTCTGCAGAGGTTATGCACTTTACCCACGTGATACAACCAAACACCACCAAGGCGAGTGATCATAACAAAGCCTTTACAATGCGGCTAAGGTTTCAACACTGGTGGGACTGGTTACCACATCCAGGGCCCCCCTCTTGCACCATGTGAATTACACCATAACTCGGGAACTCACACCGACCACGATAGTACCAAAGTTAGGACATTGCAAATTACTCAGCTAGGCTGGCCCATACCAGACATGTGGTTGCATGATTGACTTAGGTCAAAGGCTTGCAAGGTTAAGTCCTTAGAGTGATCAAGGCAAGACTTCCACATACCCTCTGCCCATCAGGCCCACCTTGGCATACTCGCCCCTTGTCACTTGCCCCAATCTAAGTGATTATCACCAAAGTTGATTACCAAGCACCACGTGCCATCAACAATTCAACATCGTTGCGTGACATGACTCGCCACAACAACTCAATCTCATCGTGTGATCCCACATGACACACAAGTTCATAACATTGTTCCATATTCCATTAATCAAGATTAATTATCAATGATTCAATCACATGTGATGACGTGGCATGGCTAAGCAACTAATACGGTCTAACCATCCCATGTTGATTATCATTACTAACCAACTATAATGAACCAATCTAGGTGACAATAGATCATGGCATACAAATGACAAGGTAGGATAGAAATCAATCTCATATATTAGCTAAGTCCCAATTTAATTTGAAACAATTGTATACTTGAAATAATATGCAATAGGGTAAAACAAATATAGCAATTTTATAAACATGGGTTCAACATGATCAAAGAACAACTTGCCTTGTAATAGGTCCTGATCTTGATCTAGAGCTTGTTCTTGAGTTGTTGAATCTTCATCCGAAGCGTCGCACAATTCAACGTCTACGCGTACCGAAGGAGAAAAGCAAATAAATACCAAAACAGAGAGCAAATGAACTCCAAAAATCAATTAAAATTCACCATTAAATAGATCTCAATTTTATAAATTTTTAGAAATTTGAATCACTCAAATCCGAGTTAAGATGCAAAAGTTATAACCTTTGGAAGTTTGAATAAATACTGAAATTACAGAAAAATAGAAATTCGGAATTAACAGAATTATTTTTAAACTGAAAAACCGATTTATTGCGCAAGCGTGACGTCATGCTGGCATCATCCCTAACCCGAACCAATCAGATGTTGCCACGCGTCTCGGTGCATAGACCCGATCCACGGCGTCAGGTCGGTTCACCGCAGACGCGGTCCATGGCGCCTCGGCTTCTGCGCCTGACACACGACAGCGCCCGATTCGTTCACACGGGCGGCTCGATCTGGCCCGATGAAAATAGATCGGACGGCCACCGATCGCTCGCGACGTGGCAGCGCGTCGACCGACTGATCTAGATCGGACGGCCGATACCTCTCGGATCTATCGATGATGGCACGGCGGCGCTTCTTCGTCGGACTTGGAGACGACGACCTTGGCGACGGTGATCCGGCAATGAAACGGCAAGGTTGCTTCCTCGATCAGATGCGGCGCGATGCAACGGTCCAGATCCCGAATCCAAGTGGCGAGAGATGGCTTGACGATGGCACAAAGGCAAGGAACGAGCGACGGCGCTTGCGACAACTACGGCGAGCTCCCAAGCGCGTTCTACGGCGACTCTCGCGAGACGGCTCCGATCAAATGCTGCGGCGCACAAGGATGAACCTCGAGGTACTTGCCCCCCTATTTATAGCCTCAGCATGCGCACTCAAAAAGGAACCCTAGGCCGGTACGGCGGCGGAGACCGACTCCGACACGGCGACGGCCCGCTTCCGAGTCCTGCGCGAAGACGACTCACCACAGCCGTTCGATCGCAATCTACCGGCCACGATCTTACGGCCGAGATCCGCATCTAACCACCCGCGATATTTTTCCAACGGTGGCGATTAAACGAGTCCCGAACCAGTACGCTCTAATCTTGCCCGCGCGATCTTGATCGAACGGCGCTGATCAACCCTTTAAAAAAATGGGCTAAAACAGGCCGCGCCACTCTGGGCCAGCCACGCACAGCAAATGGGCCAAGCCCAATACTGTTCAAGCCGATATGAAAGGATTTTTCATTTAAAATAATTACAGAAAATCATTTGATTTGTTTTGGGCAATAAAACCATCAGGAAAAATCCAAGAAAAATCTCAAAAATACTTTGAGACATTCTGGACTCAAATAAAATATTGTTGGCAAAACTTTATATTAACTTTGCAATAATTTAAATAGATTTGAACAAAAGGTCAATGTACTTAATTTAAAATTAATTCAAATAAATCCAAAAAAATCCAAATAAATTCCAGAAAATCATAAATGCACATTTAAGCAATAAAATAATATTTAGGAAAATTTTGGGATGTTACATTTTCAAGCCAAGAAAACCGTACAACCACGAGTGCTGATATGGGGCAGCCTTAACCTAGTAAGTTGTTTAGGTCTGGTTTTGCACATTGGTAGGCGGGAATAGTATGAGCAATCCTTTCTAGGTTTGCTTATGAGGGGATTCCACACTTCGTTGTGGGTAAATGCATATCGGTATAATGATGTACACCTTGGTATGGCAAGAAACGTTTATCACAGGGATTTTCTGCTTTTACCGCAGGGAATTACTGCTTGTGTTACCACTTTTATTGACAGGGATACACTTTCATATTTCTTCTCCATAACAAGGAATTAACGTCATCGGGTTGGTGCAAAGTTAGGTCTAAATAACGTAACGGTTATGTCATGATCACCATGCCGATACCCCAAAGGAAGAGTGTCAACTGGCCTGGCAAAAATGGCAGATCATTTCTTGTGGGTAAAGTTGTACGCCTCTGCAGAGTGAAATCTAATTAATTAGCCACGCCTACGGTTAAAGGCACTTGGTAAAGTCATCACATGGTTAGAGTTTTAATATTTCCAAAGTGATTTCATGGGGAAATGGTGTTTTAGAATATGTATAGTTCATGCCAGGGGGTGACATGGGAATGGATCGAATCAGTCAGGTAGACTATGTTGAGATGATTTATGTAGACAATATTTGCTATTACAACAAATGCTCTTTTACGAACTTTAGTTGCAATCTAGTATATGCTTATGCTTTATTTTGCCAATGCAAAAGTAATCGTAGAAATCTTACCATTGCTATAACCTGCATTTACTTATAATTGCATCTGTGATACACTATAAGACTTGCTGAGTACACAATGTACTCAATCTTGCTACCAATGTTGTTTTAGGTGAAGATATTGAATACCCCAATGGTCTTTATGACAATTCAGGATTCAGGGGTTATGATGACGATGTTTTCTAGGGCTTTACCTTATCTGTTGCCTGACGGTGAATGGGCATACTACAAGAGAAATAAAGTCTCCGCTGCTGCTTTTCGAGTTTTTGGCTTGTAATACTATTGTGTAATTTCAAGACGCTTAGCGTATGTAATATTATTGTGTATGGATGTGATTTCAATTTGTAGTTTGTGCGTGCTAGCCATTGATCATGGGACTAGTACAGTATGCACAGGGAACCCATTGTTGGTATTCATTATCAAAAATGTGGGCCTTACAAGTTGGTATCAGAGCCATGCAGACTGTAGGAAAACCTTAGTTAGCATGGCCGCTAGTCAAGGAAAAATTTAATAACCTTAAAAACTAGTGCTTAATTCACAAATATATCTTTATTAATACTTCTATTTATCCTAATATATCTGTTAACATTCCTTATCTATTCTAAATTGAAAAATTCTAATCTTCTCTTTGTTTAAATCAGATGAATATTATCCTATGCTACGAGTCGAATGCTCGTGAGGAAGCGGGAATTAAGGGAGTGCTAGCTAAGATGTTGGACGTGGCTCAATATGCCGAGAATCCTCGCTACATGGTGTACTACGTGGCTCTCAGTTCCTCTACAGTTGAGTATGCAGCTCGATTGCATATTCCTGCCCGCGCTTCGTATGATGAATGGGAGCAAAAATTTGAGGGCTATGGCTCAACTATGGATGTTGCCATGAATGATGCTGCTTACACCGCTGTTGTCCGCCTACACCATGCTCTCCCTGAGCTGCATTCTGTCTATCGCATGTATCCTTCCCGATCGCCGCTAGGAGATACTACTTACCCAGATCCTACAAGCATTCATCTGGATAGACTTCACACCTTGGTGGAGTTTAGTAATGCTACTGATGAGCATCATCGCCGCATAGCCCAGGAAGCAGTTGTCTGTCGTCGTCGTGTGGGATACCTGGAGGAAGTGATTTCTCCATTTGTAAACATGGGGTTTATCTCTCGCTTAGTCCTGGGAAACACCGCACTAGAGGCACCCCAATTTTCAGCCGCACCTGCTGCATCACCTACCCCTGCTGCACCCACCAGCCTTCGTCGCACCGCTCGTATGTCAGTGGGAGGTAGCCGACTCCGCCTTGCCAAACACACAGCAGAATCCGGACCTTCTTCTTCTCGTCGCCCCAAGACAACTCAGACACCTCGAGATGCTAGCTCTGCTTCAGCAGGAAGCTCCTCGGAGAAGTTTCCACCACTAAATGAAGATGACCTCAACACGGGTTTTGCTGGTTGGCTTGAAACCAGACCCCGTAAGAATAAGAGGTGACCCTATGTAATATGCTTAGCAAGGCAGACTTTTGGTATTGTATTATGTAATATAGTCAGCATGGAAGTCCTTAGTATTGTACCGTTAGGAATGTAAAATATTATCTATATGAATGAAAACTTTTGGGTTTTGAGAAATTTTCGTATTCCTTGGATTGTATTCATAAATATTTAGCATAAAAGATAAGTCTTTACAATATTACAAACCTTCTAACAAAAGATGCATGGTGATAGAAAAATAACTAATGTAATCCTTTTCTTCTCATTTGAAATATTATATTGTTACTATTTATTTTCCTTTTTTATTAATTTCAGATGGCAAAAAACATGAACTGGTGTGATATTGCAAGAGAGCTGGCTAAAAATTTAGGTCATAAAAAGCATGCACCTATTTTTGATATCAAGCTAACACAATTTGGATATAAAGTTTCTAGCTATGCCTCTATGACTCTTGAAGGCCAAAAATTGCATCATAATGTGAAGCACCATAATGAATCTAAGCATGAAGCAATTCAGGAATCAGGTCGTAAGCTTATGCGCCGAATGTGCAAAGCACACCATATTAATATGAAGGCATACGTTCGTTCATATGAGGCCTATGTGGAGTCTCAAAATCCAGCAAGAGGACCAAGGCGACGGGTTGGAAATCGACGCGGATATTTGCGCCAATTCCAACCAGTTGGAGTGCAGAACCCTCCACTCTTACCTTCCAGTTCAGAGAGGAGCTGTGATGGAGATTCACCACCTTCATATCCAGTAGTTCGAGGCGTAGGGATCATATCTAGCGACACTAATTAAGTTGGTGGTAGAGCCTCATGTTATAGGAATAAGGCATTAGTTAAGTCAGTCAGTTTGTAATACCTATGCAGATGTATGTAATCTTATGTGATCTTTTGGTATTGTATGACATTTTGTTCGAAATTCCTCTTTGTGTTATCTTATGGATATCTCTCGCTAATATAACTTTGAGGTGAAAATTTTCGATGAGATAATCCTTGTAATAGCATGAGTATATAAACCTATTGCTTATCACAAACAACTACTATATATTTAACATTCGTCAGTGCTAATAAAATAATTCTCATTATATTGCAGGATGCCAGTAACGCGATCGCTTAGTCATATTTTGGAAAGTGAGGCTACCCCCGAGGCTCAATCTCAAAGGAACGTAATTCCGACACCGGCCCAACCAAATCCAATGCATCCCTCAGCCAGAACCTCATCATCCCAACCCGCGAGTCGTGACAATCCTCCTCCTCCACAAAAACAACCAAATCCAATTCCAAAAAATCAATTACCTGAACCCCCGATCATGGCTCAAGTTCTCGCCATGATTGAACAAAACCGTCAAACTCAGACTATCCTTCTCCAGCAAATGGTTCAGAATACTGCCAATATAGAAACAGCCAGTGCAAGAGGTGGCAATGGGAACACTCCCCATTACTCCAAGCTAAATGAGTTTCTCAAAACTCGGCCACCTGTCTTCTCCTCCACATCTGATCCATTGGAAGCTGATGACTGGCTTCGTTCAGTCGAGAGTAAGTTGGCCATTGCACAATGCAATGACCAAGAGAAAGTACTCTATGCATCATACCAGCTGTAAGGAGCTGCGGCAGCCTGGTGGGAAAATTATCAAACCATGGTGCCTCTGAATCAAGTCATACTTTGGGAAGCTTTTAAGGAAGCTTTTCGCAAAACACATTCCGTTAAGTTTGATGGAATTTAAAAAAGAGAATTCTTGGATCTTTGTCAAGGTAACATGACAGTGGTGGAGTACCTTCATCACTTCAATTATTTGGCTCGATATGCCCCTTCTGAAGTTATCACAGAAGAAAAAAGGGTTGAGCGTTTCCGGGAGTATTTGAATGATGAAATAAAATGGGCTCTTGTGGCCCATGATATCCATGACTTTCAAACTTTGGTGGACAAGGCCCTTCGAGTTGAGTGTCGGGACCCGGATTTGCAAATCCGAAACCCTCTGTGTATAGTGCACTAGTTCAGGATCACGCTAGTGCACACAGTGGAAACATAGATGAAATACCATTGCATACAACGAATTAACTAAGAAGAAGCAAATTATTATTAAATAAAGCAAACGACCTTATGGTCAATGTTTACACCATTATGCCTTAAGGGCTTAAGAAACAAATACTATTGCAGCGAAAAAGATAACTTGAGCCATTCGACATGCCACAGGCAATCGTCTGGGGAACGCCTTCCTAATCCATGTAGTCTTCATAGAATTCCTCCTCATGATATTCATTATCTCCTTCAGCAACAGATCAACAAGGGCATAAAGCCGTGAGTACAAAGGTACTCAGCAAGCCGTGGGGAATTGATGCAATATATTCATGCACGGCTTGACAAGGATGGCTATATGTTTCATTTGCAGAAAGCAAAAACTTGAATTGAAATACAATAAATAGATTGAAAGCATATTTATGAATAGATAAATAAATAACTGGTAGATCAATGGTAGACAACAAAACAATAGTGAACTCCCCGTTCACATCCCAACAATTCCACATTTCACATTTTATGAAACACTCTATACCCCGTGTGAAATTCCCGGGCTTGTCCATAACCGCGGACGCGGCTATTCGAATAGTTTTAAACTCTGCAGAGGTTGTACAACTTTACCCACAAGACATGACCATCTCTTTGTGCAATCGATCTTAACACACTTCCTTTGGTGTGTCGCAGAGATATCATGACAAAGCCTTTACAATGCACTGTCTAAACTCGGTACTGCCCGCTAAGGTTTCGCCCCTTAGGACCCCCTCTTGCGCCTTGCGAATCTACTCGTCCATCCCGGAACCCGCACGACCAATTGGCAGTACTCAAGGCTAGACATTGCAAATTAATCAGCTAAGTCTGTCCCATACCAGACTCGTGGTAGTACGGTTAGGCCCAGTTCAATGGAGCACAAGATTAAGTCTTTAAATTGTCTCACGCAAGACATCCACATCCCAATGTGCTAGAAAGCACCCCCTTTACTGCACGATCACTTGCCCGAGGGAAAACAATTTGTTCAACCAAGACCAGTGGCAAACCCCGCCATGGTACGACAAATTTTACAACAGTGGCTACGGCCACGATTCAATATCTCATTAAGTCAAGATTAACATTATTCAATGTATGACATGAATCTCAACGTATATCTAAGCATGTCTAAGCATAGCTACAATAACCCAATGTTGGTATAACGATTATGTCCAACTATTAATGTCCCAACCTAGGTTTATCAATGGATACATGGCATACAATTAATCAAGGTGGCATAATGTCAACTAGGTATACATCTAGTCCCATTAAATAAGGATTGATATGCAAAATAGCATGCCATTGTAATAAAGTAAATTACTTTTGCAAATATAGGATCAACATGATCAAAGGATTATGACTTGCCTTGCTGATCTAGTGCTGGGTCTTGGTCTTCAAAGTCTTCGTTCGCTCCCTCGGAATTAGCGTCTACCGGAAAAAGAAGCAACGAAACCAAATAAATACAAAACAGAGAATCAAACAAGCTCAAAACTGAAAATAAATGGCTCTGGAAGATAGATCTTGATTTTAGAAAAAATTTAGAAACTTGAATCGCCTCAATCGGAGTTCGTATCTGGGAGAATGAGCTTCGAAAATTAAATCGAGAAAAAGTGAAAATCGAAATTCGAATTTCGGATTTATTTTGTACGGAAAAGCGGTTTATTGCGCAGCGATGTCAGCCGGCTCTTGGTGGACTCGGTCCACGGCATGGGCTCGGTTCACCGTGAGCCGCAAGACGGCCGACGCATAGCCGACGTGAGGCGGGCCATCGTCACACATCGGGCGGGAGGGCCAGATCGGACGGCCAAGAAGCGCTGCTGCAGCGAAGGCGACGCGGCGCAATCTGGGACGCAGGCTGAGATCGGACGGCTGGGGTTGGGCGAAGGAGGACGGCGGCGAGGCGACGGCGCGGGGCTCACCGGCAATGGAGAAGAAGCCACGGCCGACGGCGAAGATGCGACGGATCGGACCCGGGACAAGGCGGACCGGGGAGAGGGCGACGCGGCGAGCTCAGGCGAGCAGATGGCAACGGCGGAGAGGCACCGGCAACGAAGAAACAGGCGGTGAAAGTCTCGGCACGACGAAAAATCGACGGTGAGCTCACGCGGGGCAACGACGGTGTCTCGGGCAGCGAAAAGTTGGGCAAAAGAAGCGGTGGCGCGAGGGGAACCTCGGGAGGTGCGCGGCACGGGCTTTTATAGTTTAGGGAGGCGTGCCCAACCCGGACTCCGAGACGGCGGCGGACGCGGTTTCGACGCGGCAGCGCTAGGGTTTCGTGGAGCTTGGCCGGCTGGCTGGGCTGGGCGCTGGGCGAGCGAGCGGGCAGCGAGGAGCGGGGGCGGGGAGGAAGAAGTAGAGCCACGCGGAAGAAAAGGGATGGACCGAAGGCGGCGATCGGCGGTAGCAATCGGGCGGAAGAGATTCAGCCTGAATGGGGTTTTTGAAAAAAACGTTTTCCGATTTAAGAAATTGCCAGAATTTCAGATAAATTCAAATAAATTCAAATAAATATCAAATAAATTCAAACAAATCACCAAAAAATACAGAAAAATTCCTTGGAGCACAATGAACCCAACTAAAACTGAAAATCTTTAGTTTGATGAATATTTTAGTCAAATTAAATCCTTTCATTAATGTAAAATTCAAATTAAGCTGGAATTAATTCAAGAGAAATGCAAATGGTTTATTTTTGGATTCAAACATTGCAAACTCAATTTTTGGGAAGTTACAAACCTTCCCCCCTTAAATGGAATCTCGACCCCGAGATTCTGACTGGCTAGGGAATAGGTGGGGAAACTCGGACTTCAGATCCTCTTCGCGCTCCCAAGTAGCTTCCTCTTCTGAATGATTGCTCCACTGGACCTTGCAAAAATGGATAATCTTGCTCCTCGTGATACGCTCTGCTATATCCAAAATTTTCACTGGTTGCTCCTTGTAGGTAAGATCCTCTTGCAAATCAATGGCTTCCAATGGCATTTGTTCCTCTGGCACACGCAGACATTTCTTCAACTGTGATACATGGAACACATCATTGATTCCGGCAAAAGACTGAGGCAATTCTAACTTGTAGGCAACCTCGCCTCTTCGTTCCAAGATTTTGAACGGTCCCACATATCTAGGGGCAAGTTTTCCTTTTACTTGAAATCTCTTAACTCCTTTGAGAGGGGTGACTCTGAGATAAACATAGTCATTGGACTCGAAACTCAAATCTCGACGACGATTATCTGCATAACTCTTTTGCCTGTTTTGAGCGATCTTTAAGCGGTCTCGAATTAATTGAACTTGCTCTTTGGCTTCTTGCAGTATGGCAGGGCCAAACAATTGTCTTTCTCCCGACTCCTTCCAGTTGAGAGGGGTTCTGCACTTTCTTCCATATAAGCCTTCAAAAGGCGACATTTGCAGACTGGCCTGATAACTATTGTTGTACGAAAACTCGGCGTAGGGCAAACACTTATCCCACTTAGCACCATAAGTTAAGGCACAAGCTCTTAACATATCTTCAAGAATCTGATTCACACGCTCAGTCTGTCCATCGGTTTGAGGGTGATAGGCAGTACTGAATCTGAGATGAGTTCCCATGGCTTCATGCAGACTCTGCCAAAAACGAGAGGTAAACTGGCTTCCTCTATCAGACACTATCTTCTTAGGCACTCCGTGAAGACTGACGATCCTTGACATATATAATTCTGCTAATTTATCTCCTGCATAGGTAGTCTTAACTGGAATGAAGTGAGCTACCTTAGTCAGTCGATCCACTATTACCCAGATCGAGTCATAACCTGCTTGGGTCTTAGGAAATCCGGTGATGAAATCCATACCAATTTCTTCCCACTTCCACTCTGGAATGTTTAATGGCTGCAGCAATCCTGCTGGTCTTTAATGCTCTGCCTTGACCTTCTGGCAGACATCACAAAGTGCAACATATTCTGCAATCTCACGCTTCATACTAGGCCACCAATACCTTTTCTTGAGGTCTTGATACATCTTAGTACTTCCAGGATGAATGGAGTATAAAGTTTCATGCGCTTCTTTGAGAATCAACTCCTTAAGCTCTTTCTAATCTGGTACGCAAATACGCTTCTCATACCAAATAGTGCTTTGTTCATCTTCGGTGAACCCTGGGGCTTTTCCTTTCTTCATATTGCTCTTAATCTCCTTGACATCAGCATCATCTACCTGTGCTTCTCGAATCTGATCTTCCAATGTAGGGCGTACTTCCAAAGTGGCTAAATACCCTTCCTGAACCAATTCCAAACTAAGCTTCTGAAATTCCTTATAAAGGGCTGGCTGACTTTCCTTAATCATCAGAGTATTGTAGTAGCTCTTTCTACTCAAAGCATCGGCTACGACATTGGCTTTGCCTGGATGATAATGAATCCCAATGTCATAGTCCTTGATCAATTCCAACCATCTTCTTTGTCTCATATTGAGGTCAGCTTGGGTAAAGATATACTTTAGACTCTTGTGATCCGTATAAACTTCACAACGATTACCAATGAGATAATGACACCAAATCTTCAAAGCATGCACTACGGCTGCTAATTCCAAATCATGGGTAGGATAGTTAACTTCATGTGGCCTTAGTTGTCGCGAAGCATACGCTACAACCTTCTTATCTTGCATTAGCACACAACCGAATCCTTGTCGGGATGCATCACAGAATATCTCAAAATCCTTCCTATTATCTGGCAGGATAAGCACTGGGGCAGTTGTCAAACACTTCTTTAATTCTTGAAAACTTTTCTCACACTCTGGTGTCCAAACAAATTTCTTCTCCTTCTTTAAGAGTTGAGTGAGCGGTCTAGCCTTTCTAGAAAATCCTTCTATGAAACGGCGATAATATCCCGCCATTCCAAGAAAACTTCGGATTTGGGGTACCGTCTTGGGTGACTCCCAACTTAGCACATCTCGTACCTTACCAGGGTCAACAGCGACTCCTTCTGCCGATATGACATGTCCTAGGAAAGCAACTTCTTTCATCTAGAACTCACATTTACTGAACTTTGCATAAAGCTGGTTCTCTCTTAGCTTCATTAAAACTTTGCGCAAGTGATCCTCATGTTCTTCCTCACTCTTGGAATAGATCAGAATGTCATCAATGAAAACAACAACAAACTTATCCAAATATTCCATGAATACCTTATTCATCATGGTCATGAAGTAGGCAGGGGCATTGGTCAATCCAAAAGACATCACAGTATACTCATACTGTCCATACCGAGTAACAAAAGCTGTTTTGGGTATATCCTCTTGACGAATCTTCAACTGGTGGTAACCTGATCTTAAGTCAATCTTCGAGAACACTTCGGCTCGTTGAAGTTGATCAAACAAATCATCGATTCTTGGCAGAGGGTACTTATTCTTGATGGTGACCCATTGAGTGAGCGATAATCTACACACGTTCTCTAAGTTCTGTCTTTCTTTTCAACTAAAAGAACTGGCGCTCCCCATGGCGAAGAACTTGGTCGAACAAAACCTTGATCCTGCAGCTCTTTAATCTGTCTCTTTACCTCAGCTATCTCATTAGCAGGCATCCTATAAGGTCTCTTGGAAATTGGTGGGGTTCCAGGAACTAGTTCTATCAAGAATTCTATATCTCGGTCCGGCGGCATTCCAGGGAACTCATCTGGAAATACATCAGGAAATTCGCTGGTGACTGGCACATCTTCCAAACTTATTCCTTTGGCACTACAAACTTTTATCCCTTCGATCTGATCTGAAACGGCTTGAACTTTTAACTTGGCTCCATCTGGACTGGTTAAGGTGATGTCTATATTCCCACAATCCAAAACTACTTGGTTCTTGGAGAGCCAATCCATTCCTAGGATCACATCTAGGGATTTGGTGTCTAGGACAATCGGGTTGGCTAGAAATTCTACCCTCCAATTAATATCTTAACCGGGGCAGCCTTGGTTGAATTCAAATCGAACTGGTGATTGCACTAATAAAATAGTCTTAAGAGGCATTGTCTTTAATTGATGATTTGCGGCAAAACTCAGAAACAAGCGAATGCGCGTAATCAAACAAAACCATGGCGGATCTTGAGTTGACTAGGAGCTTACCTAGTATGACGTGCGGTGCAAGCCAAGGCGTCCTCGGTGGTGGCGTGATTCACACGGCCTCTTCCGGTGAAAGCGGAGTCTGGTGGCTTGGTTGGGAGTCAGGGCACTCCACATCCCGATCTGGTGCGGGGTCTTGGTGGCGTAGATCCCAAGTTGAAACGGACTGGCGTCACATTTTGCTTTCTGGGGCAATTATTGGCATAGTGACCGAGTTCATGACAGTTGAAACAGGTGACTCCTGCAGCTGGATTACTGGTCCTCTAAGGTGGATTGCTGTTGGTGCTGAGGTTGCGATTGCCTGAAGGAGCTGGGCGAGGTGCTGGTGTAGGTGTTCTGAATGCATTCGGAGGAGTGAAACGAGCAGGCTGTTGAGCATTGGTTCTGACTCTCTGCTGATGACTCTGATGGGCTCCATGCTGCATCATCTTTCTCATACGGGATTCTTCCAATTTACGGCGAGATTCTTCAATGAGCATAGCTTTATCTACCAGGTGCTGAAAATCTGCATAGTCATTGCCAATGACTTGCACCTTTATTCCTGGATTGAGTCCACGCTTGAATTTCTTCTGGTGAGCATCATTTGTGGTTACATCCTCTAGAGCGTAGCGAGCGAGTTGAGTGAACTTATTGAGGTATACACTCACTGACATCCCTTCTTGCTTAAGCTCTCGGAACTCATTCTTCTTCATCTCCACTTTACCATCTGGAATATGGGAGTGGCGAAAAGCATTGGAAAACTCTGCCCAAGTGATAGTCTGAGGGTCATCATGGGCGGCACTGTAGTTCTCCCACCATTCAACGGCGGTGCCCTCCAGCTGATGAGCGGCATACAGAACCATCTCACGATCGGTGCACTGGGCAATTGCGAGCTTCTTCTCAATGGAGCGAATCCAGTCGTCTGCGTCCAATGGTTCTGAAGAGTTGGAGAAAGTTGGCGGGCGAGTCCTCATAAATTCTGCTACCTTGGACTGGAGACGAGCTTGAGGAGGTGCAGCAGCAGCTTGGTTCTGTTGATTCAATAGATTTGCTAGGTTAACGGCAGTCTGGTTCTGTTGATTCATCATGTTGTTCATATTCTGCATCATAGTGTTCATTAGCTGAGTCTGAGCTGCCAGAAAATGTCCCATGTTCTGATCTGTCACTGCTGGGGGTGGCGGTGGTGCATTGGGATTGGAGTTGGTGTTGGCACTGGCACTGGCATCCACGGGTGAACTGCGACCGGCTCCAGAACGAGTGTTAACCATCTGAGATGCAGTACAAGGTTTGATAGGTAAGAGGGAAAAGCAGTAGAAAAGTGGTAAGATCATCTAGGGGAGAAGGTAATACCCAGGGACAATAGAACACATCCGAAAGGCTACAAAATAAAGAGGCAAATAAGGTTTTTTTCAATTAAAGGCATGGTTGCAACACCGTGCTTGGTGCAAGTGTACAACATACCAGGCACACAAGCAAAGAAAATCTTAGTATACGCAGACTAAACGTAACTAAACTGAAAGGGGTACATGCTCAAACATCGCTGAGAACCAAAAACCTATCTTATATGGTAGTCTTCTGGGCAAACTCTGGACGGCTAGATCATCATCTTCCTTGATTGATTCCTTGCAGAAGACTCGAGGCTTTGAGAAGTTTCATGAGATAAGATCAATTTAGATTTCAAATCAATGTTTCAGCAAAGTAGAGAAATAAGAACCTAAGAATAAGACGAGAGGGGACGAAAACTATTAAGTACCAATTTGTTGGTTTGATTTAGAAAATAATTTTGAAGACTATGCTAACTAGGATAGCGACCTACAGTCGATATGGCTCTGATACCATCTCTGTCGGGACACGGATTTGCAAATCCGAAACCCTCTGTGTATAGTGCACTAGTCCAGGATCACGCTAGTGTACACAGTGGAAACATAGATGAAATACCATTCCATACAACGAATTAACTAAGAAGAAGCAAATTATTATTAAATAAAGCAAACGACCTTATGGTCAATGTTTACACCATTATGCCTTAAGGGCTTAAGAAACAAATACTATTGCAGCAGAAAAGATAACTTGAGCCATTCGACATGCCACAGGCAATCGTCTGGGGAACGCCTTCCTAATCCACGTAGTCTTCATAGAATTCCTCCTCATGATATTCATTATCTCCTTCAGCAAATGATCAACAAGGGCATAAAGCCGTGAGTACAAAGGTACTCAGCAAGCTGTAGGGAATTGATGCAATTTATTCATGCACGGCTTGACAAGGATGGCTATATGTTTCATTTGCAGAAAGCAGAAACTTGAATTGAAATACAATAAATAGATTGAAAGCATATTTATGAATAGATAAATAAATAACTGGTAGATCAATGGTAGACAACAAAACAACAGTGAACTCCCCGTTCCCATCCCAACAATTCCACATTCCACATTTTATGAAACACTCTATACCCCGTGTGAAATTCTCGGGCTTGTCCATGACCGCGGACGCGGCTATTCGAATAGTTTTACACTTTGCAGAGGTTGTACAACTATACCCTCAAGACATGACCATCTCTTTGTGCAATCGATCTTAACACACTTCCTTTGATGTGTCGCAGAGATATCATGACAAAGCCTTTACAATGCACTGTCTAAACTCGGAACTGCCCGCTAAGGTTTCGCCCTTTAGGGCCCCCTCTTGCGCCTTGCGAATCTACCCGTCCATCCCGGAACCCACACCACCAATTGGCAGTACTCAAGGCTAGACATTGCAAATTAATCAGCTAAGTCTGTCCCATACCAGACTCGTGGTAGTACGGTTAGGCCCAGTTCAATGGCGCACAAGATTAAGTCCTTAAATTGTCTCAGGCAAGACATCCACATCCCAATGTGCTAGAAAGCACCCCCTTTACTGCACGATCACTTGCCCGAGGGAAAACAATTCGTTCAACCAAGACCAGTGGCAAACCCCGCCATGGTACAACAAATTTTACAACAGTGGCTACGGCCACGATTCAATATCTCATTAAGTCAAGATTAACATTATTCAATGTATGACATGAATCTCAACGTATATCTAAGCATGTCTAAGCATAGCTACATTAACCCAATGTTGGTATAACGATTATGTCCAACTATTAATGTCCCAACCTAGGTTTATCAATGGATACATGGCATACAATTAATCAAGGTGGCATAATGTCAACTAGGTATACATCTAGTCCCATTAAATAAGGATTGATATACAAAATAGCATGCCATTGTAATACAGTAAATTACTTTTGCAAATATAGGATCAACATGATCAAAGGATTACGACTTGCCTTGCTGATCTAGTGCTGGGTCTTGGTCTTCAAAGTCTTCATTCGCTCCCTTGGAATTAGCGTCTACCAGAAAAAGAAGCAACGAAACCAAATAAAAACAAAACAGAGACTCAAACAAGCTCAAAACTGAAAATAAATGGCTCTGGAATATAGATCTTGATTTTAGAAAAATTTAGAAACTTGAATCGCCTCAATCGGAGTTCGTATGAGGGAGAACGAGCTTTTGGAAAATTAAATCAGAGAAAAAGGCTGAAAATCAGAAATTCGGAATTTCTGGATTTATTTTTGTACGGGAAAAGCGGTTTATTGCGCAACGCTGACGTCAGCCGGCTCTTGGTGGACTCGGTTCACCGTGAGCCCGGCGCACGGCTAACGCAAGCGCTGACGCGGGCGGGCCACGCGTCACACATCTGGTGGGAGGGCCAGATCGGACGGCCGAGAAGCGCTGCTGCGGCGGAGGCGACGCGGCGCAATCTGGGACGCAGGCGCGAGATCGGACGACTGGGGTTGGGCAAAGGAGGACGGCGGCGAGGCGACGGCGCGGGGCTCACCGGCAATGGAGAAGAAGCCACGGCCGACGGCGAAGATGCGACGGATCGGACACGGGACAAGGCGGACCGAGGAGAGGGCGACGCGGTGAGCTTAGGCGAGTAGACGGCAACGGCGGAGAGGCACCGGCGACGAAGAAACAGGCGGCGAAAGGTCTCGGCACGGCGAAAAATCGACGGTGAGCTCACGCGGGGCAACGGCGGCGTCTTGGGCAGCGAAAAGTAGGGCAAAAGAAGCGGTGGCGCGAGGGGAACCTCGGGAGGCACGCGGCACGGGCTTTTATAGCCTAGGGAGGCGTGCCCGACCCGGACTCCGAGACGGCGGCGGACGCGGTTTTGACGCGGCGGCGCTAGGGTTTCGTGGGCGCGGCTTGGCTGGGTTATGGGCGAGCGGCGCGCCAGGCCGGGCGAGCGGTCGGGCGGAGAGGCGGCGAGCCGGGCCGCGAGAAAAAGGATGGGCGGAGAAGGTCGACGGGTAACGGACGGTAGGAAGAGATTCGGCCCGAGCAGGGTTTTTGAAAAAAAAACGTTTTCCGATTTAAGAAATTGCTAGAATTTCAAATAAAATCAAATAAATTCAAATAAATATCAAATAAATTCAGAAAAATCCCCAAAAAATTCAAAAAAATTCCTTGGAGCACAATGAACCCAACTAAAACTTAAAATCTTTAGTTTGATGAATTCTTTCATTAATGGAAAATTCAAATTAAGCTGGAATTAATTCAAGAGAAATGCAAATGGTTTATTTTTGGATTCAAACATTTCAAACTCAATTTTTGGGATGTTACATTGAGCAAGGCACTCGAACCTTCTCTGAGTCGCGAAAGCGAAAATAGATGGCCAGAAAGAATATGAGTGTTAATCCTCCTAGATCGCGATTTGGGCAATCATTCAATCTAAAATCTTCTGCTCCATCGTTTCAGCAAAAACGTCAAGGTCAACCACCTCGACCTCAAGCTTCCCGCCAATAGCCTCATGTCCGCCCCGTCAGTAATATTAGCAAGCGGCCTTTGGGTAGTCAAAACCCGGTGGTCAATGTCACCTGTTTTCATTGTAATGAGCTGGGGCATTATGCTAATAAATGTCCCAAGAAGAATTCAACTCGTGCGCAATCCCAGGGAGCTTAGCAACGACCCCAGGTCGCCCACAAGGATCTGGAGGACCACCACAACCTGTCAGGATAGCCCTTAATAATTTTCAAGGCTCTGCTCGTGGACGGTTGCATCATGTGACCACTGAGGATGCAAACGAAGCACCTGACGTGGTGATAGGTACATTGCTAGTCCACTCTATTCCAACTTTGGTGTTATTTGATTCTAGAGCTTCGCATTCTTTCATATCCAAGAAATTTGTGGATCAAAATGAAATTCCTATTGATGTTTTGCCTTCTATCATGATAATATCTTCCCCTAGAGCCAAAATTAAAACTTTCAGTCTTTGCCCTAGAGTTAGCATTGAAATAAATGGAGTATTATTCTATGTTGATCTCATCGTTATCGAAACTCAAGGCTTAGATATAATTCTTGGTATGGATTGGTTATCCAAGCATAAAGGTTGTATAGATTGTGCTAATCGATCTATATCCTTGCTAAGTCCAGAAGAAATCATGGTAGAATTCTCGTCCAACCAAGATAAATCGCTTTCCCAATCATTCCTTTGTTCTACCTCATTGAAAGAACTTTCTAAAGTACCTGTAGTTTGTGATTATCCTGATGTTTTTCCAAGTGAACTACCAGGTTTACCTCTAGATAGGGACATGGATTTTGTTATTAATCTTATTCCCGAAACTGCCCCAATTTCCAAGCGTCCTTATCGAATGGCCCCAACCGAACTAATTGAACTTAAGAAGCAAATTGAAGAACAATTGGATAAAGGGTTCATTCGCCCCAGTTCATCTCCTTGGGGAAGCCTAGTTCTTTTTGTTAACAAAAAGGATGGTGGTTTATGCATGTGCATAGATTACCATGGTTTAAATTATGTCACCATTAAAAACAAGTACCCTCTTCCTCGCATCGATGATTTATTTGATCAATTGAGTGGTGCTCGAGTCTTTTCAAAGATTGATTTGAGACATGGGTATTACCAACTAAAGGTCAAGCCCTGTGATATTCCAAAAACTGCATTTACCACTCGATATCGTCTCTTTGAGTACGTTGTAATGTCTTTCGGACTGACCAATGCTCCGCGAGTTTCATGTGCCTTATGAATAAGGTCTTTATAGAGTACCTGGACAAGTTCATTGTGGTGTTCATCGATGATATTCTCATCTATTCTAAATCTGAGGAAGAACATGCGCAACATTTGCATATGGTCCTTGAAAAACTTCAAGTCCACCAACTCTATGCCAAATTTGAAAAATGTGATTTTTTGCTAAAAGAAATTGCATTCCTTGGGCATATCCTTTCAGAAGGAGGAATTTTCATCAACCCCAGTAAAATTCAAGCTGTTCAAGCCTGGGAATAACAAGTCTATTCCTCAGATCCGAAGTTTTTTGGTTTAGTGGGATATTATCTCCGCTTTATCGAAAACTTCTCCAAAATCACTAAACCAATGACTCAGTTATTAAAGAAAGAAAAGAAGTTTGAATGGTCACCCGAATGTGAATAAAGTTTTCAAGAGTTGAAGAAAAGACTCACTACAACACCTATCCTTGTGCTGCCGAACATCCATAAAAATTTTGACGTCTTTTGTGATGCATCACGACACGGTCTTGGATGCGTGTTGATGCAAGAATCCAGAGCTGTAGCATATGCTTCTCGACAGCTTCGTCCCCATGAACAAAATTATCCTACCCATGACTTGGAATTAGCAGCTGTGGTTCATGCTCTAAAAATTTGGCATCATTACCTCATTGGTAATCGATGCAATGTATATATGGATCATAAGAGCCTGAATATTTCTTCACTCAATCGGATTTGAACCATAGACAAAGAAGATGGTTGGAGCTGATTAAGGACTATGATCTTAGCAATAATTACCACCCAGGTAAAACTAATGTCGTAGCCGACGCCCTTAGTCGGAAGCTCCACTGCATTTCCATCTCGACTTACACTGCTCAATCTGAGCTGCAAGATGAATTTCAGAAATTTAATTTAGGGTTATTGAAAAAGGATTTTTGGCCGCACTAGAAGTGCAGCCAACCTTGAAATTCCAAATTAAAATTGCCCAACTTGTTGATGAAACTATCATCAGAATCCAAAAAGAATTAAAACAAGGTATTGAATCTGAGTTCGTGGAAGGTTCTAATGACTTGCTTATGCATAAGAAACAAATTTATATCCCCAACGATCCCGTGCTCAAAAATTTGGTTTTAGAAGAAGCTCATCAATCACCTCTCTCAATCCATCCTGGGTGTACAAAAATGTATCAAGATCTCCGACAGGAATATTGGTGGCCCGGCATGAAAAAGGATATCGCGGCATATGTTGCAATTTGTGACGTATGCCGACAAGTCAAAGCCGAGCATCAACGTCCCGCTGGACTCCTTCATCCCTTAAAGGTTCCTGAATGGAAATGGGATGATATTAGTATGGATTTCATCACTGGTCTGCCCAGGACCAGAAAAGGGCATGATTCTATTTGGGTGGTCGTGGATCAATAACCAAAGTGGCCCACTTTGTTCCGATCAAGACCACTCATTCTGGAGATAAGCTCGCTGAGCTATACTTGGAAAATGTTGTTCGTCTGCATGGTGTCCCAAAGACCATTGTCTCTGATCAAGGATCCTATTTTACATCCGGTTTCTGGGAAAGTTTACATGGTCTTCTGGAGACTAAGCTAAACTTCAGTACTGCTTACCATCCTCAGACAAACGGTCAAACAGAAAGGACTAACCAAATCCTGGAAGACATGTTAAGAGCCTGTGTACTGTCTTATAGTACTAATTGGGAAAAGAGTTTAGCATTCACTGAGTTCTCTTATAATAACAGTTTCCAAGCCAGTCTCCAAATGTCGCCGTTTGAGGCGCTCTATGGAAGAAAGTGCAGAACGCCTCTCTTTTGGTCTGAAGTAGGTAAAAGAAAGTTCTTCGGACCAAATCTCATTCAAGAAGCCCAAGAGCAGTTGGATATGATCAGAAGTCGATTAAAAGAGGCCCAATCTCGCCAAAAGAGTTACGCTGTCGACGTGAACTTAGCTTTGAAGTCAGTGATCATGTCTACTTAAAAGTCTCACCGCTCCGTGGAGTCCGTCGTTTTCATGTCGTGGAAAACTAGCCCCCCGATATATTGATCCATATCAAATTCTTGAGAAAATGGGCGAGATGGCTTACAAATTTGAACTGCCGCCCCAATTATCTGAAGTGCATGATGTTTTCCATGTGTCCCAACTTAAAAAGTGCCTTCGCGTTCCTATTGAACTCACCAATCTGGAAAATATTGATCTTCAACCTGATATATCCTATCGGGAGCACCCAATCTGCATTCTTGAAGAAGCAAAACGCCATACCAGAAACAAGTCCCACAAAATGCTAAAAGTTCAATGGAGCAACCACTCAGAAGATGAAGCCACATGGGAACGTGAAGATAAACTCATGAAAGAATTTCAAGACTTCTTCTAAACCCTTGCCAAATCTCGAGGATGATATTTTGTAAGGGGGATAGGTTTGTAACATCCTGAAAAATGAGTAATAATAAGAAATTAAATGATATATTTTAAGAAGTTTTAATTTGTTTTCCCTGGGTTTTTCTAAATTTTCTATGATTTTTCTTGACTTCTTTTGATTATTGCTTATAAGGAAAATTCCTTTTTCTAATCAATCAACCATTACTTAAGTAATTAATAAGAAAAGATTTGTAAAACAAAAAAATAATAAAAAATGATGTAAAAATTTGTGGAGCTATCCAGAACTCAAAATATAATTTTAAAATCATGAAAAAATATTAAATGATGAAAAGAAAGGTGATTTAATGAACCAATATTAGCAATAGTAAAAATGTCAGAAATTAAATGTTCATAATTTCGATGTGAAAATATTTATATTATCTTCTCCCTGGATAGAGTCATCTACAGTAAAAATATCAGGATATGATCTTTAGGTTTGATATTTATAAAAATCCAAAAACTGAATGTTAAAAATCTGGAAACTTCAATGGAAGAATTTTATTAAATAAACTGTAAAGAATATAAAGCTAAAACTTTTACAGGATTATAATGTGCATATAAGTAACCTTTTCAAAAAGTGTCTAAATTTTTGAGTAAGATATAAATACCTAAATAAATAAGAAACATAATGCGTGAATATGTGCACAGTGCACTATCAGAATTATTGTAAAATCCTCAGGGCGTCTAATAGGTCTGAAATTTTTATGGTAGATCCTAAACTAGCTACGCTCAGTAAATTCCTCATTAATTTATCGATTGGTTAGGCAACGGATTCAATGAATCAAATCAGCCCTCTTGTAGTTCAAGCCGAAATTCTCCTTCTCTCTCTGCCATGCGGGCCCAATCACTATGTGGTCCCACCTGTCAGCCTCAGCTTGTATCTTCTTCCTCCCGCAGGCGAGCTCACGCGTGGCTGAGATCACTCGCCGGCTGTAGCTCGCACCACCGCGACACCTGCGCTTCGCCCGAGGAAACCGCCTCTACAGGACTCCGCCACGAATCATCCTTGCCCGGATTTTTCACAAACCGTCCATCCCAGCTCCTGTTCTGGCGCCGCAAAACTCAACCGAGTTAACATCTTGTGCAAGCTCGTCTACAGCATCTCCCCCAGCCTATAAATACCAAAGAATGATCGCTAAGACCTGTGCTTCAAAACCCCTCTCATTTCATCCCTTCTACTCCACTGAGCGTCGCTAATTT
Organism: Otatea glauca; assembly: GCA_036346275.1. Lineage (NCBI taxonomy): Eukaryota > Viridiplantae > Streptophyta > Magnoliopsida > Poales > Poaceae > Otatea > Otatea glauca. The sequence goes on along the minus strand of CM070720.1, from coordinate 1,069,819 downwards.
CTCATTCTTCTAAATCAGCCGAAGAACCCTAGAAATCGGAATCCTCTCGATTTCAGTCGGTACACTCTTTTACCTTCCGATCAAGCTTCGCATTAGCATCAGTGACACATTGTGATCAAAAGCCCTCTGTTATTTCTAGGAAATTTCGACCGGAGCTCCGCTGCCCCTATGCCCCCTTCTTCTCCGAAACTGGCGATCGGTGTGAGCTAATCCGACCGTTCTCTGATCTTCCTTTTGGCAAAAATGAAACCTCCGGAACCCATAGATGCTAGAACCGGAACCCATTCCACCAGAGATGCCTTTTGTCGCCGGCACGGCTAGTCGCCGTGACCTCCGCCTCTCGGCCACAACGGCGACCCATCTCCGGTCATCGTCGAGAGTCATTAGTTGTCCCCTAGATGCGCATTAGCATGCTGAAGCCGTAGGTGCTGCCCATTCCTTCTGGCCGGAGCTAGTTCGCCGGCGGAGAGCCAAGGCCGTGCGCGCCCTGTTCTGTATCCCTGACGGGTGGACCCGGCTTGTCAGGGACCCAGCGAGATTCAAATGGAATCTGGCACGCCGCGAAAGACTCTTTCAGTTCAGTGAAAGCGTATTTCGTTATTTTTCCTGAATTTCAGAACTAGTTCAAATTCAAACTTGAATATCTTTCGCATTTGAAATTCAAATGAGATGAAACCAATTTATAAATTCATCTAAAATCAAAAGCTTCCAGAATATGCAAAAAAAATATTTCGGAAAAATATTTTAATACAAAGATGAATAGTACATATGAAAGTAGAATAAATATGGAAACTTTGCAAACAGAGTTAAATTTATTTGGAATCAATTTTAACATAACCCTCATTCTGCTATGAACCCATTTCTATAAAAATATTTGGGTAACTAGTTGTTTTATGCCTTTTCTATTGAAGTTTAATATTATTAGTTACTATGCAATAATAACTAAATTAATATGGAAAGAATTTTTGGAAGTTTGTTAAACATATTTCTTTTCAGCATGATGGCAGAATAATGTTATGCCAGGTAAAAATATTGAACAAATAATGATTTGTGCAAATAGGATGTGATTTAGTATGAAGAGCATAATAGGTATATATGTATATATATATATAAGTATGTGTTCATATGAGACCATGCATGCATCTAACAATTAGTTCATGAAAATGGGGTAGATAACTTAATATGTTATGCCTGATAAAATGGCAGCCAGAAATTTAGTGATAAATGTTTATTTTAAAAGTCTTTAAATACATTGCTTTGCATCTGAATCCTATTAACAACATACTATCCTATGATATCACAATAAGACAAGTCTTTCTACTTCACATAATTTTAGCATCTAGAATTCGATAAAATAACTTGAATAATTCATATGAAGCAAGAAATAAGGGATACCATTTAATCCAAAAATAATAAAGGCAAACATGAACAAAAAGAACAGTATAACTAGATCAACAAGGATTATAATGTTGCTAAAGAAACACCCCTATTTTTGTAAGTAAGTTTTTAGTTGGATTTTCTGTCTATCTTCTTTTTGCCCTTATACTAGTTTGCTATTTATTGTATGTTATTCATGATGATCGACGAGTAGATTCCGACGAACCTGAATTAGCAGACGACGACCTCGCCGACGATCTAGATTTTATACCCGACTGTGATCAGCAAGGCAAGCACCCCCCTTGATCATTTTGATCCTAATACTTCAAATATTTACTTTCAATGATTGCAAAACTATTATGCATGCGCGTACTTATCATAAAAATGCTATGTTGAAATATTGGTAGATATACCTGATATTTCATGGAACTTCCTTGATAAGTATGAACATGTGAACCTTGATAGCCATAGATAAAGGGGTAGACACTACATAATGTCAAACTAGGTATACACGACTAATAATCATGCTTTGCCATGCTCATTAGCAACGAAGTTAATGATCAAAGTTGATTCTTGAGAATTTAAAAGGAGGGTATGACATGATGTCAATTGTTGGTATTTTGACTATAAACCCAAAATAAAACTATGGTTTAGATGCGGGCAATTATTGGCAATAGCTGGATGTGCAAGGGTTGGACTTGTACGTAGTGTAGGGTGGAGCATTGCCCATGTCAGATTAAGGACCGAGTTATAGGTTGTTTTCAAGCCAAGAAAATCGTACAACCACGAGTGATGATATGGGGCAGCCTTAACCTAGTAAGTTGTTTAGGTCTGGCTTTGCACATTGGCCAAGAAATCCTTTCTAGGTTTGCTTATGAGGGGCTTCCACACTTCGTTGTGGGTAAATGCATATCGGTATAATGATGTACGCCTTGGTATGGGAAGAAACGTTTATCGCAGGGATTTATTGCTTTTACCGCAGGGAATTACTGCTTGTGTTACCACTTTTATTGATAGGGATACACTGTCATGTTTCTTCTCCATAATAACGAATTAACGTCATCGGGCTGGTGCAAAGTTAGGTCTAAATAACGTAATGGTTATGTCATGATCACCATGCCGACACCCCAAAGGAAGAGTGTCAACTGGCCTGGTAAAAATGGCAGATCATTTCTTGTGGGTAAAGTTGTACGCCTCTGCAGAGTGAAAACCTAATTAATTAGCCTCGCCTACGGTTAAAGGTATTTGGTAAAGTCATCACATGGTTAGAGTTTTAATATTTCCAAAGTGATTTGATGGGAAAATGGTGTTTTAGAATATGTATAGTTCATGCCTGGGGATGACATGGGAATGGATTGAATCAGTCAGGTAGACTATGTTGAGATGATTTATGTAGACAATATTTGCTATTACAACAAATGCTCTTTTACGAACTTTAGTTGCAATCTAGTATATGCTTATGCTTTATTTTGCCAATGCAAAAGTAACCGTAGAAACCTTACCATTGCTATAACCTGTATTTACTTATAATTGCATCTGTGATACACTATAAGACTTTCTAAGTACACAGTGTACTAAATCTTGCTACCAATGCTGTTTTAGGTGAAGATATTGAATACCCCAATGATCTTTACGACGATTCAGGATTCAGGGCTTATGATGACGATGTTTTCTAGGGCTTTACCTTGTCTGTTTTGTGAGGGTGAAAGGTCATACTACAAGAGAAATAAAGTTTCCGCTGCTGCTTTTCGAGTTTTTGGCTTGTAATACTATTGTGTAATTTCAAGACCCTTAGCGTATGTAATATTATTGTGTATGGATGTGATTTCAATTTGTAGTCTATGCATGCTAGCCACTGATCATGGGACTAGTACAGTATGCACAAGGAACCCATTGTTGGTATTTTGGTATTATCAAAAATGGGGGCCTTACACCATGCCGCCTCGGTTAAAGCCCGCGCCACCTCGCCGTTGCTGTGCAGAGAGGAGTTGATCACCGCGCGTGCGTTCAAGCACTAGCGAGACCGCCTCAAGCTAGGCTATAAATACATCCTTGTGTCGCCATTGAGACTCCCTCTACTCTTCTGAGTTCCATCTAAATCCAGCACCTCAACTGAAGCTTTCATCCTTCGTTCTGCCGCAAGAACCTGAAAGGGGAAAATCGGTGGAGCAAGCCAAATAGGCATGAATCCTTAGAATTTCCTTGTCGTAAATCTTCGCCACATCTCATAGAGTACTGATCACTCTTTGTTTTCATTTGTTTCCATCGGCAGCACATCTCTATCGCCGCCTTTCTTCTTCCCGACCGGCGAACGTTGGCAACCAATTGCAGTGTACCTTCAACCGCACCATTAGGTGAGATGAGACCCCTAGTACCCACTGATGCTCTTGGAGTTCTTGCTTAGTGGAAAAGTGGCCGCTGATGAGCTTTTGCTCGATCGGCCATGGCGGTCACCGCACCCTCGCGGTGGCAGCCCACCGCCCGACTACCCCAAACCGAATGGGTACCACCATATGGTGCGCCACGAACCACTGATTCTCATGGTGCTACCCATTCCATCGCGCTAGAGCTAATTCGCCGGCGGCGAGCCGGAAACCGAAGCCCTTTGCTTTGTGTCTCTAGCAGCCTGGTCCCAGTTGTCAGTGTCTTGCATGGAGAGTACTGCTGACTCATGGGCCCGGCTTGACAGCCTCTGAGTCAAAGGACCACGCGCCAGCCGCTCTCATTGCTCGAGTGTGCATGCGTGCTGACAAGCGGGCCTCCACTATTAGTCGCTAGTCGCACCGTGCAGTCGCTGACCCGTTGTCCCGAACTATCAGTGGCTGCAGCCGATTCAAAAAGAACTAGCGCACAGTGGCCAAGGCATTTTCCAATTAGGAAAACGAATTTTCCAATTTGAGTATTTTTCAAAAACCGACCCAATGCAAGTGGTCATAAATTCCAATCTATAGCTCCAAAAATTGCAAAATAAATTTCTAAAATCATCTAAAATCCTTTAGGTTCATAATATGGAAGAATATTTTAAAAATGTTTATTGTATAATTTCTAAAAACAAGAATACAAGAATGGGTTAGTAATATGCCATATACACAATCTTTGCAAATAAAGTTTGAATAAAATGAAATAAATTTTGGTTGAATCCTCATGCTGAAAGGAGTTGAAAAATGTAAAAATAGTTAGGTTTCAAATTGATTTGCTTTATTTTCTAATAATAAACATATCCACTGCATAAATACACTAGTAAATATAGGTTTCACTAAATAAGATAAAAATGAGCAACCTTATATTTAAAAACTAATATATTAGTATAGGCCTTGCAGTTTCAAAGATTATTTCAAATCATATCTTAAGAGGTAATTGTCAAGTAATATTCATAAGATTTGGCTAAGATGTAAGTATACTCACTCATGTGCATATATGCACATGAAAAAGTAAAGATCAAACTTTTATATATCTAGAAGTTTAATTAAATATTGCTTTGCATATGAATCCTAAATAAAGGAAATACTGCTTCATGTTAAGGTTGATCATATCATTATAATCTTAACCAATTTTAGCATCTAGAATTCGTAAATTGCAAACAGAAAATTTATAAAAGAAGCCTCTTGTTCTTTGGATTACACTTCTAATTATTTTGCTGTCAGTTTTCTTTTTGCCTTTCTTTTGGGATTTACTGATTGTTACTATTCTCTTTACTACGCTATGTGTAGACACCGACGTCCCTGAGGAGGAAGTCGAACCAGTCGTAGATCCAGAGTTCGAGCCAGACAGCGAGCAGCAAGGCAAGCACCTCCTAGAGCATGTTGAGCCCAATAATTTACCTACCATATGTTATTTTTGTCAATGTATTAGGCATCCGAGTAATTCTCCATAAAAATGCTATGTTGGGTATAAACTGTAGTTAACCTTGTGAATTATGGCTTTTCCTTAATCTATATGAACTTGTGAACCTTGTAACTCCTAATGTGAACTAGACATAATTAATGTCATTTTGGGTATGATCACTAGTGTAATATTTATGCTTAGCCATGCTTTGATATGGATACAATCATTTCAACTATTTAAATGAATGTCTATCATTTGGAAAAGCGTTGCTAGTATTCACCCGTGCAACGGTGTATGCCTTGCCATAAATAGAAATGGTGTGTTGGAGGTTACGTGAAAGGAACCACGTCTTGTGTGTGTGTTTCTGTTTCTATGGCGAGGGTTAAAGTCCCGGGCTGGTTCGAAGCCATGTCTAGGTAATGTAAAGGTTATGTATGATCTCCTTGCCGACACACCAAAGGAAGTGTGTCAATTGTCTTGGCAAAAGAAGTTGATCATTCCTTGTGGGTAAAGCTGTACAACTCTGTAGAGTACAAATCTAATTGATTAGCCGCGCCTGCGGTCATAGGCACTTGGTGAAGTCATTCCAATGTTAAACTTTGGTATTTTATAAAAAGGGGTTTGGTTTGGAAATTACTTTAGCAACCATCATTTTGTGTCAAAGGATCGACATTGTGGGCCATACAATCGGGTAGGCTGTATTGTGGGATATGAATATTTGTGTATGCTTATTAAAACTTTCAGTAGTTTATAAACTACGGTTTGCAATCTAGCATAATAATATGTTTTCATTTTAATGCACCTGCAAAATAACCTAGAGCTTGACTTTTGCCTTAGCCTGCATATTTTATTTAATTGCATTTGTGAAACAATAAAGTCTTGCTGAGTACCAATGTACTCAAACATGCCACCTGCTGTCTCAGAAGATGAAGCACTCGATAAGTCAGACGATGTGTATTGCCAGGCAGGCCTCGGGGTTTTCGATGACGATTTCTTCTAGGGTTACCTTGTCAGATGCCTGCGGGTTGGATGGGCACTCTACAAGGCTTTTGGCTCTTTATGTCTTACTTTTGTTGTACTGTAATGTTATGTAAAGATTTCTGTATAATTATCTTTTGTTCCAAGCCTTAATATAATGGGTGTATGGTTGTGATATTGATGTTGTAAACAAGTGAGTGATAGCCACTGATCATAGGACTAGTACAGTAATCACATTGAGATTCCTGTCCTTTTTGGACAGGGTCTCACAGTGGGTGGATCAACCATATCCAGTACGTGCCCATTTGTAGTGATGACGTGTCTAATATAACCCCTTTTGTAGTAGTGCCAGGTTTATCTCCACTCTCTCCGGGACCACCTATGTCGAGACCCGATTCCGAGAATTTCGACCCTCTGTGTATTCTGTGCTAGGCCAGGATCACGCTAGCACACACAGTCTTTACAGGGTTGAACATCACAGACATTCACAGCGGTATAATAATAAATAGTGCAAACATTTATATAAACTGAATTGTACGACCTTATGGTCTCCTTACATAAGATCAGCCACGCAGGGCTTACATTATCAGAGTAATTAAATGATAACAACGGAAAGCAAATAAACTTCGTGGAAGCCTTCATCTTGCCACAGGCAACCGACTGGGCTTGCTCCCTAATTGTTCGGGTCTTCAATGTACTCCTCCTCATAGGCTAGCATAGACTCCTCCACTGATGTTGGGGTTGATAGGTAAGGAGGGGTGAGTACTCAAGGCACTCAGTAAGTAACGCACAGAATGCGGTACTATTACTACATACAAGGCTTATTCCAAAGAATTGGCTTACTTGGTTCTTTTGCATCAAACAACATTTTTAAACTAGCATCTTATTTAGATTGAAAGTAGTGAAACAGTTATATATAATGTTAAGTTCTTCAAACAGTTTTTCTTCAAAGATTTTCGGCACACAGCCTTAAACAATTCATTCTTAGCACTGGCACACAGCCACGCTCTCCACATTTTATTTTTGAAAATATACCCCTTGACTGTATTCCCTGAGCAATGCTCAATACCGCGAGCACGGCTATTCGAATAGTTTTGACACTCTGCAGAGGTTGTACACTTTAACCACAAGATACAGCCGCTCACCACACAGGTGATTGCCCATAACAAAGCCTTTTAGGAACCTCTACCTTAACCAATGAACCTCTCCGGTATTACCTTTACTACCACTTCCCTCACACAGAGCTGAAGTATAGGACAGGACAACACCGTTGGATGGGCACCAAGTCGCAGCATAGGTACGCTCCCCCACACAGATAGACTTAGTGTACTGTCACCCCGAGGTATCAAAGGAAAGATATTGGATCCCTAATCAACTAGGTTTGTCCCATTCCAGACATGTGGTTGTACGGGTGACTCAGTTCAAAGACATGCAAGGTGAAGTTCTTAACTTGACTAGGGCAAGACTTCCATCACTCATTAGTGGCACACAGCCCAATGTGGCACACAGACTCACAACTCTCAATAACCCATTGCCACAAAGGCCCACCTGGCACACAGCCTCTTGCCACTTGCCCCGGTCTAAATCATTTCCCACCCGGTTGATTATTGTGCAACACATGCCAGCAATAACTCAACATCGGTACGGAACCACATAGGTCCCCGTACTTCAATTTCCTCATGTAGCATCATCACACTACTTTTCATAATACATTCAGTATTTCAATAGTAAATATTGCTGCATTTCCAAAAGATCAAGCAAGACTCGTTGCAGGGCTAAGCGTATAATCACGGTCTAGCCTCCCGTGTTGGCATAATATTATCATCCAACTAGTACAAGCAACCTAGGGTGACAATGATTTCAGGGCATACAAGTAATAATTTCAAGGTGACATTAACAATATGAGTTTATTAGCTAAATTACCCAAATTCATTTAAATACATTTTTAATTAATTTAGCATGCATAATTTTAAAGCCAAATATATAATTAAAAGAAGCTGGGATCAAAATGGTCAAAGCATCACTTGCCTTCAAAGAGTTGCTGGTCTTGATCAGAAGCTTGATCTTGAGTGACGAACTCTTCCTCGAAACTTTCCGGCAAATTTGCGTCTACGCGTAAAAAATTACATTTGCAATAAATAACTAAAACTGTAAACTAGAAGACCTCAAAAATTCAAATACAATTCATAAATAAAAATAGCACAATTTTAAAAAAATTTAGAAACTGGAATCACCTCAATCGGAGTTCAAATGCAAAAGTTATAGCCTTTCAAAGTTTTAATTAAATTATAAATCAGAAAATAGAATTTCCCGAATTAATCCATTTATTTTTCTACTGAAAACTCGGTTTATTGCGTCAGCATGATGTCGGCGAACACGTGGGACCTTTTGGTGCCGCCACGTCGCCTCGGTCTATGGGCTCGGTCCACGGCTCGGGTCGGGATCACCGTGGACTCGGTCCACCAGAACAGTGCATCCACGCGGCAAGATCCGAGCCGTTCATTAAATCAACGGTCAGATCTCACGCGTCACACCGCACTGCCTCGAAATCCACGCGACACGCGTCACGCATCGAACGGTTGCCCAGATCCAACGGTCGGAATCCTGCGCAGACTCGGCAACGCTTTGCGTTCTGCGCCTGCACCCGTCGCGCATCTGACGGGGCTTTTGGGTCCAACGGCTGGATCTCACGCATGTTCAGCGATGTCTCAGTTCACACGCAGCCACGCGGCAAGATCACAGCGGCGCGCCCGAAAGCAACGGTTGGATCTGGTCTCCGCCTCGGTCAACGCGCACGCGCGTCTGCACGCGATTGGGTGGGAGCGCAGCGTCATCTCCGATGCATGTTCAAATCTGAACGGCGCGGATTCACGCGCCACAGCTCAACCCACAACTACCGTTTAGATCTAATCTAACGGCCCACGGTACCCGAGCTGTTTACTGCTCATCTTAACTACGCGGCGCAATCTCACGCGTACACTAACGATCCAACGGCTGAGATTTAAACAAGTTACAGAGACTAGATCTAATCACCACCGTTCAATCTAGATCTAACGGTCAAGATTAACGTTGGGTAAGAAAGGGGATCAGCGACGTGGACATACCGGAACTGTGCGATGCAGATCGAAAGGTCGAAGGGGCTTGACGAGGTCGACAGCGGCGAGGAAGAGAAGGTTGCCGGAGCTGGGGAAGACGACGCGGTCGATGATGCTACGGTGTCTCTCCGATGTGAAGAACTGGCGCGTTCGACGCGTCTCGGTGAGAGCGTTACTCCGGTGGCCTCGGCGACGGCACAGACTCAACGGACGGCGAGCAATTGGCGAAAAAACTACGGTGGTGCACTCGAGCAACTATGGTGAGCTAGTACAGAGTCTCTGGGGTGTCTCGGCGTGCGTGCGAGGAGTCAAACTGAGCGGTGTGAAGTCCTCTGCACGACGCGCTAACCGAAGCCCTTAAAAGAGCCTCGACGTGCTCGCAAACACCGGCGAAATGAGCAGAAACGTTCGACAGCGTTAACTCCGGCGATTACGCCTGGTCGGACCGACGTGGCTCCATCACAGCCTTCCAAGCAGCGATGATCCGATGGCGCACGTACGCGGGTGACGCGGCACAACGGAAACTACCAGATCTCGATCCAATGGCTCGATCGCGCAGCGGCTAGGGTTTGCGACGAAGCGGGTTGCGCGGCCCAACGGCGCGCGGGCTAGGCTGCACAGTGTTTCAGCCCAACACTGTTCACTCGATTTTTTAAATATTTCTAATTTAAAATAAATCAGATAAATAAAAAAAGCCAAAACAAATAGTAGAAATACCTGAAAAAATCCAGAAAAATTCTGGAAAATATTTTGGAACATTTCGAACTCAAATAAAATATTCCCAATAAAACTTTGCATCAACTTTTATATTAGTTTAACTAAATTCAAGAAAAACCATACTTGAATAAATCCAAATTTCTTTTCAGTAAATCTCCAAAAATTCTAAAAAGTCAAAAAACTCCAAAATTTAAATTAGTGAAATTTTTAGGGTGTTACAAACCTCCCCCGTTAACAGAATCTCGTCCCCTAGATTCAGGGCTGTCTATAGAAATAGGTTAGGAAACTCCTTTAGGTCTTCTTCGCATTCCCAAGTTGCTTCACTTTCTGAATGGTTACTCCACTGGACTCTGCAAAAGCGTGTCGATTTGTTCCTTGTTTCTCTGTCCATTGTGTCCATAATCTTCACCAGATGCTCTTTATAAGTCAGATCTTCTTGTAGCTCTATTGCTTCCAAAGGTGTTTGTTCTTTTGGCACCCGAAGGCATTTCTTCAATTGCGACACATGGAATACATCATGTACCCCTGCCAATGATTGCGGCAGCTCCAGTTGGTACGCAACTTCACCTTTACGACTTAGAATCTTGAATGGTCTGACATATATGGTGCGAGCTTCCCTTTTGCATGGAATCTTCTGACTCCTTTAAAAGGGGTGACTCTGAGGTACACAAAGTCTTCAGGTTCAAAGCTCAATTCCCTGTGACGATTGTCGGCATAGCTCTTCTGCCTTGACTGAGCAATCTTCAATCTCTCTCTAATCATGGCGATTTGCTCTTTCGCTTTCTGAAGTATATCCGGACCAAAAACATGTCGTTCGCCAGTCTCATTCCAGTTCAACGGTGTTCGACAGGATCGACCATACAAAGCTTCAAATGGAGACATCTGTAAACTTGCTTGATAACTGTTATTGTAGCTGAACTCAGCATAAGGCAAGCACTTGTCCCAGGAAGTAGAATATGCTAAAGCACAAGCCCTCAGCATATCTTCCAATATCTGGTTAACTCTCTCAGTTTGACCATCTATCTGCGGATGGTATGCTGTACTGACATTTAGACGAGTTCCCATTGCCTCATGTAGCTTACCCCAGAATCTTGAAGTAAACTGAGTTCCTCTGTCCGACACTATCTTCTTTGGTACTCCATGCAAACAGACAATTCTTGCCATATACAGTTCTACTAACCGGTCCCCTGAGTATGTGGTCTTTACCGGTATAAAATGTGCCACTTTAGTTAAACGATCTACTATGACCCATATTGAATCATATCCACTTTGAGTTCTAGGTGAACCGGTTATGAAATCCATATCGATCTCTTCCCATTTCCACTCAGGTATCTTTAAGGGTTGTAATAATCCCGCTGGTCTCTGATGCATTGCTTTGACTCTTTGACATATGTCACATAATGCAACATATTCGGCGACTTCCCGTTTCATGCTTGGCCACAAAAATCTTTCCTTTAGATTCTGGTACATTTTGGCACTTCCTGGATGAATTGAGTACTTAGAGTCATGGGCTTCCTCCAAAATTAACTGCTTCAGTTCCTTTTTGTTCGGCACACAAATGCACCCTTTAAACCACATAGTACCTTGCTCATCTAGCTTGAAATCATTTGCCTTACCTGCATCCATTTTGGACTTAATTCTCTTGATTTTGTCGTCATCTTTTTGTCCTTCCCTGATCTGATCTTCCAAGGTAGGTTTTACTTCCAAGGTTGCTAAGAATCCTTCTGGTACCATTTCCAATTCTAATTTCTGGAAATCCTTACACAATTCTGCCTGACTTGTTTCCAATAGCATATTTACACTGTGATTCTTTCTGCTCAAGGCATCCACCACAACGTTGGCTTTACCAGTATGGTAATGAATTCCAACATTATAATCCTTGATTAACTCTAGCCATCTTCTTTGTCTCATATTTAGGTCAGCTTGTGTGAAAATATACTTAAGACATTTATGATCAGTATACACTTCACATCTGTTTTCGATGAGATAATGACGCCATATTTTTAGGGCATGCACTACGGTAGCCAATTTCAGATCATGGGTCGGATAATTCTCCTCATGTGGCCTCAATTGCCTTGATGCATATGCAACTACTTTCCTGTTTTGCATCAATACGCATCCTAGCCCTTGACGCGATGCATCACAATAAATGTCAAAGCTTTGATGAACATCAGGTAAAACTAGTACAGGTGATGACATTAACTGTTTCTTCAACTCCTGGAAACTCTTTTCACATTCTGGTGTCCACAAGAATTTCTTTTCCTTTTTCAGCAATTGCGTACGGGGTCTCGCAATTGTAGAAAATCCTTCGATAAAACGATGGTAATATCCCGCCATTCCAAGGAAACTACGGATTTGGGTTACCGACTTCGGTGGCTCCCAATGCAATACTGCTTCCCCTTTGCTTGGATCTACTGCAACTCCTTTAGCGGTCAATATATGCCCAAGAAATTCAACCTTATTCTTCTAGAAATCACATTTGCTAAATTTAGCAAACAATTGTTGTTCCCTTAACTTTTCAAGGACTAGCCTTAAATGTTCGACGTGTTCCTCCTTCGTCTTGGAGTAGACAAGGATATCATCTATAAACACGACAACGAACTTATCCAAGTATTCCATAAAAACCTTATTCATTAGGTTCATGAAATATGCCGGTGCATTTGTCAAACCAAAGGACATAACTGTGAACTCGTAATGTCCATATCTTGACGAAAACGCAGTCTTCGGAATATCCTCTGATCGGATCTTCAATTGATGGTATCCCGATCGGAGATCAATCTTGGAGAAGACTCCTGCTCCTCTCAACTGGTCAAATAGATCATCGATCCTTGGTAGCGGATACTTATTCTTTATCATCACATCATTGAGTGCACGATAGTCTATACACATTCTAAAACTCCCGTCCTTCTTCTTGACGAACAAGACAGGTGCTCCCCATGGCGATGAACTAGGTCTGATAAAACCTTTCTCCAACAGTTCTTCAATTTGTTTCTTCATCTCTACCAACTCATCTGTGAACATCCGGTAGGGTCTCTTAGCTACGGGAGCTGTCCCTGGGACAAGTTCTATAATGAACTCGATATCTCTATCCGGTGGCATTCCAGGTAAATCCTCCGGAAAAACATCTGAATATTTTTTGACTATTGGAACATTCTCTAAACTGACGTCCTTCATGCTGTTGACCATCAACTGTCCATCTCGCACTGCTGTTGCTTCAAATTCAATCCTTCTCCCTTCTGGGCTCTCGACTGATATAACTCTTCGTCCACAGTCCAACACTGCCTTGTGCTTAGTTAGCCAATCCATTCCCAAGATAACATCCAAGGTTTGAGTATTCAGCACGATTAAGTTCGCTAGGAACTCTACTTCATTAATTATTAGTCTTACCCCAGAACATCCTACTTTTGATCGGAGTTCTGATCCAAGGGATTGGACTATAAGCACACATTTAAGATTCACTATATCCATATCATTTTGAACAGCAAAATCTTAGGAAATAAATGAATGTGAAGCTCCAGAATCGAATAAAACAGTAGCTGGTACTGAGTTTACTAGGAACTTACCCAGTACAACGTCCGTAGCATTCTGGACCTCATCTGCGGTGATGTGGTTGACTCGGCCTCGTGCGGTTGCCTGAGATGGAGTAGCTGATGACGTTGCTCCGCGACTCACATTCGGCGCTGGAGTCCTTGCGGGTGTGTTTCCCAGGTTAAAATGGACTGGGCTGACACCTCCTTTCTTGGGGCAGTTATTGGCAAAATGTCCCAACTCATTGCAGTGATAACAACGTCTTCCCGCTGCCTGAGAGTTCCCTCCAGTCTGTACCACCATTCTGGCCGTAGTTTGAGTATTCTAGCCCACTGGACGGTTTGTCGGCAGTGGTGCTCTATCACTGCTTCGGGGTTGGAATCGGACGAACTGTTGAGGTGCCATCCTCTGCCTTTGTTGGCCTTGACGACCTCCTTGTTGCGCCATTCTGCGCTTCCGATTGTCATCCAACTCTCGGTGCTTGTCTTCCAAAATAAGAGCCTTGTTAACCAGCTCCTGGAAGTCCGGGAATGGGTGGGTGATCAGTCCCACTTGTAACCCAGCATTCAATCCCTTCATAAAGTGTGATTGTCCAGACTTATCCGTCGCTACATCTTCTGGTGCGTAGCGTGCCAGCTGGGTAAACTTGTTCAAGTAGTCGGCCACTGATTGACCACCCTGCTTGAGATTCCGGAATTCCTCCTTCTTTAGATCCATGATACCCTCTGGTACATGGTATTGGCGGAAGTCTGTTGTGAACTCCTCCCATGAGATACCCAGAGGATCCTCGTGCGATGCACAGAAGTTTTCCCACCATTCTGCGGCAGTTCCCTCTAGTTGATGAGAGGCATAGAGTACCCTCTCATTTCCTACACATTGGGTAATGTGCAATTTCCATTCGATAGTTCTCAGCCAATCATCTGCCTCCAACGGATTGACATTTCCTGAGAACGAGGGTGGGCGAGTCCTCATGAACTCCGACAGTCTTGAGTAGGGGTGTGGTCCATGGTTACCCCCTGGTTGAACAGTCGCACCAGCTTGATTGGAGATCTGCTGCATGGTCTGCATCATCGTATTCATCAGTTGGGTTTGGGCAGCCAGAAAAGCTCCCAAGTTCTGCAGATCAACTTGCGATGGTTGAGGAATTGGTTCCTCATTCTGGTTTTCCGCCTGGTTAGCACCACTTCCACTGGCTCCAATGTTGCCACGAGTCCTCACCATCTGTTGAAAGCTTCCAAGGTTAAGAAAAGAAGAAAGCTTAGACAAGTAAAGGACTTATGCAGGGGAAATAGGTGTAACTTAATTCCTTTAGAAATTTAATTATTTCAATGAAATAGTATGGTTGCTTACAAGTGCCTAAGGGAAATGCAACACATACAAGACACTCAAAAACGAGAACAAGCAAACAACATTAAAAGGCAATAACGACTCACACCTATTGGTGACTCTGAAACAAAAACGCGACTCAAACACTCGAGTCTCAACACTACACCAAACTAGACTCGATCACTCGACGAGCCATCCCGGCAGCGGCTCCCCCGGGGCATACACTGGGAGGTGCTCTGGCATTGGGGCGAACTGGTCCTAGTGACCACCCCCCTCTGCCACTGTTGGTGCTGAGGAGTCCTGACCCTCGAGCACGGCCTCCGGGTCCGGAACCGGCTCCTCTGGTTCGGGCACCAGCTCCTCAGGGTCTTCCTCCTCGTCGAGCTCCATCTCGGCCTCTAGCGGTCTGGCGTAGAGCTCGTCCTCCAACTCTCCAATCCGCTGAAGAGCGAAAGACCTGGTCTCCTGAAGGGTCTTCTCAACTGCCTCCAAAGCGGCGTAGACCGACTGCAGCTCATGGACAGTATGGTCCATAACCTGCTCCAGAGCAGCTGCAAATCGTGCAAGGTGCATGACCGCCGCATCACCCTCCAGGTGAAGCTGTCCTCCCTCCTGCGGGTGCAGATGAAACATAGTGTCCCGAAGCTCCCCGGCATATGCGTGACCAATTCTCCTCATGGCCAGACGAGCGGTCTCCTGAATCCCGGCCTCGAAGGTAGCGCTCCGAACCGTGATACTAAACGGCTGGCTCGCTCCCGCATGCTCACGGGCGTAGACGATGATCGACATAGCCATGCCACAAACCTGACCATGGACCGCCCAGGTGCGACCACGGTACATGGGCCTGTCGAATCCTCCAAGCACCTGAAGCATCCTCCACAACTCTGCGGCGTATCCACCAGTACGCTCTCCAAAAGTGTGGATCCTCCTCACCATCTGCTAGCACAATTTTGGTTAGACCTCAGTTTAAAATAAATAGAGAATAGTGAGAATTCAGCATGGATATGAAGTAAGAGACAAGAGATAAGTCGAGATTTCATTGACATTCTTGCTCAAGTTGTTAAATTTTAGAAAATAGTTTTATCCTCCAAACACAACTAACCTAGTTAGGGTCAAGTCCTACAGTCAACCTGCTCTGATACCACCTCTGTCGGGACCCGATTCTGAGGATCTGGACCCTCTGTGTACTCTGTGCTAGTCCAGGGTCACGCTAGCACACACAGTCTTTACAGGGTTGAACATCACAGACATTCACAGCGGTATAATAATAAATAGTGCAAACATTTATATAAACTGAATTGTATAACCTTATGGTCTCCTTACATAAGATCAGCCACGCAGGGCTTACATTATCAGAGTAATTAAACGATAACAGCGGAAAGCAAATAAACTTCGTGGAAGCCTTCATCTTGCCACAGGCAACCGACTGGGCTTGCTCCCTAATTGTCCGGGTCTTCAATGTACTCCTCCTCCCAGGCTGGCGTAGACTCCTCCATTGATGTTGGGGTTGATAGGCAAGGAGGGGTGAGTACTCAAGGCACTCAGCAAGTAATGCACAGAATGCGGTACTATTACTACATGCAAGGCTTATTCCAAAGAATTGGCTTACTTGGTTCTTTTGCATCAAACAACATTTTTAAACTAGCATCTTATTTAGATTGAAAGCAGTGAAACAGTTATATATAATGCTAAGTTCTTCAAACAGTTTTTCTTCAAAGATTCTCGGCACATAGCCTTAAACAATTCAGTGTTACCACTGGCACACAGCCACCCTCTCCAAATTTATTTTTGAAAATCTACCCCTTGACTGTAATCCCCGAGCAATGCTCAATACCGTGAGCACGGCTATTCGAATAGTTTTGACACTCTACAGAGGTTGTACACTTTACCCACAAGATACAGCCGCTCACCACACAGGTGATTGCCCGTAACAAAGCCTTTCTAGAACCTCTACCTTAACCAATGAACCTCTCCGGTATTACCTTCACTATCGTTTCCCTCACACAAAGCCGATGTATAGGACAGGACAACACCGTTGGATGGGCACCAAGCCACAACACAGGTACGATCCCCCACACAGATACACCTAGTGTACTTTCACCCCGAGGTATCAGAGGAAAGATATCGGAACCCTAATCAACTAGGTCTGTCCCATTCCAGACATGTGGTTGTACGGGTGACTCAGTTCAAAGACTTGCAAGGTGAAGTCCTTAACTTGACCAGGGCAAGACTTCGATCACTCATCAGTGGCACGCAGACTCACAACTCTCATTAACCCATTGCCACAAAGGCCCACCTGGCACACAGCCTCTTGCCACTTGCCCCAGTCTAAATCATTTCTCACCCGATTTATTATTGTGCAACACATGCCAGCAATAACTCAACATCGGTACAGAACCACACAAGTATCCGTACTTCAATTTCATCATGTAGCATCATCACACTACTTTTCATAATACATTCAGTATTTCATTAGTCAATATTGCTACATTTCCAAAAGATCATGCAAGACTTGTTGGAGGGCTAAGCGTCTAATCACGGTCTAGCCTTTTAATGACCCCCATTTTCACATAAATGCAAAAATGGAAATCTCATGTGCAAACAGTACTAGTCCCATGATCAGTAGCTAGTACGCACATTTACAACAATTGGAATCACAACCATACATCATATTATTAAAGCGGAAGCTAATATACATAATAATCTTACAATTCGGTGTTTATAGCGGCAAAAGAAGCAAAGTCTTGTAGTGTGCCCATCCAATCCCTCAGGCAACTGACAAGGCATAATCCCTAGAAAACTTTCATCGCTATCATTCCCGAATCCTGCGATAAATATGTTGCATCGGACTAATCTGACTCTTCACCTAAAAACAACAATTAAGCAAGGGTGAGTACTTTCGTACTCCGCAAGACTTTTACAAAATCTATGATATATGCAAGCCACTTCAAAGGAAAGGCTGACGGTTGCTTTGCATAAAGCTATTTTGAAATGTAAATACAGAATAGTAGATTGCAAAATGAAATTGAAGTAAAAGCAATTTAATACTGAAAGTAACAGAATATAAGCATAAATAAAGCTCATGTACCTGGGTATCATGACCACATTCACGAACCATTCCTACTAGTCTCAGGTAGAAATCCCGAGTAACCATTCCTACCAGTCCCAGGTAGAAATCCAGAATTTTATGAAAATAAAAACAGCTAACTAGTGCTGGCGCACCAAGATTCCCATAACCGCGGGAACGACTTTTCGAAAAGTTTGACACTCTGCAGAGTTGTACATCTTTACCCACAAGTCATGACCTTTTCCTTTTGCCGCATATTTCACGCACCTTTGGCGTAGTGGCCAGAATGTTCATGACGGAAACCTTTACATTATCTAGGCTAACTTTGCACCAGCCCGGTGACGATAAGCCCGTACTATGGTGTAAATGTTTATGCGATCAACGCACAATAATGAATAAGCATATCCATAGTATGGCGTACACGTTATATCGACAAGCGTGACTCCCAACACCTCGGTGTGGGCGCCCCTTCGAGCAACCAGTCACTGAAGAAGCTCGTACTACTCCGGCCTACCAATGTGCAAAGTTAAACCAGATAACTTAATTGGTTTAAGGCTGTCCCATACCAGCACTTGTGGTTGTACGGTAATTCTTGGGTTTAACGAACACGTAGTTCGGTCCTTAATCCGATACGGGCAATAATCTCCACCCTACACTACGTACAAGTCCCTTGGACTCCCGGCTATTGCCAATAATCGCCCGCATCAAAACCATAGTTTTTTTTTATTTTTGATCAAGATACCAACCATAAATAAAGGTCATACCCATTGAATGTCATATCCAACATTTTTAATCATGTCAAAGTTTTATGTTTCTTTAAGCATGGCTAGCATAACACTATGTGTGAGCAACCCAGATTGACATCAATTACTGTCTATACTATTCTAGGGTTATCAAGGTTCACAAATCCATACTTATCAAAGAAGTTCTATGAAGCAATAGGTACAACTACCAATACCCATAACATAGCAGACTTTAGTAAAATAAAGTATGCAGTAAAACATTTAATGAAAATATTTATAAAACTGGGATCAATATGATCAAAGGGGGTGCTTGCCTTGCTTATTTATTGCTTACGACGAAGACGAAGCCATGGTTGACGGAGGCAACGACGGAGGAAAGGCCGTCGGATTCTACACGTCGATCAATCGAAAAGTATAGCAAATATTCAACTTTAATAAGGGCAAAAAGAAAACAGACAGAAAACCAAATAAAGATTCATTAGAGAAAACAGGAATGTTTTAGGGTTCGGATTGAATGATTTCAAGATCTTTGTAATTTAGATTATACAAACATATTGTTAATGACTTATGATAAAGAAAGCATGGTTTCTTTGATGGATTATCTATTCTTAAATTACGAATTCAAGAGGCTAAAATTATGGATTCTTGCATTTATAACTTCGGATTATAGATGCTAAAATTATTTGGATTAATGGAATTAACATATTAGACAATTGAGCTAAAAGCCATAAATGAATAGCATTGAATCCTTTTTAATTGATTTTGCATAAGAAGTGTCTTTGAATTTGTTAGATCCATTGAACTAAGTTATTGGATTTATTCCTGGTTTTTAAGAAGGTTCTGGTGATACAAATTACATATTTGTTTATTATTTCAAACTTCGCTTAATCATATAATTGAGTCCATAAAACATATTACTTAAGGTTATTTGGCTATTAGGATTTATTTGCAAAACATGATGAAATAAGATTATTCCTTCAGAATATTATATTCTATACTTTAAAGAACATTTCCAAGTTAATTTCATACATTTTAGGTTACCAGGACTTGGTTTTATCAATATTTTAATTTGGTTTGCAAAAGATACACTATTTGGTTAAGTATTGATTATGGCTTTATTACAATGATTCTTGCTAAATAAAATAGTTTGATTATATTAGATGTTTTGGATTCTAGTTTCTTATCATGATCATACTTATCATTATCTCTGCATGTATATATTTTTCTACATTTACAAGGCTTATGTTTTTAATGTAATTCAAACTTATGCATATGTGATATTTCATTTCAAACATTTAAATGGTGATAATTTACGCATTCTTGTCTTTGTGAATTTATTAGATACTTTGCATATGCCTCTATTTATTGCTACGGATTATTGTATGCAATTATACACATATATACCCTTTTCCATTCGGATCATTTACTAATCATAAAACAAATCTAAATCAAGTTCATACTTTACTGGTTTCATCATGATAAGGTAGTCTTCATGTATTTGGAAATCAATTTGGCTTAATTTAGATTTCTTTTGTACCAAGTATGCGTTTTTGAATATTTATAGTATTGAAACCAATCTTTAATGGAAAATGATTCAAACAAAGTTAGAACCTAAATATTTTTATACATTTGAGTTGCTGGTAACATAAGGAATCCATTAAAATTGGTTTCATTCAATTCTAAGTTCTTTTGCAACATTTTTATCTCTAGCACATCTCTGGGCCTTCTATTCAAATTTGAATTTCAAATTTACCCATAGATTATTTTCAAAATATTATTGTATATTCTGAAGGTACTGAATTTATCATGAATTTAGAAATTTATTTCATCTTATTTGGAGCTAAAATGCAAAAGATATAATCAAATGAATGTGCTAGATTTAGGTAAATGCAGAAAATAGAAAATATACCAAAATCGGAAAGTGCGCCTTCCAATTGGGATTACGCTTTCCCTTTCGGACTTGGGCTGGGTTGAGGGGCTGACAAGATGGCCCGGCTTGGCGATGTTGGTGAGCAAGCAAGCGACGCGGGACCAGCAGGCGGTAGAGACGCAAGCAGGCGTTCGATCTTGGGTCCGCCGGCGGCAAAACTTCGCCGGAGAGGATGAATGGGCTCCGCCGTGGGCATCATCATGTCCATGCGCACACGGGAGCGGAGTTGATTTGGTCGGAGATGGACGGAGATGGTGCGCCACCGTGAGAGGGGCGGCGGCGCCATGGCCGGTTGGTGGCGAGGCAAAAATAGGAGCTCTCGCGGCGAAATAACACCGGCGTGAGCATCAGTAGGATTAGAGGTCTTCATTTTTGGGTTCAAACATAAAGAAGAGATACCGGGCTGAGCTCTCACCGTGCGAGCACAGAGGCGGCGGAGGGAGCACGGTGCGGGGAATTTTCGGAGAGGATGAGCTTCAATTAGGGTCAGGGACGAGTACTAGATGTGCTGAGGAAGCTCTAGCTCCACTGGCTCGGGTAGAAGATTATTGGTTTGTCCGAATTGGAAGTTTCCCCCATTTTCTGTTCTCGCCGGAGTTGGAGAAGATGAGGCTGTTTTGTGCAGCGTTTGGCAGTGGAATAGGCTGAGGAAAGGTGGAAGTGGTACATGAGGCTTTGAGGTGCTTAAATAGGCGATGAAGTCGGTTAGGGCAAGATGTGAACTCAGTTGCAATTGACGGCCGAGACGTGCGTGAGCTGATTGCTGCCGTGGCGGCGAATTTCTGGAGGAAAGGTTGTCGCGGCAGCTTGGAGCGGTCGATGGTTGGGCTGTGTCGCAACTCGCTGCCCAACTCATGCCGTGCCAGAGAAATCGCAAGCAAAACCTTGTCGTGGCAGAGAGAGACGGACGGCAGAGATCTCTCGGGCATGTCTCGACGCAGGCGCAGAGTTGCGGCGGTCTGAGGTAGTGGCGACAGAGGTGTGACAGGGGGTGTCAGGTCAGCGTCTCGGGCTACGTGCCATTGCGGCGGCAATGCGACAAGCGATGGCGAGGAGGCGGCGTTGGCTCGGGCGGCTGAACGCGAGAGAAATCGGAGGAGGTGGAGGATCGGTGACGGGTGGGTCCCGGTTGGCGCGGGTGAGATGAATGGTGGTTCAGGTCTGGCTTGTGGGGCCAAGATAAAGAATGGGCCCGCATGTCAGAGAAAGGTGAAGTTAAGTTGCAAGAGAGTTCTAGACAGGCTGAGGGAAATCCACTGGATTAGGACAACAGACAGGCTCGAAATTTTATGAAAATTTTTATGTAGGTCGGGAAGGATGAAATAAAGGCGTTTCAAAATTTTCAGATAAATATTATTAACAAAAAATATTTATAAAAATCTGACAATGCATGATTTTCATTTTCTGACCCTTCTGTTTTATATTTAATTGAGGATCGAAATAAGATTATTATTTTATGAAACTTTTTTGAAAGATCTTAAATGACATTATTTACATGATATAAAAGTTTTAGAATTTATTTTGTATATTTTATTTTTAATAATTCTGACATTAAACTTTTAAACTTTCCTCATTATCTGTTTATGAATTTCTAAAATTATTAAAAGATGGGATAAATTATTTATATTTTTACCAGACATAGATAAGATAAGCATGTCGGCAAGGTTAAAGTTTTAACTCTGGTTAAGGTCGATGCACTCGGAGAAATTTTGCAAGCTCGGTCCAGAGAATCTAGATAGGGTCATTTTTGTCTTTTTACTTTATTTAATTATTCCAGATTAGTGCAAGTTGTATAATCATGATTCTAGATAGATATGATATTTATCTGATATTTTTACATATTTTATTGATTTTGTATTTTTATCTTTTTACTTTTACCATTTTACCATTTCAATTTATGAGACTTTTCTTTTTAAACAAAAACTCAAGAAAATCAATAATTCAGAAACTCAGAAATTAAAATTCAAATTGAAGGTTACATCTCAAACTTATTTTTATATTTTGTTTGTTTTGGAAGAAATTAAAATTCAAATTAAAGGTTACGGCTCGATAGCCTTGTAATGGCTAGGGTTTTGACGAAGCGGTTTGTGCGGTAGCCGATTGTGTGTGGTTTGCTGCATGATGTTTCGGCCCAACACTGTTCTCTCGATTTTTAAAACATTTCTGATTTAAAATAAATCAGATAAATAAACAAAGCCAAAATAAATAGCAAAAATACACGGAAAATCCAGAAAAATTCTGGAAAATATTTTGGAACATTCTGAACTCAAATAAAATATTTCTAATAAAACTTTGCATCAACTTTTATATTAGTTTAACTAAATTCAAGAAAAACCATATTTGAATAAATCCAAATTTCTTTTCAATAAATCTCCAAAAATTCTAAAAAGTAAAAAAAACTCCAAAATTTAAATTAGCGAAATTTTTAGGGTGTTACATCCTAGAAGAGTTACTAGAGGAGATCTAGACTAAGAGGATTAACAATGACATGCTCCATAGGGAGAGGAACAATGAGAAGGTAGTCCACCTTTGCAATGACTACCACCTTTATTGCTGATGTGCCAATCTAAGCTATAGTTACATCTATTACTACCATAACAATTAGCCCTGTCCATACTGTCCTAATGACCACCACTCCGTGTCGGTGCCCTACAGTATCCCATTTTTTCCTTAGCTGCATTTGCCTACAACAACTAATTAGATCTACACTCACAATGTCATTTTCATTCAAAAAGATGAGCATGTACCATAGTTGTAGAGATGTTTGTTCTATTATGTGTCTTGCCATTTGTACTGTAGGCATATCCCGTAGAATATGCACTCCAATGAACCATATGTGTCATGTAACACTATATTTCCTTCATGAATTGTCACCAATAATTCCGTCATCTTGCATTATACTAGGTAACTACGTATTGTAACAACCCATAAAATTCAAAAATATGGAAAAATAAAAAGTTTGAAATTTAAAAATGGAATTGGATAAAAATTTCAATTGGAATCAAGATTTTGATTTTTAACAATATCTTTCCTCTTTTCTTGCATTCTATTCATCCTAATCTTAAGAAAAGAAAGATTTCCTTTATTAAAACTATTTCTTCCAAAACAAACAAATATAAAAACATGAATTTATGATGTGACATTTAATTCAAAATTTAATTTCCTAAGTTTTATGAATTATTGGTTCTTTGTTGAGTTCTGCTCTAAAAGAAAAGTAATATATATTGAAATGGTAAAAGTAAAAAGATAAAAACACAATAGCAATAAAAATCTACAAAACTAATAATAAAATATTATAAACCATCATAGCCCTTGTCATGCTGTCAAAGGTAATCTGAAAGCATTAAAATAAAGAAACGATATTGTAATCATGAGATAGGAAATCAAATATGATCTTGTCAGAAATGTGTAGAAATCTCCATTGTTTATCTGAAGCCGAGATTTTTACCATGCTGACATCAACTCTATCCTTACCTCTGGTAAAAATATCAGAAATTAAAAGTTAAATTTGAATCCTTTAAAAATTCAAAAACAGAAAGGAAACAATTTTGAAAACAGTAATGTCAGAATTATTACAATTAAAATATAAAATCTAAAAATGTAAAAATTTTATAAAATGTAAAGAATGTCATTACAGATCTTGTAAAAAAGTTTCATAAAATAATAAACTAATTTTGATCTTCAATTAAATAAAAATCAGAACCAGCAGGAAATGAAAATCATGCAAATTTTACCAGACTCTCATCTTTACCTTGCCGACCTACAGAAAAATCTACACAAAATCATGAGCCAATCTGCTAACCCAAACCTTGATTTTACCTCGTGCTGTCCGGAGTCTTCGCGCGAGTTGTCAAATTGATTCACTGACATGTGGGCCCAATCCTTAACTCGGCCCCACAAGCCAGTTCTGAACTGCCTTTTCCTCAGTCGCTGCCAGCCGAGCCCCACTCGTCTGCCCCAAGTCTTCTGTTTCTTCTTCTCTCCATTCTTCCATTCGCTCCCTTTGCTCTCGCCCTCGCGCGCACGCAGAACCATCACCGCCTCTCCGTTTGTCGCATCTCGCCGCCATAGCACGCAACCCTGAGCGCTGACCTATCCTAATCCCACCCCGACACTAGAGCAGTCGTCAAACCTCTCGAGAGCTCACTGCCTCAGACAATCCCGCGCCAACTCGCCGCCGCAACTCAAACCGTGTTCAAACACTGCTCAAACCGCCTCATTGGTCTATATAAAGACCGGCAATGCTTCATAAGGCTCCTGTAACTTCACCATAGCCCTTCTACTCATCCCAACTCCCAGCTCCACCGAAAGCATTATTGCTTCGCCACCCTTGCCGTCAAAGCCAGAGGAAGGGAAAAACCCAATCAGCCATCTCCAGTGAACCCCAAAGCAATTCACTCGTCCAAAATCCTCTCCATAGCATCCAGAATCCATCACTAGTCTCAACCGAAGCTCTTCTTCTTCGGAGCACCACCACGCCATGTTCCTCCGTCGTGGATGCCCGCGCACGGTGAGAGCCCGAACCCTTTACTAATCTCTTTGAATAAGTGACAACATAGAGTCCTTGTAGCACGCTGATGCTCATCCGAGCCTTGATTTTGACAAAGTTACCACAAAATCGAGCTTCCATTCGACGGTCATGTCCGCCACCGCCCCCTCACGGTGGTGCGCCATCTCTGGCCACCACCAGCCGCCGATCTATCACCACCCACGTGAGCGCAAGAGTAAGCTGGTACTAACCGTGCTACCGATTCACCTCCTTCGGCGAAGCTTCGCCGTCGGCGAGCTGGAAAGCTTGGCGCCCTGTTCTCTGTGACTGCACGGTGGGGTCAGGCTGTCAGTCGCAATGTCTCTCTTGAGCCGCTTAGTCGCTGCGATATCGGGCCCGCGCGTCAGTCGCTCATGCGCTCGGCCTTTCTCTGCCACCTGGGCTCGGCTCATCAGAGCCTCAGCCCCGCTGACCAAAAATGAAAAGTGTATTTTCCATGCAAAAGCGTACTTTCTATTTTTGGCAATTCTCTGAATTTGGTATTTTCAAAACCCTAATGCATTCAAATGTGTATAACTTTTGAACTATCAATCCAATCTGGATGAAATAAATATCTAAATTCATGATAAATCATGTATGTTCGGAATATACAAAAATATTTTGAAAATGAACTGTGTTTAAATTTTAAATTAAATTTGAAGAAAAAGGACTAAGATATGCCATATATAGAATTTTTGCAAATATGCTCCAAATAGAATGAAACAAATTTTGCTAGAATCCTTAGACTCTCAGTAACCTAATTATGCAAAAATAATTAGGGTTCACCATAGGAAAATTTTAAATTATTACAATTAATCCAATTAATTTTAGTGTTTTGAATCTGAAATTTTAAATAGTTAGAACATGGATCAAATGAACTAAAATTCTGGTAAAATTAGTTTTGTATCACTCCTGATGTTATAAGGATCCCAAATATACAAAAAACATATTTTACATTAATGCAATGTTAGAATAAGTACATATCAAGCCTAGTTGATCTCTTATATAGAAAACATCTCGGATAAAAGTAAAATACCGTGAAACCAACTTTAGAACACTCTTAGTAATGTCCTCTGTTAATGCTAGAAAAATTGTTAAATAATCTTATAAAGTGCAGTCGCGAACTAAGAATTAAAACTAAATCTAAGCGCAAAGAATTTAGAAACACTTAAGCATTTTCAACAGCCCGTAGAATATCTCGTTTTAATGTAGATTTTATGAAAATCAGTTTATAAATAATATTTAGGATATGTACTACCATAATCTAGAAAAATATTCTTATTACAACTTGCTTTTCATCTGAATCCGGCTAGCCCAATACCCTTAAGTGATATGATCATCGTAAACCTTAATATCATATAAGCTATTTCGGCAATGAATATAATGTCTCGTCTAAGCACTAAAATATATGAAATTAGCTTAAGAACGTTCTTCAAAGTATAGACTATCCTATTCTGAAGACATAATCTTATTTCATCATGTTTTGCATATAAATTCTAATAGCCAAATAACCTTAAGTAATATGATTTTTGAACTTCATATTGTAAATAAACGAACTCGAAAACAATGAAGAAATCTGTAGTTAAGATATTTGTATCACCAAAATCTTCTTAAAAACTACAAATATATAACTAGTAACCCAGCTTAACAGATCTATCATATTCGAAACCACTTATTATGCAAAATCAATTAAAAAGGATTAAGTGCTATTCATTTATAGCTTTTAGATCACTTGTCAAATGTGTTAATTCTATTCATTCAAATAATTTTAGCATCTAGAATTCGAAGTTATAAATATGAAAATACATAATTTTAGCCTCTTGAATTCATAATTCAAGAATAGATAATCTATCAAAAAAACCATGTTCTGCTCATCATAAATCATTAACAATATGTTTGTATAATTATCTAAATCATAAGGTCTTGAAATCATTCAATCCAAACCCTAAAACATTCATATTTTTTGTAATGAATCTTCATTTGATTTCCTGTCTGTTTTCTTTTTGCCCTTATTAAAGTTGGATATTTGCTATATTTCCGATTGAACGACGTGTAGAATCCGACGTCGCTACTTCCGTCATTGCCTCCGTCAACCATGGCTCCGTCTTTGTCGTAAGCAATAAATAAGCAAGGCAAGCACCCCCTTTGATCATATTGATCCTAGTTTTATAAATGTTTTCATTAAATGTTTTACTGCATACATTACTTTTATTAAAGTTTGCTATATTTTGGGTATTGGTAGTTGTACCTGTAGTTTCATAGAACTTCCTTGATAAGTATGGATTTGTGAACCTTGATAACCCTAGAATAACATAGACAGTACTTAATGTCAATTTGGGTTATTCACACCTAGAGTCATGCTTAGCCCTGCTTAAAGAAATATAAAACTTGGACATGATTAAAAATGTTGGATATGACAATTAATGGGTATGACCTCTCTTTATGATTGGTATTTTGGTTAATCATGAAAATAAAACTATGGCCTAGATGCGGACAATTATTGGTAATAGCCGGATGTACAAAGGATTTGTACGTAGTGTAGGGGGAGACTATTGCCCATGTAAATTAAGGACCGAACTATGGGTTGTTTTTAGGCCAAGAATTACCGTACAACCACAAGTACAAGTATGGGACAGTCTTAACCTATTAAGTTGCTTAAAACTAGCTTTACACATTGGAAGGCCGAAGCGGTATGTACGCCATGCTATGGGGAGAAGTGGGACAATTTGATGTGTGTCATCATTTGTCGTACTAGTCGCCTATCTTCTGCCGCCGTAGGTAGAAGTGGGACAATTTGGTATGTGTCGCCACTTATCGAACTAGTCACATATCTTCTACTGCCATAGTATGGGTCCATCACCGGGCTGGTGCAAAGTTAGAGTTAAGTAATGTAACGGTTATATCATGACTCTCTGTGGCACACCAAAGGAAGTGTGCTAATATCGATTGCACAAAGAGTCAGTTATGTCTTGTGGGTAAAGTTATACACCTCTACATAGTGTAAAACTAATCGATTAGCCATACCCGCGGTTATGGGAACTTGGTAAAGTCATCACATAGTTAGATGTTTCTATTTTCATAAAATCTGGTTTCTACCGTGTGTCCGTAATTTCTACTGTGTGTTAGTGGAAATGGTTCGTGGATATGGTCATGATACCCAGGTATATGAAATTTATTTATGCTTATATTCTGTTACTTTCCGTATTAAATTGCTTTTACTAAAATTCCGTTTTGCAATCTACTATTCTGTATTTACATTCCAAATTGGCTTTATGCAATTTAACCATAATAGCCTTTCATTTGAAATGGCTTGCATATATCATAGGTTTTGCAAAAGTGTAACATCATAAAAAAATAAAATAATATAAAAATAAATATTTTAAATTTGAAAATATTTATTTATAAGTTTTATTGGCTTTATTGGTTCTTATTTGAATTTCTTTGGATTTTTGTATTGTATGGAAATCCAACAATTAGAATTAGTAAATGGGAAATGGTAAAATGGAAAAATGGTAAAATGGTAAAAGTAAAAGTTAGAAAATTTTACCATGGTAACTCTAAGCATGCAGTGGATGAGTTTATCCAGCAAATAAATTTTAATACATAAGAAAGTATTAAATAGTTGAAAGGACATCCCTTTGACCTCCAAATAGTGCAAGGAAAGATTTATTATAAAATTTCAGAACGTTATCTGCACCTGGAAAATTTACCATAATGTCCTCAAGACATTAGTAACCTCTGGTAAAAATATTAGAAATTAATAATGTCATTTATTGCCTTTTAAAATTCATAAACAAAGGCATTGGAAATCTGTAAATTAGCATGTCAGAATTTATATAAAATAAATATATAATATTTTAACTTGCAATTTTTATGAGATAATACTTGATCTAAATATAACTCTACATAAAAGTTTAAAAAATAAATAATACAATTTGGACCCTTAATTAAATTAAAATCCGAAATCAAAATTCTAAGCAGTGCACAGTGTCAGAATGTTAATTAATTAACCATGACGTATTTTTGTCTCAAAATTTTACTGGAAGCTAAGAACTCCCAGTAGACCATGGTAAAAAAGTTTCGAAATTTTTCAATTCGGTTGATAGCCATTTTGATGTCCAGAACTGAAGCCATCTTGTCTGCTATTCCTTGGAGACACCTCATCAAGTCTAGAGCCTTCCATTGATGCAGCAAGCCTCATGCCTTTTAAGCCAGTCATTCACACGCCAAAACCAGCACCAAGCCAACGCCAAGTCCTGAGCATCCTCACGCCAAAACACAAAGCCAGCAAGCTCCCAGTCCTAGCAAAGCTCAGACCTTCATCTCCTTTGCATGAGCTCCATTTCAGTGAAGAAGATCAAGAAGGTCAAGCAATCCCAAGCCCGAAGCTTCCTTCCTCCGCTGCGCCATTGCCGCCGCAAGCAAGAAGTGGGGAGAGATTGAAGATCAAGCAATCCGATGAGCCATTTTCAAATTAATCACATCCGTAGCACCTTAGTACCTCCCGGAGTACTCATCAACCTTCGCTTTCATGTTTCCTTGCCCCGCGCCGCCGCGACCGAAACCGTCTTCCCCAACTCCGGTCGCACGGTGGCAGCCCAACCCGTCACTTCTCCGAACAAACCGACCCCCAAAATGGTACTTCCTAGCCTCACTGATGCTCATATCGCTACCGATTCGGCCGGAGACTTACCCCTTCTTCTTCTCCGGCGAGCTCCACCATTGCCGCCGCCCCCCTCTCGGTGGCAGCTCACTCCAGCCATCTCCGGTAAAAACCAACCCCGCCATCGAGTGCGCGTCGTCGAGCTGGTGCTCTAGGTGCCATCGGCCGAGCTCCTCCGTCGCCGTAGCCTCGCCGGCGAGCTGCCCTAGCCGGACCTCTGCTCTCTCTCACTGCGCGGCGGGTTCGGCTTGTCAGTGAGTGAGCCCTTCCAGTTCAAATCAGTGAAAGACGCGTTCTTGTCTTTGTGAAAACGTATTTTTGATTTTCTTTGGAATTTCATACCCGAGGCAATTTAATTAGCTATATCTTTTGCATTATAATTCCAAATGGAATGAAACAAAGTTCTAAAATCATCTAAAGTCTTGTAGTTACATAATATGCAAAAGCATTTTGAAAAACAGTACCGGGTTAATTTGAAATTCAAATTGGAATGAAAGGGCTCAATGTATTCTACATATTAAAATGTTGTAGATAAATTTAGAATGTCATGAAAACAATTTTATTAGAATCTTTATACATCCAGGAACTCAAATATATAAAAATATTTATATTTTACCTTTGTTTAAATCATTTCCCATTAAAGGTTATTCTCAATAGAATAAATAATCAAAAATGGATAACTTGTATGAAAGAAAACTAAAATAAATAAAATTGAATTATAAACACTTGAATGACAATAAGATACCTTATTATGCTAAAATAATTAAGGTATGAACTTGCTTTAAATATGTGATATGAATAATAGATGGTTTAAATGGAAAATGTATATATAAGTAACTGATATATAAATGAAGTTCATAAATAAGTAAAAAGGTAAGTGAAAAGCTCTTTAGTACTATGTTATCTGTTACAACAAAAATAACCATAGTGAATTGTAGTCTGTACTTAAATTCTTAAGTAATATATATCTCCATATTATATATATATATATTTAAAGAGTTGAGTATAATCAACCAGGTGTGAAGAGAATATCTTAAGTAAATCCTAATTCATGAATAATTAGTTCCTGAATGCCTTGCATGATCAGATCATGTAGTATAGCAAGAATCATTATCATAAGGTCGTAAATTAACATTTAACCTAATAATCGAAGTTTCAATACTTGTATAATCCAAATAGTCATAACTTCCACAAATGAACTTCGAATTTGACAAAATTAAATCCTAGAATCTTGAGAAGTAATATCCTTACTAGTTATGCAAAAGTACTTCATGTTTGTACAAGTTTGAACTAAGTCCATATTAGGCCCTAGTGATCATTTATATGGAAAACATTTCGGATAAAAGCCAAATATCACAAAACTAACTTTAAAAAGCTCTTATAGTCATTCCAGGTTTATACCTGAAAAATGGATAGATTATCTTATAAGGTGTAATCGCAAACTTAAATCGAAAATCGAGCCTTTATTGTGTAAAGTTAGAAACACTTAAGCATTTTCAGTAGCTTATAAAGTATCTCGTCCAAATGAAAAGAATTATGAAAATAGTGTAGAAATACTCTGTAAAGTGCATACTACTGTATTTTAAAGAAAGTGTTTTGTTATACTATGTTTTACATGTAAAATGAACTAGCAACATAACCCTACGTGTTATGTTATCTAAAGTAATAGAATCACTTAAGCCTTTTCGACAGCCCGTAGAATGTCTCATCTAAATGGTAATGTCATGAAGATCAGTTCAGAAATGATGTTTAGGATATGCACTACTATGTTCTAAGAAAATATTTTATTTATAACTTATGGTTCATATAGTTTTTGCTTATGCAAAACCCTAATATGATAAGAATAGTTGTAGCCATTTTTGGCCGATTGCGATCAACGTAAACTTTAGTGTCATGATAGCTTTTTCAGCAATGCATTTAGCTCTTTAGGTAAACATTATAATTCATAAAATTTGTTTGTAAACATTATCCAAAGTATATACTATATTATTATGATGAAATAACCATATTTCATCACGCTTTCCATATAAATCGTGTTAGTTAAATAACGCTAAGTATTATGTTTTCTAAGCTTTATAATATGAATCGGTAGTAATGAAGAAGTCTTTAATAAAAATATTTGTAACTTCAGAACTTTCTTAAAGACCATGAATATGGAACCAGTAACCTATCCTAGCAAATCTAACATATTCGAAACCTCTTATTATGCTTAATCAGCTAAGGGTTAAGTGCTATTTGTTCATATCATCTAGCATAATGATCTAATATCTTAATTTTACTAATCCAAATAATTTTAGCATCTATAGTTCGAAGTTAGAAATGTAAGAAATCATAATTTTAACCTCTTGAATTCGTAAAGCAAGTATAGTTAATCTTTTAAAGGAACCTTGCTTTGTTCATCATGAAAGCCATTAGCTGCATGAGTGTATAATTATCTAAATCATGAGATGTGAAATCATCCAATTCAAACCCTAATATATTCCTGTTTTCTGTAGTGAATCTTTATTTGATTTGCTGTCTGTTTCCTTTTTGCCCTTATTAAAGCTTGTTATTTGCTTTATTTCCGTTGAACGACGTGTAGAACCCGATGTCGCTGTTTCCTTCGTCGACTTCATTTATTGGGACCTCGTCTTCACCGTAAGCAATGATTAAGCAAGGCAAGCGCCCCTTTGACCATCTTGATCCCAGTATTTGATTTGCACTGTATTTACTAAACTGTTTCATGCATGCGTTTACTTTCAGTAAATTCGCTATTTTGTGGTACTGGTAGATATACCTGTTGTCTCATGAAACTCCTTGATAATTATGCACATGTGAACCTCGATAACCATAGAATAAGGCTTGACAATACTTAATGTCATTTTGGGTATATGCGATCATATTAATCCTGCTTAGCCATGCTTTAGCTTTTTGTGGGGCAGATGATCATGATTAAAATTGTTTCCTGAAATGTTTTGTATGAAACCTGAATGGTCCTTTGTGGAAAAATAGTTCTTTGGTAGTTTGATTAAAACCCAAAATAAAACTATGGTTTGACGCGGCGATTATTGGCAATAGCCGATGTGCGACGGGTTTGCACGTAGTGTAGGGTGGAGTATCGCCCGTGTCGGATTAAGGACCGAGCAAATGGGATGTTGTAGATCCATGTTTTCGTGCAACCACAAGGGCTTGTATAGGCGGGTCTTAGCCTAATAAGTTGTTTAGATGTGGCTTTGCATCTATGGAAGGCGGGAGATTGCACAGCATTCCGGTCAGTCATGCTCGTAGGGGTTTCTACATACCAATGCAACGGTACGCCTTGCCCCGACAGAGACGTGGTGTTGTGTGTGATAAATGTGGATCCACGGCTTGGGTGAGTGTCTCTGTCTTCAGGGCGAGGGTTACGTCCCGGGCTGGTGTAAAGCCACGTCTAGATAATGTAACGGCTCTGATGATCTCCTTGCCGACACACCAAAGGAAGTGTGTTAATTGTTCGCGAAAAGGTTGATCATTCCTTGTGGGTAAAGTGTACACCTCTGCAGAGTGTAAGATCTAATCGATTAGCGCGCGCTTGTGTTATGGGCACTTGGGGAAGATCCTCCCAATGTTAGAGTCTTTGGTATTTTCTAAAATGGGTTTGGTCTGAACTTGTTTTTAGCAACTGTTGTTTTATGTCGAAGGGCTGGCATTGATGGACCTTGTGGTTTGGTTTATTTCGAACTCACGTCATGGAGGACTGTGAGTATTACTTACTGTTGTATATATTTCTTATCAATCAACTTGCTTTTATAAATCCCGTTTGCAAATGATAACTTGTTTTACAATTCAATTTTGCTTTATGCAAATTAACTGTATTAGCCTTTCCTTTGAAATGGCCTGCATATATTATAGGTTTTGCTCAAGTCTTGCTGAGTACGTAAAGTACTCACCCTTGCTTAATTATTATTTTAGGTGGATGAGTGTCGGGACCCGAATATGCAAATCCGGACCCTCTGTGTATTCAGCACTAGTCCAGGATCACGCTAGTGCACACAGTCTCAACATTGATGAAATATCACAATCATACACAACGGAATAATAAACAAAGACTTCATTTATTAATATAGAACTATTGAACGACCTTAAGGTCAAACTTACACTTGCGAGGCCTTGGTGGCTTCAACTCAAATTAAATAAATAGCAGCGGAATGAAGAACGTCGACGAATCCCATCAATATGCCACAGGCAACTGACAAGGTTCAACTCCTAGATATTCGCCCCCTCGTGGAACTTCTCCTCCTTTGAAGTTGTAGTCTTCTCCTCAACTGATGATTTTGTTGATGGCAAGGGTGAGTACATAAAGCACTCAACAAGTTGTGCACAGAATGCAATTCTAATATAACTATATGCAAGGCTTATTCCAAGGAATGGCTTATCATGGTTATTTTGCAGTAAAGCAGCATTTAAGAACAATTACAGTAAATAGATTGTAAAGATAATAAAACAAATAACTGTAATAAATAGATTCAGCATTTCTCAAGTAAACCAAGTTCCAATCCTTAATCAAGTTCCAACTTACCATGGCAACCGGCCATCCATCCCAAGTTTTGTTTTGCAAAAGTCTAACCCTTAATCAGTAATTCCGAGCATTGCTCAATACCATGAGCACGGCTATTCGAATAGTTTTACACTTTGCGAGGTTATGCACTTTACCCACACGACATGATCGTCTCTTAGTGCCATGCAATTAACACACTTCCTTTGGTGTGTCGACAGAGAGATCATGACAAAGCCTTTACAAAGCTCGCCTTAACCCAAGATTACTACCGTGAGGTTTCAACATGAAGGGTTAAACCACCACGACAGGCCCCCTCTTGCGCCATGTGAGTTAATCCGTACACGGGACTCACACCGCCAATGGTAGTACCAAGCTAAAACATTACTAATTAATCACCTAGGCTGTCCCATTCCGCACATGTGGTTGCAAGAGAGACTCAGTCAAAGGCTTGCAAGGTTAAGTCCTTAAAATGACCAAGGCAAGACTTCCACATACCCCGCCAATCTGGCCCACCTTGACACACTGCCCCTTACCACTTGCCCCAATCTAAATCATTACCACCCCAATTGATTACCAAGCACCACGTGCCACCAACATTTCAATCTAGTTGTGTGACCTCCTCGCCACGACAACTTAATATCACGTGTGACAACACATGACACACCAATTCATACACATTATTCCATATTCCATTAGTCAAGATTAAGTATCAACATTCGGACACATGTGATGACGTGGCATGGCTAAGCAATCTACGACGGTCTAACCACCCATGTCGATTATCAATATTAACCAACTATTAATTAACCATCCTAGGGTGACAATTAGATCATGGCATACAATGGCAAGGTAGGGTATAGATCAAATTGGTATAATAGCTAAGTCCCAATTTTATTTGAAACAATTGTATAATTGAAATAATATGCAATAGGGTAAAACAAATATAGCAATTTTATAAACATGGGTTCAATATGATCAAAGCACAACTTGCTGGCCCTTGCGATTTTTATGTTCTTTACTCTTTATCTTTAATTCTTGATCTTCGATCTTTACCTTCTTGATCTTCAGCTCCTTAGAACAACTTCCGGACGATGCGTCTAACGATTAAAGAAGAAGCAAATACAAACCAACTCAAAAGATAAATCAAATAAAATCCAAATTGTGAACGGATAGTACTGGATCACGAAGGCTTAGATGAATCTAGGAACTTGAATGGATTAGATCAGATATTAGACAAAAGAGAACGAACTTCCGGAATACACCAAAAGGAAAAGGCGATAATCGAGAAAGAAAGAATAATATTCCAAAGAATATTTCTTCCAAGTTATTATCTTGATTGGATAGACAATGACATATGGGCTCTCGATCTATAAACCGGGTCCATAAAGATACGTTAGTTTGCAATGAACTAAAGCGATGCTTAATGATGACTTTTCTTTGATTAAATGATACACATCAAACAAAAGCAAGATAGACTAATAGATTAGATATGGCACAAGGATATGACATATGGCCAATGGTCTATCGACCAAGTCCACGAATGACTTCTAGGTCAATGGCAGATTAGATTTCAAGAATAGGACATGGACAAGCGGGGTTGACATTCATGCGATTCGATTTGAGATCAGTCATACGTCGATCAAGATGCTTGACGATGACAAGGCAGCGAGGAAATGAAGACAAGGCTAAACTCATAGGTGATGGGGTTAGATTACAATAAGGCGATAGAGAGGATGATGATATTGCACTAGAGCTTTTGCGAGCATGCACACATGCGAAGATAGCGAAGCAACGACAAGACACTCATGCAAAGATGAGATGTCGATTGTCGTACAACGATATGGTAGCAAGGATATGATATGGCACAGCATTGATCTGCGAGTTGCGAGGTTTACATGACATGATGCATCGTCAACGACAGATTGGACGCAAGGTTAAGTTAGGGTTTGAGAGCAACGACTCACAGATAGATCCACTTGGCATAGGGATAGGATAGGTAGGGTTGGCTCTGCGATAAAATATTACCAAGGGTGGCTAACCGAAACACGAACCGATAAAAAAAAGAACTGGATCGAACGACGAC
Organism: Otatea glauca; assembly: GCA_036346275.1. Taxonomy (NCBI): domain Eukaryota; kingdom Viridiplantae; phylum Streptophyta; class Magnoliopsida; order Poales; family Poaceae; genus Otatea; species Otatea glauca. Next base: position 1,033,443 of record CM070720.1, on the reverse strand, counting down.
GGGTAGATTCTAGAATATGGCATTGATGGCAACCGAAGATCAAATGAACTCTAAAGATGAGCAAACCAGAGAATGATGGCCTACTGGACATGATGACACGACCAAGGCGAACTAAGATGGTTGGCGGCAAAAGACGGTGCGCGGTACTGACGAAAGGCGGCGGCTAACGAATATAAAAATTTTCGGTAGATGGAACAGCAAAGGGGAAGTGAGCACCACGTAGAACGCGGCGAGATGATCTCAACGGTACAAGCGGACTTGGCGGCAACCCAATGGACAGATCACAAACTACTGATGAACGGCTGCTAAAGCTAATAGATCAAACGGCCATAACTATTAAGATAATGGATGAAACCTAACCAAATTTTTCAGAGAGCTATCTGGGATCATTTGGCACAATATGACGCAAACGCATCTGAGTTTTACCTTCTGGATCAACGGGGAACGCGCGACGAAGTTTTCAGCTGTACGTACGCAGTCTGATCGGGGAAGATTGAATTTTCTGCAGCAATCCCATGGACAAAACCTTGAGTTAGGGTGAGCACCAGGTAGAGGACATCAAGATGAGTCTACAGAATAAATTTCACGGTCAAACTCGCAAAAACGAAGGAGAACGGGCGACGGCAAGATTCGAGATTGGAACGGCCGTAACTTTTGATTTGCTTGGTGAAACAGCACCAAATTTGGTGGAGAGGTAGATGGGACCATATGGCACGAGATGACGCGAGCGGATTTTAGAAAAACTCAACAGAATGACGGGGAACGCGATGCCAAGATCGGCCGGCGAGGGCGGCGCCCCGGAAGACGACGGCTGCGGTTTTTAGGGTTTGAGAGGTGCTCTGGGGATTAGGGGTGCGTGGGAGGGGTCTTAGGACACTTATATAGGCTAGGGAGTCGTGCCATACAAGGAAACACGAAGAAAAATCGGATTTGGATTGAAAACAGATCGGATCGAACACCTGGCGCGCAATGAACAGTATCGGATGACGTGGCGCATTCTGGTGCGTCGGATGGAGATCAGAGGGCTGAGGTTAGGCGATGACGTGGCCGGTTCTAGGGCTGCCACGTCGATTTAGCCCAATTTCCGAATTAAAATAATTCTAGAAATTAAAATAATTCGTTTAGTGCAATAAAAATACCAGAAAAATTCTAAAAAATTCCAGAAAATATTTTAAGACATTTGGAGCTCAAATAAATTATTTTTAACCAAACTTTATTTAAAATTTTGCAGTATTTAATTAAATTTAACAAAAGTCTTAATTTAAATTAATTCCAAATAAATAGCAAACGAACTCCGAAAAATCTTTAAAAAATTACAGAAAATTCCTTGAAGCACAATGAACTCAAATAAAACTAAATTTATTTTAATTGAAGTTTATATTAGTCAAATTAAACTATTTTAGCATTAGAAAATTTCAGATTAAGCTTTATTAAAGGGAGAAAATCCGCGGGGATTTTTGGAAAGATGAACTAAACAAAGGATTTTTGAAAACCCAAATTTTGGGATGTTACAATGAGTTAGCGAGGCTCCGAGTCTCTTTCGTCGCAGATTGTGGGATCTTCTTCATCGTTTTCTATCTGGAGTTTATGCCTTGTCAGTTGCCTGCGGGTCGGATGGGCAAACTACAAGATAATATTTCTTTTGCTGCTTTATTCTCTGAGTTGTAGCTTTTCCTTTATGTATTAGTTTCCGCTGTAATTAATTGTGGTGTGGTTGTGATTCCAATTGTTGTAAACATGTGAGTGCTAGCTCTCGATCCAGGAATAGCACAAGAATCACATGGAGGTTCTGTTCGTCGAACGGGTCTCACAAAGAATGGTATCGAGCTATCTTGTTGTAGGATAAACTCTAGATAGAATGGTCGTTAGCATTGGAATAAGTAAGTTCAAAATCTTATTTCCAAAAACCACTGTATTTGCAGAAGGTAGACTTTGCTATTCTTACCTCCTCCTTAAGATCCTACTCTTACCCATACTTTCATTTTGGTTTATAAATAAATTCCTCTTTCCTTAAAAGTAATTCTCGCTATAGTTCATCTTCGCTAATTACTTCTGAGGATACCCGAGACATGTCGCTACCATCCTTCATGCTAGCCGATGAAGACCACAATGTCTACGCCAACAATCTTAAGAAGTAGACAACGCTTCACTACCTTCGTCGAAGTAGAAGTAGAGTACAAAGATCTTACTTCATGAATGGACAACATCGCCCAACAGTAAAATGCAGAAGATTGGAGTATGTTAGGTTCTTCGTTAGGAAAGGAACCCTTATACGTGGCATGTTATTCCACTAGAGTTATATAAAGTGTTTTTATGTGGTGTCTTTCTCTTGCTATTGTGAATTGATTTTTATTTTGTTTGCCCAGGTGCTTTATGTGTAAACTTAACCTCTAGGTTAAAGTTTCACAATAAGTTGTCCTTGTGTATGAATATGGAAAATTCCAACCATAGGATAAACAGGAAGTCATAGAACAGTTTATCTCTTCTTTTTATAAAGCTTTATATAAACTTATCCTTTCTTTCTGTAGACTTCTCACCTGTGTAGTCTCTTGCTCACTAACTTTTCTTAAAAATCAGCCTCATCAAGATTTGTAGTATAGTTACCATTACTACTAACTTCATGAGACTGCCCCATCCATATATAAACCAAGGTCAAGATCTCGTTATACTTACCTAAGCTGCTTTAGGCTAGTTAAAACCTAGTTTTTTTTCCAAATAATAATTCTTGACCATGCCGCAAAGTTCACCTCATTACCTTGTCTAGATTCTATACCATGAAAATGAACTAGAGCCCGAGAAGTTATATACTTATGAATGGAAACCTTAGAATGGTCACCAAATTGAAAACTGAAAAGTTGAAAGTCTTACTTTCTAAATAGGAATATAAAAAGAGCAGCATTAGTTGTGGATATACTCTTTTCCCATTTGTGAGATTTAGTTTCCTTATCTGTATGCTTTTTCCTCTTATTGGATATCTCATATACTTAATTCCTCTCTGTAAAACTTTCTTTCTTTGCTTCTAGTTATTCTTTCTAGAAGGAATTCTCTCCTTATGCTTAATAAAAACTACCGACAAATCTTTTTGAAAGCAATTCTGGTAGTAAGTTAACAACATCATGACGTTCGCGTTAATAACTTTAAGAAGATGGAAGTAGAAAAAAAAATCATAACTTCACCGACTTCATAGAAGTCCTAGAATATTGACATCATCAAGTAGTACAAAGATTAAGAGAAACTCATCGTCAAATGGCTTATTTTAAAGATAGTATTATCCAAATGACACATTATTTTAACTACATAATAAACCTCTTGTGCAGAAATACGTATGGTTAGGATAGTAGAAGGAAAACATTAGATACCCCTCCCATATACTAAGTTGAATGCATATATAATTTTACCGTGTTGTTAAAATTTTGTTGTAAACCTTTTGTGTTGTTTTCCGCGTTACTCTCGTAAATGTTAAACCATTAGGTTGAAATTTACGATGTGTCAACCCTTGTTTAATAAGAAAATTTAAATAAGAAAATTTTAAGGAACGAAAAGTGGCCTTATGAACTAATAACTACCTAATAACCAACCTTGAAACGATGTTTTAATGAATGAGATTTTGTCTTATAAACTAGCCAGTAATTACCTAACCCGTATATAGGCTATTCTCAAAATGATATTTTAAGGAACGAAAAGTTGCCTTGTGACCCAACAGAATTCCATTTAAATAACCTTGTCCTAATAAATATCATTGCAGGATGCCTACGACACAATCCATTAATACATCCACTAAATGTAATGAATTATAAAATTTTCAACCATTATAATCGACCTTCGACTCTTCCCAAATAACTCTAGTTGAGACGTATCCTTTCAGTCATCTCAAATATTTTAACAAACTGAGTACCTCTCCTTAAGTTAGCTTAAATTTTGCTAAAGATTCTTGGTATAAATTGCTAACAATCCTCATCTACTTCGTGAAACCCAACCAAGAAAAACGAATGCCAGAATCTCCAACCTTAGCACAAGTGCTCGCCATAATCAAACAAAATCACTAGACACATACTTTTCTTCTTCACGACAGCAAGCAGCCAGCTTTTTGTTAAAACCAAACATCTAGTGCGATTCATTGCACCGATCACGTAGTTCCACTGCACACACGACAAAAGGAATCAATTCGACACTGCACCTTTTCACCTAGTCTTTTCCTTCTCCTCTCCTTTGTCTTTCCTTCAAACAAGCCCAGTACAGAATTGAGCGCAATTTTTCTTTGCGTTCGCATTTGGTGCCTGCTTCGGTAGCTTGCTCCCTCTACCCGATGATCACCACGGTAGGGTGCACCGCCTCCCTCACTCCACCGTGGCAGGCCAACACAATGCCCAACTCACTGATGCCAGTAATGATGATGAGACAGCCGCTATACTCTTATCTTTGTCTTAGTTATGTCCTACGCCATTAAATTCCCAATGTCATCGCTTGACCGACTACCAAAACCGTCACCGTTCAAACCCTGTTTGTGCTGCCTTAAGCGCCTATATAGGTCACTTTACATCTCAATCAGGAGACCGTATCACTCCCCATCACCATACCTCTGCACATGTGCGCTTAGTTCAACCCTGTCATTCACTACCACCGCGCATACACTCAGCCATTAAGCTTTCCCCGTTTCTTTGGTCAATCAAACAGTGGAAACAAAGACTTGTTGCCTGCACCGTTGCAACTTGGCCGCCTTTACTCGCACCTGTTCACATTGGTGGAAACATCTTCATTCCTTTTTAAATACCTAACCATGCTTCTCTTGGTTTACCCCTCTTCTTTTCTACAAACACCGCAAACTTCTCTTTGTTGGCAAGGATCGTGCTCAGCCAACCATTGCTTTTACGATGACCTCAAACGTTTTAGCATTTTTCCTGTCCTGCATCTTGCAGAAAGCGTACTCCACAAATCTGCATGTAAGATGAAAAACTAGCTGTCAGATGAACTTGGAACTAGTTGCTGTCCTAGCCGTTCTTCCTTTAAATACAACTTGTCATCTTCGAGTGATGATTCCTTTCAAACTCTGTTGTGCCTCATGTTCGTTTCAAAGACGAATATCCCATTCTTTTGAATCTTCATCAAGCTTTGAAAAATGACCATATCTCATAGAAGACTCGGTCAAAATTATGACTCCAAGAGTAAAAGAAATAAAATCCGAAGCAGTTTACTCAAAAAAAATCAATTAAAGAAATGATGCTTGAGCAAAGATACTTGTTTTAAAAAGAATTCTACTCAACTCCATGTTGAATTTCAATCGTCATTTGTCATCCCTCCAACAGCACCAATGGACATCTGTCTGTTACTCAAAACCGGAAAGCCAAACTTTCTTGCTTTTGATGTAGTAAACATGGGCAATATCCCAACAGTTGCCTAAAGAAGAAACAAAATCTATTTCATTCTCAACCCTAAGAAGCTTTGTTATAACCTTAAAACTGACTTCAAAAATCTGAAGATCAACGATTCCTTAAACATGCATCTACACCAACTCAAGACATCAAACATAACATATACCTGACTTAATGTCAGATACATGCCTTATAAATACAGTTTCTATTAGAACTTAGATTAATTTGAAATTATCTTGTCTCTTTAGATCTACTTGAAGTCAACCAAAAGTTCATATAGGAACTATTCTTAAAGTAATAATTTGATAAGAGAAATGTTGCCTATTAAATCTTACTGAACTCTCATCAAAATATGTCTTAACTTAGTCTATCCAAATGGCCGGTAAAAGGTCAAGTACTAAACTTTCAATTTTCATCTTTAACCATTACCCGATAAGTCCTCCATCTGTTATGTAATCAATGAAAAATTAACACCTCGGATTTAGCTGTCTCCTACTTATGTTTCTAAAAGTCAGCTTAAACCAAATTTATTCGCAACTAACCTCATCAATCCCAGTTACCCACAGCACTTATTCACGAAAGAAACTTATGATCTACCAAATGCAGTATTAGATACGATGCTTATATATATATATATATATTTGAACCCTATCAAAAATTCTTCGCCTCCTGATCATTTGTTTTATAACATTAATAAACAAACTTGCTATTGTTTCAAATAAGATGGATAACGTCATCTACATTAACCAAGAAGAACTTGAACACTTCGCCAACAACTGGCCAAGTAGATTTCTTCATCTCGTCAAGGAAGACATCAGTGATTTCCAAGCCATCTTAAGGACCTAGGAAACGTCAAGTGCCTGAACAACCCCTGCCTCGACGTCAGGCTTTGAATGTAAAGATCTTCCTTATGTAATTACACCCGGCATTTAATGTAATATTGAGTACGCCCTTTATGTAGTTAATTCCTGCAATCAACCCTTTTGACTCTATACATTATATTCCTTCATAATTGCCAAATACAAAGAAAATCAAAACCCTATGTTTACCAAGATGACCAAACGAATTAAATTATCAGGATCATATTATAATCCTCCTACCTCGACCCAAATTCTTGAATTATCTTACCTTGTTTTCAATCTAAAGACAACTTTGAATGACATTCGTTCTCAGCTAATCTCGTCAACTAATGTTGACTATACAGATCAACCATTGTATTCAGATGTCGTTTCTTGATGATAACATTCAATTCTTTCCAAATGAATTTAATGACAATACATCTACTCTTTCACCTCAAGTATCCTAAGCATACTAAGTGCTATTCTCTAAATTTGATCATCCATATTAATAATCCTAGGATGTTCGGTCAAAAGAGATATATAGTAATATCCCTTATCTGCTTATATAAAGCTCAAATAGAAACCTTCCCTATTCTTAGATTATCAACAAGGAATTACAAGAAGTTCCCATAAAGCAACGACAACGAAGACGAAGTGAAAATAGAAAGACAAGGTCACCTGCGAGAAAGAAATTCTCTTAACCTACCTAGTTCTTGTAAATCTCGGGGACGAGATTTCTGTAGGGGGGGTAGATTTGTAACATCCCAAAAAATAAAATAATATAAAAATAAATATTTTAAATTTGAAAATATTTATTTATAAGTTTTATTGGCTTTATTGGTTCTTATTTGAATTTCTTTGGATTTTTGTATTGTATGGAAATCCAACAATTAGAATTAGTAAATGGGAAATGGTAAAATGGAAAAATGGTAAAATGGTAAAAGTAAAAGTTAGAAAATTTTACCATGGTAACTCTAAGCATGCAGTGGATGAGTTTATCCAGCAAATAAATTTTAATACATAAGAAAGTATTAAATAGTTGAAAGGACATCCCTTTGACCTCCAAATAGTGCAAGGACAGATTTATTATAAAAGTTTAGAACATTATCTGCACCTGGAAAATTTACCATAATGTCCTCAAGATATTAGTAACCTCTGGTAAAAATATTAGAAATTAATAATGTCATTTAGTGCCTTTTAAAATTCATAAACAGAGGCATTGGAAATCTGAAATTTAGCATGTCAGAATTTATATAAAATAAATATATAATATTTTAACTTGAAATTTTTATGAGAGAATCCTTGATCTAAATATAACTCTAAATAAAAGTTTAAAAAATAAATAATACAATTTGGACACTTAATTAAATTAAAATCCGAAATCAAAATTCTGAGCAGTGCACAGTGTCAGAATTTTAATTAATTAAGCATGAGGTATTTTTGTCTCAAAATTTTACTGGAAGCTAAGAACTCCCAGTAGACCATGTTAAACAAGTTTCGAAAATTTTCAGTTCGGTTGATAGCCATTTTGATGTCCAAAACTGAAGCCATCTTGTCTGCTATTCCTTGGAGACACCTCATCAAGTCTAGAGCCTTCCATTGATGCAGCAAGCCTCAAGCCTTTTAAGCTAGTCATTCACATGCCAAAACCAGCACCAAGCCAACGCCAAGTCCTGAGCATCCTCACGCCAAAACACAAAGCCAGCAAGCTCCCAGTCCTAGCAAAGCTCAGGCCTTCATCTCCTTTGCATGAGCTTCATTTCAGTGAAGAAGATCAAGAAGGTCAAGCAATCCCAAGCCCGAAGCTTCCTTCCTCCGCTGCGCCATTGCCGTCGCAAGCAAGAAGTGGGGAGATATTGAAGATCAAGCAATCCGGTGAGCCATTTTCAAATTAATCACATCCGTAGCACCTTAGTACCTCCCGGAGTACTCATCAACCTTCGCTTTCATGTTTCCTTGCCCGCAACGCCGCCGCACCGACTTCGTCTTCCCCAACTCCGGTCGCACGGTGGCAGCCCAACCCGTCACTTCTCCGAACAAACCGACCCCCAAAATGGTACTCCCTAGCCTCACTGATGCTCATATCGCTACCGATTCGGCCGGAGACTTACCCCTTCTTCTTCTCCGGCGAGCTCCACCATTGCCGCCGCCCCTCTCGGTGGCACTCACTCCGACCATCTCGGTAAAAACCAACCCCGCCATCGAGTGCGCGTCGTCGAGCTGGTGCTCTAGGTGCCATCGGCCGAGCTCCTCCGTCGCTGTAGCCTCGCCGGCGAGCTGCCCTAGCCGGAGCTCTGCTCTCTCTCACTGCGCGGCGGGTTCGGCTTGTCAGTGAGTGAGCTCTTCCAGTTCAAATCAGTGAAAGACATTTACTGTATTGTGAAAACGTATTTTTGATTTTCTTTGGAATTTCATACCCGAGGCAATTTAATTAGCTATATCTTTTGCATTATAATTCCAAATGGAATAAAACAAAGTTCTAAAATCATCTAAAGTCTTGTAGTTACATAATATGCAAAAACATTTTGAAAAACAGTACCGGGTTAATTTGAAATTCAAATTGGAATGAAAGGGCTCAATGTATTCTACATATTAAAATGTTGTAGATAAACTTAGAATGTCATGAAAATAATTTTATTAGAATCTTTATACATCCAGGAACTCAAATATATAAAAATATTTATATTTTACCTTTGTTTAAATCATTTCCCATTAAAGGTTATTCTCAATAGAATAAATAATCAAAAATGGATAACTTGTATGAAAGAAAACTAAAATAAATAAAATTGAATTATAAAAACTTGAATGACAGTAAGATACCTTATTATGCTAAAATAATTAAGGTATGAACTTGCTTTAGATATGTGATATGAATAATAGATGGTTTAAATGGAAAATGTATATATAAGTAACTGATATATAAATGAAGTTCATAAATAAGTAAAAAGGTAAGTGAAAAGCTCTTTAGTACTATGTTATCTGTTACAACAAAAATAACCATAGTGAATTGTAGTCTGTACTTAAATTCTTAAGTAATATATATCTCCATATTATATATATATATATATTTAAAGAGTTGAGTATAATCAACCAGGTGTGAAGAGAATATCTTAAGTAAATCCTAATTCATGAATAATTAGTTCCTGAATGCCTTGCATGATCAGATCATGTAGTATAGCAAGAATCATTATCATAAGGTCGTAAATTAACATTTAACCTAATAATCGAAGTTTCAATACTTGTATAATCCAAATAGTCATAACTTCCACAAATGAACTTCGAATTTGACAAAATTAAATCCTAGAATCTTGAGAAGTAATATCCTTACTAGTTATGCAAAAGTACTTCATGTTTGTACAAGTTTGAACTAAGTCCATATTAGGCATTAGTGATCATTTATATGGAAAACATTTCGGATAAAAGCCAAATATCACAAAACTAACTTTAAAACGCTCTTATAGTCATTCCAGGTTTATACCTGAAAAATGGATAGATTATCTTATAAGGTGTAATCGCAAACTTAAATCGAAAATCGAGCCTTTATTGTGTAAAGTTAGAAACGCTTAAGCATTTTCAGTAGCTTATAAAGTATCTCGTCCAAATGAAAAGAATTATGAAAATAGTGTAGAAATACTCTGTAAAGTTCATACTACTGTATTTTAAAGAAAGTGTTTTGTTATACTATGTTTTACATGTAAAATGAACTAGCAACATAACCCTACGTGTTATGTTATCTAAAGTAATAGAATCACTTAAGCCTTTTCGACAGCCCGTAGAATGTCTCATCTAAATGGTAATGTCATGAAGATCAGTTCAGAAACGATGTTTAGGATATGCACTACTATGTTCTAAGAAAATATTTTATTTATAACTTATGGTTCATATAGTTTTTGCTTATGCAAAACCCTAATATGATAAGAATAGTTGTAGCCATTTTTGGCCGATTGCGATCAACGTAAACTTTAGTGTCATGATAGCTTTTTAAGCAATGCATTTAGCTCTTTAGCTAAACATTATAATTCATAAAACTTATTTGTAAACATTATCCAAAGTATATACTATATTATTATGATGAAATAACCATATTTCATCACGCTTTCCATATAAATCGTGTTAGTTAAATAACGCTAAGTATTATGTTTTCTAAGCTTTATAATATGAATCGGTAGTAATGTAGAAGTCTTTAATAAAGATATTTGTAACTTCAGAACTGTCTTAAAGACCATGTATATGGAACCAGTAACCTATCCTAGCAAATCTAACATATTCGAAACCTCTTATTATGCTTAATCAGCTAAGGGTTAAGTGCTATTTGTTCATATCATCTAGCATAATGATCTAATATCTTAATTTTACTAATCCAAATAATTTTAGCATCTATAGTTCGAAGTTAGAAATGTAAGAAATCATAATTTTGACCTCTTGAATTCGTAAAGCAAGTATAGTTAATCTTTTAAAGGAACCTTGCTTTGTTCATCATGAAAGCCATTAGCTGCATGAGTGTATAATTATCTAAATCATGAGATGTGAAATCATCCAATTCAAACCCTAATATATTCCTGTTTTCTGTAGTGAATCTTTATTTGATTTGCTGTCTGTTTCCTTTTTGCCCTTATTAAAGCTTGTTATTTGCTTTATTTCCGTTGAACGACGTGTAGAACCCGATGTCGCTGTTTCCTTCGTCGACTTCATTTATTGGGACCTCGTCTTCACCGTAAGCAATGATTAAGCAAGGCAAGCGCCCCTTTGACCATCTTGATCCCAGTATTTGATTTGCACTGTATTTACTAAACTGTTTCATGCATGCGTTTACTTTCAGTAAATTCGCTATTTTGTGGTACTGGTAGATATACCTGTTGTCTCATGAAACTCCTTGATAATTATGCACATGTGAACCTTGATAACTATAGAATAAGGCTTGACAATACTTAATGTCATTTTGGGTATATGCGATCATATTAATCCTGCTTAGCCATGCTTTAGCTTTTTGTGGGGCAGATGATCATGATTAAAATTATTTCCTGAAATGTTTTGTATGAAACCTGAATGGTCCTTTGTGGGAAAATAGTTGCTGGTAGTTTGATTAAAAACCCAAAATAAAACTATGGTTTGACGCGGGCGATTATTGGCAATAGCCGGATGTGCAGACGGGTTTGCACGTAGTGTAGGGTGGAGTATCGCCCGTGTCGGATTAAGGACCGAGCAAATGGGATGTTGTAGATCCATGTTTTCGTGCAACCACAAGGGCTTGTATGGGCGGGTCTTAGCCTAATAAGTTGTTTAGATGTGGCTTTGCATCTATGGAAGGCGGGAGGTTGCACAGGCATTCCGGTCAGGTCTGTCTGTAGGGGTTTCTACATACCAATGCAACGGTGTATGCCTTGCCCTGGACAGAGACGTGGTGTTGTGTGTGATAAATGTGGATCCACGGCTTGGGTGAGTGTCTCTGTCTTCAGGGCGAGGGTTAACGTCCCGGGCTGGTGTAAGGCCACGTCTAGATAATGTAACGGCTCTGTATGATCTCCTTGCCGACACACCAAAGGAAGTGTGTTAATTGTTCTGGCGAAAAGGTTGATCATTCCTTGTGGGTAAAGTGTACACCTCTGCAGAGTGTAAGATCTAATCGATTAGCCGCTACCATGTTATGGGCACTTGGGGAAGATCCTCCCAATGTTAGAGTCTTTGGTTTTTTCTAAAATGGGTTTGGTCTGAACTTGTTTTTAGCAACTGTTGTTTTATGTCGAAGGGCTGGCATTGATGGACCTTGTGGTTTGGTTTATTTCGAACTCACGTCATGGAGGACTGTGAGTATTACTTACTGTTGTATATATTTCTTATCAATCAACTTGCTTTTATAAATCCCGTTTGCAAATGATAACTTGTTTTACAATTCAATTTCTGTAACAGCCCGAAAATGAAAGAACAATATATAATAAAATGGAAATGAATGTTTTGGATTTAAATATATTTATTTCTGAGTTTTCCTGATGTTATTGGTTTTTATTGGAATTTCTGGAATTATGCTTTGTATGAAAAGTCCAATTAATAGAATTATCAAATGGAAAATGGTAAGAAGGTAAAAGTAAAAATAAGAAAAATTACCATTTGACCATGACCAATCTGGTAAACCAGTAAAAATCCTTAGTAAAAATCCTTGGTGCTGATTTGGAAAAAAATAAATATCTTAATTCTCTTTTTGACTAAGAACAGTAAATTCCGAATTAATTAAAAATAACAGAAATTTATCAGGAGCCGAAAACATTACCATAGCACCATCAAATCAGTTTTTACATTTGGTAAAAATCTCAGTAATTTATCATGTCGGTAAAGCCTCCTAAAAATTCAAAAACAGAGGCTACTAAAAACAAGAAATCTTCATGTCAGAATCTTTATAAAATATTCACCTAAAATTTTGACTTTAAATTTTTATGGAGACATCCATAAGACAAAATTAACCTCCATAAAAAGTTTTGAAAATAATTAATAAATTTTACACCTTTAAATAAATAGAATACCGAAATTGGGTTCTGTGCAGTCCTCGTGTCGAATTCTTATAAATTAACCATAATATATTTTAATCTGAAAATTTAACTGGACGCCGTGAACTACCAGCAAAATCCAGTCAAAAAGTTTGGAAAATTTTCAAAGCGATTTGATGGTAGTTTAATGCCCACATGGGAGCTGTCCCGGCCAGAGTTATCCCGTAGCTCATCTCCACTCGCTGACACGCGGGCCCGGGCACAGCAGTGACTTGGCGAGCTGGCAAGCAGCGTGGACGTTTCCTCTCGCTGCCCGGTGGGACCGGACCCACCTGTCAGCTCCCTCTCCACTGCCCTCACCTCTTTCCCCTCTCACGTGAGGAGAGCTCGCGCCTCGCGAGTTCGCCGCCTCCTCTGCGTCTCGGCCACAAATCCGCCGCGCCCACGTCGTGCGTCGCCACGGCTCGTCCTTGGCCTGCCCACGCCACATCGTGGCCATACCCTCCTGTCCCGCGCCGGAAAAATCGCGCGCCAGCTCACCTCCGCACAGAACCGAGGCGCCGCAATTCTTCTCCTCCATTCAGACACTACGAGACCGCCTTACTCTTGGCTACAAATACCTCGACTGCGTCGCACTAGAGCCCCCATCTCCTCTTTCTTTCACTGAGCTGAGAAAACGAGCCAATTTCCTCTTCTTCTCCGTTCTTCCGCGAAAGCCAGCAAAGGGGGGAAACCAGTGGATAAGCCGATTAGGCAATCACTCTTGAAATTCCTTTTCCCCAGAGCTTCGCCATGATCCATAGAGTACTGATCGAACTTGCTTTTACCCTTGTTTTGCTCGCAGCTTGCTTCCTCCGCCGTTCTTCTTCCTTGCGACCGGCGACCGGTGACAGCCATCTCCGGTGTTTCTTCGGCCGCTTTAGCAGGTGAAATGAGACCCTTAGGTTACACTGGTGCTCTAGGAGCTTTTGCCCGGTGGAAAGATGGCCGGCGGCGAGCCGTAGCTTGCTCGGCCGTAGCGCCGCTGCCCCTCTACGGTGGCGACCTATTTTCCGGCCACTTCCCGGTGAATGGGTAGCGTCCCTAGGACCGCCTTGGCACGCTGGTGCTGGTGGTCCTACCCATTCCGCCGTGCCGGACTTAGTTCGCCGGCGGCGAGCCTTAGACCAAAACTCCATATTTTGGGTCACTGGCCGGTGGGTCCGGGTTGTCAGTGGCGCAGTCGCTTGAGCCGGTTAGTCGCTGACGAGCGGGGCCCACTCGTTAGCGTCGGACCGTTTCGCGGCGCTGCCGTCGGCGTCACCGACATGCGCCACTACCGTCACCGCAGATCGCGCCGCATGGATCATTGGCGGCGGGTCGGCTTGTCATCGACCGGCCGAAGTTCAAATCATCTGCGCCAAAACCAAAAGCCGCTTTCCAATCGGGAAAGCGATTTGATTTTCAGTTTGAATTTCAGAAAACCGAACCACTTCAAATATCCATAACTTTTGAATCATCTGGCCAAAAATAGTGAAACCAATTTCTAAATTCATGAAAAATTCCGTAGATTCAGAATATGCAAAAATATTTTGAATACCATCTCTAGGAAATTTTGAAATTCAAATTTGAATTAAAAGGCTAGAGATATGCTCTATACAAAATTTCTGTAAATAAGCTTGGAAATTTATGAAACTAATTTTTCTGGAATCCGTACATTTCCAGGAACCCAAATATATAAAAATATTTAATTTTTATGCTTGTTTGAATTATTTGCTATTTAGGTTTTGCTTCCAATACACTAGTAATTCAAATATGTATAATAGTATTAAGGAAATATAAAAGAAACAAAAGTTTAATTATAAATAATAGGATGGCAGTAGCATGGTTAAGTTGGATTAAGTAGGAAGTTTGGTTGGAATTGACTTTAAATCATGTAGTAATTTTTGTGCCAAATGCACTCACACACACACACACACACACACACATATATATATATATGTGTGTGTGTGTGTTTGTGCTTTGGAAATTGAATAGCTAGAATCTAGTTTAATTGGTTCAAGTCTCGAACAACCTAATGACCTAGCTTAATAAGGAATTTGTAGTTAGTAAATTTGTATCACCAGAACCTTCTCAAAAATCATGACTAAATCTAATTAGCTAGCTACCAGTTAGAACTTATTTAAAACCCTTCTTGTGCAAATCACTTAAGGTTAAGTGTTTAGCGTAACCCTTAACTAGTGTTTTAATTCTTTTAATCTAAATAATTTTAGCATCTATAATTCGAAGTTATAAATACTAGAATTCACAATTTTAGCCTCTTGAATTCGTAAATTCCAAACAATTAATCTGTAAGAGAAACCATGTTGTTCATTGCACAAACTGTATTAACGCTTTAAATGTACAATTATTTGCCGTGAGAAATCTTAAAATTTATTTTTCAACTCTCAACAGGATAACCCTGTTTTCTGCAGTTTTTCTTTATTTGACTTACTGTCTGTCTTCTTTTCGCCCTTTTCTGAATTTGGATATTTACTATATTTTCGCTTGATCATCGTGTAGAGTCCGACGTCCTCGAAGAGGAAGACGACGCCATCGCCGATCCAGATCCGGAGCTAGACAGCGAGTTGCAAGGCAAGCACCTCCTTGAACATGTCGAGCCTACTAATTTACCTACACTATGTTGTTTTTGCTTATGTACAGTGCATCCGGATAGTTCTCCCTAAAAATGCTAATTTGGGTTAGAACAGTAGCTAGTCCTGTAAATTATGGTTTGCCTCAATCTGTATGAACATGTGAACCTTGTAAGCCTTAGCTGGAAAACTAGACATGCTTAATGTCATTTTGGGTATAACCGCTAGCATAGAATATCTGCTTAAAGCTGTGGATCGTGTTTTCAATCCTTTCAACGAATGTATGATCCTCATTCGGGAAAATGTTGCCGGTACTTTGATTAAAAACCCAAAACTAAAACTATGATTTTGATGCGGGCGATTATTGGCAAAAGCCGGAGGTGCAGTGGGTTTTTGCACGTAGTTAGGGTGGAGTATCGTCCGTGTCGGATTAAGGACCGAGCAATGGGACGCTATAGATCCAAGAATTTCGTACAACCACGAGGGCTGGTATGGGACAGTCTTAGCCTATTAAGTTGTTTAGGTGTGGCTTTGCATCTAAGGAAGGCGGGAGTAATGCACAGGCATTCCGGTTCGGTCTGTCTGTAGGGGGTTTACTTACCAATGCAACGGTGTACGCCTTGCCGTGAACAGAAACGTGGTGTTGGGTGTGATATGAAAGGATCCACGTCTTGGGTGAGTGTTTCTGTTTTCATGGCGAGGGTCAAACGTCCCGGGCTGGTTCAAAGCCACATCTAAATAATGTAACGGCTCTGTATGATCTCCTTGCCGACACACCAAAGGAAGTGTGTAAGTTGGCCTGGTAAAAGAGGTTGATCATTCCTTGTGGGTAAAGTGTACACCTCTGAAGAGTGTAAGAACTAATCGATTAGCCGTGTCCACGGTTATGGACGCTTGGTGAAGTCATTCCAATGTTAGAATGATTTGGTACTTTTCTGGAAAAACTGGGTTTAAAAAGGAAACCGTGTTGCAACTAACTTTTGGGTCAGAGGACAGACTCCGGGGATCTTTGCAGTCGGGTAGACTGGGTTGAAGGACTTGGTTATGGATCATCACTTTATATTCCAAAGGCTCACTTGCAAATGCGGCGTTTCAATTTATTATGTCATATTCTCAAATGTTTGTGCAACTGCAAAATAACCTTTAACCTGCCTTGATTAGCCTGCATAATTACTTTATTGCATCCGTCAAACACTATAAGTCTTGCTGAGTACCAAAGTACTCAATCTTGCATCTGCTGTCTCAGAGGACGAAACCTGCGAAGCGCCAGACGACTCTTACTTTCACGCAGGGTGCGGGACTTTTGACGATGAGTTTCCTTAGGTTTGCCAAGTCAGTTGCCTGGGGGTTAGCGGGCAAACCACATGGCTTTTGGAGTTTTAATTCCTCAAATTCTCATTGTTGTAAAAAAATTAACTCAGATAATTATTATCGCTTGTAATATATACCGCTGATATTTATCTTGTGGTCGTGATATGAATGTTGTAAACATGTGAGTGCTAGCCACTGATCATGGGACTAGTACAGTAATCACATGGAGGTTCCTGTTTGTAAAACGGGTCTTACAATACGTTAGTATCGAGCCACACCGACTGTAGGAAGCCTTGGGTGAAGGGTCGTTAGTTATTAGAATGGAAACTTAATTTGAAGAATAAACAAAACTTTACTCTCTACTAATAATGAACTTTAGCATATATGCTAATTTTCTTATTTGTGGTCTCTTATCTATTCATAAATAATTATTATTAATCTCTCCTTTTTGTTATTTTGTAGATGGCACGTTATGTACCTTGCCATGAGTCGGTCACTCCAGAGCTAGGTGGAATGATGGGGGTACTACATCATCTACTAGAGGACTGTCATTACGAGAGTGTTCCGAGATATGTGGTGTTCCAAGCATACTTGAGCTCGGAGACTAAGGAATATGCTACTAGAGTCTTTATACCTCCAAGACCGGCTTTTAATGAGGGTGAAAGAACTTTTGAAGGATATGGATCATCCATTGATGCTTCGATGAATGAAGTTGCTTATCAGGCTGTGATCCACCTCCGTCATGTGATCCCAGACCTGGATCTTGCTTATCGCTATCTTCCTGGAAGACCCCCAGTTGGAGATAATGTATATAGGGACCACACTAGAGTTAGAAATAATGGTCTTAGGGTTATGTTGAACTTTGTAAATAAGCTAGACAAGCACTATGTACAGTTAGCGCAGGAACTGTTGGAGACTCGACGACGGATGGCATTTCTGAAAGCCCGCTTGGCCCCGTGCGTAGCGAGAGGTACAATACCACGCACGGTGCTAAGCGAGGGGACTTCCCAAATCCCATCCGCACATCGCTCTCCACCGGACTCTTATGTATCTACACCTGGTGTGCCTAGAGGAGCTAGGATGTCCTGCATAGGTAGTTGCCCGCGCCTTATTAACGATAAGGGCATAAATCCCCGTAGCACTTGTGAGTTTCAGCCTGAAGCCCCTCGGGTGTATAGGCGTAGAGCCTACACCGCTAGGACTTTAGATGAGATAGAATAGATAGGAGTGCATGGAAGGGATGTAACAGTTATTGTAAATATGGGAGGTGCGAAATAAATAAAGTGGTTCTTTTGCTATGAGTAATGTGAAAGCAGTTAAATTAAGATTGAGAACCATGTAATAAAGAATAATATAGGAATACCTTAGTTCATAAGAATTGTAAGGACTAAGTATATAAGAATTGTGAAATAAATTCGACCCATGCAAAAAAAAATATAGCACAGTCATTAATTGTCTATTACTATTGGCATTGTATTAATGCTAATTCATTTTGCTTTAAAATTTCAGATGACCAACCCCTCCAGTTGGGCGGCTATAGCTAGGGACTTAGCGGAAAATTATGGGCAAGAAAAACATCGTCCTATGCTTAATGTTAGGCAGATAATTGATGGGTTTAAAGTGTATGCGCACGCTATTACTATAAAGAGAGGGTGTCGTGTGCGCCATCAAGTTAAGCATTTTAGTTCAAATAGAGTCCAAGCTATCCAAGAGACAAGTCGTAAGCTAGCAAGAAAGATTTGTCAAGTACACCATGTGGATATGAGCGCATATGTGCACTCATATGAAGCACGTATAGGTAACCAAGATACCGAATTGGGACCTAGGAGGCGCAGAACTGGAAATAGACAAGAGTTTCTACGTCAGTTTCGCCCGGCAGGGAATCCGGAGCCGCTTCCCGAACCCTCCAGTTCTGGGAGCAGTTGTGACATCGGATTGCCATCGCCACCTCTGGGGAATAGTAGTGGATAGGTTTTCCCTAGAAGCTTTATGTTAAAGAAATAAACTTGTAAAATAGTTGGCGTGTATATGTATCCTTAATAATTGTATGAAATGCTTTTGGTATTGTAAGTTTTTAAGTTGTATCTCTTTTGCATGAATAATAATAATAGATTTTCCTCGCAAATTGTAACTATGGGGTGAAAAATTTCGATGAGAAAATCCTAAAAAAAAAAAAAAAGAGGATCAATAAATAAAAGGTCATTAGAGGCGATAGATAAACTAAGAACTTTAGAGCGAACATGTGCTGGGTACATTTGAAATCTTACTCTAGTCTTTGTCGCGTACTAAAGTGGTACTAATTTCAGGATGAGGCCGACCAGGTCACTCAATCGGATCCTGGAAACTGATGCACCGCAGGATACTCGCGATCCCAGAGCGAGTGTCTCAACGCCTGCACAACCTAATCCTCAACATCCTACAACAAGAGCCTCGACATCTCGAACAGCCCGCCAAGATGCCCCTGTCCCATCTTCGGCTAGGGATGAGGTTCATGAGGAACAGCTGCCTCCACCACCTACCATGGCTCAAGTGCTGGCTTTAATTGAACAAGGGAGGCAGGCGAATACTCTGATACTGCAGCAGATAGCCCAGAACACTGCAGCTCAGGGTGTCGCCTGTGGAGGAAATGGTGGAGCTCCTCAAGTGTCCAAGTTGAATGAGTTCCTAAGGACCCAGCCACCAGCTTTCTCCCCTTCTGCCGAGCCTCTTGATGAAGATGATTGGTTGCGGGCTGTGGAAAGCAAGTTAGAAATTGCTCAGTGTGATGAGAGGGAGAAGGTCCTATATGCCTCTTATCAGTTGCAGGGGACTGCAGCAGTTTGGTGGGAGAACTACCAGGCGGTGCTACCAGAAGGTCGGGTGGTTTTATGGCCTGAGTTTAGAGCTGCATTCCGCCGCACCCACATTCCAGCCAGTGTGATTGAAGTGAAAAAGAGGGAGTTCCTTGATCTTAAGCAAGGCTCGATGACAGTGATGGAGTACCTGCACCGTTTCAATCAGCTGTCAAGATATGCCACATATGAAGTAGCTAATGAGGCAAGAAGGATTGAGAGGTTTAGGGAAAATCTAAATGAAGAGATTAAGTGGGCTTTGATTGCCCAAGATATTGATGACTTCCAGACTCTGGTAGACAAGGCCGTAAGAGTGGAGCACGGCAGTCGCAGTGTGATGGAGAGCCGCAAGCGCAAGTGGCTTGCGCGTAGCTCATCCGGAGCCGGATCATCTAGGCCACAAGGGTGGCAGTCGACCGGTTTTCGTCGACCGCCGCCACCACTAGCAGCACCAAGAGCCCAGCGACCGGCTTCCCAGTCTCAGAGATCCCAGGGGCAGGCCACTCGCTTTGTACAGCGGCAGCCGCAGCAGTCTGTTCGCCCAGTGCAACAGCCTAGGACTGCCGCTGTTGCCCAGAAGAAGGTGCCCAATGTCACATGTTTCCATTGCAATGAGCGTGGACATTACGCTAGTTCCTGTCCCAAGAAGAAGATCGGGCAACCTCACCCGCAAGCTCAAGGCCGGACTCAAGGATCGACGCCGCCACCTGCGCGAGGCGGGAATATTGGACGCCTTCACCATATGACGACTGAAGAGGCGCAGGAGGCATCAGACGTTGTGCTTGGTATGTTCCTTGTGCAATATGTGCCTACATTGGTTTTGTTTGACTCTGGAGCTTCTCATTCTTTTATCTCCAAGAAGTTTTCTGAACAAAACAAGTTTGAAGTTTCTCTGTTGCCCACTCGCATGAGTGTGCAATCACCTGGATCCACTATTATAACTGCTAGTTTCTGTTCTGGAGTTAACATAGAAATCAATGGTGTTACATTTTATGCTGATCTCATCCTAATACAAACATCTGGGCTAGATGTGATCTTAGGCATGGATTGGTTGGCCAAACATAAGGGTTGCATAAACTGTGCCGATAGATCTATATCTCTGGTAAATCATGATGGAATATCTGTGGAATTTGCCTCAAGTGTCAAGGAGTTAGCATCTCAGCCAGTCCGGTGTTTAGCATCCACAGTTGAATTGGAAAATGTACCAATAGTTAATGAATTTCCAGAGGTATTTCCTGCTGAATTGCCAGGAGTGCCTCCGATCGAGAAATGGAGTTCATCATTGACTTGGTGCCGGGAACGGCACCAATATCAAAGCTTCCATATAGGATGCCCACAAATGAATTAGTGGAACTGAAAAAGCAACTCAAGGAACAACTGGACAAGGGATTTATTCGCCCCAGTACCTCACCCTGGGGAAGTCCGGTTCTCTTCGTCAAGAAAAAGGACAATAGTCTGCGCATGTGTGTAGACTACCGTGCCTTAAATGAAGTAACCATCAAGAATAAATATCCGTTACCCCGGATTGATGATCTATTTGATCAACTAAACGGGGCGCAAATTTTTTCCAAGATAGACTTGAAGTTGGGGTATTTCCAGCTGAAGGTCAGACCATCAGACATTCCCAAGACTGCCTTTACTACCCGTTATGGATTATATGAATACACCGTGATGTCCTTTGGGCTCACTAATGCTCCGGCAAGCTTCATGAGCTTAATGAATAAGATTTTCATGGAGTATCTGGATAAGTTTGTAGTGGTATTTATTGATGACATCCGATTTATTCCAAGATCAAGAAGAGCATAAGCAAGATTTGCACATGGCCTCGGCAAACTCAGAAAATAAATTATATGCCAAGTTCGAGAAATGTGAGTTTTGGTTGAAAGAAGTGGCATTTCTCGGGCATGTTTTATCAGAAGGCGGAGTTGCTGTCGACCCAAGTAAAGTGCAAGCGGTGTTGGCTTGGGAAAGGCCACAGTCAGTCCCAAAAATTCGAAGTTTTCTGGGCTTTGCCGGTTATTACCGCCGGTTTATTGAGAACTTCTCTAAGGTAGCCAAACCACTCACGCAACTTTTAAAGAAAGAAAAGAAGTTCGAATGGACTTCTGATTGTGAACGGAGTTTCCAGAAGTTAAAAGAAAAGCTAACCTCTGCCCCAGTCCTCATACTACCAGATAATCATAAGGATTTTGAAGTATATTGTGATGCATCGCTCCAAGGGTTGGGATGTGTATTAATGCAAGAAGGCCGGGTTGTCGCTTATGCCTCTCGACAACTTCGTCCTCATGAGCAGAACTACCCTACTCATGACCTTGAATTGGCCGCTGTGGTTCATGCTCTTAAAATCTGGCGGCATTACCTTATTGGGAATAGGACGGAGATCTATACTGATCATAAAAGTCTTAAGTACTTCTTTACCCAACCAGAATTGAATTTGAGACAAAGAAGGTGGCTGGAGCTGATCAAAGACTATGACATAGGTCTTCATTACCATCCTGGTAAGGCCAATGTCGTAGCTGACGCTCTTAGTCGGAGGTTGTATTGTGTGCTGGATCCTCGCCAGTCCGACCTAATCAATGCCTTCCAAAAGCTCAATTTGAATCTAGTGGAAAATGGATATGTGGCCGCTCTCCAACTTCAGCCAACTCTTGAAAATCAGATTAAGGATGCTCAACTCCAGGATGAAGCCATTATAGAAATACGGAATCATTCAATTGGGGGCATAAATTTTGAGTTCACAGAAAGTTCAAATGGGGTAATTATGAAAGGAACTCGTATTTGTGTGCCCAATAGTTCTGATATCAAGAAGTTAATTCTATCTGAAGCCCATGAGTCACCATTATCTATTCATCCGGGCAGTACCAAAATGTATCAAGACCTTAAGGGAGAATATTGGTGGCCTGGTATGAAGAAGGATATCGCCGAATATATCGCGAAATGCGATGTATGCCAGCGTGTCAAAGCTGAACATCAACGTCCAGCTGGGCTACTCCAACCATTGCAAATTCCGGAATGGAAATGGGATGATGTCGGTATGGACTTCATTACTAGCCTTCCCCGGACACAAAAAGGAAATGATTCCATTTGGGTTGTCGTTGATCGACTAACCAAAGTGGCTCATTTTATTCCGGTCAAGACCACATATTCTGGAGACAAATTGGCAGAACTTTACATTAGCAATATTATGCGTTTGCACGGGGTTCCGAAAACAATTGTTTCGGATCGGCGATCGCAATTCACATCCCGTTTTTGGGAAAAATTGCATGGTCTCTTGGGGACTAAATTGACATTCAGTACTGCTTACCATCCCAGACCGATGGTCAGACTGAAAGAACGAATCAAATCCTGGAAGATATGTTAAGGGCCTGTGTGCTAACTTATAGCACAAATTGGGAAAAGTGCTTAGCATTTGCAGAGTTCTCCTACAATAATGGTTTTCAAACTAGTCTACAAATGTCACCATTTGAAGCCCTTTATGGAAGAAAGTGCCGAACTCCACTTTTCTGGTCTGAAGTGGGAGAAAGGCAGTTCTTTGGCCCAGATTTAATAAATGAGGCCCAAGAACATGTGGACTTGATACGAAGCCGATTGAGGGAAGCCCAATCCCGCCAGAAAAGTTATGCCGACACTCGTCGACGTGACTTGAGCTTTGAGATTGATGACTATGTCTACCTTAAGGTTTCACCTCTTCGCGGAATCCGTCGATTCCAAGTTCGAGGCAAGCTAGCCCCTCGATATATTGGTCCATATCGTATACTGGATAAGATGGGAGAAAAAGCATACAAGTTGGAACTACCATCTCAATTATCTAGTGTACACAATGTCTTCCATGTGTCGCAGCTTAAGAAGTGTCTTCGCATCCCAGCTGAACTTACTCAATTGGAAGAGATTGAACTCCAGCCTGATCTAACTTACCGCGAGCACCCAGTTAAAATTCTCGAAGAAGCAGAAAGGCACACTCGGAATAAAGTTCATAAAATGGTAAAAGTACAATGGAGTAACCATACGGAAGAAGAAGCAACTTGGGAACAAGAAGATAAGCTTAAGGAAGAATTTCCTGATTTCTTTTAGATCCTTTTCTGCCTTAGACCCGTCAAATCTCGGGGGCGAGATTTCTGTAAGGGGGGTAGATTTGTAGCAGCCCAAAAATGAAAGAACAATATATAATAAAATGGAAATGAATGTTTTGGATTTAAATATATTTATTTCTGAGTTTTCCTGATGTTATTGGTTTTTATTGGAATTTCTGGAATTATGCTTTGTATGAAAAGTCCAATTAATAGAATTATCAAATGGAAAATGGTAAGAAGGTAAAAGTAAAAATAAGAAAAATTACCATTTGACCATGACCAATCTGGTAAACCAGTAAAAATCCTTATTAAAAATCCTTGGTGCTGATTTGGAAAAAAATAAATATCTTAATTCTCTTTTTGACTAAGAACAGTAAAGTCCGAATTAATTAAAAACAACAGATATTTATCAGGAGCTAAAAAAATTACCATAGCACCATAAAATCAGTTTTTACATTTCATAAAAATCTCAGAAATTTATCATGTCGGTAAAGCCTCCTAAAAATTCAAAAAAGGAGGCTACTAAAAACAAGAAATCTTCATGTCAGAATTTTTATAAAATATTCACCTAAAATTTTGACTTGAAATTTTTATGGAGACATACAAATGACAAAATTAACCTCCATAAAAAGTTTTGAAAATAATTAATAAATTTTACACCTTTAAATAAATAGAATACCGAAATTGGGTTCCTGTACCAGTCCTCAGTGTCAGAATTCTTATAAATTAACCATAATATATTTTAATCTGAAAATTTAACTGGACGCCGTGAACTACGAGAGAAAGCCATTCAAAAAGTTTGGAAAATTTTAAAAGCGATTTGATGGTAGTTTAATGCCCACATGGGAGTTGTCCCGGCTAGAGTTATCCCGTAGCTCATCTCCACTCGCTGACACGCGGGCCCGGGCACAGCAGTGACTTGGCGAGCTGGCAAGCAGCGTGGACGTTTCCTCTCGGTGCCCGGTGGGACCGGACCCACCAGTCAGCTCCCTCTCCACTGCCCTCGCCTCTTTTCCCCTCTCACGTGAGGAGAGCTCGCGCCCTCGCGAGAGTTCGCCGGCCTCCCTCTGCGTCTCAGCGCGAAATCCGCCGCGCCCACGTCGTGCGTCGCAACGGCTCGTCCTTGGCCTGCCCACGCCACATCGTGGCCATACCCACCTGTCCCGCGCCGGAAAAATCGCGCGCCAGCTCACCTCCGCACAGAACCGAGGCGCCGCAATTCTTCTCCTCCCTTCAGACACTGCGAGACCGCCTTACTCTTGGCTACAAATACCTCGGCTACGTCGCACTAGAGCCCCCATCTCCTCTTTCTTTCACTGAGCTGAGAAAACGAGCCAATTTCCTCTTCTTCTCCGTTCTTCGCGAAAGCCGAAGAAGGGGGAAACGGTGGATAAGCCGATTAGGCAATCACTCTTGAAATTCCTTTTCCCCAGAGCTTCGCCATGATCCATAGAGTACTGATCGAACTTGCATGTACCCTTGTTTTGCTTGCAGCTTGCTTCCTCCGCCGTTCTTCTTCCTTGCGACCGGCGACCGGTGACAGCCATCTCCGGTGTTTCTTCGGCCGCTTTAGCAGGTGAAATGAGACCCTTAGGTTACACTGGTGCGCTAGGAGCTTTTGCCCGGTGGAAAGATGGCCGGCGGCGAGCCGCAGCTTGCTCGGCCGTAGCGCCGCCGCCCCTCTACGGTGGCGACCTATTTTTCGGCCACTTCCCGGTGAATGGGTAGCGTCCCTAGGACCGCCTTGGCACGCTGGTGCTGGTGGTCCTACCCTGTAACGACCCCCATTTTTACAAACTTGCAAAAATGGAAATCTAATGTGCATTTCCGTACTAGTCCCATGATCAGTAGCTAGTACGCACATACACCAATTGGAATCACAACCATACAACAAATATTATTAAGCGGAAGCTATTACATAAAGGAAACTCTTACAAATCAGAGAATAAGCAGCAAAAGAAGCAAAGTCTTGTAGTGTGCCCATCCAACACCCGCAGGCAACCGACAAGGTATAATCCCTAGAAAGATTCGATGAAGAAAAACCCGCAACTGCATTTAAAAGGAACCTTCAAGCTCGACAACTTAACCACCTAAAACCACATATAAGCAAGGGTGAGTACAATCGTACTCATAAGACTTGAGCAAAGCCTATAATATATGCAGCCATTTGAAAGGAGGCTACTACAGATTAAATTTGCATAAAGCGAAATTGACATTGTAAAACAAGTTATTTGCAAATGTAATTTATAAAACCATAATTGGTGATATGAAATAAGTAAAGCATAAGTAATATATCCACAACCCATCGTGAATATCGAATAATCCAGAAATGGAATCCATCAATGTCGATCCTTTGACATAAAGCAAAAGCTGCTAAACAAGTTCCAAACCAAAACCCAATTTTAGAAAATACCAAAGCATTCTAACATTGGAATGACTTCACCAAGTGTCCTTGACCGTGGACATGGCTAATCGATTAGATTTACACTCTGCAGAGGTGTACACTTTACCCACAAGGAATGATCAACCTCTTTTGCCAGATCAATTAACACACTTCCTTTGGTGTGTCGGCAAGGAGATCATACAGAGCCGTTACATTATCTAGATGTGGCTTTGAACCAGCCCGGGACGTTTGACCCTCGCCATGGAAACAGAAACACTCTCCCAAGACCTGGATCCATACGCACCACACCCACTCCACGTTTCTGTTCACGGCAAGGCGTACACCGTTGCATTGGTATGTAGAAACCCCTACAGACAAACCGAAACGGAATGCCTGTGCAGTACTCCCGCCTTCCTTAGATGCAAAGCCACACCTAAGCAACTTAATAGGCTAAGACTGTCCCATACCAGCCCTCGTGGTTGTACGAAAATCTTGGATCTATAGCGTCCCATTGCTCGGTCCTTAATCCGACACGGGCGATACTCCACCCTAACTACGTGCAAATCCCTCTGCACCTCCGGCTATTGCCAATAATCGCCCGCATCAAAACCATAGTTTTATTTTGGGTTTTTAATCAAAATACCCATAACCAACAGCTTTATTTCCAACATTTTCCATTTCTCAAGAAACAAATTTTGATCTGATCATCATTCTCATTTGATCTAAAAGCATGGCTAAGCATGGATAAAAGTAATCGCATATACCCACAATGACATTAAGTAATTGTCTAAGCTCAATCTATGGGTATCAAGGTACACATGTTCATACTTATCAAGGAAGTTTCATGAGACAACAGGTATAACTACCAGTACCACAAAATAGTGAATTTACAGAAAGTAAACGCGTGCATGAAACATTTTAATAAACACAATGCAAATTAAATACTGGGATCAAGATGGTCAAAGGGGGTGCTTGCCTTGCTTATTTATTGCTTACGAC
Organism: Otatea glauca; assembly: GCA_036346275.1. Taxonomy (NCBI): domain Eukaryota; kingdom Viridiplantae; phylum Streptophyta; class Magnoliopsida; order Poales; family Poaceae; genus Otatea; species Otatea glauca. Next base: position 1,006,550 of record CM070720.1, on the reverse strand, counting down.
GAAGACACGGTCGCAGCTGACGGAGGCAACGACGGAGGAAGGGACGTCGAATTCTACACGTCGATCAATCGGAAAATAGCAAATATCCAACTTTAATAAGGGCAAAAAGAAAACATACAGAAAATCAGATAAAGATTCATTGTAGAAAACAGGGATGATTTAGGGTTGGGATTATATGATTTCGAGATCTCATGATTTAGATAAACACACATTTTTATACTTAATGGCTTTTACGATGAGCAAAACATGGTTTCTTCTGATAGATTATCTATTCTTGATTTACGAATTTAAGAGGCTAAAATTATGAATTCTAGTATTTATAACTTCGAATTATAGATGCTAAAATTATTTGGATTAAAAGAATTAAAACACTAACTAAAGTTAGGGTTATGCAAATAGCACTTAATCTTAAGCGATTTTGCATAAGAAGGGTTTTCAAATAAGTTGGATCTATTAAGCTAGGTTACTAGATTAATTTATGATTTTAAGAAGGTTCTGGTGATACAAATATATTAACTACAAACTTCTTCATTAATACAATGCTCACTTATTCATTTTATAAGGTTCATTAAACATAATATTTAGGGCTATTTAACCAACATGATTTATGTGGAAAACATGATGAAATATGATTATTTCATCATAATAGTGTAGTATATACTTTGGATAATGATTCTAAACAACTTTTATGAATTATAATGTTTAGTGAAAAGCTAAGCGCGTTGCTAAAAAGCTATCATGACACTAAAGTTTAAGTTGAACGAAATCGGCTAAAAAGGGCTACAACTATCCTTATCATATTAGGGTTTTGCATAAGCGAAAACTATATGAATCATTAGTTATAAATAAAACATTTTCTCAGAACATAATAGTACATATCCTAAACATCATTTCTAAACTGATTTCCATAGTATTTGCATTTAGACGAGGGGTTCTACGGGCTGTTGAAAAGGCTTGAGTAGTTTTATAATCTACACGATAACGGTTCAGTTTTAGTTCTTAGTTTGCGACTGATCCTTACATAATTATTTATTCATTTTCCTGGCATTAGTATGGGATGACCCTAAGAGTGTTTTAAAGTTAGTTTCGAAATATTTCGCATTCATTTGTGATGTTTTTCACCTACATGATCTTTAGGGCTAAATATGGCCTAACCCATAATTGTTCAAAATGTTGCCATTTCTGTACAGCAAGTTATTATATGTTGTTTTAAGGTCATAGCATTTGATTTTGTCGGATTTGAAGTCCGTTTGCGAGAGTTACGAATATTTGATCATTTTGCCGATTGAAGGTTTGAGCATTTAGCAAATTGATTAAACTAAAGCAAAGTCTAAATATTTTTGGTTATTCATAATATATGCAATCCCAGGAACACATCTAAACTAGTTTAATCAAATTTTGAGCTCATATGAACATTATTGTAACCACTTGAAATTTGAATGTTATTTAAGGTCTTAAACCTACAATATTTGACTCAAAATACATTCAAATTTAAATGTTTTTGCAAAAATGGATTGCATACTTTTGCAGTAACTTATGCTATTTATTTCATGATTTATGGATTAAGATAAAATGTATTTTCTTCAAAACACCTATTTAGGGCCTAATATTCAAACCCTAATAAAAATATTTTTCTGCTAGAAACATATATTTTTTTATTTCAGATTCTAATTCCTCATTTCAAAACTTAAATTTATAAACTAATTTGACTTCATTTGGACACTCTAGCAAAAAGATATGGAGGTTGGAATGCAAGAGGCAAAATAAAAATTTAAAAGGCTTCAGGGGATTGAACTCAGACTGTCGGTTGAAGCAACAAGGCTTCACCACTGGGCTACGCTCTGTCTTGGGACAAAAGGGCTAGCCCAAATACATGAGGTTTACCCGAGGCCAAAACAGAGGAGGAGTTATGGCGCGGCGGCGACGGCTCTCTGGCGAGGCTCCGGCGAGGGGGAGAGTAGCTAGAGCATCACCTCAACCGAGCGCATCCGATGGTAGGGTCAGTTGTCGCTAGAGGTGGTCGGAGCAGCACGTCACCGCGAGCTCGGGGCGGCGCTAATGGCGGGCTGGCTGGGAGCAAGAACGACAAGGTGAGGGATTGAATGGGCAATAGTATGAGTATCAGCGCAACACCTGGGTTCCGTTTTGGCGATTACTTCAACCGGAGAAGCACCAACTTGAGCTGGCACCGTGCGCTTGGCATGGGGAAGAAGGGCGCTCGTGGCGACGGCGCTACGGGTCACTAGACACGAGAACAACGGTTGATGAGTAACCGGGGATGCACTAGAGTGCTCTTGGCTCAATCAATTTGAAAGGCACTCACCGGGCTGGTTGAATTTGCTTTCTCCCCCTTCTCTGCGCTATGGCGACAACGGCAGGGAGAGTGAGCTTGCCTTCTGTGCTTGGTTCAGTGGATGGCGAAAGAATGGTTTCAGGTAAAGTCCAGAAGAATGGAGGGGGCACTATGTGATGTTAAGCCGGTATTTATAGCTAGCAACACAGGGTTTGAACGAGGCGAAAACAACGGCTCGGTTCGGTGCATCCTTGACGAGGTGGCGCGAAATCCGCTCGGCTCAGGATGACGCACACTGGCTAGAGTATGGCGCGGGTAAAAATCAAGGTGAGACACGGCACAAGGGAGCAGCGGCGACATGACTTGAACGCAGCGGCGGCTTGACCGGGGAAGGATCGGGAAAGGCAGCAGGGCGAGCGAACCGGCTGGAGGAAAGAGGAGAAAACGGAATTGGCCGTCTGACAGCTGGGACCGGGACCACCAGGCAGAGGCTGAGCCCTTTCCCCGTTGCCGTGCCAGCAACGTTACGGTTAAGGGACTGGCCCACTCGTCGGTGATAGAAGATGGGATAAGGAATAAGGTTCGGTTCAGACAGTTCAGACATTGCATTAAATTGCCGATCAATTCACTGTCAAATTTCGTGAGACTTTTTGACCAATATATTCTGGAAGTTCTTATCCTCCAGTAAAATTTGTGGACCAAAATATCTTACACTTAATTAATTAAAATTCTGACACTGTGGACTGTACAGGATTTGTATTTCGGTTTTTCATTTATTTAAGGGTGTAATTCATATCAATTATTTTCCAAACTTTTTATACAGATTAATTTTGTCTTAAGGATATCTCCATAAAAATTTCAAGTCAAAAATGCAATCTAATATTTTATAAAAATTCTGACATTAGGATTTCTAGTTTTTAATTCCTTCTGTTTTTTGAATTATTAGAGGGCTTTGCCGACATGATCAAATCCTGAGATTTTTACCAGGTGTAGGTTTTACACTGAGGGTGTTTTGGTAATTTTTTCCAGATCCAGATAAACTTCGAATATTTTTCATTAATTCTGGCTTGCACTGTTTTTAGTCAAAAAGGGGTGTCATAAATTTTATTTACCCATTTTTCTGTGCATAAAATTTTACTTGTTGATTTTACTGAGTTACCAAAGTGGTTAGGGTTCCATGGTAATTTTTCCAAAATTTATCTTTTATCTTTTTATCTTTTTACCATTATCCATTCTTTAATTCCATTTCTTTAATTTTTCATTCAATACAAAAATCCAAAGAAATCCAAATAAATTCCAATCATGTTAGGAAAAATCAGAAATAAATATATTCAAATTCAAAATATGAATTTTTATATTATTGCATTTTTCGGGATGTTACAAATCTACCCCCTTATAGAAATCTCGTCCCCGAGATTTGCAAGGACTAAATGGGTTAGGAAATTCTTTCTCGGATGTGATCTTGTTGTTCCCTCGTCTTCTTGCTTCCAGAGTAGTCGCTTTGCAAACATTGTTCTTGCGATTCCAAAGTGATGTGGCTAGAATGGAGAAAATTTCTATGTGAATTTTGTGTAAACAGATGAGGGATATTTCTATATATCTCCTTTGATTGCATAACTAGGATTGTTAATAATGATAATTTAATTTAGAGAATGACACGCGATATGTTTTAGAATATTTGAGGGGAAAGAATTAACGCTTGTTACTCGATTCATTTGGAAAGAGTTAAATATTATCATCGAGAAATGATATTTGAATATAATGGTTGATCTGCACGATTTAACAACAGTTGACGAAATTAGATGATAATGAATGTTATTCTAGATTGTCTTTAGATTTGAGAACAAGGTAAGATAATTCAAGAATTTAGGTTGAGGTAGGAGGATTATAAAATGATCCTGATGATTTAATTCACTTGATCATCTTGATAGATAGAGGGTTTTGATTTCCTTTATATTCGGCAATTAAGAAGGAATATAATGTACAGAGCGAAAAGGGTTGATTGCAGGAATTGCACATATAAAGGACGTTTTCGATATTATATTAAGTGTCGGGTGTAATTACATAAGAAAGGTCTTTACATTAGCCTGACATCGAGGCAGGGGTTGTTCTAGGTATTAGATACTTCTTAAGTCTTTCATATAACTTGGAATCACTGGTGTCATCCTTGACGAGATGAAGAACTCTACTTGGGTAGATTTTGGTGAAGTGATGAGATTCTTCTCGATCGACGCAAACGGCGTTGTCCATCTTATTCGAAACAATAGAAGATTATTCACTGATGTTATAAAACAGATAGAGGATTGATCGAGCAATGGTTAGAGATGAAACTGGAAGTTTAGCACTTGATATCTTACCGGCTATTTGGAAGGATTAAGATAAGATATATTTTGATGAGAGTTCAGTTAAATTTATAAGGCAATATTCCGCTTATCGAAATATTACTTTTAAGATTAGACACAACGATTTCAAATTAATCTTAGTTCTGACAGAAACTATGTTTATGTGAGACGTACCTGGCATTGTGTCAGGTATGCCATGATTGATATCTTGAGTTGGAGTAAATGAGGAGATAGGAGCTTGATGGTCTTGAGAACGAAGTTGATCTCTCTTCTTCCTTGGGCATTTGTTGGCATAATGTCCACGCTCACGACAGTAAAAGCATGTAACATTAGTTGCCTGGTTTTGGATACCAGACGGCTGTTCACAAGTGTTGTTGGAGGAATGAACAAGTGATGGTTGAAATTCAGGATGGAATTGAGCAGAATTCCTCCTGGGGCAAGCGTCTTCATTCAAGCGCCTCTTCTTGAATAGATTCTTCGAGTAAACTGATTCAGATTTTATCCCTCCTACTCTTGGAGTTATAATCTTAACTGATGTAACTTCTGGTATGACCATGGTTGCAGAAAATATTTGTTCTTCTTGCGGGCATCGCTTAGCTAGATGGCCCTTCTTGTGACAGTCGAAGCACTCACGCTTCTCTTGTGGCGTCTTGGTGGTTATGATTGGATTCTCAATACTATCTTCCTTTTTAATCTCAGCTTGCGGACATTCCCTTGCCCAATGACCTTTTTCACCACACAAGAAACATGCTGATGGCGATGGCCATTTATTACTTCCTGGATGAAGGCGATCAAAATCTATGTGTTGTTTCTTTAACTCCTTAGGAAACATTTTCTGTGTTGCTAGTTTTTCCCTTCTGATTGCCAAATCTTGAGCAACTAAGGCCCGGAATTTCTCTCGCTGATGCTGAATTGTATTAGCAACTATCGGACCTAAGGGACATTGAGCTGGGCAATGGTCATGACCTTCACAAAGGTAACAAGTGATATTGCTCATGGGACATTTTCCAGGGGAATGATTTCCTTCACAGCTGGAGCAATTTATTGCATGCTCATCAGCAGTGTGTCCTATTTCTCCACAGCGAATGCAAGCACGATCTTCAGATTGGTTGGGTTGGCAACACTTCAAAGAGCATCGCTTAGGTATCGAGTGAGATGTAGGAGTAGGTTGTTTCTTTAAACCATTTCCTTTTCTGACGAGAATTACACCAATGTTGGGGTTGTTCTGTACTGGATGTTGGGAATTTGGCTGGACTAAGGTAGGATTATCATTAGGTGGCTGAAAGCTTAGCATGGCTTCACTTTCCAAGACCTTGCCGAGGGATCTTGTCACGGTATCCTGCAACAATGATTGTTAGGACAATGTTATTTTGATGACTCATTGGGTTTCATGAAGTGAATGAGGAGCGCTAGCAATTTATACCAAGATTCTTTAGTAATAAAAGCTAACTTAAAGAGAGGCACACGGCATGTTAAAATGTTTGAGATGAATAAAAGGATACATCTCAACCAGAGTTATTTGGAAAGAACCGAAGATTGATTATAAAGGCTGAAAAACCTATTACTCATTACTTGTAGCGGATGTATTAATGGATTGTTTCGAAGGTGTCTTCAAGATATTGAAATTGAGAGGATATGGTTAGATGAAAGTTACCCATTTTACAAAGTATCATTCTGTTTATTAAAATATTATTTTGAGAATAGCTTATATATGAATTTGGTAATTTCTTGTTAATTTATAAGGCAGTGTCTCATTCCTTAAAACATTGTTTCAAGGTTGGTCATTTGGTAGTTATTAGTTCATAAGGCGACTTTTCGTTCCTTAAAATATTCTTAATTAAATTTTTTTATTAAATAGGGGTTGGCACATCGTAAATTTTAACCTAATGGTTTAACATTTACGAGAGTAACCCAAAAGCAATACAAAAGTTTTCAGCAAAATTGCAATGACACAGTAAATTTATATTTGTTTTACTTAGTATGTGGGAGGGGCATCTAATATTTTTCTTCTACTATCCTGACCATATGTATTTCTTCATAAAAGGTTTATTATGTAGTTTAAAATAATGTATAATTTGGGTAGTGCTATCTTTAAAATAGGCCGTTTGACGATAAGTCTCTTTTAATTTTTGCACTACTTGCTAATGTCAGTACTCCCAAGCTTCCATGAAGTCGAAGGTTGTGACACTTTGTTACCTCCATCTTCTCGGAGTTGTTGATGTAGACGTCACGATGTTGTTGACTCACTATCGAAACTATTTTCAAAAAGATTTGTTGGTGGCTTTTGTTAAGCAAAAGATGGAGAGAACTCCTAAAAAGGATAACTAGAAGTGAAGAAAGAAAATTCTACGGAAAAGAAATGTGTATATAAAATATCCATTAAAAGGAAGAAGTCTACAGACAAGGAAACTAAATCTCATAAATGGGAAAAGAGTATACCTACAACTAATGCTACTTTTTTTTCCTATTAGAAAATAGGATTTTAAATTTTCAAAAAAAAAAATTTTGTATTTCCTTTTTAGAAAATAAGACTTTCGATGTTTCCAGATTTCCTTTCGACGAACATTCTAAATTTTCCATTTAAAAGCATATAATAATAATAATTTTTTTTTTGCTTGTATTCATGGTATGCAATCTAGGTATAGAAATGAGGTGGGTTTTGTGGCATGGTCAGGAGTTATTATTAGGAAAAATTAGGTTTTAACTAACCTAAAACAGCTTACGTAAATTAGTGGTTATTAGTATCTTGGCCTTGGTTTATTTATGAATGGTGTGGTCTCAAGTAAGCTAGAAGTAGTAATGGAGACTATATTACTAATCCTAACGATGCTTGATTTTGAGAAGAGCTAATGATCATAATGGCTTACACAGATGAAAAGTTCTACAAAAGAAAGGGTATGTTTGGAAGAAACTTTATAGAAAACAAGAGATAAGCTATCTTATGATTTCCAATTTTATCCTATGGGTTAAGTTTTTCATATTCATACATAAGGACAACTTATTATGAAACTTTAACCTAGAGGTTAAGTTCACATATAAATCAGTCCTAACAAAACAAATAAAAACCAATCTTCAAGTAGCGAGTTATAAATACCACATAAAAAATGCTTTATATAATTAGAGCAGAATAATACGCTATGCGTAAGGGTTTCTTATCTTAAGGTGAATCCTAACATACCCTAATCTTCCGTATTTTACTGTTAGGTGAAGTCGTCTCTTTGTGAAGTAAAATCTTCGAGTTTTACTTTTGCTTTGTCGAGGTTAACAAAGCGTTGTCGGCTTCCTTAAGGTTGTTGGTGTAGTCCTCATTGGCAAGCATAAAGGGTGGTAGCGACATGTCTCGAACGTCTTCAAAAACAAATTGCGAAGATACACTATCTTTAAGGAAAGAGAATAATTTGTTTACAAATCAAAATGAAAGTAGTGGTAAGAGTAAGAACTTAAGAATGAGGTAAGGATAGCAAAGTCTACATTTTTCAAATATAGTAACTTTCGGACATAAGATTTTGAATTTGATTATTCTAATACTAACGACCATTCTATCTAGGGTTTATCCTACAGTCAGCATAGCTCTGATACCAACTGTAACGACCCCCATTTTTACAAACTTGCAAAAATGGAAATCTAATGTGCATTTCCGTACTAGTCCCATGATCAGTAGCTAGTACGCACATACACCAATTGGAATCACAACCATACAACAAATATTATTAAGCGGAAGCTATTACATAAAGGAAACTCTTACAAATCAGAGAATAAGCAGCAAAAGAAGCAAAGTCTTGTAGTGTGCCCATCCAACACCCGCAGGCAACCGACAAGGCATAATCCCTAGAAAGATTCGACGAAGAAAAACCCGCAACCTGCGACGAAAAGGAACCTTCGAAGCTCGACAACTTAACCACCTAAAAACCACATATAAGCAAGGGTGAGTACAATCGTACTCCGCAAGACTTGAGCAAAGCCTATAATATATGCAGGCCATTTGAAAGGAGGCTACTACAGTTAAATTTGCATAAAGCAGAATTGACATTGTAAAACAAGTTATTTGCAAACAGAATTTATAAAACCATAATTGACTGATATGAAATAAGTAAAGCATAAGTAATATATCCACAACCCATCGTGAATATCGAATAATCCAGAAATGGAATCCATCAATGTCGATCCTTTGACATAAAGCAAAAGCTGCTAAACAAGTTCCAAACCAAAACCCAATTTTAGAAAATACCAAAGCATTCTAACATTGGAATGACTTCACCAAGTGTCCTTGACCGTGGACATGGCTAATCGATTAGATTTACACTCTGCAGAGGTGTACACTTTACCCACAAGGAATGATCAACCTCTTTTGCCAGATCAATTAACACACTTCCTTTGGTGTGTCGGCAAGGAGATCATACAGAGCCGTTACATTATCTAGATGTGGCTTTGAACCAGCCCGGGACGTTTGACCCTCGCCATGGAAACAGAAACACTCACCCAAGACCTGGATCCATACACACCACACCCACTCCACGTTTCTGTTCACGGCAAGGCGTACACCGTTGCATTGGTATGTAGAAACCCCCTGGACAAACCGAAACGGAATGCATGCAATACTCCGCCTTCCTTAGATGCAAAGCCACACCTAAGCAACTTAATAGGCTAAGACTGTCCCATACCACCCTCGTGGTTGTACGAAAATCTTGGATCTATAGCGTCCCATTGCTCGGTCCTTAATCCGACACGGCGATACTCCACCCTAACTACGTGCAAATCCTCTGCACCTCCGGCTATTGCCGATGTCGCCGCATCAAAACCATAGTTTTATTTTGGGTTTTTAATCAAAATACCCATAACCAACAGCTTTATTTCCAACATTTTCCATTTCTCAAGAAACAAATTTTGATCTGATCATCATTCTCATTTGATCTAAAAGCATGGCTAAGCATGGATAAAAGTAATCGCATATACCCACAATGACATTAAGTAATTGTCTAAGCTCAATCTATGGGTATCAAGGTACACATGTTCATACTTATCAAGGAAGTTTCATGAGACAACATGTATAACTACCAGTACCACAAAATAGTGAATTTACAGAAAGTAAACGCGTGCATGAAACATTTTAATAAACACAATGCAAATTAAATACTGGGATCAAGATGGTCAAAGGGGGTGCTTGCCTTGCTTATTTATTGCTTACGATGAAGACACGGTCGCAGCTGACGGAGGCAACGACGGAGGAAGGGACGTCGAATTCTACACGTCGATCAATCGGAAAATAGCAAATATCCAACTTTAATAAGGGCAAAAAGAAAACATACAGAAAATCAGATAAAGATTCATTGTAGAAAATAGGGATGATTTAGGGTTGGGATTATATGATTTCGAGATCTCATGATTTAGATAAACACACATTTTTATACTTAATGGCTTTTACGATGAGCAAAACATGGTTTCTTCTGATAGATTATCTATTCTTGATTTACAATTTAAGAGGCTAAAATTATGAATTCTAGTATTTATAACTTCGAATTATAGATGCTAAAATTATTTGGATTAAAAGAATTAAAACACTAACTAAAGTTAGGGTTATGCAAATAGCACTTAATCTTAAGCGATTTTGCATAAGAAGGGTTTTCAAATAAGTTGGATCTATTAAGCTAGGTTACTAGATTAATTTATGATTTTAAGAAGGTTCTGGTGATACAAATATATTAACTACAAACTTCTTCATTAATACAATGCTCACTTATTCATTTTATAAGGTTCATTAAACATAATATTTAGGGCTATTTAACCAACATGATTTATGTGGAAAACATGATGAAATATGATTATTTCATCATAATAGTGTAGTATATACTTTGGATAATGATTCTAAACAACTTTTATGAATTATAATGTTTAGCTGAAAAGCTAAACGCGTTGCTAAAAAGCTATCATGACACTAAAGTTTAAGTTGAACGAAATCGGCTAAAAAGGGCTACAACTATCCTTATCATATTAGGGTTTTGCATAAGCGAAAACTATATGAATCATTAGTTATAAATAAAACATTTTCTCAGAACATAATAGTACATATCCTAAACATCATTTCTAAACTGATTTCCATAGTATTTGCATTTAGACGAGGGGTTCTACGGGCTGTTGAAAAGGCTTGAGTAGTTTTATAATCTACACGATAACGGTTCAGTTTTAGTTCTTAGTTTGCGACTGATCCTTACATAATTATTTATTCATTTTCCTGGCATTAGTATGGGATGACCCTAAGAGTGTTTTAAAGTTAGTTTCGAAATATTTCGCATTCATTTGTGATGTTTTTCACCTACATGATCTTTAGGGCTAAATATGGCCTAACCCATAATTGTTCAAAATGTTGCCATTTCTGTACAGCAAGTTATTATATGTTGTTTTAAGGTCATAGCATTTGATTTTGTCGGATTTGAAGTCCGTTTATAGAGTTACTGAACATTTGATCATTTTGCCGATTGAAGGTTTGAGCATTTAGCAAATTGATTAAACTAAAGCAAAGTCTAAATATTTTTGGTTATTCATAATATATGCAATCCCAGGAACACATCTAAACTGGTTTAATCAAATTTTGAGCTCATATGAACATTATTGTAACCACTTGAAATTTGAATGTTATTTAAGGTCTTAAACCTACAATATTTGACTCAAAATACATTCAAATTTAAATGTTTTTGCAAAAATGGATTGCATACTGTTGCAGTAACTTATGTTATTTATTTCATGATTTATGGATTAAGATAAAATGTATTTTCTTCAAAACACCTATTTAGGGCCTAATATTCAAACCCTAATAAAAATATTTTTCTGCTAGAAACATATATTTTTTTATTTCAGATTCTAATTCCTCATTTCAAAACTTAAATTTATAAACTAATTTGACTTCATTTGGACACTCTAGCAAAAAGATATGGAGGTTGGAATGCAAGAGGCAAAATAAAAATTTAAAAGGCTTGTGGGGATTCGAACTCAGACTGTCGGTTGAAGCAACAAGGCTTCACCACTGGCTACGCCTGTCTTGGGACAAAAGGGCTAGCCCAAATACATGAGGTTTACCCGAGGCCAAAACAGAGGAGGAGTTATGGCGCGGCGGCGACGGCTCTCTGGCGAGGCTCCGGCGAGGGGGAGAGTAGCTAGAGCATCACCTCAACCGAGCGCATCCGATGGTAGGGTCAGTTGTCGCTAGAGGTGGTCGGAGCAGCACGTCACCGCGAGCTCGGGGCGGCGCTAATGGCGGGCTGGCTGGGAGCAAGAACGACAAGGTGAGGGATTGAATGGGCAATAGTATGAGTATCAGCGCAACACCTGGGTTCCGTTTTGGCGATTACTTCAACCGGAGAAGCACCAACTTGAGCTGGCACCGTGCGCTTGGCATGGGGAAGAAGGGCGCTCGTGGCGACGGCGCTACGGGTCACTAGACACGAGAACAACGGTTGATGAGTAACCGGGGATGCACTAGAGTGCTCTTGGCTCAATCAATTTGAAAGGCACTCACCGGGCTGGTTGAATTTGCTTTCTCCCCCTTCTCTGTGCTATGGCGACAACGGCAGGGAGAGTGAGCTTGCCTTCTATGCTTGGTTCAGTGGATGGCGAAAGAATGGTTTCAGTTAAAGTCCAGAAGAATGGAGGGGGCACTATGTGATGTTAAGCCGGTATTTATAGCTAGCAACACAGGGTTTGAACGAGGCGAAAACAACGGCTCGGTTCGGTGCATCCTTGACGAGGTGGCGCGAAATCCGCTCGGCTCAGGATGACGCACACTGGCTAGAGTATGGTGCAGGTAAAAATCAAGGTGAGACACGGCACAAGGGAGCAGCGGCGACATGACTTGAACGCAGCAGCGGCTTGACCGGGGAAGGATCGGGAAAGGCAGCAGGGCGAGCGAACCGGCCGGAGGAAAGAGGAGAAAACGGAATTGGCCGTCGACACTGGGACCGGGACCACCAGGCAGAGGCTGAGCCCTTTCCCGCTGCCGTGCAAGCAACGTTACGGTTAAGGGACCGCCCACTCGTCGGTGATAGAAGATGGGATAAGGAATAAGGTTCGGTTCGATAGTTCGGACATTGCATTAAATTGCCGATCAATTCACTGTCAAATTTCGTGAGACTTTTTGACCAATATATTCTGGAAGTTCTTATCCTCCAGTAAAATTTGTGGACCAAAATATCTTACACTTAATTAATTAAAATTCTGACACTGTGGACTGTACAGGATTTGTATTTCGGTTTTTCATTTATTTAAGGGTGTAATTCATATCAATTATTTTCCAAACTTTTTATAAAGATTAATTTTGTCTTAAGGATATCTCCATAAAAATTTCAAGTCAAAAATGCAATCTAATATTTTATAAAAATTCTGACATTAGGATTTCTAGTTTTTAATTCCTTCTGTTTTTTGAATTATTAGAGGGCTTTGCCGACATGATCAAATCCTGAGATTTTTACCAGGTGTAGGTTTTACACTGAGGGTGTTTTGGAAATTTTTTCCAGATCCAGATAAACTTCGAATATTTTTCATTAATTCTGGCTTGCACTGTTTTTAGTCAAAAAGGGGTGTCATAAATTTTATTTACCCATTTTTCTGTGCATAAAATTTTACTTGTTGATTTTACTGAGTTACAAAAGTGGTTAGGGTTCCATGGTAATTTTTCCAAAATTTATCTTTTATCTTTTTATCTTTTTACCATTATCCATTCTTTAATTCCATTTCTTTAATTTTTCATTCAATACAAAAATCCAAAGAAATCCAAATAAATTCCAATCATGTTAGGAAAAATCAGAAATAAATATATTCAAATTCAAAATATGAATTTTTATATTATTGCATTTTTCGGGATGTTACATACCCATTCCGCCGCGCCGGACTTAGTTCGCCGGCGGCGAGCCTTAGACCAAAACTCCCTGTTTCGGGTCACTGGCCGGTGGGTCCGGGTTGTCAGTGGCGCAGTCGCTTGAGCCAGTTAGTCACTGACGAGCTTGGCCCACCGTCGGCGCCGGACCGCTTTTCGCGCTGCGCTGCCGTCGTGCGGTCACCGACATGCGACCCACGGTATTAGCCACGAATCGCGCCGCGATCGCCGGTGGCGGGGCCGGCTTGTCAGTCGCACCGGGCCGAGTTCAAATCACTGCGCGCCAAAAACCAAAAGCCGCTTTCCAACTGGAAAGCGTATTTCGATTTTCCAGTTTGAATTTCAGAAAACCGAACCACTTCAAATATCCATAACTTTTGAATCATCTGGCCAAAAATAGTGAAACCAATTTCTAAATTCATGAAAAATTCCGTAGATTCAGAATATGCAAAAATATTTTGAAGACCATCTCTAGGAAATTTTTAAATTCAAATTTGAATTAAAAGGCTAGAGATATGCTCTATACAAAATTTCTGTAAATAAGCTTGGAAATTTATGAAACTAATTTTTCTGGAATCCGTACATTTCCAGGAACCCAAATATATAAAAATATTTAATTTTTATGCTTGTTTGAATTATTTGCTATTTAGGTTTTGCTTCCAATACACTAGTAATTCAAATATGTATAATAGTATTAAGGAAATATAAAAGAAACAAAAGTTTAATTATAAATAATAGGATGGCAGTAGCATGGTTAAGTTGGATTAAGTAGGAAGTTTGGTTGGAATTGACTTTAAATCATGTAGTAATTTTTGTGCCAAATGCACCCACACACACACACACATATATATATATATATGTTCTTTGGAAATTGAATAGCTAGAATCTAGTTTAATTGGTTCAAGTCTCGAACAACCTAATAACCTAGCTTAATAAGGAATTTGTAGTTAGTAAATTTGTATCACCAGAACCTTCTCAAAAATCATGACTAAATCTAATTAGCTAGCTACCAGTTAGAACTTATTTAAAACCCTTCTTGTGCAAATCACTTAAGGTTAAGTGTTTAGCGTAACCCTTAACTAGTGTTTTAATTCTTTTAATCTAAATAATTTTAGCATCTATAATTCGAAGTTATAAATACTAGAATTCACAATTTTAGCCTCTTGAATTCGTAAATTCCAAACAATTAATCTGTAAGAGAAACCATGTTGTTCATTGCACAAACTGTATTAACGCTTTAAATGTACAATTATTTGCCGTGAGAAATCTTAAAATTTATTTTTCAACTCTCAACAGGATAACCCTGTTTTCTGCAGTTTTTCTTTATTTGACTTACTGTCTGTCTTCTTTTCGCCCTTTTCTGAATTTGGATATTTACTATATTTTCGCTTGATCGTCGTGTAGAGTCCGACGTCCTCGAAGAGGAAGACGACGCCATCGCCGATCCAGATCCGGAGCTAGACAGCGAGTTGCAAGGCAAACACCTCCTTGAACATGTCGAGCCTACTAATTTACCTACACTATGTTGTTTTTGCTTATGTACAGTGCATCCGGATAGTTCTCCCTAAAAATGCTAATTTGGGTTAGAACAGTAGCTAGTCCTGTAAATTATGGTTTGCCTCAATCTGTATGAACATGTGAACCTTGTAAGCCTTAGCTGGAAAACTAGACATGCTTAATGTCATTTTGGGTATAACCGCTAGCATAGAATATCTGCTTAAAGCTGTGGATCGTGTTTTCAATCCTTTCAACGAATGTATGATCCTCATTCGGGAAAATGTTGCGGGTACTTTGATTAAAAACCCAAAACTAAAACTATGATTTTGATGCGGGCGATTATTGGCAATAGCCCGAGGTGCAGTGGGTTTTTGCACGTAGTTAGGGTGGAGTATCGCCCGTGTCGGATTAAGGATCGAGCAATGGGACGCTATAGATCCAAGAATTTCGTACAACCACGAGGGCTGGTATGGGACAGTCTTAGCCTATTAAGTTGTTTAGGTGTGGCTTTGCATCTAAGGAAGGCGGGAGTAATGCACAGGCATTCCGGTTCGGTCTGTCTATAGGGGGTTTACTTACCAATGCAACGGTGTACGCCTTGCCGTGAACAGAAACGTGGTGTTGGGTGTGATGTGAAAGGATCCACGTCTTGGGTGAGTGTTTCTGTTTTCATGGCGAGGGTCAAACGTCCCGGGCTGGTTCAAAGCCACATCTAAATAATATAACGACTCTGTATGATCTCCTTGCCGACACACCAAAGGAAGTGTGTAAGTTGGCCTGGCAAAAGAGGTTGATCATTCCTTGTGGGTAAAGTGTACACCTCTGCAGAGTGTAAGAACTAATCGATTAGCCGTGTCCACGGTTATGGACGCTTGGTGAAGTCATTCCAATGTTAGAATGATTTGGTACTTTTCTGGAAAAACTGGGTTTAAAAAGGAAACCGTTTTGCAACTAATTTTTGGGTCAGAGGACAGACTCCGGGGATCTTTGCAGTCGGGTAGACTGGGTTGAAGGACTTGGTTATGGATTATCACTTTATATTCCAAAGGCTCACTTGCAAATGCGGCGTTTCAACTTATTATGTCATATTCTCAAATGTTTGTGCAACTGCAAAATAACCTTTAACCTGCCTTGATTAGCCTGCATAATTACTTTATTGCATCCGTCAAACACTATAAGTCTTGCTGAGTACCAAAGTACTCAATCTTGCATCTGCTGTCTCAGAGGACGAAACCTGCGAAGCGCCAGACGACTCTTACTTTCACGCAGGGTGCGGGACTTTTGACGATGAGCTTCCTTAGGTTTGCCAAGTCAGTTGCCTGGGGGTTAGCGGGCAAACCACGTGGCTTTTGGAGTTTTAATTCCTCAAATTCTCCACTGTTGTAAAAAAATTAACTCTGTATAATTATTACTGCTTGTAATATATGCCTGTCAGATATTTATCTTGTGGTCGTGATATGAATGTTGTAAACATGTGAGTGCTAGCCACTGATCATGGGACTAGTACAGTAATCACATGGAGGTTCCTGTTTGTAAAAACGGGGTCTCACAATTTCGCTTTATGCAAATTAACTGTATTAGCCTTTCCTTTGAAATGGCCTGCATATATTATAGGTTTTGCTCAAGTCTTACTGAGTACGCACTACTACAGAATGGTACATCACTATCGCTTCATCTGTGTCGGTTCTTAAGTTTTTAGGAAGAAACGATTGTGATAGATGACTTAGGAGAGGCATTAATCACAATCACTATCGGTTCTCAAGTTAGAAGTGATAGTGATGTAGCATCGAACATTACAATCGGTTCTTATGCGAGAAGTGATAGTGATGTGCATTATCATCACTATCGGTTTCCACATAAGAAGCGATAGTGATGAGAAAGTACACATCACTATCGGTTCTTATTTAAGAAGCGATAGTGATGATAATGCACATCACTATCGCTTCTCACAAAAGACCCGATAGTGATAAGCACGTACACATCACTATCGGTTCTTATTTAAGAAGCGATAGTGATGATAATGCACATCACTATCGCTTCTCACAAAAGAACCGATAGTGATGAGCACGTGCTCATCACTATCGGTTCTTTTGTGAGAAGCGATAGTGATGTGATTATCATCACTATCGGTTCTTATTTAAGAAGCGATAGTGATGTGTACTTTCTCATCACTATCGCTTCTTATGTGGAAACCGATTGTGATGACTGTGATAATCACTATCGCTTGTCTTATAAGAACCGACTGTGATGTGAATGATCACATCACTATCGCTTTTTATATGAGAACCGATAGTGATGTACCTCGTTAGGTTAATTATACCACTCGAGCGTAACTCTTCTCGTTATTGTTCCGGAGGAGGTTTCTCCACCGCCACCGAAAAAATAGCTTATATTCTGTGGTTGGAAGCAATACTTGGGTGAGAAAATTTGAAATTCTCAAGGGTGGGTGTTAAGAGGGTAAATTTGAAGCCCTAACTTGAGGAGATTTCCCCTCATTTTGCATAATTTGTGGTTTTCTTCAAAATGTGAGCATTCCTTCAAACCCCTTTAATTTTGCACTATGTATTTTTGATATGTCAAGAAAGTTTAGATTGCACTGGTATTGTGTATGTCCTATCAGATTTCACACCCTTTTATTTCACAAGCATGTACACATGTAGTTAATTATCTTAATTTGTAGTGCTTTGGTGTTAATATGGAATTATTATTGCTGTCACCTAATGCATGCTAGAGTTTAGGGTGCGGAACCTACGTCTCCCGTTCGAGGATGCTTGTTTATAAATATACCGAACGAAATGGCATATTTATAAGCGAGCAGTCTCGAATTGTCCACGTTCTTTGATAGTTCGAGGATATGTGCGGGCAAGTTCTGATCGGCGGTGTTGTACAAGCAGTAGAGTAGAGATTTCGTAGCGTCTCCTGGTATTCTCGGATACACACCCTCTTGACTGTTGTCGAGGCGTGTATATGGAGAATAGCGAGAGATCTTGCCAAATTTTCTCTGAGTTGTACAACGGCTTAGGAACTTGTTGGAACCACATATCCTCGAATGGGATTAGACCAAACCTATTTAGAGATTGGGAGTCATCGTTGGTACCCTTGTTTTGTTTCGTTGTAGTCAAAAGATCATGAGGCTCTTGCACTATATAATTAGATTGTTTGATATCATTGTTGATGTTAAAAATGTATGTCTCCTATCTAGGGAATTGGAAGCTCTAAACCGGGGAAGAATCTAGGTATCGATTAGGAGAACACATTTTATATATCTTGCAGAACTTGCGTCCTCTATTTTGCAAAGGTAATATTAAATGAAATGATGTCTCAATATTTCAAATAGCTAGCTAGCTTTTTGTCGCTCGATTCTTCCTTAATTTATTGTGTGAATTTTAATTGCAGATGGACCGTAAGGAATGGATGTATGACAAAAGTCGTGTGAGTCTTTGAATTTGGAGGGTGTTAAGGAGTTCAAAAAATTGCGAAGCAGGACATGGTGAGGAGGGTGTAAACTTCATATATTGTCCTTGCATTGATTGCACCAATCTGAGAAGATTTAACAACTCGGCTCAAATCGAGGACCACGATTCGACGTGGCCGTGAGGAATTACACGTCTTGGATCCATCACGGGAGACAGTTGTACCCTTCCGGTATGCAACGAAGACACGGTGGAACGGATGATGAGTTGCGACTGATATGTTTGAGGAGGAGAATTTGGAGCAAATGTTGCGGGATGTGGAGGTAATTACGGAAAGAGAGTTTGAAAAGTTTAAAAGCTTGATGGAAGACGATGCCAAACCGCTGTTCACAAAGTTGCAAAGTAGAATACACCAAGTTGGGTTCGGTCCTTGCATTGTTCGAATTGAAGGCAAAACACCGTTGGGCGGATACAAGTTTTAATGCACTTCTAGTTCTTCTATCGGATCTACTTCCGAGGGAAGCGAGTTGCCAACAAGCATTTATGAAGCGAAGAAGCTACTATGTCCCATGGGAATGGAAATAGAAAGGATACATGCATGTCCGAATGATTGCATCTTGTACCGTAACGCACATCAGGAGCTGCACGTGTGTCCAGTTTGCGGTGTGCCTCGGTACAAACAAAAGGAGAAGCGTAATGACAAGAAGCGTAAGTGCCGGGGCAACGAGGGTGAAGAGGTCACTAAAGGTGCACCGGCCAAGGTATTGTGGTACTTTCCCATCATTCCCCGTCTGGAGAGGTTGTTTGCAAATCCTAGAGAAGCAAAATTGTTGCGTTGGCATTATGAGTCTCGAAAGGAAGATGGCAAGCTGAGACACCCTGCCGATTCGGCTCAATGGAGAAACATCGATTGGAAACATGAGGAGTTTGGTGCCGAAATGAGGAACATAAGATTTGGATTGAGTACCGATGGAATGAATCCGTTTGGTAACATGAGCGATCGTCACAAAGACGTGGCGATTCATTGTGTATCTACAACCTCCTCCTTGGTTGTGCATGAAGCGGAAGTATATCATGATGTCGTTGCTAATCTCGGGACCTAAACAGTAGGAAATGATATTGATGTGTACCTCGCTCCATTGATCGAGGATTTGGTAAAATTGTGGAATGACGGGTCATTGTGTGGGATGCGTCTGAAGAGAGCATTTCACCCTACGGGCTATGGTATTCGCACCATAAATGATTTCCGGCTCTTGGTAATTTGGCGGGCTCTGATCGAAAGGAGCAAAAGCGTGTCCTATTTGTGAAGAGGAGACCGAGAGCTTATGGTCGCCGAATTCCAAGAAAGCTGTATATGGGTCACCGTAGGTTTCTACCTCGAAGTCATCGATACCGTAAGATGGATGACAAATTTGATGGGAAGAGGGAAGTCCGTTCGCACCGCAACCTATGAGTGGAAGGCAAGTATATTCACGTGTAGAGGATATCGATGTTGAGACGGAAAGAGCTCTAAATCTGTTCGTTCTAGGACCATTTGGAAGAAGAGGTCAATATTTTGGGACTTACCGTCATCGAAGGAGTTAGATGTTCGGCATTGTATTGATGTCATGCGTTGAGAAGAATGTCTGCGATAATTTGGTTGGTATCTGCTGAACATACGGAAAGACAAAGGATGGTGTGAATGCTCGTCGCGACATGGCCTACATGGGAATCGGGCCCGGGCTTGCGGTGATAGAGGAGGATGGAAAAGGTCCGTATATCCATTGCATGCTACACCCGTCCAAGAAGGAGAAAGAGGACTTTGCAAATGTCTCCATGGTATTAAAGTTCCATCCGCTACTCATGAACATTAAGAAGCTTGTGTCCTTGGATGATTTGAAGTTGTTGGGCATGAAGTCCCACGATCGCCATGTCTTGATGACCCAAATGCTCCAGTTGCAATCCAAATATTACGCAGAGGATGTCGGGTTTGCAATCACGGTTGTGTTACTTCTTCAATGCGATCTCTGCAAAATTATTGACCCCGACATGCTAGACAACTTACAGAGGAGGTGGTGCAGACTTTATGTCGACTTGAGATGCATTTCCACCGTCGTTCTTCGACGTCATGGTCCACCTTGTTGTTCACCTTGTTAGAGAGATTAAGATATGTGGACCCGCTTTCTTACGTTACATGTATCCGTTCGAGAGGTACATGGGTATATTAAAGTCCTATGTGAGGAATCGATCAAGCTCGAGGGTAGTATTGTGGAAGGTTATGGGGTGAAGAGGTTATTGAGTTTTGTGTGGACTATCTCGGAAAAGACAAGCAATCGGTGTTCTCAGTATCTCGCCACGAGGGCGACTTGGCGGCAAAGGAACCGTGGGGTCGAAACTAACGAGGCCACGGTTTGATATGTATTGCAAAGCGCATTTGTGATCTTGCGTGAGAGCACGAAGTTGCGAGGGTACATCAAGCGGCATAAGTTGATATTACGGAAGAGAATCCACATATGGATGAGCTTTCCATCATGCGAGAACACAACGATAGATTTGTTACATGGTTCAAACAAAGCGGTAGAGTTCTCTGTTAGTGAGAATGTGAAATGGTTGGTGATGGACCTAGATTTAATGTCTGAGACATGGCGGTGCGATATTAATGGGTACACCTTTTACACCGAAAGTCAAGATCACGAAGAGTCTTGTTCAAAGCAGTGGTGTAAGCATAGATGCTCTTCCGATGTACATCACTCGAAAGGAGGATCCTCAACGGCAATGTACTTGTATTATGGGATAATCGAAGAAATTTGGGAGCTCGATTACGGAATATACCAAATTCCATTATTCCGATGTAAGTGGGTGGGACTAACACATGGAGTGAAGGTCGATAAGAGAGGTTTTACTCTTGTGGATCTAAGCAGACTCGCCTACAAAGATGACCCGTTCGTACTTGCGAAGCAAGCAAATCAAGTCTTCTATGTGCGTGATCCGCCAATCCGAGGTTGCACGTTGTCCTTCACAGAAGCGGCGGATCGTTGGTGTCGAAAATGTCGTAGATGAAGAAGAATACAATCAATTCGATGAAATACCTCCATTTGCGGATGGGGCCTATCTTAGCGGGATGACGACACACATCGAAGAAATTACGTGCGCGTAGATCATCAAGAAGGGTTGTCTTTGTAACTAAAGGAAATATTGTATTGTTTGTTCATTTTATCATCTTTGTTCATTTTCTTTAAGCCATTAGTGTTTAAGACATATGTTTTATCGTGCCTTTTGTTTGGGTAAAGTTGTACGGTTATAATCTCTCATGGAACATTGTGACATATTTGAAATCTACTTACTAGTTGGTCATTCGTTTACATATCAGAAAATTTGTTTACGGATTTTTCTTTTTGGAAAGCTTCTAACTAGTCCAAAGTTTATTTACGGAAAATTTGGAAAAACCTGGACTTTAATTGCATAAGTTTTGACTTTTGCAGTCTATAAGCTAGAATCATGCTTACAAAGTGAATTCTTGCATCTTTGTCAGTGCTAAATCTTTTTTCGAAAATTCTTTTTGAATAGACTGTAATATCCCAAAGTATGTTTCGCAAAATTTGAAAGAATTCCAACTATATCTGTAAAAGTTGTGGCCTTTTACCCTTTCATCAATGAATTCTACGAAATCGACT
The DNA here is from genome assembly GCA_036346275.1 of Otatea glauca. NCBI lineage: Eukaryota > Viridiplantae > Streptophyta > Magnoliopsida > Poales > Poaceae > Otatea > Otatea glauca. Next base: position 984,489 of record CM070720.1, on the reverse strand, counting down.
TCATCTTGCTTTGTGCGGAAAATCAATAGTGATTGATATTTGTGTCGGGTTTTCCTTCAAAACCGATAGTATTGAACAAATATTTGTGTCGGTTTTTATTGAAAACCGATAGTATTAGAGATCAACTTATTTGTGTCGGTTTCTCTTAAAACCGATAGTACTAGTTTGTGCCAATTTTTCTTCAAAACCTGTTATAGTACTATTAGTGTCGGTTTTTCTTCAAAACCGATAGTATTGAACTAATATTTGTGTCGGTTTTTTATTGAAAACCGATAGTATTAGAGATCTACATATTTGTGTCGGTTTTTAAACGCAAACCGATAGTAATAGACTACTTGTTGTCTCGGTTTCTCTTAAAACCGATAGTATTAGAGATCTACACATTTGTGTCGGTTTTTTCATAAAAACCGATAGTATTTTAAACATTCTTATTTGTATCGGTTTTTAATGAAAACCGATAGTAATAGACTACTTGTTGTCTCGGTTTTTCTTGTAAACCGATAGTACTATTTTGTGCCAATTTTTCTTCAAAACATGTTATAGGACTATTTGTGTCGGGTTTTCCTTCAAAACCGATAGTATTGAACAAATATTTGTGTCGGTTTTTATTGAAAACCGATAGTATTAGAGATCAACTTATTTGTGTCGGTTTTCTCTTAAAACCGATAGTACTAGTTTGTGCCAATTTTCTTCAAAACCTGTTATAGTACTATTAGTGTCGGTTTTTTAATGAAAACCGATAGTATTAGAGATCTACACATTTGTGTCGGTTTTTCAATGAAAACCGATAGTAATAGACTACTTGTTGTCTCGGTTTTTCTTGTAAACCGATAGTACTATTTTGTGCCAATTTTTCTTCAAAACATGTTATAGGACTATTTGTGTCGGGTTTTCCTTCAAAACCGATAGTATTGAACTAATATTTGTGTCGGGTTTTTATTGAAAACCGATAGTATTAAAGATCTACACATTTGTGTCGGTTTTCTCCTAAAAGCGATAGTATTTTAAACATTCATATTTGTATCGGTTTTTAATGAAACCGATAGTAATAGTCTACTTTTTTCTCGGTTTTTCTTGTAAACCGATAGTACTTTTCGTGCAATTTTTCTTCAAAACATGTTATAGGACTATTTGTGTCGGGTTTTCCTTCAAAACCGATAGTATTGAACAAATATTTGTGTCGGGTTTAATATTGAAAACCGATAGTATTAAAGTCTACACATTTGGGTCGGTTTTCTCATAAAACCGATAGTATTTTAAACATTCATATTTGTATCGGTTTTTAGTGAAAACCGATAGTAATAGACTACTTTTGTCTCGGTTTTTCTTGTAAACCGATAGTACTATTTTGTGCCAATTTTTCTTCAAAACTGTTATAGTACTATTATTGTCGGTTTTCTCGAAAAACCGATAGTATTTTAAACATTCATATTTGTGTCGGTTTTCTCAAAACCGATAGTATTGTGAAACATATTTCATCGGTTTTTGTGTAAAACCGATAGTATTGAACTAATATTTGTGTCGGTTTTTATTTAAAACCGATAGTATTGAGATCTACATATTGGTGTCGGTTTTGTCTTAAAACCGATAGTATTGTAAAATATATTTGTGTCGGTTTTTGTGTAAAACCGATAGTAATGTGATACCCTTACTTAAGGCGATTTTTTGAGAAGCTTTCACGCGTGCCTTGCCTTCGCTTGCCCTAACCCCTTTTAAGCTCCTCGCCTCCACCTCCGCCGCCACCCGGCGCCTCGCCGCCGTCGACTCCACCGCCGACGCCCACGCCGCCCCGTCGTCCCACCTGTGGCGCCGCCCGACGCCCTAACGCCCCATCGCTTCACCCCGGCGCTCCACGCCGCTCCGCCGCCCACCGCCCGACGCCGCCCGACGCCTAACGGCCCCATCGCCCGCGCCCACCGCCTAAGCGCCCACGCCTCCTGCCGCCTCACCGCCGCGCGCGCGCCCAAGCCCCAACGGCCCCATCACCCCAGCGCCCCACCGACTCCACCGCCCCGGCGCTCCACTCCGCTCCCGTCGCCCCACCGCCTCGGCGCCGCCCCGACGCCCCAACGCCCCATCGTCCCGGTGCCCCACCTCCCTGGCGCTCCACTCGTAAGTTGCAGGACAACCGCAGGCACTGTACATGCAATCTATATGATAACAACTTCTATGAACATATCCACCCCAATTGAAAACAATCACAGATATACATCCCATAATAACTATTAGAAATAGTAGAAATTTACTGAAACAACTCGAAAATAGAACGCAGTTTGTTTGAAAATTGGAGAGCAGACATCCCATATTTAGATTAGAAGAAATGTTGACAATGCAAGTGTGTTATGAAATTATTCTGGAGAGCGAAATCATGTATTTGGATAACATGACATGTAGACAATGCAATGTGTTATGAAAGAATTCTGTTGAAAAGAAATCCCATATGTAGATTACATCACATGTAGACAATGCAGTGTGTTATGAAACTGTACTTACTAAAGTTGTTAAAAACAAGCTTGGACAACAAATCCGGTTGCATCATGTCCTGAGCAGATGTTTGAGGATTAAGCCAGGAAAAAAAGATATGGTGGCGCAGGTGCCCAGGGATATGCTGCTGCTAGTAATGTACCCAATGGAATAGCAGGGGCATTAAGAGCTTCAGGATGAACTCGAAAAAGAAACTCATTAGCCTATTGTTATCGATGAAAACAAAGGAAGCAAGCACTTCAAAATTGAACATTAATAAGCATCTTTCTCAAGCTGCTAATTAGCTTTAACTCACATCTTCAGTGATGAATTGGACATTGTGTAGTCAACAGAGGAAGCCAAAGTAACGAAGATATTGTCTGCACATTAGAAAATATCTTATTGAATAGGAAAAACTGCTTATCTACTTCAACCTTGTTTAAAAAGGCCAAACATCAAAGGTTACGCTTATGTGCAAGCCACAAGAAGACTACTAATTTGTAACCTGTTGTGAAAGGCCATAATGAATTACCGATCTATAAGCTGAATAAGCCAAATCATGACCCATCACTACATGCAAGCAAAGAATGTCGAATGTAATAGCAGATTGAACATATTTATGCTTTGTTCCTGGCGACAAATCTAGGTGTTACTCTACTAGGACAATTGGATGTGCTTAACATATCATTTCAATTTTAAACTTCACAATATAGAAATGGGAAGTCCTTGCCAACAATCCACAAACTGGGTATGTAATCCATCATAACAGTATCAAGTACATCTCTTGCAAAGAAGTGTCTTCTTTCCATGTATGTTTTCATGCCTTTTTCAATATTTTGTCATATGTGCTTCAGACTCGTCATACTATTATGCAACTTTAGACTCTCTTAATTGAGATAGCTATTTCAATTATAATTGCATATTATTTTCCTTTTCATCTCAAGATATGTTAGAGTTTAGGTTGCGTAACCTCGTCTCCGTTCGAGAGTGCTTATTTATAAATATGTCTGAATGACATATTTATAAGCAACGATCTCGAATTATCCAATTGTCCACGATTCGAGGAGATATGGTTTGGGCAAGTTCTGAGTTGTTGTACAACTCACGAGTAGATTTGGTAGCGTCTCCCGGTGTTCTCTGGATACACACCCTCTTGACACGTCGTCGAGGCGTGTATCTGGAGAACAGCGGGGAGATGCTGCCGAAATTTTCTCTCGAGTTGTACAACGGCTTAGGAACTTGCCCAAACCACATATCCTCGAATGGGATTAGGACCAAACCTATTTAGAGATTAGGAGTTATCGTCCATACGTATTTAGTTGGTCTACATACAGACTTGTCTTGAAGATCATTCGTTCATCTGTTACTCTAATGCAATATGCTACAACAATGACATGCTATGAATTATCCATTGATTTGTTACTTTAGATGATTTATTGTGAAGTTCACATAATAGCTACGAATTGCTTTCTCTCATGTGAAATATATGTCCATGTTAGATAAGAAAACTCAAAATGTCGCAATTGAGAGCATCGGCTCATCGCCAGAAAGAGTAGAAGGTGCTCCTGAGGGGCCAAGCCAACTTCCAAGTGTCGAGCGGAGCCAGGTTCCAAATGTCGAGGGGCCGAGTAAGGTGAGGAAGGCCCGAGGACCGAGCAAAGGGGCCACAGGGAGAACGCCGCAAATTCTCCACTTCAATGCGACGGGCGTTTGCACGGGTCCTCCCAAGTATAAGGGGCGATACCGCTCATTCCTCGGGCAACTGGTGAGGGAGAGAGTTCCCATAACGGTTAAGGATTGGAGAAAGGAGGTCGTCGGCGTAAGAACCGCTGTGGGACGAGGTTAAGGGAAATGGATTATAGAAGAGGAGGATGAAAACAATGCGGTGATGACGCCTTGAAGAGGATGGGTGTGGCTCGAGGCACTTTAGGGTCTACATGCAAGTGAGTACGTCTTTGAAAGGCCGTGCACCATTCGAGAGGTATCCGTTCGTGCTTCCGATGTTTGGGAGGAGTTCACGAGGATGAAGAGTACGCCGAGGCGGAGGAGCCGAGACAGGAGGAACGTTGCTACCCAGAGGTGAACACGCACGCGCACCACCTCGGTTGAGCGGCTCTGAAGGAAGAAAGCGGAATGGGCACGACTAGCCGAGGAGTGCGCCAACTCCGGACAGCGATGCCTTACTCGCATATATGTGAGGAGCGGGCGCGTGGTGGGTATTAGCGAGGACAAAGAAAACCGGGACGGGCGGTGGTAGTACCAAACCCCACTACGCGCAAGTTGTCTCCACCATCGTAAGATATCAAACTTGCTACATTGCAAGAGACCATTCATGTTGTATTTGGATCTAATTCGTACTCGCTTCTTGCGGGAGGAGGTAAGCGGAGGAAAGAGCAGGGACTTTTCTTAGCCAAGGGTCAAATGACATCCTATTCTCTGCGATCGGAAAGCCCGACCATAAGGGCCGGTGCTTGCCGCAGGGCGGGGCATCTGAAGAAGTCCTACTTCCAAGATCTTGCCGAGTACGGATCAAGAACATGGGAGGCACGTGCGGGCGCTCAAGGACACGCTTAGGGAGCGGTGAGGAGGAGATCTCGGAGGAGATGAGGAGGAGATGAGGGTGCGGATGATGGCACGTGAGGAGGAGATGAGGGTGGAGATGATGGCACGTGAGGGCGCCTAAGGGCCGAGATGATGGCGATGATCTCCCCAGTCGAGCGATGCCCCGCCTCTTGAGAGAAACACGTGCCCCCACCAAGTAGCTGCGGTTCCAAAATGATAAGTCGGTCCCAGTGAAGGTAATAATTAATTTTGCCTTACTTAATGGTGCGAGGTAACTCTTCATATGTTTTCTCTCAAGTTGCGCACTTTTGCGGCGCCTACCAAGTGCCACTCACCCGACGGAAGACGGATTTCTGTTGAGGTCGCACGCGGGTTGCATTTCCATGCAAGGAGACCGACACGGTGCATGGTCAGCCTTTGGGGAAGGGCTACATGAGGGTCCAGGTGGACTACGTCCACGAAGCCTTCTTATCACATGTGCTCGAGTTCCCCCCTAACGAAGACATCACCACTCTCGGGCTAAGCGCGGATGTCGTTCATCAAATGGCCCACGACAGCGTCGTCTTGGTCAAGGTAAACATCCTCACGTCTTCGTACCATTCGGTAGTATTGCAACAAGTTACTTAATTATGCGCGTGCTTTGTAGGTTCCTACCGTACCTGCGCCTGCTCCCACGACCGTGACGAGCCCTGCACAAAGTACAGAGCTGGTGCATAAAAGGACTAGCACGACAACCACAGAACCACTAGAGGCCTCGCTAAAAGGCTAGGCTCACAAAGGCCACAGCGCCCCTCGGTATATGAAAAGCCCATCGCCCGGCCTCGGAGACTCCTTCGGCCCGAAAGGAGAGAGCCAAGATGACCACGGTGAAGCCTTATGAATTTAAGGCCTACGACATGGAAAGCCCTTACGCCTCCCAAAGCAAATTGAACGCTCTAGGCATATGGACTCGATACTCCATGGATGGTACATTGACAAAGCGAAAGATAGCGGCGTGTCGACTTCAATGTTAGATACGAAAGGGACATTTCCACCGCGAGGAGGATGGGACATTCGATTAGTTTTGAGGATCTGTTCCGTCTGTACTCAACCGATAGCCATCGATATTTCTCTTTGACGATCACGACGCTGTGAGTATCGCACCACGTTGTACCGACTTTATGACTTCCATAGAATTTTGCATTACACTTTTTAACATTCAATGCGAGTTGCAGGCGATGAGGCGTGGTCGTGACGAATCGACAACTAGTTGGGTTAAATCGACCACGAGCTTGTGTCCGCGACGATGGCTGAGGCTTCAACCGGAATGGGTTGCGGCTACATCAAGAGGGCATTGCAAGCTGAGTCGAAGAAGGACTTCATTCTATTCCGTACCACGAGGAGTAAGTACTACTTCACTGTTCAATTACTTCTACACACCGAAACCGTATGTGAACTTATTTTCTTGTTGCATACCATTTAATAAGCAACCATTGGGTTCTACTCGTGCTCTTCCGAGAGACAACAAAGTGTACACTTTTAATTCGGTTGATAAGAGACCGATGGCCTACGCGATCAAGCCTTCTTTGGAGCGATAAGTGCACCACTCTTATCTAACATTTTACAGATTTAACTACAATCATTATTTTTTTACTCAACGACATCTTTCCAATGTATATAGGGGTTTCAAGGAATACGTCAGCGGGAGGGACACACGACGACAAAAGGGCTCCAAGTCGAGTATGTCCGCTTCAAGGTACAAGTTGCTATCATATATAAGATTTAGATTTTCTGATATATTTTCTTTGTCTCTTAATTTATTTTTCTTTCTTCACAGTGTCATCAACAGGGCAGCGACGACCGCTGTGGTTTGTATGTCATGCAACACATGGTGATCTTGATTGTCGGCTCAGACCGTTTCCCTGAGGTAGTACATGCATATACAATTAGTCTTTCACATGCAAATTTGAAAACTCAAATTAGAGCACTCGTTTCTATCTTGCAGCTTACCGTTATTCCCCGTAAGAGTGTAGACAAAGACCTTGCACTCAACAAGATACGAGATCACTTATGCCAGTGGTACTGGATAGAATGCTTGTCGGAGGACGGACGGTTTAGAGATCCCAAAAGCTCCTACTAGACCAGATGTGAACAAATATTACATATCTGAATGCGATTGCATGTGTACTTATGGTTAAGCATGTTTACGTTCTATTTTGTTAATGAATGTGATATGTGTTTGTTGTAACAAAGTGTTCATGTTCTTTGAATGTGATATGTTGTCTGTAATTTCTGTGTGAATGTGATATGTGCATATTGTGTGGAATATGTGCTTATTAGAATGTGATAGCACACCACACCCTTCATCTCTGTCGGTTCTCACAAGAAAATGATAGAGATGTGACGGTCATCTCTATCGGTTCTTTGAAAGAAGCGATAGGGATAATGAACTCATCTCTATCGGTTCTTTATAAGAAGTGATAGAGATGAGGTTATTCATCTCTATCGGTTCTTTCAAAGAAGTGATAGAGATGAGTATATTATCTCTATCGGTTCTTTTAAGAAGCGATAGAGATGATCTGATCATCTCTATCGGTTCTTTATAAGAAGCGATAGAGATGATGGTATTATCTCTATCGGTTCTTTGAAAAAAGCGATATAGATGATATGGTCATCTCTATCGGTTCTTTATAAGAAGCGATAGAGATGATGGTATTATCTCTATCGGTTCTTTGTAAGAAGCGATAGAGATGAGATATCATCTCTATCGCTTCTTACAAAGAACCGATAGAGATAATACCATCATCTCTATCGCTTCTTATAAAGAACCGATAGAGATAATACCATCATCTCTATCGGGTAAGAACCGACTGTAATAATGCCCGCCTCATCTCTGTCTCATGGCTTTGTGTCACCACCAGAACCGACTGTGATGACGAAAAAGAACCGATTGTGATGTATATTTGTGTAGTAGTGACGTAAAGTACTCACCCTTGCTTAATTATTATTTTAGGTGGATGAGTTAGCGAGGCTCCGAGTCTCTTTCGTCGCAGATTGTGGGATCTTCTTCATCGTGTTCTATCTGGAGTTTATGCCTTGTCAGTTGCCTGCGGGTCGGATGGGCAAACTACAAGATAATATTTCTTTTGCTGCTTTATTCTCTGAGTTGTAGCTTTTCCTTTATGTATTAGTTTCCGCTGTAATTAATTGTGGTGTGGTTATGATTCCAATTGTTGTAAACATGTGAGTGCTAGCTACTGATCCAGGGAATAGCGCAGTTATCACATGGAGGTTCCTGTTCATCAGAACGGGGTCTCACAAAAAGTCTTGCGGAGTACGAAAGTACTCACCGCTTAATTGTTGTTTTTAGGTGAAGAATCAGATTAACCCGATGAAACATATTTATTGCGGGATTCGGGAATGTTAACGATGAAGTTTTTCTAGGGATTATGCCTTGTCAGTTGCCTGAGAGTTGGATGTGCACACTACAAGACTTTTGAATCTTGCCGCTGCATTTCACTCTGTATTGTAAGATCTTATTGTATAAATTACCATTATCATTTGTAATAAAGAGTATGGATGTGATATCAATTGTTATAAATGTGCGTGCTAGTCACTGATCATGGGACTAGTACTGTATGCACATGAGATTTCCATTTTTTCATTTATGTGAAAATAGGGGTCACTACATGTATTGAAGCTTTATGGCCTGAATTTATGCCACCAATGATATTTCAGCTTCTTGACTCAATTTATTACGACAACGCAATTGACCTTACCATTTTTCGGTGGTTTAACAACACTCACCATCTTTTGGCAACACACACTAGCTTTTCGCAATGAATGCACAACGCACACTGGCTTTTCTCAGTGATTTTACAACTCGCACCACTATCTCATAGTGAATTGACAACATACACTAGCTTTTCTCAATGATTTGATAACACACACCAGCTTTTCTCAGTGATTTGACTCCTCGCTAACCTTTTTTAAGCAAAGGATTACTTCTCACATATGTGTGTGCGCTCTCATTCGCTCGAATTTACTCACGCAACACAGCGAAGGATTATGAAGTGTTTTGTTTGGGCTTGAAATGATGTAATCAAACAAATATTATTAGTCAAATTCTCTACATGCATAAAATACACTCGTAATATTTTTACTCTTTATTTTGTAACATTGTTATTTCATTAAAAAAATTCAATACTTTATCTCTGTCTTCAAATAAAATGACGACATAAGCTCTATTGCCATTTGGCAACAGAGACGTTGGCAGGATGCGACATAGGATTGTTACCAATTTGAACGGCGACAAAGATATATTTGTGCATTTTTTTCAACGTTTTATTTCTGTAATATTATTTAAAAATTATATTATGTTTTTAAAAATTCCATGTTCATGTCCCTGGCTCCCTTCTTGTACATGCATGCTCATATATGAAGCTGCATTGCAATAATAATTAGTAGGCTTACTGTTCTTTATGATGTCTTCCCCATGTGTATTCATATATCATAAAATAAAGTTTTCGTTCCAAACATCCTAAAGGTATATTGGTCTTGCTCAAGCCTAACATTTACATGTCCTGTTCAACTGTTGAATTAAAATACACCTGTGGCGATCAGTGCATTTGATTCCATATTCTCTCCCACACGATTATTAAACACATCCCAGTACTGTATGTAGTACGTGCAGTACAGTATCTTTACGATATATAATAATCCCCTCAAACGAAACAACCAACCCCTCTTCGCTGTTCTTCCCTCTCTCTCCACAACTAGCTAGCTCCAATGATCTCCTTTGCACCACATATAATATCGTATACAATAAAGTTATCACTCAACAACATCCTGCAGCTAAAGACGACATTCCTCTAAGCATGTGCACTCATATATATAAATATATATATATATATATATATATATATACTATGTTATTTGCATGACTACTCAACAGACAAGCTTGGTTCGCTAGCTCACTCACAAACAACTCTTCAGTACACTTCAAGCTGTTCTCGCAGATCAGATTTCTTGTCCAGGAGGAGAGGGAAACCAGGTCACGAGCAAGACAAGAACAGTTCTATGCATGACTTCTTGTGATGATACTGACATCCGCTGCAGATTACACACTTTAAGCAATCTGTACAAGGCGATCCTATAAGTTGCTGCTTTACAGTGAGGTGTAACTTAGATATAGCGGTTCGTACAAGGCAGTAGTGTGCATTGCATGATGAGCTGCTCAATTGCAACATCGCAGGAAGATATTCTATGACACAACGTTGTCTCTGGCCATTGCCACCTGGGGCATGTATCTAGTTGGTATACGGTTGTACGCACACATGTCCTTAAATTTTCCTCTATAAATGTCACAGTTGACATCTTGCTAGCTATCTGATCCCGCCCTGTTTTGCTCAGTGCATGATATACTGCACTTTTCTGGATGTGAGCAATGCCATGTTGCTGATTGCTCCGCAGCTCAGAGGGAAACTATGCCTTCTCTTGCATAGGAAACGTTAAGGCTAGATATATATGGGCTTCTAGTGTCTGTATTCAAAGCCTGTGGGAACAAAGCAAGGGCAGAGCACGGTTGAAGCTATTCTATCAGCTGAGTACAAAAGCCAAAGGGATTATATGAATGCCTTGAGGTATGTTTTGTTAGGTAGAGAAATTAGTAAGGACAAAAAGTTGCATGGAGAATGGAGAAGGGAATATGTACTGTGGCGAATGGAATCCAAGTACTCGTAGCTGCAGGCATCAGAGGAAATATATAGTAGATGGGCTTCTGGCATCACATGCATCTGCATGGATTAATTTTACGACCACTGCTGGAATGTGTCAGTGAGAGATTAATATGTGAGCAGGGAGGGGAAGATGACATCTTCCTCCTCACTTCCCATGCACTCAAGTCAGTTGCGTCTGTACGTTGTCATCCTAGTTATCTCTCTCATAGTTGCAAGCAGTAAGACGCACCCACACAAATGAAGACACCAACAGTACCGATGAATGAGCCATATGCATGTGAACTTAACTAACCCAAATCAGTCAGATAGGTATGAAGTAGTTTACATCTACTCCACAATATCTAAGTTCAGATGAAGACAATGGTATATGCTTAGAGCTTAGCTAAAAACTAGCCAGTAAACCTATTATACGGGAAATGTACCACAAGTGCAAGTGATAAGTAATTTCTTGATCAGTCCTATGGATATATATGTATATATGTCCGTAAAGCAACAGGAGTACACGTTATAAACTTAATTAGTTCGAAAGATTGATTGATAGTCGCAGATTCTTTCAAGGACACAACTAAATACTACAATAGATACTTTGACCGCATATGCATCTGAAGAAACAGAAACATTTATACAATTTACACATATAGTACATGTAACATGAAATCAGAACTGTATACCTGTTTAAAGCAATCTATTTCAACAAAAGAGAACAAGATAAACTAATTTTATACCTAAATCATATTAAAAATTTTCACCCAGGCAATTAAGTTCTTGAATTAGAATTTAACTTCTTTTCACACAGCATATCACAAATCACTTGAGGTGTTATCTTTCAAGTACAATTCATTTCCAAAGGGAAATGATTTCCTGAAATCAATTACACGGACATAAGGATATAAGAAAGAAAATTACAAGGATGAAATTAAATTTCTCAAACCAACATTTCTACGAAGCAAGAGATGTGAACAAATACAAAGCATTTGTATTCTTATTGAGATACAACCGTGGAAATGGAACTTACTTTATTTTGGGGCTTCTCCCAGCCTAAGCTCGAGATCGATTCCTTCAACTGGGGTGCTAGGACAAAGTTTTAGTACCTTTGCACGATGATTATCATCGCTATCATCATCACCATCTTGTTGTTGATGCTTACTAGAGGAAGGACATAAAACCAGTGTGTTTACCTCCAAATCAATTCTCCTTCTCTTGCGACTTACATGAACAGTCTTTCCAACATCAGCTTCGTTACCATCCAGAAAGTCCCTTCTTGTCCGGCAGCTCAAAACACTCATCTTCAATTCACCTCTCTCGACACGCAATTCCGGGTTGGAACACATCCTTGCTGCCGGTTTTGGATGATCTTGTGCCAGCTGAGCAGCATCAAGGAAAATTTCTTTCTTACCGTGTTCCTTTTCAGCCGATGGCGAGGCGACTGGCGCACTCAAGACTTGTTTGCCCCAGACGGTTCGGACAGCTGCAGCTTGAACCAAAGATCTAGAAGGATACGGAACAACACTGCATATAGAATTAGGGTTAGTGTCAGTGCATGGTGCACTAGCGTTTGGACTGTAGGAGTGCTGCAGGCCGCCAATTTGAGGACGGCATGGTTGGATCATGTAGCTCTGATGCGGCGGCAAGCCGTGGTTTCCACTGCCTCCATCCTCCTCCACCCCAGAAAGCTTCATCCTTGCCCGATCCCTCCGGTGCACGTTCATGTGCCCACCGAGCGCCTGCGCTGACCGGAACTCCCGGCCGCAGAAGCTGCACGAGTAGGATCTCGGTGGCCAGATACAACCTCCGAGATGCCCTGCGGAATCCTCTGCAAAGGCGCGCTCCTCCCACGACTCGTAATAGGAGGTCGAGCTGCCACCGACACCGCCGACGGTGATGTGCGGGTTGGTGAAGGTAGGCGCCTTCTGATCACCCAGCTTTCTTCTGGTCAGCATCCAGTACCTTGTTGGATCCATGAGAGGATACTAATTAACCTAATTCCTCACTTCTTAACTACAAGGTTTTGGAGATTAAAAGACAAAAAGTGCTAGCTAGGTAGGAGAAGAAGGATAAGAGTACATAAATGTAGCTATGACAGGAAGCAAAAGGGAAGAAGCTGCAAGGGAGGTGAGGAGGGTAGCTTGATTTGCTTGTCTTTATGGATGCAAACTGACTCGTCTTTTGCTCGTCTGTAGTAATATTATAGTTCCTCCAACGAATAATGGTTGGCAAGAGGGCCCATCTTTTCTTCCCCTCAGTTTGTCACAGGAGACGTGACTGTTTCTGGAAGAACGAAAAGTGGCATCTTATTCAAATCTCAGATCAGTGTGATTGCTAGCAAGTGCAACTAGTTACAAGATTGAACAATATTTAACATTATGCTAGCTGCAGTGTAAGGAAGGGGGTGGTGTCTCTGGCTAGCTAGCTAGCTTGTGATGATAGTGATACTTGACAGGGAATCCCATAATTACATGCGGAAGTTAATGATCCTTAATTTGGCCGGCTGGAATATTTATGTCAGTTATAAGTCCATACTCCTTTTTCCTGAGTAAACGATGTTTTATTATTTTGCACTTCAACTAATTAAGGCCGGGTGTATAAAAGACCAAATTACCTTTTTTTTTTAATTAGACTACTTATTGTTATTGGATAGTGCGTATTACTTTAGTCCATAGAATTAAATGATATTGAAAATAATCAAAGAGGGGGACTTTTAAAGATAAGTAGTGGGTGAAAAGTTATTTTCAAAGTATAGAATGACATGTATTTAAGAACAAAATTTGAATACTAGAATAACATGTATTTAGGAATGGAGTATATATACTACTTGGCTTTAGTAGCATGATGAATCTGTGTGATGATCGACAGTGTTTCACGGCCTGTTAAATAGAATGATGAATGTTAATCTAAAAGGTTTCACGTTTAAAACGTGTGTAAATTGTTCTTAGCTTTCACATATATCTCCCTCTTTTTTCTCAATATTTATTCAATTCATTGAGTTTTGTCGTTTCACAATATTTGTTCAGAGGGAATAAAAATGTAGTTATTGCATCTTTTACATCCACTACACCTTCTATTGATGATGTAAAGCATGTTAAGTGGCATGGTGGAAATATGTCATTACATACTGATATATAAACAATGTCCAGTTCCTTAAACTGTCACCTAGATCTTGAACCACCTTTGTTTTTAGTACAAGTGAACGACAACACCACACTCAAACCATCTGTGCACACACACCTATGCACACACACAGTTATATATATTTTTCTGTGGTCTATAACCCTACGATTTTACCCTAAACAATGGAGAAAACTAGTGCTATATTAGTAAATGGCACATAACGCCAAGTGTGTGACCAAAACACTGCACATATGTGATATTTCCTACATGCAATTTGAATGCAGAAGCCGAGCTTCTGGAGGCGCGGTTCTGGCTCCCCCGAGTGTTGGTGACGACGGCTGCTAGAGATGGCTTGGACGTGGCCACTAGCGGGAGCTCTTGTCATGCATTCCAATTATCTGTGGTTGTGTGTAACTTATAGGTCAAAATAGTTGGGATTGTGTGCCCACTTATTTTGCAACATATCTGATATTTTCTACAACTTGTGCTACAATACCTACACTACATGTAACAGCCCAAAATTAATAAAATGAGGAATATAACATCAAATGTATTCACGTGATTTATTTTTGTATTTTACGGTTTTTCCTGAATTATTATAAATTCTTTTGACATTTCTCTACGTCACATAGAGCACACATGGAAATTTGTGGTGGTTTATTTTGATGATATTTTAATCTATAGCAAGTCACATAGAGCACACATGGAACATTTACGTGTTGTTTTTAATGCTTTGAGAGATGCACATTTGTTTGGTAATCTTGAGAAATGCACCTTTTGCACGGATCGAGTCTCTTTTCTTGGATATGTTGTTACTCCACATGGGATAGAAGTGGATGAAGTGAAAATTGAAGCAATCAAGAACTGGCCGACGCCTGAGACAGTCACACAGGTGAGAAGTTTTCATGGTCTTGCAGGATTCTATCACCACTACAGAAAAGGACATAACTGCCGGATCAACATCAGCATCACTGCTGGATGTTGACCCGGCACTCCCTAACTGGCAGTGATAGTCGGGACTATCACTGCCGATTCTTCAATCGACACTGATAATAATATCACTGCCGGTTTATATTATACAACCGGCAGTGATAAGGCTTATCACTGCCGGATTTTTATCCATAACCGCAATGATAACAACTTATCACTGCGGATGTTATTTTTCAACCGGCGGTGATAACACATTATCCTTGCCGGTTGTTATTTTTAATCGCGTGATAATCCATATCACCGCCACTTAATATTTTCCAACCGGCGGTGATAAGGTGTTATCACCGCCGATTATTTCTCTAAAACCGGCGAGTGATAAATACGATTGCCATATTATCCTCCAAAACCGGTTACATATTTTTTTTTATTATATGTATGATGTAACGCTGTACTATATATATATTATACAAGTACATGTATTTCTGACGGTATATGTTATGCGCAATATTAATGAAGTATTGGTAAAGAATAATTCAAATATATTAAACCATCATAATATTTAACATTGAATACTGAATACTCATTTAATCGACAATATTAATGAAGTATTTGTAAAGCATAATTGAAATACAGTAAATCATCGTAATATCTAATTATTACATTGTTCATTGACAATCGTTCACATTTCAGTTAATTGTAGCATGTGGCTCGTAAAACTCAACCTTCGGGTTGATCACTTCTCGAACGATGAACCCAGCCATCTGCTCTCGAAGGGCTTCAACTTCGCTGTCAAGTAGGCTGTTGGTGCCGAGCTTCACGCGCTGTTATTGAAGAAAATAATGCATTAATTAGTGTCGTAGTTTTTATAAAGAAAATTAGGCGTCAACATGTAATGATATACCATCTCGCCGTTGTAGTGATCTTGTGATTTGACGTGTGTATGTGTGTCATTACGTAGTATGCACATAAATTGTTCCCTTGCGGCTGTCTTAGGCACGGAAAATCGGTTTTTATTCTGAACTTCTTCGTGAATGGACGGTACCGCGGGCTCTTCTTGCGGTATTTTGTGTACGCCCTGTGTACGGTTATGAATACTCATTAAACTTAATTAGGTGCAATTAAGTGCAATGGAATGAAACATTACGGGAGCAATAATGCAACGACCGAGTTTACCTATCTAGCAATTCTATTACTTCTTTGTAATCGTTTGTCAGTTTCCTCATTGAGTCCAACACAGTGATCGTGCTATCGTCTAACGTAATGACGAGAAGGATCCAGTGAAAGCTGCAGAAGCCCATTAGTCATGACATGGTGTTGCACATGATAAAACTGACTAGTAGGCAAGGAAACACGTACTGAATCGAGACTTTGGAAGCAGTTTGGAAAGGTTAAACTGAACACGTGTCTCCAGCAAGCATTCGAAGGCAACTACACCACAGGCATGTGGTGTTCCAACTAAATGACTAATTGACGAATTAGTTATTAGCCACGTCCAACATCTCTCCTGCAGAACTATATATACATAACGACTCCTTGCTAACCCTCTCTCATAACGCCAGTCATTGCCTAACTCATTTTTCCACAAAACAACTCTCTGTTAATTAATGTCCTTTAGCTACGAATGCGTACGTACATGCACAAGGGAATGGCTCGTCCTTGCTTGCTGATTCTGCCTTTTGCTCTGATTGCCTTGGTTGCTTCGGTTGCTCATGCTGCTGTTGTGAAGCACACTTTCAATGTAATTTTGAGTGAAACATATACGTGATGCATGCAATTCTTTCGTCTACGTCTCATATATATATATATATATATATATATATATATATATATATATATATATATATATATACACACACACACATTTCAGTTCTAGCACATACTACCTATGTACGATCAATATATAGTATAACAAATCATGTGAAGTCATATACTCTCAATCAAATAAGAATTAAGTAAACATATTTCCTAACATTTTAATTCGCATTATTTTTATCATCAGGTTGGGAACCTATCCATAAGCCAGCTGTGCCAGC
Organism: Otatea glauca; assembly: GCA_036346275.1. NCBI lineage: Eukaryota > Viridiplantae > Streptophyta > Magnoliopsida > Poales > Poaceae > Otatea > Otatea glauca. The sequence continues at coordinate 967,676 of CM070720.1, read as the reverse complement.
CGGCCAGGATCATCACAGGGGTGAACGGCCAGCTTCCAGGTCCGACCATCGAGGCCCGTGAGGGCGATACGATGGTTGTTTACCTTGTGAATGACTCACCGTACAACATGACCATCCACTGGTAATCACCGTGTCTAAACACAACTTTTCTCATATCAACACCGCCAATTTTAGTACAACAAAGCTACACATTTCCAAAACGACTCACCGTACAACATGACCATCCACTGGAGAGGAGGAGTAGGGATTACCGTCAGCGGAGCTGGCGCGGAGGAGGGCCGGCGCGGGGAGGAGGGCCGGCGCAGGGAGGATGGCAGGCGCGCTGAGGAGGGCCGGCGCGGGGAGGAGGGCCGACACGGGGAGGACGACTAGTCGCGGTGGCTAGGGCACAGAGTGTGGGAAAATCGGCAAAGTGTGGGAAGAAGACCGTGCGCTTCGTTTATATAGAGATAACAATCACTGCCTGTTCACGAAACAAATCCGGCAGTGATAGAACTATCATTGCCGGTTGAAATTAGAACCGGCAGTAATACCTCCACATCACTGCCGGTTATAATTAGAACAGGCAGTGATGTGGAGGTATTACTGCCAGTTCTAATTTCAACCGGCAGTGATACTTAAACATCACTGCCGGATTTTTCTCTAGAACCGGCAGTGATACCTAAACATCACTGCCGGATTTTTCTCTAGAACCGGCAGTGATGTGGAGGTATTACTGCTGGTTCTAATTTCAACCGGCAGTGATACCACAACATCACTACCGGTTTTTTCTCTAGAACCGCGGTGATGCGGTGGCCCCAAAAGTCGATGGCTAAAGCCAAGCTCAAATTCAAACTAGCATAACTTTTGATATATAGCTCCAAAAAGGATGAAATAAATTTATAAATTTGTATAAAATCATGAAGTTTTAGAATATATGAAACATTGATTTTTTTAATCACAGAAAAATTAAGTGAATTACAAATTTGCTAAGAACCCTACATGGACTTTACATAAAATTGATAACTGAAGATAAAGCATATCCGTATATTACAAATGGAAGCATGTTCTCCATACAAAATAAAGTATATCCGTATATTACAAATGGAAGCATGTTCTCCATACAAAATAAAGTATATCCGTATCACCGCTTATGGAAGCATGTTCTCCATACAAAATAAAGCATATCCATATATTACAAATGGAAGCATGTTCTCCATACAAAATAAAGTATATCCATATATTATTACAACTATGCAACGATTCGACCTTCGTTATGATCACGGCGTATGTATGTAGCTTCCTCACTGTCTTCCATGAGACCTAGGTCGACGTGCTCACCAAAAGAAGGAAGCTCATCGAATTGGTTGTAGTCTTCCTCGTCGACTAAATTGTCAACTCCGACAATTCTTCTTTTTCCTTGAAGAACCACGTGGCGTTCTTTGTCAGCCGGGTCCCGAACAAAAAAGATTTGTGTAACGACATTACCAAGTACGAATGGTTCTTCTCTGTATCCGATGTGCTTGAAGTCCACGGTAGTGATATCGTACTTGTCGATGTTCATGCCCCCAGGGAGCCTGACCCACTGGCACCAAAAGAGAGGAACCTTTAAAGGCCCATAATCAAGCTCCCAAATCTCTTCTATGAATCCGTAGTAGGTCTGCATATTACCATTGCTATCGTAGGCATCTATACGGACTCCGCTGTTCTGGTTGGTGCTCTTATTATCTTGTGCTCTCGTATAAAATCCATATCCATTTATGTCGTATCCTTCAAATGTCAGGATTGTACATGATGGTCCCTGAGCCAGCGCTCTCAACTGAGCACACTCTGTCTGCGTATGCATTATGTGTCTAAGCAACCAATCTTCGAAGTTATCTCTGTGGTATCTCGCGATCCAAACCTCAGATTTAAATGGGTTTTTTCTTCTTAGCATATCCTTGTGCATATCAACATACGGTGCCGCTACAACTGATTGGTGCAGAACTGTAAAATGTGCTTGCATAAATGAAGCACGATCGTTAGTACGCATCGATTTCTGACCTAATGTCCCTTTGCCCTGTAGCCTCCCCTCATGGCGAGATATGGGCACACCAATCGGTTTGAGATCCATGTAATCGATGCAGAATTCAATGACCTCCTCGGTTCCCCAACCTTTGGCAATGCACCCTTCTGGTCGATGTCGATTACGAACATATTTCTTCACAACCCCCATGAACCTCTAGAAAGGGTACATCTGATGTAGAAACACAGGGCCAAGAAACTGTATCTCTTTCACAATATGAACAATGAGATGGACCATAATATCGAAAAAGGATGGAGGGAAGCACATCTCAAGCCAACATAGAGTGTGGATCACGTCTTGCTGCAGCTTATCTAGTTTCATTGGATCAATGACCTTTTGTGAAATCGCATTGAAGAATGAATACAACTTTATAATTGGGTCTCGCACTTTCTCTGGTAGAACACCCCTAATTGCAACAGGAAGCATCTGTGTCATCATCACGTGGCAATCGTGAGACTTCATGCCAATTAATTTCAAATCTTTCATTGAGACTAGCCTCTTTATGTTGGCAGAATAACCAGACGGTACTTTAACTCCGTGCAAGCAGTCACACACGCTAATTTTCTCTTTCTTGCTAAGAGTGTAGCAAGCTGCCGGAAGGTACTTTTTGCCTTTACCTAAATCTTCATGATGTAGCTCCTTCCTGAGGTTCATATCTTCCAGGTCCATCCGTGCTTTGAGTGTATCTTTTGTTTTGCCAGGTATGTCTAGTAAAATACCGAGCAAGCTGTCACACACGTTCTTCTCTACGTGCATAACGTCGATTGCATGTCGAACATCCAGGTGCGACCAATAAGGTAGGTCCATAAATACTGATCACTTTTTCCACAAAGGAGCTGTATCACGGGAACACGAGACTGATGTACTACCGGCTCCCTTTCCATGGATAATTTTAATATCCTTTACGGCCACAAATATCTCTTTGTCGTTGCGATGTTTTGGAGCTGAAGCTGTCTCCTTTGTACCATCGAAACCTCTCTTGTTGTTGCGATACGGATGGTCCTTACGAAGGAACCTACGATGTCACATGTAACACATTTTTCTGCAGTATTTCAGCCACTGGCTACCTGTATCACCCAAGCAATGGACGCATCCATTGAATCCTTTAATAGTCTAGCCTGAAAGATTACCAAGAGCAGGGTAATCATTGATGGTTACGAACAACAACGCGTGTAGCATGAAGTACTCTCTTTTATACTCATCCCATAGCCATACACCGTCGTTCCACAATAACAGAAGATCTTCAACCAGTGGTTTCAGGTACACATCGATATCGTTGCCAGGTTGCCTTGGCCCTTGGATCAGCAGCGGCATCATAATGTACTTTCGCTTCATACAAAGCCAAGGAGGAAGGTTGTAGATACACAAAGTCACCGGCCAAGTGCTATGACGACTGCTCATGTTGTCGAAAGGATTCATCCCATCCGTACTGAGCCCGAACCTTATATTCCTCACATCACATGCAAAGTGTTTCTTGTATTTTGTATCAATGTTCCTCCACTACGCAGAGTCAGCAGGGTGTCTGAGCATTCCATCCTTCTTACGCTCCTCAGCATGCCACCGTAGCAATTGAGCATGCCTTTTGTTCACAAACAGACGCTTCAGATGTGTGATTATAGGGAAATACCACAACACCTTGGTTGGGGGTCTTTTTTCTTACGATGCACTTCGATGTCGGCATCACCGCGCTTATAACGAGATGCCTTGCAAACGGGACACGCATCCAATTTTATGAACTCATTGCGATACAATACGCAATCGTTTGGACATGCGTGTATTTTCTGTACTTCCAGACCCAATGGGCAGACAATCTGCTTGGCCTGGTACGTGGTTGCTGCCAACACGTTTCCCTCTAGGAGAACGTCTCGTAGGAAACCTAACAACTCTGTGAAGCTCTTATCGAACCAACCATTGCTTGCCTTCAACTGCAGCAGCGTTAGCACAACATGCAGCTTTTTGAGGTGCTCCTTGCAGCCCGGGTACAAAGGTGTTGTAGAGTCCTCTACCATACGCTGGAACTTCTGAAAATCCCTTCCACTCGTGTGGTCCTCCTCCCCATCATGCAACATCTGTTCTAGATCATCTTCATGGTTATCGACGAACGTATCATCTTGGGTGTACACGAACGTATCCTCGACCGCCGTGGAGTCGTTGTCTTCGTCGTCATCATCAATCGAATGATCTTCACGTAAAATCTCATTTTCACCGTGCTCAGTCCAACAGGTATAGGAAGGCTTGAAACCCCTTCGAAGCAAGTGTGCACGAATCGCCTCAAGATTAGAAAACTACTTCTCATTCTTGCAATCGACGCACGGGCAACAAATGTAGTCCGTCAGCTTAGTTGACTTGTACGCCGCAGCCACGCTCATAAAACTAGTCACACCAATAAAGTACTCTCTATCGCGATGGTCCGCTTCATACATCCATCTTCGGTCCATCTGCAAATATTTATAACAAATAAAATCTCAGTAAATCAATAAGTGGTCACAAATTATTTTATTCATTTAATTTGTTACGTACTGTTAATTAATCAAGAAATCTATTTCCAAATCTCACTATTAAAATCAATTAAATAATTGCTATTACTTATAATGGTCTGTCCGGCAAATTTGCATTACTTACAAAAAGTATTAAATTAATATACACCAAGTAAAGAAACAATAATAAGTAATTAGATACAACAACAATTAATTATGTAGTGTTGTCATACTTAACATATTAAATGCAATCACTAATTTGGTCCTCATAAAAACTTAAATTCAAGCTATATCGGATGCCTCTTTATGTCGGATCGGATATTTGTCGGATAGTATCGGATCGGATAGGGATACGTATTTTTTTATAATAATACGGATTCGGATTCGGTACCTCACTATCCGTCGGATACGGATACGAATTCGGATAATCCGGATATTGATGGGTCGGATATCCGGATATACGTGTGGGCTGGGCCAAAACTACAATTTTGGCCCAAAAAGGTTTCTTAATTATAGAATTGTTTTTTAATTTAATTAATCCATAAAGCAAGTTTCAATTATTAAAATTAGCAGACCAACTTCAAAAATTATGATTTTTTTTTGAGAAAGTTCCACAAATAATATAACATTTAAAAATTTATTTTCAATGTTTTATCACATTTTAAATTTTCTCAAAAATTCAAAACTTCCTCTTCTTAATAGGAAAATATTTTAAATAATTAGCTAAAAAGCATAAAAACTCATAAATACATAATTTATTATTTAAAACATAATTCAACAAAGAATATAAATACTTTTTCTAGACACATGATATCTAAATAGTTACATACAACGACAATTAATTATGTAGTGCTGTCGTACTTAACATATTAAACGCAATCACTAATTTGGTCCTCGTAAAAACTTAAATTCAAGCTACATCTTAATCTCACTAATCACTGCACACATAAAAAGGTGGTGAATTCAAATCTAGTCTCTAAATTAGAGCTCTAATTGTGCTCATTATGCAATCGATAATTCTCACAGCCAACAACCATATAGAACGTAATATCCAACAAAAACCAACTACAAATAAAATGTACATCAAGATACGAACCGTAGATCACGAATTAGAAGTGAATTCCACCATATTTGAGAGCAGAAATTCGCCCCCTCTCTTCCTCAACCGAGCAAGAACGGAGCTCCTCTCTGTTCTGGAGGTGGGGCAAGTACGAAGGGTATTTGTAGTGTGGACTTATCACTGCCGGTTCTTTTTCAAAACCCGGCAGTAAAATATTAGTGCCGGTTCAATAATATAATTCGGCAGTGATACTCTCTGCTGTTCCCGTGTGAAAATTTAGGGTAAATCTTATCACTGTCGGTTATTATTTACAAACCAGCAGTAATATATCACTGCCGGTTTTATAATACGAACCGGCAGTGATACTGCTCTCCTATTCCCGCGGGAGAATTTAGGGTAATCTTATCACTGCCGGCTTTTGTTTACAAACCGGCAGTGATGTATTACTGCCAGTTGGACAAAATGAACCGGCAGTGATATTGCTTCACTTCGCGCGGGAAAAAACTATTGTGCCGGTTTTACTTGGAACCGACAGTGATAATACAATCACTGCCGGGTGGGCCTCACCCGGCACTGATGAGGCGTCGTGGATATACCCCTCTGTAGTAGTGTATAGGCGTTTTGTGAAGGATTTCAGCACCATTGCGGCACTATTGAATGAGTTAACAAAGAAAGGCATTCTTTTCTACTGGAGACCAGCACAAGAACATGCTTTTAATGTGTTAAAGGAGAAGCTAACCAATGTCCCTCTACTTCAACTCCCCGATTTCGGTAAGACTTTTGAGTTAAAGTGTGATGCTAGTGGGATTGTCATAGGAGGAGTGTTACTACAAGAAGGTAAACCCGTTGCATATTTTAGTGAAAAATTGAATGGCCCTGCTAAAAGAATTGTATGTTTTAGTGCGTGTGTTAGAAACATGGCAACATTACCTTTGGCCCAAAGAATTTGCTATTCATTACGATCATGAATCTTTAAAATATATTAGAAGCCAAGTGAAACTGAATAAACGACATGCTAAATGGGTTGAGTTCATTGAATCGTTTCCCTATGTAAGGCCCCCATTTTTGATAATGAATACCAAAAATGGATACCATGTGCATATAGTACTAGTCCCATGATCAGTAGCTAGTACGCACAAATACAAATTGATATCACAGTCATACACAAACTTTATTACACAGCGGAAGTAAGGTTACATAATATTTTTACAATACCAAAAGTAAAACTGCAGTGGAGACAACTTCTTGTAGTATGCCTTTTAACCCATTGTTCCACAGGCAACTGACAAGTGAAAAACCTTAGAAAAATTCATCGTTAAATTCCCCGTATCCTGAATCAACGTATGAATCGTCGGGGTAATCTGATTCCTCACCTAAAAACATCAACATAGGCAAGTTGAGTACTTACGTACTCGCAAGACTTTTACAAATCCTACAATACATGCAGGCTATTCCAATGGAAAGGCTATTGTGTTTAATTTGCATGAAGCCAATTTGAAATGTAAATACAGAATAATAGATTGCAATAAAATTTGCTTAAAAGCGAATTAGTTAAAATGATAGTAAGTAAGTGCGAGTAAATAAAAATTCGAATATGGGTAAAATGACCATAACAAAACCAGTTCTACTGACACACAGTAGAATTCACCGACACACGGTAGAAACCGCATTTTATGAAAATAAATGCAATGACCCCCATTTTCACATAAATGCAAAAATGGAAATCTCATGTGCATACAGTACTAGTCCCATGATTAGTAGCTAGTACGCACATTTACAACAATTGGAATCACAACCATACATCATATTATTAAAGCAGAAGCTAATTTACATAATAATCTTACAATTCAGAGTTTATAGCAGCAAAGAAGCAAAGTCTTGTAGTGTGCCCATCCAATCCCTCAGGCAACTGACAAGGCATAATCCCTAGAAAAACTTCATCGTTATCATTCCCGAATCCTGCGACAAATATGTTTCATCGAGCTAATCTGATTCATCACCTAAAAACAACAATTAAGCAAGGGTGAGTACTTTCGTACTCCGCAAGACTTTTGCAAAGCCTATGATATATGCAAGCCATTTCAAAGGAAAGGCTAGTATGGTTAGTTTGCATAAAGCCGATTTGAAATGTAAATACAGAATAGTAGATTGCAAAACGGAATTTAAGTAAAAGCAATTTAATACTGAAAGTAACAGAATGTAAGCATAAATAGATCTCATGTACCTGTGTATCATGACCATATCCAAGAACCATTTCTACTATCACAGCAGAAATTTCCGAGTAACCATTCCTACCAGTCCCAGGTAGAAATTCCAAGTTTTATGAAAATAAAAATAGCTAACTAGTGCTGGCGCACCAAGATTCCCATAACCGCGGGAACGGCTTTTCGAAAAGTTTGACACTCTGCAGAGTTGTACAGCTTTACCCACAAGTCATGACCTTTTCCTTTTGCCGCATATTTCACGCACCTTTGGCATAGTGGCCAGAATGTTCATGACGGAAACCTTTACATTATCTAGGCTAACTTTTGTAACATGCCGAAAAATGCAATAATATGAAAATTCATATTTTGAATTTGAATATACTTATTTATGATTTTTCCTGACATGATTGGAATTTATTTGGATTTCTTTGGATTTTTGTATTGAATGAAAAATCAAACAACTAGAATTAAAGAATGGATAATGGTGAAAAGATAAAATGGTAAAAGATAAATTTTGGAAAAATTACCACAGAATCTTAACCACTCTGGTAAGTGAGTAAATCAAGAAGTAAAATTTTATGCACAGAAAAGTGAATAAATAAAATCAATGTTACTTCTTTTTGACTAAAAACAGTGCAAGTCAAAATTAATGAAACATATTCGAAGTATATCTGAAGCTGGAAAAATTACCATAGCACCCTCACGGTGAAACCTATCTCTGGTAAAAATTTCAGGATTTTATAACGCAATTAAGACCATATAAAAATTCCAAAACGGAGGCTTGGAAAATCTACAAAATAGCATGTCAGAATTTTTATAAAATAACTACCCAATATTTTGACTTGAAAATTTTACAGAGATATCCTAGACCTAGATATAACCCTTCATAAAAGTTTTAAAAATAAATAATACGGTTTGAACCTTGAAAGAAATAAAAATCCGAAATGAAAATTTTGGCTGAGGTACAATTTCAGAATTTTAATTAATTTATTATAATATACTTTGGTCTGAAAATTTTACTGGAGGATAAACATTGACCGGAGACCTTTGTCAAAAAGTTTCATTTATGCTAGTCCTGCAATGTTCTCCCATTTAATGAGGACGGTGCCTTTTGGATAAGCTGGAAGAGTGATTAGAAAACCGCCATCGTTTTATGCCGTAGGGCACGATCTCCGTGAGACAAGTCTTGTATTGTTGTCGCTTTGGCCCACCATCAGCCCCATTTCCTGCTGCCTCTCTTTTCACCGAGTCCTCTGCTGCCAAACCACGCCACGGCAAGGATTGGCAATGAATTCCTTGCCACGACAATCGTTCGGTCGTCGCAGTCGAGCAAAGAAGCCGCAACTTTTGCCCTGCGTTCACACCAAATGGCTGCTCCTTTAGAACTCCTCTACTGCCGCCTGTGCGAAGGCCACAGGGCGAACCGCCATTACCAAGCCGCCGTGGCAATTGGACAGAACGCCGGTCTTCGGTCTTCTGGCACCAGTTATGGTGATGAGATTGTAGCCATACCCTGCCCTCATCTCTCCCAGACCATATCGTTTCATAGATTGTGACCGCAGGGGAACTCGTGCCAACATTGGTCTGTTCTACCGCAAGAGACAAAGCGATCTCTGAGCAAACAACCTTACTCTTCCTATAAAATCAGTTCCAGAGCTTCTAAGCAACCCATTCCACTGCTTTGTTTCTTTCCAACCTATAAGCTTCGGCCAGAACCATCCTTCTCCCTCTCTGAACTCGCCATTGTCCCAGAGCTCCCAGAATCGGGCGAAATTTGATCAAGCTAACCCGGTGAGCCGCTTTCAAATTGCTCGCAATCATAGCACCTCTGAGCATCACTAAACTTCTCCCACTCTTCAATTTCAGCTTTTCTTGCCCACAGCACCGCCGCACCGTGCGCCCTCTTCTTCAACTCCGGCCGCTCGGTGGCGTGCTTCCTCGGCCAAGCTCCGGCTAGGGAACCCGCCAAAATGGAATTCTCTGACCTCATGGATGCTTAAAACGCTACCGATTCAACCGGAGCTTCCTTCCTTTTCTTCCCCGGCGAGCCGCACCTCCCTCCACCGCATGCCGCCGGTGGCAGGCCTCTCCGGCCGTCCCCGCCGGTGATCGACACCTCCCCCGGATGTGCCATGCCCCTCTGGTGCTAGCCATGCCCTCCTCTTTGCCGGAACCCCGCCGGAGCTCCGTCGCCGGCGAGCCCTAGTCATCCTCTGTTTCGGCCGCGAGTAAAACCTCATCTGTTTTGGCTAGCCCTTTTGTCCCAAGACAGAGCGTAGCCCAGTGGTGAAGCCTTGTTGCTTCAACCGACAGGTCTGGAGTTCGAATCCCCCCTGAAGGTATTTAAATTTTTATTTTGCCTCTTGCATTCAAACCTCCATATCTTTTTGCTAGAGTGTCCAAATGAAGTCAAATTAGTTTCTAAATTTAAGTTTTGAAATAAGGAATTAGAATCTAAAATAAAAAGTCATATGTTTCTTGCAGGAAAATATTTTTATTATGATTTGAATATTAGGCCCTAAATAGGTATTATGAAGAAGATACATTTTATCTTGATCCATAAATCATGAAATAAATATCATAAGTTACTGCAACAGTATGCAATCCATTTCTGCAAAAACATTTAAATTTGAATGAATTTTGAATTAAATATTGTAGATTTAAAACCTTAATAACATTCAAGTTTCGAGTGGTTAGAATAATATTCATATGAGCTCAAAATTATATTAATCCAGTTTAGATGTGTTCCTAGGATTGCATAGGTTATGAATAGTCAAAAATATTTAGACCTTGCTTTAGTTTAATCAATTTGCCTAATGCTCGAACCTTCAATCGGCAAAATGATCAAATGTTCGTAACTCTCGCAAACGGACTTCAAATCCGACAAAATCAAATGCTATGACCTTAAAACAACATATAATAACTTTATGTACAGAAATAACAACATTTTGAACAATTATGGGTTAGGCCATATTTAGCCCAAAAGATCATGTAGGTGAAAAACATCACAAATGAATGCGAAATGTTGCGAAACCAACTTTAAAACACTCTTAGGGTCATCCCAAGCTAATGCCAGGAAAATGAATAAATAATCATGTAAGGACCAGTCGCAAACTAAGAACTAAAACTGAACCGTTATTGTGTAGATTATAAAACTACCCAAGCCTTTTCAACAGCCCGTAGAACCCCTCGTCTAAATGCAAATATTATGGAAATCAGTTTAGAAACGATATTTAGGATATGGTCTACCATATTCTGGAAAAAATATTTCATTTACAACCTGTGTTCCAATTAAATCTTGCTAGTCGAATACCCATAAAAATTATAGTTTACGTAGCCCTTAATGTCACATAAGCATTTTCAACTAAGAAAATAATGTCTCGTCTAAAAGCAAAAATATATAAAATCAGCTTAGATATGTTCTTCAAAGCGTATGTTATCCAATTCTGAAGAAATAACCTTATGTCATCATGTTTTGCATATAAGTTTTAATAGTCAAATAACTCTTAGTTTTATGCTTTATGAACTTCATAATAAGATTAAGTGAACCTTGTAATAAGGAATTTGTACTTAATATATTTGTATCACCAGAACCTTCTTAAAAACTATAAATAAATCTACTTAACTAACTTATCAATCATAACTTAATCAAAACCCTTCGTGTGCAAATCTTAGGGCTAAGTGCTATTAGCATAACCTTAACTGGTGTTTCAATTCTTTTAATCCAAATAATTTTAGCATCTATAATTCGAAGTTTTAAATACTAGAATTCATTATTTTAGCCTCTTGAATTCGTAATTCAAGATTAGATAATCTATCCAAGGAAACCATGTTTTGCTCATCCTAAAAGCCATTAACTTTATGAGTATGTAATTATCTAAATCATAACACTCAAATCATATAATCCAAACCCTAAATCATTCCTGTTTTCGCAATGAATCTTTATTTGATTTTTCGTCATCTTCTTTTCGCCCTTATTGAAGTTTATTATTTGCTTTATTTTCCGATCGATCGACGTGTAGAGTTCGACGTCCCTTCCTCCGTCGTTGCCTCCGTCAGCCATGATCGCGTCTTCGTCGTAAACGATATATAAGCAAGGCAAGCACCCCCTTTTGACCATCTTGATCCCAGAATTTAATTTGCATTGTTTATTAAAATGTTTCATGCATACGTTTACTTTCTGTAAATTGCTATTTTATGGTACTGGTAGTTATAGCTGTTGTCTCATGAAACTTCCTTGATAAGTATGAATATGTGAACCTTGATAGCCATAGATTAAGCTTAGACAATTACTTAATGTCGCCCTGGGTATATACGATTACTTTTATCCATGCTTAGCCATGCTTTTAGATCAAATGATGATGATGATCAGATCAAAATGTGTTCCTTGTGAAATGGAAAATGTTGTCATTGTAGTTGTTGGCTATGGGTATTTTGATTAAAAACCCAAAATAAAACTATGGTGCAGAGGGATTTGCACGTAGTGTAGGGTGGAGTATCGCCCGTGTCAATTTAAGGACCGAACTCAGTGTTGTATGATCCAAGATATTTCGTGCAAACCACAAGTGTTGTTATGGGGCTTCCTTAAACCAATTAAGTTATCTAGTTTAACTTTGCACATTGGTAGGCTGAAGTAGTAAGGGCTTTCCTTTCGGGGTTTGCTCGACGGGGTGCCCACACCGAGGTGTTGGGAACAACACTTACCAATATAACAGTGTGCGCCACGTCTATGGGGAGTTCCAACATTCCTATGCTCGAGTTCTCCCAGCTATAGCGTGGGTTTTATCGTCCGTCTTTGGTGCAAAGTTAGATTAGATAATGTAAAGGTTTTCGTCATGAACATTCTGGCCACACGCTTAAAGTGCGTGAAACTTGCGGCAAAAAGAAAAGGTCATGACTTGTGGGTAAAGTTGTACACCTCTGCAGAGTGTAAATCTAATCGATTAGCCGTCCCCTCGGTCATGGGAAACTTGGTGAACTTGCACTAGTTAAATGTTTAATTTTCTAAAATGGGTTGTGGTTTGGAACTTGTTTAGCAGCTTTTGTTTTCATGTCAAAGGATCGACATTGATGGATTCCATTTCTGGATTATTCGATATTCACGATGGGTTGTGAATATATTACTTATGCGTTACTTATTTCATATCAATCAATTATGCTTTTACAAATTCCGTTTGCAAATAACTTGTTTTACAATGTCAATTCCGCTTTATGCAAATTAACTGTAGTAGCCTCCTTTGAAATGGCCTGCATATATTATAGGCTTTGCTCAAGTCTATGAGAATGCGTATATACTCACCCTTGCTTATATGTGGTTTTTAGGTGGTTAAGTTGTCGAAGCTTGAGGTTCCTTTCGTTGCGGTGTTGCGGGTTTTCTCTTCGTCGAATCTTTCTAGGGATTTATGCCTTGTCGGTTGCCTGCGGGTGTTGGATGGGCACACTACAAGACTTTGCTTCTTTTGCTGCTATATCTCTGATTTGTAAGAGTTTCTTTATGTAATAGCTTCCGCTTAATTAATATTTGTTGTATGGTTGTGATTCCAATTGGTGTATGTGCGTACTAGCTACTGATCATGGGACTAGTACGGAAATGCACATTAGATTTCCATTTTTGCAAGTTTGTAAAAATGGGGGTCGTTACAACTTTGCACCAGCCCGGTGTCGATAAACCCATACTATGGTGTTAATGTTTGTACAGTCACTGCACAATAATGAATAAGCATAACCATAGTATGGCGTACACCGTTATATCAGCAAACGTGACTCCCAACACCTCGGTGTGGGCGCCCCTTCGAGCAACCAGTCACTGAAGAAGCTCGTACTACTAAAGCCTACCAATGTGCAAAGTTAAACCAGATAACTTAATTGGTTTAAGGCTGTCCCATACCAGCACTTGTGGTTGTACGGTAAATTCTTGGGTTTAACGAACACGTAGTTCGGTCCTTAATCCGATACGGGCAATAATCTCCACCCTACACTACGTACAAGTCCCTTGTACACCCGGCTATTGCCAATAATTGCCCGCATCAAAACCATAGTTTTATTTTCATTTTTGATCAAAATACCAACCATAAGGAAGGTCATACCCATTAAATGTCATATCCAACATTTTTAATGATGTCAAAGTTTTATGTTGCTTTAAGCATGGCTAAGCATATCACTAAATGTGATTAACCCAAATTGACATCATGTACTGTCTATGCTATTCTAGGGTTATCAAGGTTCACAAATCCATACTTATCAAAGAAGTTCTATGTGACAATAGGTATGACTACCAAAACCCAATATATAGTAGACTTTAATAAAAGTAAATTATGCAGTAAAACATTTAATGAAAACATTTATAAAACTGGGATCAATATGATCAAAGGGGGTGCTTGCCTTGCTTATTTATTGCTTACGACGAAGACAAAGCCACAGCTGACGGAGGTATCGACGGAAGTAGCGACGTCGGATTCTACACGTCGTTAAATCGGAAACATAACAAATATCCAACTTCAATAAGGGCAAAAGAAAAGCAGATGTAAAAACCAAATAAAGACTCATTGCAGAAAACAGGAATGTTTTAAGGTTTGGATTGAATGATGTTCAAGATCTTATGATTTAGATAATTATACAAACATATTGTTAATGACTTATGATAAAGAAAGCATGGTTTCTTTGATGGATTATCTATTCTTAAATTACGAATTCAAGAGGCTAAAATTATGAATTCTTGCATTTATAACTTCGGATTATAGATGCTAAAATTATTTGGATTAATGGAATTAGCATATTAGACAATTGAGCTAAAAGCCATAAATGACTAGCATTTAATCCTTTTTAATTGATTTTGCATAAGAAGTGTCTTTGAATTTGTTAGATCCATTGAACTAAGTTATTGGATTTATTCCTGGTTTTTAAGAAGGTTCTGGTGATACAAATTACATATTTGTTTATTATTTCAAAGTTCGCTTAATCATATAATTGAGTCCATAAAACATATTACTTAAGGTTATTTGGCTATTAGGATTTATTTGCAAAACATGATGAAATAAGATTATTCCTTGAATATTATATTCTATACTTTAAAGAACATTTCCAAGTTAATTTCATACATTTTAGGTTACAGGACTTGGTTTTATCAATATTTTAATTTGGTTTGCAAAAGATACACTATTTGGTTAAGTATTGATTATGGCTTTATTACAATGATTCTTGCTAAATAAAATAGTTTGATTATATTAGATGTTTTGGAATCTAGTTTCTTATCATGATCATACTTATCATTATCTCTGCATGTATATATTTTTCTACATTTACAAGGCTTATGTTTTTAATGTAATTCAAACTTATGCATATGTGATATTTCATTTCAAACATTTAAATGGTGATAATTTACTCATTCTTGTCTTTGTGAATTTATTAGATACTTTGCATATGCCTCTATTTATTGCTACGGATTATTGTATGCAATTATACACATATATACCCTTTTCCATTCGGATCATTTACTAATCAAAAAACAAATCTAAATCAAGTTCATACTTTACTGGTTTCAGCATGATAAGGTAGTCTTCATGTATTTGGAAATCAATTTGGCTTAATTTAGATTTCTTTTGTACCAAGTATGCGTTTTTGAATATTTTTAGTATTGAAACCAATCTTTAATGGAAAATGATTCAAACAAAGTTAGAACCTAAATATTTTTATACATTTGAGTTGCTGGTAACATAAGGAATCCATTAAAATTGGTTTCATTCAATTCTAAGTTCTTTTGCAACATTTTTATCTCTAGCACATCTCTGGGCCTTCTATTCAAATTTGAATTTCAAATGTACCCATAGATTATTTTCAAAATATTATTGCATATTCTGAAGGTACTGAATTTATCATGAATTTAGAAATTTATTTCATCTTATTTGGAGCTAAAATGCAAAAGATATAATCAAATGAATGTGCTAGGTTTAGGTAAATGCAGAAAATAGAAAATATACCAAAATCGGAAAGTGCGCCTTCCAATTGGGATTACGCTTTCCCTTTCGGACTTGGGCTGGGCTGAGGGGCTGACAAGATGGCCCGGCTTGGCAGTGACTGGCTGAGCAAGCAACTGACGCGGGGGACCCGCGGGGCAGAGAGACAGAACAGAGGCGTTCGATCTTGGGTCCGCCGGCGGCGAAACTTCGCCGGAGAGGATGAATGGGCTCCGCCGTGGGCATCATCATGTCCATGCGCACACGGGAGCGGAGTTGATTCGGTCGGAGATGGACGGAGACGGTGTGCCACCGTGAGAGGGGCGGCGCCATGGCGGTTGGTGGCGAGGCAAAATAGGAGCTCTCATGGCGAAATAACACCGGCGTGAGCATCAGTAGGATTAGAGGTCTTCATTTTTGGGTTCAAACATAAAGAAGAGATACCGGGCTGAGCTCTCACCGTGCGAGCACAGAGGCGGCGGAGGGAGCACGGTGCGGGGAATTTTCGGAGAGGATGAGCTTCAATTAGGGTCAGGGACGAGTACTAGATGTGCTGAGGAAGCTCTAGCTCCACTGGTTCGGGTGGAAGATTATTGGTTTGTCCGAATTGGATGTTTCCCCCCTTTTTCTGTTCTCGACGGAGTTGGAGAAGATGAGGCTGTTTTGTTGTGGCGTTTGGCGATGGAATAAGTGAGGAAAGGTGGAAGTGGTACATGAAGCTTTGAGGTGCTTAAATAGGCGATGAAGTCGGTTAGGGCAAGATGTGAACTCAGTTGCAATTGACGGCCGAGACGTGCGTGAGCTGATTGCTGCCGTGGCGGCGAATTTCTGGAGGAAAGGTTGTCGCGGCAGCTTGGAGCGGTCGATGGTTGGGCTGTGTCGCAACTCGCTGCCCAACTCATGCCGTGCCAGTGACATCGCAAGCAAAACCTTGTCGTGGCAGAGAGAGACGGACGGCAGAGATCTCTCGGGCATGTCTCGACGCAGGCGCAGAGTTGCGGTGGTCTAAGGCAGTGGCGATAGAGGTGTGACAGAGGGGTGTCAGGTCAGCGTCTTGGGCTACGTGCCATGGCGGTGGCAACGCCACAAGCGATGGCGAGGAGGCGGCGTTGGCTCGGGCGGCTGAACGCGAGAGAAATCGGGAGGAGGCTGGAGGGGATCGAGCTGACGGGTGGGTCCCGGTTGGCAGCGGCTGAGATGAATGGCGGTTCAGGTCTGGCTTGTGGGGCCAAGATAAAGAATGGGCCCGCATGTCAGAGAAAGGTGAAGTTAAGTTGCAAGAGAGTTCTAGACAGGCTGAGGGAAATCCACTTGATTAGGACAACAGACAGGCTCCAAATTTTATGAAGATTTTTATGTAGGTCGGCAAGGAGGAGATAAAGGCGTGTTAAAATTTTCAGATAAATATTATTAATAAAAAATATTTATAAAAATCTGACAATGCATGATTTTCATTTTCTGACCCTTCTGTTTTATATTTAATTGAGGATAGAAATAAGATTATTATTTTATGAAACTTTTTAAAAGATCTTAAATGACATTATTTACATGATATAAAATTTTAAGAATTTTATTTCGTATATTTTATTTTTAATAATTCTGACATTGAACTTTTCAACTTTCCTCATTATCTGTTTATGAATTTCCAAAATTATTAAACGATGGGATAAATTATTTATATTTTTACCAGACATATATAAGATAAGCTTGTCGGCAAGGTTAAAGTTTTAACTCTGGTTAAGGTCTACATAATTCTGGAGAAATCTTGCAAGGTCGGTTCAGAATATCTAGATAGGGTCATTTTTGTCTTTTTACTTTATTTAATTATTCCAGATCAGTGCAAGTTGTATAATCATGATTCTAGATAGATCTGAGATTTATCTGATATTTTTACATATTTTATTGATTTTGTATTTTTATCTTTTTACTTTAACCATTTTACCATTTCAATTTATGAGACTTTTCTTTTTAAACAAAAACTCAAGAAAATCAATAATTCAGAAACTCAGAAATTAAAATTCAAATTAAAGGTTACATCTCAAACTTATTTTTATATTTTGTTTGTTTTGGAAGAAATATTTTTAATAAGGAAAATCTTTCTTTTCTTTAAGATTGGAATACAAAGAAAGAGGAAAAGATGTTATTTAAAATAAAAATCTCAATCCCAATTGAAATTTTTATTCAATTCCATTTTTAAATTTAAAAATTTTATTTTTCATATTTTTGAATTTTACGGGATGTTACAAACTACCCCCTTAACAGGAATCTCGTCCGCGAGATTCGCAGTTCTAGGGAGTGATAAGAGGAGCACGGGATGATTCCGATGATATGATTCATCCAATCATCTTGGAATGCAAAGGGTTTTGATTTTTATTGGGATTGACAACAATCTTGATCATGAAGGAATGAGTACTTAAAATTAAAATGATTAATTGCAAGATATGAATACACAAGGGACATATTCAAAATCAAAAGGAATGATAATAGAAATTGAATATGCAAATGATGTACTCAAAAATCAAAAGGAATGATACAAGAATTGAATACACAAAGGAAGTACTCAATTTACAAAATCAAAATGATTGATCGAAGGAATTGAGTACACCAAGGACGTACTCATTTTGCAAAGTTAATAGGAATGATCGAAGAAATTGAATACACGAACAAAAGGCGTACTCAATACCATGATAAATGCGTTAAAGTGCAATCACATGAAAAAGAGGTTTATGTTCAAAGCTTGATGTCGAAACAAGGATTGCTCTGGTAACTCAACATAAAAGGTGATGGTTGCCAAGCTTAACATTGACGCGAGCATTGACAAGAGAGAGTTTTATCTTGTAGCTTCTGGCATTTATGAAAGCACACACAAGTTGATGAGGCATCCCGGACTATCGACAAGATCGTTGAGACTGCTTGGGGGTTGATGCTGACTTTCTTGAATTTGGTAAGCGATAGAATTCTTCTTGGCCGATATTGGCGATGTCCAATTCTTCACAGTTGATACAGGTGACGTTGTCTTTCTTTTTAGGAGAACAAGGGGTTGCTTATTGATGAAATAGATGATCAAAATTTACTGACAAAAGTGATGATCAAAATTTACTATTGAAAGTGATGATCAAAATTCACTGATGGAAATGATGATCAAGAAATGGTTAAGATCAAGGAGCTTGACTTTGGAATGAATATGCAAATATAGCATGGGGTAAGATGAGAATTGGTTTGATGATGAAATAACTTTCAATTCTTTAAAATGTTTTTGTTATTTAAAACTTATATAGATTAGAGAAGATGAGATAAATATATGAGAATGGTTTAATCCAGAATTATCTTTTGTCTATTAAAATCTTGTATGGTTAAGTTTTTAGCAGTCTAAAGGGGAAGGATGACTATTAGATAGCAACCTAATTCAGGACTATCTTTTGAATATTAAAATTTAATTCATATTGTTTTGGGTAACATTCCATTCCTTAAAATTTTCTTAATTAAATTTTCTTATTAATTAAGGGTCGTCACGTCATGAAGTTTCAACTTATGTCGAGCATTCACGAGTGCATCCTGAGAAGCATTACAAAAGTTAAATAACAGAAGTTTAACAGCACGCAAAGACTTTAAATTCAATCAAGTGCATAGAAAGTCTAAAATTTCCCATCATCGGCTAACTTATCTTAGGGTACTTTTTTTTTGTCTAACGATGCTGGTCTTTCATTCTTCATGGAGCGACTTGACGTCGTTAGAATTTCTTCTTCTGGGGCTCCTTCTTAGTCTTCAGAAACACAAGACCATCTTGGCTTCGATGTCTTCATATAATCGGCGAAGTGGCGAGTTGAAGTGTCTTCGTATTCATCAACATGGTTAGGTGATACTTGCGGGGAAAGATTGAATAAGGGCTGCTTCAGTGCGGTTTAGGCACTTTCAGTGGTTGTTAGGACAATAATGGAGGCTATGCTATAAATTTTAACGAGGAGGCTTTTAAAGAGAGTTCGGAGACTAGGAGAATATACAGGTGAGAAGTTCTACAGAGAGAAGAGATGAGTTGTGAAAAATTCTATAAAAAGAAGAGGTAAGCTTGTAAGAATTTCTTATAGAAAGAAGAGACAAGTTACTTTATGAAAATTTTCTTTTAAGCCTACGGGTTGAGGTTTCTAAATTCATACATAAGGGCAATTCAATGCGAAACTTTAACTTAAAAGTTAAGTTCACACGTAAATTGGCCCGAACAAGAAAATGAAAACCAATTGCAAATAACAAGATATAAACACTACATAAAAATGCTTTATCGAGCTAAAGTCGAATAATATTGCTAAGAGCAGGGGTTCCTTTTCTAGCGGAGAAACTAATATTCTCTAATCTTCCGCATTTTAGTGTCGAATGATACTAGATCTTCATGAAGTAGAATCTTCAGGTTTTATTTCTGTCTTGTCGGGGGTGGCGAAGTGTATGTTCTTCATCTTGAAGTTGTCGACGTAGACGTTGTAGTCTTCAATGCCTGGCATGAAGAATGGTAGCGACTTCTCTTCGGCAACTTCGGAAGAAAATAGCGAAGATAAGCTATGGTCGAGACTTATTTTAAGGAAAGAGGAATTTGTTTTATAAACCAGAATGAAAGTAGGGGTAAGAGTAAGAACTTAGGAAGGAGGAAAAGAATAGCAATGGCTATGTTTTGCAAATATATTAACCTTTGAAAATAAATTTTGAATTATATCCACTAATACTAACGACCATTCTAGGGTTTATCCTGCAGTCAGCATGGCTCTGATACCAACTGTAATGACCCCCATTTTCACATAAATGCAAAAATGGAAATCTCATGTGCATACAGTACTAGTCCCATGATCGAGCTAGTACGCACATTTACAACAATTGGAATCACAACCATACATCATATTATTAAAGCGGAAGCTAATTTACATAATAATCTTACAATTCAGAGTTTATAACAGCAAAGAAGCAAAGTCTTGTAGTGTGCCTATCCAATCCCTCGAGCAAGTGACAAGGCATAATCCTAGAAAAACTTCATCGTTATCATTCCCGAATCCTGCGACAAATATGTTTCATCGAGCTAATCTGGTTCATCACCTAAAAACAACAATTAAGCAAGGGTGAGTACTTTCGTACTCCGCAAGACTTTTGCAAAGCCTATGATATATGCAAGCCATTTCAAAGGAAAGGCTAGTATGGTTAGTTTGCATAAAGCCAATTTGAAATGTAAATACATAATAGTAGATTGCAAAACGGAATTTAAGTAAAAGCAATTTAATACTGAAAGTAACAGAATGTAAGCATAAATAGATCTCATGTACCTGGGTATCATGACCATATCCAAGAACCATTTCTACTGTCGCAGCAGAAATTTTCGAATAACCATTCCTACCAGTCCCCGGTAGAAATTCCAAGTTTTATGAAAATAAAAATAGCTAACTAGTGCTGGCGAACCAAGATTCCCATAACCGCGGGAACGGCTTTTCGAAAAGTTTGACACTCTGCAGAGTTGTACAGCTTTACCCACAAGTCATGATCTTTTCCTTTTGCCGCATATTTCACGCACCTTTAGCGTAGTGGCCAGAATGTTCATGACGGAAACCTTTACATTATCTAGGCTAACTTTGCACCAGCCCGGTGTCGATAAACCCATACTATGTTGTAAATGTTTGTACAGTTACTGCACAATAATGAATAAGCATATCCATAGTATGGAGTACACAGTTATATCAGCAAACGTGACTCCCAACACCTCGGTGTGGGCGCCCCTTCGAGCAAACAGTCACTGAAGAAGCTCGTACTACTCCGGCCTACCAATGTGCAAAGTTAAACCAGATAACGTAATTGGTTTAAGGCTGTCCCATACCAACACTTGTGGTTGTACGGTAAATTCTTGGGTTTAACGAACACGTAGTTCGGTCCTTAATCCGATACGGGCAATAATCTCCACCCTACACTACGTACAAGTCCCTTGTACACCCGGCTATTGCCAATAATTGCCCGCATCAAAACCATAGTTTTATTTTCATTTTTGATCAAAATACCAACCATAAGGAAGGTCATACCCATTAAATGTCATATCCAACATTTTTAATGATGTAAAAGTTTTATGTTGCTTTAAGCATGGCTAAGCATATCACTAAATGTGATTAACCCAAATTGACATCATGTACTGTCTATGCTATTCTAGGGTTATCAAGGTTCACAAATCCATACTTATCAAGGAAGTTCTATGTGACAATAGGTATGACTACCAAAACCCAATATATAGTAGACTTTAATAAAAGTAAAGTATGCAGTAAAACATTTAATGAAAACATTTATAAAACTGG
The DNA here is from genome assembly GCA_036346275.1 of Otatea glauca. Lineage (NCBI taxonomy): Eukaryota > Viridiplantae > Streptophyta > Magnoliopsida > Poales > Poaceae > Otatea > Otatea glauca. The sequence goes on along the minus strand of CM070720.1, from coordinate 945,628 downwards.
GATCAATATGATCAAAGGGGGTGCTTGCCTTGCTTATTTATTGCTTACGACGAAGACAAAGCCACAGCTGACGGAGGTATCGACGGAAGTAGCGACGTCGGATTCCACACGTCGTTAAATCGGAAACATAACAAATATCCAACTTCAATAAGGGCAAAAAGAAAATAGACAGAAAACCAAATAAAGACTCAATGCAGAAAACAGGAATGTTTTAAGGTTTGGATTGAATGATGTTCAAGATCTTATGATTTAGATAATTATACAAACATATTGTTAATGACTTATGATAAAGAAAGCATGGTTTCTTTGATGGATTATCTATTCTTAAATTACGAATTCAAGAGGCTAAAATTATGAATTCTTGCATTTATAACTTCGGATTATAGATGCTAAAATTATTTGGATTAATGGAATTAACATATTAGACAATTGAGCTAAAAGACATAAATGACTAGCATTTAATCCTTTTTAATTGATTTTCCATAAGAAGTGTCTTTGAATTTGTTAGATCCATTGAACTAAGTTATTGGATTTATTCCTGGTTTTTAAGAAGGTTCTGGTGATACAAATTACATATTTGTTTATTATTTCAAAGTTCGCTTCATCATATAATTGAGTCCATAAAACATATTACTTAAGGTTATTTGGCTATTAGGATTTATTTGCAAAACATGATGAAATAAGATTATTCCTTCAGAATATTATATTCTATACTTTAAAGAACATTTCCAAGTTATTTTCATACATTTTAGGTTACCAGGACTTGGTTTTATCAATATTTTAATTTGGTTTGCAAAAGATACACTATTTGGTTAAGTATTGATTATGGCTTTATTACAATGATTCTTGCTAAATAAAATAGTTTGATTATATTAGATGTTTTGGAATCTAGTTTCTTATCATGATCATACTTATCATTATCTCTGCATGTATATATTTTTCTACATTTACAAGGCTTATGTTTTTAATGTAATTCAAACTTATGCATATGTGATATTTCATTTCAAACATTTAAATGGTGATAATTTACTCATTCTTGTCTTTGTGAATTTATTAGATACTTTGCATATGCCACTATTTATTGCTACGGATTATTGTATGCAATTATACACATATATACCCTTTTCCATTCGGATCATTTACTAATCATAAAACAAATCTAAATCAAGTTCATACTTTACTGGTTTCAGCATGATAAGGTAGTCTTCATGTATTTGGAAATCAATTTGGCTTAATTTAGATTTCTTTTGTACCAAGTATGCGTTTTTGAATATTTATAGTATTGAAACAAATCTTTAATGGAAAATGATTCAAAAAAAGTTAGAACCTAAATATTTTTATTCATTTGAGTTGCTGGTAACATAAGGAATCCATTAAAATTGGTTTCATTCAATTCTAAGTTCTCTTGCAACATTTTTATCTCTAGCACATCTCTGGGCCTTCTATTCAAATTTGAATTTCAAATTTACCCATAGATTATTTTCAAAATATTATTGTATATTATGAAGGTACTGAATTTATCATGAATTTAGAAATTTATTTCATCTTATTTGGAGCTAAAATGCAAAAGATATAATCAAATGAATGTGCTAGGTTTAGGTAAATGCAGAAAATAGAAAATATACCAAAATCGGAAAGTGCGCCTTCCAATTGGGATTACGCTTTCCCTTTCGGACTTGGGCTGGGCTGAGGGGCTGACAAGATGGCCCGGCTTGGCAGTGACTTGCTGAGCAAGCAAGCGACGCGGGACCAGCGAGGCGAGAGACGTAAGCAGGCGTTCGATCTTGGGTCGCCGCGCGTAAACTTCACGGAGAGGATGAATGGGCTCCGCCGTGGGCATCATCATGTCCATGCGCACACGGGAGCGGAGTTGATTCGGTCGGAGATGGACGGAGACGGTGCGCTACCATGAGAGGGGCGGCGGCGCCATGGCCGGTTGGTGGCGAGGCAAAAATAGGAGCTCTCGCGGCGAAATAACACCGGCGTGAGCATCAGTAGGATTAGAGGTCTTCATTTTTGGGTTCAAACATAAAGAAGAGATACCGGGCTGAGCTCTCACCGTGCGAGCACAGAGGCGGCGGAGGGAGCACGATGCGGGGAATTTTCGGAGAGGATGAGCTTCAATTAGGGTCAGGGACGAGTACTAGATGTGCTGAGGAAGCTCTAGCTCCACTGGTTCGGGTGGAAGATTATTGGTTTGTCCGAATTGGATGTTTCCCCCCTTTTTCTGTTCTCGCCGGAGTTGGAGAAGATGAGGCTGTTTTGTGCAGCGTTTGGCAGTGGAATAGGCTGAGGAAAGGTGGAAGTGGTACATGAGGCTTTGAGGTGCTTAAATAGGCGATGAAGTCGGTTAGGGCAAGACGTGAACTCAGTTGCAATTGACGGTCGAGACGTGCGTGAGCTGATTGCTGCCGTGGCAGCGAATTTTTGGAGGAAAGGTTGTCGCGGCAGCTTGGAGCGGTCAATGGTTGGGCTGTGTCGCAACTCGCTGCCCAACTCATGCCGTCCCAGTGAAATCGCAAGCAAAACCTTGTCGTGGCAGAGAGAGACGGACGGCAGAGATCTCTCGGGCATGTCTCGACGCAGGCGCAGAGTTGCGGCGGTCTGAGGCAGTAGCGACAGAGGTGTGATAGAGGGGTGTCAGGTCAGCGTCTTGGGCTATGTGCCATTGCGGCGGCAATGCGACAAGCGATGGCGAGGAGGCGGCGTTGGCTCGGGCGGCTGAACACGAGAGAAATCGGGAGGAGGCTGGAGGGGATCGAGCTGACGGGTGGGTCCCGGTTGGCAGCGGCTGCGATGAATGGCGGTTCAGGTCTGGCTTGTGGGGCCAAGATAAAGAATGGGCCCGCATGTCAGAGAAAGGTGAAGTTAAGTTGCAAGAGAGTTCTAGACAGGCTGAGGGAAATCCACTGGATTAGGACAATGCATGTGCTCAAAATTTTATGAAGATTTTTATGTAGGTCGGCAAGGAGGAGATAAAGTCGTGTTAAAATTTTCAGATAAATATTATTAATAAAAAATATTTATAAAAATCTGACAATGCATGATTTTCATTTTCTGACCTTTCTGTTTTATATTTAATTGAGGATCGAAATAAGATTATTATTTTATGAAACTTTTTCAAAAGATCTTAAATGACATTATTTACATGATATAAAATTTTCAGAATTTTATTTTGTATATTTTATTTTTAATAATTCTGACATTGAACTTTTCAACTTTCCTCATTATCTGTTTATGAATTTCTAAAATTATTAAACGATGGGATAAATTCTTTATATTTTTACCAGACATATATAAGATAAGCATGTCGGCAAGGTTAAAGTTTTAACTCTGGTTAAGGTATACAGAATTCTGGATAAATCTTGCAAGGTCGGTTCAGAATATCTAGATAGGGTCATTTTTGTCTTTTTACTTTATTTAATTATTCCAGATTAGTGCAAGTTGTATAATCATGATTCTAGATAGATCTGAGATTTATCTGATATTTTTACATATTTTATTGATTTTGTATTTTTATCTTTTTACTTTTACCATTTTACCATTTCAATTTATGAGACTTTTCTTTTTAAACAAAAACTCAAGAAAATCAATAATTCAGAAACCCAGAAATTAAAATTCAAATTAAAGGTTACATCTCAAACTTATTTTTATATTTTGTTTGTTTTGGAAGAAATATTTTTAATAAGGAAAATCTTTCTTTTCTTTAAGATTGGAATACAAAGAAGGAGGAAAAGATGTTATTTAAAATAAAAATCTCAATCCCAATTGAAATTTTTATTCAATTCCATTTTTAAATTTAAAAATTTTATTTTTCATATTTTTGAATTTTACGGGATGTTACAATAAACAAAACTGCTAACTATGTGATGAGTTTACCAAGTGTCCATTACCGTGGATGCGGCTTATCGATTAGTTTTACACTCTGCAGAGGTATACAGCTTTACCCACAAGACATGTTAGACTCTTTGAGCAATCGATATTTGCACACTTCCTTTGATGTGCCGCAGAGAGTCATGTTATAACTGTCACATTATTTAATCATAACTTTGCACCAGCACGGTGACGACAAACCCATTCTGTGGCATAAGAACTCAGAGCATAGAAATGATGGAACTACCCACAGCATGGCGTACACCATTATATTAGTAGACGTTTAATCCATGATCACCTCAGTGTGGACATCCTGTCGAGCAATTCATTAAGAAACAGCTCGTACTACTCCGGCCTTCCAAGTACAAAGCTAGTTTTAAATAACTTAATAAGTTAGAGCTGTCCCACACCAGCACTTGTGGTTGTATGATAATTCTTGGCCTGAAAACAACCCATAGTTCGGTCCTTAACTCGACACGGGTAACAATCTCCACCCTACACTACGTGCAAAGACATGCACACCCGGCTATTGCCAATAATTGCCTGCATCTAAACCATAGTTTTATTTTCATTTTTCCAACTAAAATACCAACCATAAAAAGAGGTCATACCCATTAAATGTCATAACCAATATTTTTAATCATGTCACAGTTTTATATTGTTTTAAGCATGGCTAAGCATAACACTAAGTGTAAGTGACCCATATTGACATCAAATAATGTCTAGATTATTCTAGGGTTTGCAAGGTTCCCAAATCCATACTTATCAAGGAAGTTCTATTAAACTACAGGTATAACTACCAGTTTCCATAAAATAGCAGACTTTAATAAAAATAAAGTATGTAGTAAAACGTTTAATGAAAACATTTGTAAAGCTGGGACCAATATGATCAAAGGGGATGCTTTCCTTGTTGATTATCCTCGACTTCGAACTCCTGTTCGTCGAATGCACCGGGTTCGTCGGGTTCTACACGTCGTATGGCAACATATAATAATTACCAAATTTCAATAGGGCCAAAAAGAAATCAGATGGAAATATTCAAATAAAACAAACTCACAAATTCAGAAATGGTTACATGAATTATTTGTTCTTATTGGCAATTTAAAGATTTAATCTATTTGAATCATTATTGCATTATTTTAACACGTATTTAATAACTTAAATTTTTCTTATAACAAAACCTAAGTATTTTTGCATATTCTGGTTCCTGAAGTTACAAGGAGTCTAACAAGATTTATTTTACTAAATTTAGTGGTCATTTGCAATATTTTCATGTATGACATATTTCTAACTCTTACTTTGAATTTAAATTCAAAATTCAAATAAAATTCAATTCTGAAATATTTTTTGCATATTCTGAATATACATGATTTTATATGAATTTCTAAATTTATTTCACACAATTTGGACAGTTAGTTCAAAAGATATTTAAGTTTGAATACTCTAGGTTTTGAAAAATACTGAAAATTAAAAATATGCCGAAAATGGAAAGTACGCTTTCACTGGGAAAGTGCGCTTTCCCTTTTCAGACGATGCCGCGCCGAGGCACTGACAGGCCAGGCCCACACGGTAGTGGCTGGCGCACGCGTGTGTGACCGACACACCGTCGCGCATGGCGCTGCGATGGCGAGGTCGACAGCGGGGCTCGCTTGGCGTGGCATGGCTCGCGCAAGCAACTGACAGGCTGGGCCCGCACGGCAATGAAGCAGCTCAACGGTTGGCGCGAGCGGCTGATAGGTCGGGCCCGCTTGGCGGTGACTCAGCGCAGGGGCAGCGATGGCCGAGCTCATCGCCGGCGAACCAGCACCGCGGCGGCGGAATCAGTTCCACCACAAGCACCAGTGGACCCGTGCGCTCACGTGGGTGGTGGTGCGGCGGCCGGAGATGGTCGGGAAGGGAGGTTCCACTGGCGGGGTGCGGCGGCGGCTACGGGCGAAGCTCGCCGACGGCGAAGAAGGCCCTTCGAGGGGGAATGGGTTCCACCGTGGGCTTCAGGGTGTCCGCGCGCACTCAAGGGAGGTCTCGCGGAGGCCGGAGGGGCTCTGCAGCAGCGCACCACCGTGCGAGGTGCGGCGGCGCCATGGTTGAATGGCGGCAAAGCTAAAACACGGCTCGCCTAGCCTCATCTTTACCAAATTAAGCATCAGTGCGACACAAGGGTCTCATTTCACCACTTATTCAAAGGAATGAGCCATCGGAGAGGAGTCTCACCATGCGAGGGCGACGGCGGAGGGAAGAGCTCGTTGGGAAGGCTTGTCGGAGAAGAAGGGCTTCAACTAGAGGTGAGGTTGGGTTCGCGGTGATGTGAGGAGGCTTCGGGTTGGATAATTTGGGCTGCAATTGACCGAAGAGGCTTAATTCCGGTTTTCCCCTCTTTCGGGTTTTTGCTGGCGCTGGAGAAGAAGAGGGAAAGAGCGGTGGAATGGGTTGCACAGGAGAACAGCTGGGTCGGTTGCGACAACGCTCAAGGCTTTTATATGGGCTCGGAGGCGGTTTGACGCACAGGGCGGCGAGAAAGATCGAGGCGGCTGCGTCGGCGCGAGAGAGAGCAGAGAGGAGGAGAAGAAGACGCGGGCGAGAGGCTGCCACGTGGGGGCCAGATGGCAGCGGGAGCCGACATGCTTGGCTGACTAACATGCCGGGCCCACAAGTCAGCGAGAGCAAGGAAAGAACTCGGCCGAAGGCTCGGGACAGAACGGGGTTTCTTCAACAGTTCGAACCACCATTTTAACTTTGAGTTTTTTGAAAATTTTTATCTAAGTCGGAATGGAAATTACCAGACTCCTTTAAAATTTTCACCATTTTATGATGCATGTATAATTTTAAATAATTATGACAATGCTGCTGATGCTGTTTTGTTAATTCTATTTTTCATTTAATTTATAATATAAATTAAGTTCATATTTTGTAAAACTTTTTATGAGAGTCTTAAATGGTATTATAAACCATATTTAAAATTCTAAGATTTTATTTCCTAATATTTAATATTTAATAATTGTGACATTACTATTTTCCAATTTATTTCTTCAATGTTTTTGAATTTTTTAAATTATTAATTAATTATTAAATTCTTGATATTTTTACTGGAGGTTTATACTATGCTGATGTAGGCAGCGTAAAAATATTGACCCAGGATAACGTCCTGAGAATTCCACACAATTCTTTTACCATTTTACCCTGACTTTCTTTTCACATGATTTACTTTGATTAAATATTATTTTAATTAATCCAGCTCTTCCACCGACTTAAACTGGCTGTGGAGAGCCCTTAGATTTTTGTTATGGCTTTGGTAAATTTTTGTTGACTTGGTCTTTTTATTTTTACCATTTTATTATATTCTTTAATTCACTTTCTTGTACTAAAGAAAAGCCAAAATAGTATCCAATAAATCCAGAAAATTCAGAAATTTCAGAAATAATATACAAAAGATTTTTAATTAATTTTTTTATTTATTTTATAAATTTTGAGGATGTTACACCCTATATCATCAAGCATAAGAAAGGTAAAGACAATGTGATTGCCGATGCGTTGTCTCGGAGATATACTTTGTTATCACAACTTGATCATAAAATTTTCGGTTTAGAAACAATCAAAGACTTGTATGCCACTGATCTGGATTTTAGAGATGCTTATCTGAAATGTAGAGAAGGAAGAACTTGGAATAAATATGTGCTAAATGATGGATTATTATATCATGCTAACAAGCTTTGCGTTCCAGCTAGTTCTGTTCGCCTTTTGTTTTTGCAGGAAGCGCATGAAGGTGGTTTGATGGGACACTTTGGAGTGAGGAAGATGAAGGATGTACTTGCTGCCCATTTCTTTTGGCCTAAGATGAGGCGTGATGTTGAGCGCTATGTGTCACGATGCACCACTTGCAATAAAGCTAAGTCCCGTTTGAATCCACATGGTCTTTATATGCCTCTTCCTGTCCCTAGCATTCCTTGGGAGGATATTTCAATGGATTTTGTGTTAGGATTGCCTAGGACTAAGAGGGGAAGGGATAGTATATTTGTGGTGGTTGATCGTTTCTATAAAATGGCGCATTTTATACTTTGTCATAAGAGTGATGATGCTACAAACGTTGCTGATTTGTTTTTCAGGAAGATCATTCTTTTACATGGTGTGCCCAATACCATTATTTCAGACCGTGATGCAAAGTTCTTGAGTCATTTTTGGAGAAGCCTATGGAATAAATTGGGGATAAAATTGCTTTTCTCCACTACTTATCACCTGCAAACCGACGGACAGACGGAGGTCTTCAACCGCACATTGTCTACTATGCTACGGGCGATTCTTAAGAAAAATTTGAAGATGTGGGAAGAGTGCTTACCTCTTATTGAATTTGCTTATAACAGGTCCATACACTCCACAACCAAGGTAAGTCCATTTCAGATCGTATATGGGTTTAATCCACGTGCTCCTATTGATTAGTTACCTTTACCTCCTTCTAAAACATTAAATTTTGATGCTAAAAGCCATGCTGAATTGAGTTTGAAAATGCATGAATTAGTTAAAGAAAATATTCAAAAGATGAATGCAAAATATAAAGCTTATGGTAGCTAGGGTAGAAAACAATTAAACTTTGAACCTGATGATCTTGTTTGGTTGCATCTACGCAAAGATAGATTTCCTGAATTGAGAAAGTCTAAATTAGTGCCTCGAGCTGATGGTCCTTTTAAAGTACTTGCAAAGATTAATGATAATGCATATAAGCTTGAGTTGCCTGTAGATTTCGGGGTTAGTCCCACTTTTAACATTTTAAATTTAAAACCATACATGGGCGAAGAAGATGAGATTGAGTCGAGGACGACTCTAATTTTAGAGGGGAAGAATGATGAGGACATAACTCCTATGGATACAACTTTAACTCTTGGTCCAATAACACGAGCCCGAGCAAGACAACTCAATTGAAAGGTGAGCTCGTTCTTAGGTGATAATACTTGTTCTAATGAGAATGTGCTACTGCATAATTTTCCTTGTGATGTGTTGTTACTTAGGAGCATGGGAGAGGAGATGTTAACTCAAGGAGACCTCATACATAATTTGAACATCTACAAGCCACGTTCGACTAAAGTACAAGCCCAATTGATGCCGCCCGTGCACTTCAATTCGGACTACAACTCGCCTCGGAGTCAGCCTGACAGCGCCGGACTAAAAAGGCCATAACTTCCTCATACAAAGTCCATTTGGGCTGAGCCACCACTCGTTGGAAAGCTTATTTCCAGACCTATCTATTGCATACAAGCCCACCTCCAGATTCATTCAGGAAGGCCTCCAAATCAACACGAAAAGTTGCTGCTGTTGCAGACTTCGAATCAGAACCGTTGATTGATCACTTTTTGTAATTCGCCCTTATATATACTTAGCCGCCGCTACTTTTAGGTTTAGGTTCTTTGCTAAGTTTTTTCCCCACGCGTGTGAAACACTTGTTCATCGGAGTAGTGTCACAAGACCTCGTTTGGTGAAAGAGATAACCTCAACTTTGATCGTTTAAATTGCCAGATTGTTTTCTTTCTTGTTCTTGCTCGTTTCTTCTACTGCGTGCAGGAATTAACCTTCGTGGTTAGGTCATCCGGGCGTGAGCACGGTTGATAACGACAGGTGCGTGGGTGTAGCGATTGCAAGGATTCAATCTTCGCTGATTGGAAGCCCTTGGAACGTGAACGTCTCCGTTCCACAAAAGTAGAACCTATCGGAAGATCGGGTCGTTGGCGCATCAGCTTCATCTACAATTCCATATACATTATACATTATCCACTATCGATTGTATGTCAAGAAGGCAAAACTCTGGATTTACCTCAGCAATGAAGGTCTATGTCAAGCTTCATCACAGACGGTTCTATAATATAACCGTCTGGTATATTTTATATCACAGACGGTTCTAATACATAACCGTCTGCGATAAAATACTATCGCAGACGGTTCTAATATAGAACCATCTGCGGTAAAATACAATCACAGACGGTTCTGTATTAAGAACTGTTTGTGATGTTGTTATAACAGAGGGTTCTAAACTAGAACCATCTGTGATATGGGAGACCTATAAAAATGCCACTCTTGCAGATCATTCATTCTCCACTCACGTGCTCAAAACCTTAGCTATAGCTTTGTCTCCCGAGCCCACCCGCTTCGTCTCCTATTCCGACGCCGCCCCCTCGCCGACACCTCCCCATCGTTGACACCGCCTCGACGCCGCCCCATCTCCGACGCCGCCCCCTCTTGGACGCCGCCCCCTCGCTGACGCCTCCCCATTGCCGATGCCTCCCCATCGCCAACGCCGCCCCCTCGTCGATGCCTCCCCATCGTCGACGCTGCCCCATCGCCGACGCCGCCCCCTCTTGGACCCTTCTCGTCCCCGTCAAGATGTCGACCGCCTCATCTCCGTTGCCGAGCCGAGGAATGGCTCCCCTCTCCTCCCTCTCTCCCGAATCCCCTCTCTTCATCTATATGTGTCTGGCCATCTTTCTTAGATATAGACCATTTGTTAGTGCCTACTACATTTGTGTACCGTGGCTTTATCAACTTTGACATGTCACATGCTTCTGTACCTACAGAAAACTATATGTTTTAGCTCCCATTTCATAGAACTACAGATTTAAGAGAGCTTATATCACAAAACTATATGTTTTAGAATTTATTGTTTTTGCAATAGGTATGACAGTGCTCCTGTTTTCCATTTCACTCACGCACGTGGCTGTTATATGGGCTCACACTGTTAAACCTGTTACAATAAACATATAGTTCTAAAACCTGTATTTTTGTGATACAAGTTCCTCTAAAATCTATATTTTTATGAAATAGAAACTAAAACATATAATTTTCTGATAGTTTGTAGGTTTGTGAAATTTACTAATAAGTTCTGCAAGATGGTTTTTTTCCCTGCTTTCTGAATGGATGCGTAAACTATAGCTGTCGTACTATTGCTGTCGTTGTCATTTGAGGTCTCTTGCTTGTGCTTGACATTTTAGATTAACATTGCAGTAATGACCACTGCAAGCAGTTTTAATTCTGGTGAGAACTTATAACTAAAATATCATGAATTGTTCCTACCTTCTCTTAACTTTGCATCACACAATTTGAACATAATTTGAGTTTGAGTCTAAACTCTAAAGATTGACACACGAATAAGCTTAAGGGTCTAATATATATACTAACTTTGTACCCATTAAATAAAAGCAACCATCAATTGGTAGCCTTCCATGTTTGATTACTTTTCTTTCCTGTTGAGCCACGACAACCAACCTAGATTGCAAGATGGTGTCCCCTCATTCGTCGTCTCAAGGATGTGATGAGTCATCGAAAAGAAAGCCTCCTCGAGGTCAAAGAGGAGCAAATAAAAGGCCCAAGGAACGATATACCATCACGGCGGTTGATCGAAAGGATGAGCCCCCACCGAACCAAGAAAGGCGGTGAATACATTTAGGACATTGTGCGGGATAGTTGCACGGGAACGGGTCCCCATGACCTGTCCATCCTAGAAGTCGCTGACTGATGAGAGCCGCAACGACTTGGTGACAGAAATTATGTCTTCGTTTGATATCCTAGAAGACTTTGTGAGATTCTGCGACGGTATGCACTGCTAGTGGTGGGAAAGGCGTGAAAAATTTCAAGAGCACACTTGTCAAGGAATATGTCAATAAGGACATGACTCCCTTCTCTAAGTATGGGTTCATTGCTGAGGACGTATGGCAAAATTTTGTTGAGGCGAAGACGACGGACAAGTTCGTGCTTCAAAGTGAAGCCTACAAGGCTCTGCAGGAAATGAGCACCCACCCCCACAGAGTTGGCACCGCTGGGTATCGAGGAAGAGGGACCAATGGGGGAGGGAGGACGAGGAGGCCTGTGTGCCATTTGCATGTATCGTTGACCGACGCGCAAGAGACTAGCTGAAAGCAAGGTCAAGTGCCACGTCTTCCGGCACCGTCTCCTTTACAAACCCCGCGGACGAGGAAGTCTGCCAACACATGGTAAGATATCGGACTTCCAATTTTGTACGTAATTAGTCCGTAATTTTGTAAGTGAAATAAGTTTTCGGGATCTTGCAGGTAGCGTTGAGTACACAATCTTCCGAGGGCACTTTTTTGCCAGACAGGTAGAAAGATGTACTCTCTATAACCTTGGGAAACAAGGAACACCCTGGTCGCACGCGAGGCATGGGGGTTTTTGTTCCCTGGAAGTCGGGATTTCCAGACGACTCAGACAAATACTGGAGTAGGAAGAGAACCAAAGCAGAGCGAGAGGAACGACTGGTACAAAGGATTAAGGAAAGACTAAGAGAAGAATTCAACAATTAGATAAGAACCCTCGAGGAAAGGCTCAATAATCAGCCTGCGCAAGTCCCAGATGTATGTGGGCAAATCAGCCCCACTACCAAAAGGAGCAGTTGTGCGTCCGCCACTCCCACAGATGAACATGGCAAATTTCCTATCTATGACATCAAGGTACTGATATATATGTCTTGAATGCTCCATACAAATAGCTGTTGGATGCAGTAGCTAATTGTGTACCGTTATGTATGTGGCCACGCGGTGAACTCTCCAAGTGAGACTTGTCCATGGTGCCATTCTTATTCTGGCTGCTTCGGGGGTTGCGTATCCGTTTATTGAAGGGGCGCTGGTGCATGGCACCCTTGTGGCACCGGGATTCACGAAGGTTAGTGTGGATGGTGTAAATGATAATTTCAAGACCGTCCCACTACCGATGCCCCCAAACGACGAGATTGTGACACTGGGGGACGCCATTCGCACTTTTATCCAGTGGCCCAGCAGCGACATCTCCATGGACGCCCGTCCTCCATCACCAGAGCTTCCCCAACAGCCTGAGTCATCTCCTGCACCTCAACAAGGCACCAAATCGGCTCCCGTGCTCCCTGCATCAAAGGACATTAAGTGGGATGGTGCCCACTCGTCTCCCGTGAAGACTCCTTATGGCAGAAAACAAGTCAAGGGCAAAGCGAAGCAGATCACGAAGAAATTGGACTATCCAATTGCCCCGCTGTCCCGAGTATACCAGCTAGGAGAGCCTTTTGTAACAAGAGAGCGCATGAAGAACCTTTCTATGGCTTATTTGTGTGGAATTATTTATAGCATTTGTGTGAATTTTTGAAGCATTATTTGATTTATAAAATATTAAAATAGTGAGCAGTCTGGTTTTTCATAATTTTAGAACTTAGTCAAAATTAGGGGAAAATATTTATATAAAATAGTATATGTCCTGCAGTATGCCTCCAAAATTTTTCAGATAATTTGGATCAAATTTGATAGGATTTCAAAAATCTTTGGCACTCAGTCTTTGAAATGAAATAAACTGAAAGTTTCACTTAATTGGGCGAACACCAGCTTATCACTGCCGATTTCCCCAGAAAATCGGTAGTACTATATATTATTAGTGTCGGTTTGTAGGCTTAACCGGCAGTGATATGTTATATCACTGCCGATTCTACTAAAACCCAGCAGTGATAGTATTACTACCGGGTTTGGGTTGCACCGGCAGTGATAAGGTAACTATCACTGCCGATCCCACAAGAACCGGTAGTGATACTTAGTACTATTGCTGGGTTTAAGTTGGGCCTACAGTGATAAGGCCACTATCACTGTCGGCTCTCTTTATGACCCGGTAGTGATATACTATCACTGCCAGTTCTTATGGGTACCCGGCAGTGATAGTCAACTGTCGGGACCCGAATTTGCAAATCCGGAACCTCTGTGTATACCGCACTAGTCCAGGATCACGCTAGTGCACACAGGCTCAACATAGATGCTATCATAGTCATACACAGCGGAATATAGCATAACTTTAATAATTAATAGTAACTGTTGTCTTACATGATTATTGCCACACAGGGCTTATAAAAGAAATAGCAAATAGCAAAGCGAAAAAAATAAATAAGCGTAGCGGCTCGATTCACCGCAGTAACCGATGAGGCTCGGACCCTAAGCGATCGCATCCATATAATCCACCTCCACAAAAGGCGTAGATTCTTCCTCTTCTGAAGTTATTGTTGTTGGGGTGAGTACATAAAGCACTCAACAAGTTGTGCACAGCAATGCAAGTCTAATATTCTATATGCTTGGCTTAATCCAAACGAATGGCTAATATGGCTATTTTGCAGTAGAGCGGCATTTAACAAGAATACAATAAATAGATTGAAAAGCAGTAAATCAAAAAACAGTAATTAATAGATTCAGCATTTATGAAGTAAACCAAGTTTCCAATCCTAAATCAATTTCCACCTTCCATGGCACCCTGCCATCCCAACAAGTTTTTGTTTAACAAAAGTCTAACCCTTAACTGTAATTCCCGAGCATTGCCCAATACCGTGAGCACGGCTATTCGAATAGATTGTACACTCTGCAGAGGTTATGCACTTTACCCACATGATACAACCAAACACCACCAAGGCGAGTGATCATAACAAAGCCTTTACAATGCTACACCTAGACCCAAGATCTTGTTCGCTAAGGTTTCAACACTGAAGGGTTAAACCACCACAACAGGGCCCCCCTCTTGCGCCATGCGAGTTAAACCGTAAACCCGGGACTCACTATTCACCACGACAGTACCAAAATCTAGGCTTCACAAATTATTCAGCTAGACTGTCCCATTCCAGACATGTGGTTGCAAGAGAGACTCAGGTCAAAGGCTTGCAAGGTTAAGTCCTTAAAGTGATTAAGGCAAGACTTCCACATACCCCTGCCAATCCTGGCCCACCTTGGCACACTGCCCCTTGCCACTTGCCCCAATCTAAATCATTACCACCCAAGTTGATTACCAAGCACCACGTGCCACCAACATTTCAATCAAGTTGTGTGACCTCCTCGCCACGACAACTTGATAGCACTGTGTGACAACACGTGACACACAAATTCTTAAACATTGTTCCATATTCCATTAGTCAAGATTAAGTAACAACATTCGGACACATGTGATGACGTGGCATGGCTAAGCAATCTACGACGGTCTAACTAGTCCCATGTTGATTATTAATGTTAACCAACTATAATTCCACATCCTAGGGTGACAATTAGATCATGGCATAAAATTGACAAGGTGTGATTTAATTCAATTAGGCATATCATCTAATTCCCAGCTTAATTGAAATCATTTATACACATAAAATATCATGCATAATTTAAAAGACAAAATAGCAATTTGGTGAAATTGGGTGCAACATGATCAAAGCACAACTTGCCTTGGAGTAGGTTCTGGTCTTGCTCTGAGCTTGGGTCTTGAAGCGATGAATCTTCCTCCGGATCACCGAGCAGTTCAACGTCTAAGTGAAACGATGCCAAAATAGCAAATAAACACCAAAACAGAGAGGAACCAAACTCCAAAAATAAAATAAAATTCACCAATTAATAGATCTTGATTTTAAAAAATTTTAGAAATTTGAATCACTCAAATCCGAGTTAAAATGCAAAAGATATAGCCTTTTGAAGTTTGAATAAATACTGAAAATACAGAAAATAGAATTTGCGATTTTCCAGAATTATTTTTCTACTGAAAAAGATTTTTATTGTGCAACGCTGACGTCAGCCCTGGCCCGTGCCAATCAGACGCTGACACGTCAACTCGGCGCATGGACCCGGTCCACGGAACCGCCGCACCGTCCACCGTGGACGCGCTCACGGCGCCTCGCGTCCACGCTACCGACACGCGGCGACGCATCATCGCTACGACGCGCCCGCGCCGATGCTCGACACGCGGCCGCGATCCGGCGACGATCCGACGGCTACCGCCCTAACGCACACTCAGCGCGATCTCAACCGAACAGACCTGATCCAACGGTCCATGCTTACCCGAGCTGATCACTACAGACGAAGCGACGCGGCACGATCTAAGACGTCCACGGAAGATCCAACGGCTGCGCGAAGCTCTGAAGCACGGTGATGTCGCGGCGGCGCTGAGTTCCCGGAGACGAAGATGACGACGGTTCTGACGGCGAACCAGCTCCTCTTGGCAACGAGGAGGTGGCAGCTCCGGCGCGGCTCGACGCGACGAGTCTGGATCTGGAACCCGAGCGGCGGATGGAGGCTTGACGGCGGCGAAACTGCGAGAAAAAGAGAGGCGGCGCTACAAAGAACTACGGCGAGCTCTCAGGGCCGAACGGCAAAACTCCGCGAAGAGGCTAGGCTAGCGATGCGCTCGGGATGGCGATCCTCGGTACGGCGGCGGCTTTATAGCCTCGGCATGCGCGCAGAAAGGAAACCTAAGCAATCACGGCGGCGGAGGCGGCGGCGGCGAACTCGGAAACCGAATCGGAGGCGACAACCGAGAGCCGTCCGATTTGCGATCAACGGCCACGATTAGATCCGAAGCGATACGATCCGATCCGTTCTTTCCAAAACCGACGGGCGCGATCTTGGCCTTCCAAAAACAACGCAAGGAATCCTCTCCGCCCGATCTTGATCTAACGGCCGAAGGCGCTAGGGTTTCGGTGAGATGCAGATCGTCCGATGGAAATCCAACGGCCAAACGCGGGGTGGCGGGGAAACGGGCTGAGCGGGCGCGCGCTGGCTTGACAAGACACGCGATCTTGGGCTTCGCCCCCGATCGCATTCACCGATTTTTCAAAAGCTTTTTGATTTAAAATAATTCTCGAAATTAGATTAATTCATTTAAGGCAATTGAAATATCAGGAAAAATCCAAGAAAATTCTCATAAATACTTTGAAACATTCTGAACTCAAATAAAATATTTTTGACAAAACTTCATATTATTTTTATCTATATATAATTAGTTTTCACAAAAGGTTCAATACACTTAATTAAAATAAATTCAAATAATTTCTGGAAAATCCAATAAATTCAGAAAATCACCAAAATGCACATAAGTGCAATTATAGGCTAAATTTTGGGATGTTACATCAACCCCTATAAATATCACTGCCACGCCCAACCCAAACCCTATCCTGTCACTTGTATCTCTGCCACCTTCACCTCCGCACCTTCGCCCAAAATTGAGCCTCCCCGCCACCGCCTCGGACCTCCCCGCTGCCACCTCACCCTCCCTGCAGTCACCGTCGTCACATCCCCTCACCTTCGTCGCCGCCGTCACATCCCCACTGAGGTGAAGCCCTAGGGCCCTTTCCCTCCCTTCCCGGTGCCCTCCTCCCTCCTGAGGCCACCGAAGACCCACCGCCGTTCACGCTCGCCGGTGGGCTGACCGAGCAGAAGACCCGCCACCGTTCGCGCTCACTAGTGGGCTAACCGATCCGAAGACCCGCCGTTGTGGATCAACCGATTAATGTCCAACACATTTCCATATTTCGCATTGAAACTGATGAAGTTCTTCAGATCATGTACAATAGCGTGGTATTAGTTGTCTGTAAATCTTCAGAGAAATGATGTTTTTGGGGTAACAACATTTTTTTGTGCAACATAAAGTAGGAATTTTAATTATTTTCCATGTATTGCATAATATGGTTGCCTTTGTCTTTGTTGTGGTATATAGTAAAGGGTGCATGCTTAATAGTCCAAAATATGATCTTTGCCAATGCAATGCCAAAATGTTTAGCTCTGATGTCTGAAAATGCAAAGAATGCTTACTGTTTCTTAAAGTGTGAACAATTCAATGCAATGCCAAAATCTTCGCTGGATTGCGATGTCATGTGCTATTATGTTGTGATTCTAATTTTACACTATTATTCCCACCATGTCAGGTTCAGACAGCTTTGGAGTTTTGTTATGGTAGCTAATTTGTGGAAGGGATAAGTCTCCGATTACTCAATAATAATTTCTTGTGTTAGACAGTATGATAGAACTTATTTTCTTTTGCTGGTATAGATATCATGTGGCAAAATGGGACTAGTGCTTCTTGTCATACGTCCAAAATATGATCTGTATGGTGCTATTATGGAATTTTTATATCTTTTAACAATTCAATATTATATCACTGTCATGTTTATCAGACACAATTTTTATACACCTCTTGATTGAACCCACAATCATACAAATGAGGATATAAGAAAATATATATGTAATATTTAATTACAGGCGAAATGGAACATCCTTTGTTGCTTATTTTAAAGTTCACTTAGACTTGGTACATCTAGGTAGTTTTTTACTGTATATGTATCCTCGAAAGATGTATGTGTATGTATCCTCGAAAGATGTACGTGTATGTATCCTTGAAAGATGTATTTTGTGCTCTACACTTATTATGTATTTGTCGTTAAATTGACATCACGAATATGAAAACTGGACCGCAAACGTGCAAACAGCATGATCATTTAAGCCTTTTCGGTAGCCCGTAAAATATCCTGTATTAATACAAAATAATGCGGGAATAGCCCAAAAACATTAGTTGATATATATACTAGCATAATCTGGAAAAAGATCCTAATTAGAACTTTCTTTGCATCTGAATTCAATCACAACAAAAACCCTAAATGTTCACAAACTGCACAGATTTGATATCACTTAAGCCTTTTCGGCGCCTCGTAAAAAAACTCGTCTAAACTTAAATTTTTAGGAAGTTGGTTCAGAAACACACTTTAGTATATGGACAACCAAATTACAGAAAAATATCCAAATTACAACTTGCTTATCATATAAACTCTGTTAACACAAACACCCTAAATTGCTCCCATGAATGTTTTCCTTTTATCAATCCAAACCTTAGTGTTTTTGTGGAATATAAGAACCCGGGTACCCTCATGACAGGCCCAAGAGGGAGGCCCAGAAGATACTCCCCGCGTCAAGCCTCGTTGCCGTGCGCAAGGGGACATATCCTAAAGGAAGTTGAACTTATATTTATATATGATAGATACGGTTGCAATCTGAGTCGTTAATAGGGTAGATAAAGATGTAAACTCTATCCTGTAACCGACTAGAATCTTGTAACCGATCGGAATCTCTTAACCGATCAGGACTCTGTAAGCCGCCCCACCCCCGCTATATAAGGGAGAGGGCGAGCAACAACATAGGGGATCCGATCATCCAAGCATAGAGCAATCAAGCCATATAGCATAGCACACCTCATATCGCCCTGAGCATATTGTGCTTTGAGCAATCTTAGATCCAAGAGATCTGCATAATCCCAGCACACAGGACTAGGGTATTATCTCCTCCGCGCGAGCCTGAACCTGTCTAAACCCCTTGTCTTGTGTGACCTTTCAGTTTGAGATCTAGCGCCTACCCCATAAATTTATTGCCGGCTACAAAAGTCGACAGTTGGCGCGCCAGGTAGGGGAGGTGCTATAATCTTTTCCTACAGACTTGATGGCAGCGATCGGCGGAATCACCACCACCTTCATCTCCAGCCAGGATTTCCGTTTCGGGAGCCTGGACTTCGTCGCAGATGCGCGCGGAGAACTTGTCCGCCTAGACTTGAACCGGATCGAATCTGGTAAAGATCAGGCCGACTCATTTTAGGTATGTCACTTTGACTTGGTCGGCAAACCAGCCGGCGTCGCGAGGAATTGCTGCGATCTTCGTGGCGTCTTCGCGATAGAAGAGCAGAAGACCGATCTCCAACGCCAACAAGAAGAACAAGAAGCTGCGGGGGAAGATCATCTTCGTAAGAGTAAGGAGGTGCAGGTGCTATCGCTTCGATCTCGCGGTCGCAATGTCCGCGAGGACATCCTGCAATCCAGGTTGGGAGATCAAGCCGTCTTCCACACGCCAATGCAGAACATCGTCGCCTCAAAGACGCTTCTCGACAAACTGGACCCGATGATTGCATCGGATAGCCCGGTGGCCCTGATCGTGGCCCAGATCAAGGCCACGGTGACGGTGGCCGTAATTCAGCAAAATCAAGAAAAGCCAGTTGGTGAAGCGCACTCGCGCTCCCACGCGGCTTTTGGCACGGCCACGAGCCTACGCCTGCGCCACGAGCACCACCTTCGGCACGGCCACGAGCCACGCCTGCGCCCCGAGAGCCACCTTCGGCACGGCCACGAGCCCACGCCTGTGCCCCGAGCACCACCTTCGGCACGGCCACGAGCCTACGCCTGCGCCCCGAGCGCCACCTTCGGCACGGCTACGAGCCACGCCTGCGCCCCGAGCGCCGCCTACAGCTCACCTACAAGCCTACGCCTGCGCCACAAGCAAAGATGGCATGATCGTCAGCAACATATGGAGCATAAAGCAGCTAAGTCGCTTTTTACTCAATTATGTCATTATAAATAAAACTGTTGACTTTCCTGACTTGCTACTTAGTTGACCCACAATTAAGCAGTAAGTCGGGGGCTACACCTAATAGTGTGCGCATGCGCACATCTTTTCCTGAGTTGTATTTTTCTTCTTTTGCTTAATGATTGCATGTGAATCCGAGTGCGATAACTCTGAGTTGTGAAGCTCTGACCCCATGAACGGTGAACTTTAGTCACCCAAAACACGTGCCTAGGAAAAAGAACCATGAGCCGACTCCCAATGCTCGGGGGCTAGACTTGTCGGGTAGAGTGCTTATACAAAAAGAGTCAAACCACTCGGATGAATTCAAAATCAATAAGGAAAAAGAGTAAAAAACTCTAAAATTATATATACACCAGTCGGACATCACATCCGAGTGAATTGTTTTTACATTGCCTAAGTTCTGCATATACAAGATTTTAGGGCTACTAAATTTGGATGCGACGTGTGTGAGCCAACGCTTCAACGACGACATCAGCAACTTCGGCGACGAATGAATTTAAAGGGAGCGGCGCTGAATTTTGCCTTGAGCGGGAAAAGCATTTTGACCTCTACATATCATTTGGGATACAATATGTCCCAAGATGAGCCGACTGCCGGAAGTCCAATAATGGGGCTAGGAAACACCCGGAAAGTTTAATGCGTGGAGCTCTATTGAGTCCTTCACGATCTCTTTGCCTACAACAGGGCACTCGGCTGTAAAGGAAAACTAGTCGGGAAGCTGCATCAAAGAACTGGAAGCACTCGGCGTGAAGCTGTTAGTGTTATGCCCTTGAGGCAATCATTTAGATGATTGTAACATGACTATGTTTATGAATAATAATATGATTATTGGTCCAATGAATGTATATCATTGTATTGATCAACAAGTATGTGACTTGCTTATGAAGCTCTTTACTTAATGATGTAATTCGATAAATATCTCTGATCGGATATCATCGTATAGGACAACGATGAATAGATCAGCACATGTAGTGATCGATGATCATGCTTCATAGATCATGGGATATGGAGATATCATCTATACATTGTGGACGCATGTTGAAGAACATGGGTTAGATAGACCCGCAATGGGACCTCGCAAGAATGTTTCATTCTTATGTGTCATCGTGTATCTCATACCTAGTAGATGTATGATCCTTAGACTGAGATTGTCATATTCCCTACATGTGTAATAGTTTTCCTTGGGGCTATCAAACACTACTTCCTAACCGGATAGTTATAAAGGTAGCTTTCATGTTTACTATGAAACGTGCGAGAGGAAGTAAGCAATCAAGATGGAATTTGCCACTCCAATGAAACGGAGATATATGACAAGGCCACTCGTGTGATATGATTAAGGAAGTGCATGGCCATGCCGTGATTGAGGAGTCAATCACAACTTATTAATATATCACGGATACGAGAGATGGATTGAATCATCAAAGGATGACATGCTTCTCGCCTTAAGATCAATCTTCATATACTTGGCAAAGGGATTATTACATGAGTACTTTTGATAGGTTACATCCGATTTGATCATAGTATGTTTGGGAGTTGGCATACTTTGCAAGAAGCCACTACCAACTATTGGATTGAAAAGGAGTTTTCGAATCCATGTCCAAACGTATGTGAACTGCAGGTCACACACTTAATGGGTGGGACGATTAATTTGGATTGGATCCGTAATTAATGAACCTCGTGGGCTTAGCACTTGATGGGCCCTAGTTTAGGTTTCATCTCGTGGCTATATAAGGAGGGGAGGAGGGAGGGTGCAGGGTGTGCTTTCCCACGGTTTAGGAGTGATTCACTCGAAACCCTAGCCTACTCCTCTCGCTGCCCCTGCCGAGCGACCAGGTGCTTGCACACCGACGCACGGTGTTCCATCTCTGGACGTGTGGACTACTGCGGTGACGCTGCTGCGACTGCGGCGTGGGAGGACGATCCACGGCAAGGCGAGGACGATCTACTACATCGACGCAACGACTGCGGCGAGGACGATCCACTACATCGACGCGCGAAGGATTCCGCAACTGCGCGTCTAGTGGTAATCTTATCTATGATTCCCTTCTTGCGAGTAGCTTTCTGGTTTCGCGGTAGAATTTTTTTTTGTGCAAGCGTAGCATACCGCGTTCCTCTTCAGTGGTATCAGTTAGTAGATTGGATCAATTACATGTTCAGCCAGTTCATGTGATGAATTGGTGACGGCAGCCATCGATGAGATCGATCAGTTTAGGGTTTGAGGAAAGTGCAAACCGACTCAATCTTGATTTGGGTGAGTCCGTTCATGGTACGACGTTACCCTTACGGCCGGGTTACCGCCATCGGGGTTTCAAACGATCCATATGGGACCAAGCCAATCGATTGAGTTGGATTGGGTCAATCTGGTTGATCCATGGTAAGCGCAAACAGATTCAATATTGATTTGGGTGAGTCCGCTCATGGTACGACGTTACCCTTACGGTCGGGTTACCGCCATCGTGGTTTCAAACGTATCCATATGGGACCAAGCCAATCGATTGAGTTGGATTGGGTCAATCTGTTGATCCATGGTAAGCGCAAAAGATTCAATATTGATTTGGGTGAGTCCGTTCATGGTACGACGTTACCCTTACCGGTCGGGTTACCGCCATCAGGGTTTCTGAAACGTATCCATATGGGACCAAGCCAATCAGATTGAGTTGGATTGGGTCAATCTGGTTGATCCATGGTAAGCGCAAACAGATTCAATATTGTTTTGGGTGAGTCCGTTCATGGTACGACGTTACCCTTACCGGTCGGGTTACCGCCATCAGGGTTTCTGAAACGTATCCATATGGGACCAAGCCAATCATATTAGATCGGATTGGGTCAATCTGGTTGATCCGTGGAAATTTTGAGGGCGTTTTCCAATGTCAGAAGATATGCCTCTAAAAAAAATTTCCAAGGCGCGCCTCAACTCGCCGAGTGGCTCTCGCCTTGATTCTGCAGTGGCGCCGCCTGGACCCGCCATGGGAGCTGCCCTCGGACTTTGAGTCGTAGGGTTGCTTTTGTTTAACTCGTTTTGCAGGAATTATGTGAAATGGTATGGCCTATGTGTATGTGATGCATGTAATTTCCACATGGCTGCGTGCGTGTCAAGCCATAAGGCTATTTAAATTGTATAACGACTGCGTGTCGACTTGTGATGCTTCAAACCCTCATGTAAAATTCATTATCAAAAGTTGTAAGGAGTTGCATCCATAATGATGAAAACGATGGTATCAAGCAAGATGGCTAGGTGAACAAATCAAGCAAGGTGGCTAGGTGAACAAACAAGCATGATGATGGAGATCTTAATGCTAAGGGCCATGCTATTTCACAACTTATTTTGATTTTACGTGGATGTGTGTTTAATCCTTGCTATTTTCTTTAAGCTCATTGCATGTGATGCCATGTTCATAGTAATCTTTGTTCATCCCTATAGTTAAAAATTTTAAATCAAATTGTCCATCCAATTGTTGCACCTATCAAGAATTTAGATCGTTATTGATATGAGTGCCAAAGTAGTATATCAATGGCTATCTCAATAGATGATAGGGATGTGTTGGACACATCACGCATAACAATGGTAGATTTAATCAAGCTATCAAAACGGTTTTGGGCTTGAGGACATAAGTGGTTGGGATTTGATTTGAGAATGAAGGGACCTATACAAGACAAGTGGTTTCTAGGAAAACACACATGAGGTAGGTTTCTTAATTGGCACCCAGATACGGAAGTGCTCCTCCTCATGTGAGCCCTTGGGGCAGGTTGACTGGCCATGAGTCAAGTTGATGGAGGCATTCATTACTTGTTTTCATACTCAACAAACAAGAGTTACATATGATGTAATTAGCAAAGGTGTTGCTTACCTATGTCATTAAATTTCTAGCGGTGATGCAAAGCTCACTAGTGTTTGATGAATATGGATCTTGAATACTCACTATGTGTCTATAAAAGGGACATAAAATAGAAGTGTCTTTAATTAAAAGTTTAATAAAAGTTTTACATAAACATAGTGCTTAGAATCTTTGCATGTTTTTGTTGTAGTTCAATGGCACCTTCTCCTACTCCTGCTACACCGGTTTTGCTTTGAGATCGGTTTTGGAAAGGGAAAACTGAATGGAACTAATTTTGTTGATTGGTATCGCAACTTTGAGAATTGTTCTCAAGCATGAAAAGAAGGACTATGTTCTAGAGAATCCAATTCTGATGAACTACCAAAATCCGCCGCAATTTGAAGGTTGAATATGAAAAGCATGTTAATGCTTCAGAGGTCGGTGTCTCATGCTAGTCACCATGGACTCGAGCTCCAAAAGCAATATGAGGACCAGGATGCTTACAATATGATTGTGGGCTTGAAGGGCATGTTTGGGAATCAAGCAAGAGCTGAGAGGTATGGTATCTCAAGCTTTTATTTGCTTGTAAGTGGTCAAGGCATCGGTCGATCCTCATGTGATCAAGATGATTGGTTACATTGGGAGATTGGAAAACTTGAGTTTCCCTTAGCCTCGGTTTGGCCACAGATGTTATTCTCCAGTCTCTGCCTCAGAGCTTTGAGCCATTCATTATGAATTTTCATATGAATAGCATGGAGAAGAGCCTAACCGAGCTACATGGGATGCTCAAGGCTGCCGAGGAAAGCATTAAGAAAAAACCCAATCATGTGATGATGGTTGGAAAACAACCGCTTTCAAAAAGAGGAAGGCTAAGGTCGGGGAACGAAAGAGCAAGGGCAAGGGCAAGGCTCAAGATGAGATCGCAAGCCTCAAAACTAAGCTTCAGAAGCTTAAAGTTGGCCCTCAACCTGATACCCAATGCTTCTATTGCAAGAAATCAGGGCATTGGAAACGGAACTCTGAAAAGTACCTGGCAGATAAGAAGAATGGAAATGTGGTTTCCACTTGTGTATTAATGTTATAGAAATTAATCTTGCTACTTCTTCACTCAGCTCATGGGTATATGATACCGGTTCGGTTGCTCACATTTGCAATTCGTTGCAGGGGCTGATAAAGAGTAGAGATTTGGCAAAAGGAGAAGTGGATCTTGGCGTGGGGAATAAAGCAAGAGTTCTTTGGTCTTGCCGTTGGCACATACCCATTGCATTTGCCTTGAGTGATTAGTTTTAGAACTTAATGATTGTTATTTTGTTCCATCTTTGAGTAGAAACATTATTCATCTTCTTGTTTGGAACATGAAGGTTATGATTTCAGAATAAAGAACTTTGTTTGTTCGATATTTTTGAATGATATGTATTATGGTCGTTGCCCCATGGTGGATGGGTTGTACGTCCTTGAACTCAAGAAAACACTGTCTATATTATTAATGTAAAAGGCATCGGCCTAATGATTTGAACCCTACCTTTTGTGGCATTGTCGCTAGGTCACATAAATGAGAAGCGCATGAAGAAGCTCCATGGTGATGGACTTCTAACCTCATTTGATTTTGAATCATTTGAAACATGTGAATCTTGTTTACTTGGCAAGATGACAAAAGCCCTTTCACGTGTTTTAGTGAGAGAGCAAGTGAATTATTGGCCCTAGTACATACAGATGTATGTGGACCAATGAGCTCGACTGCTAGGGGTGGGTTTCAGTATTTTGTAACTTTTACTGATGACTTCAGTAGATATGGATATATCTATTTAATGAGGCATAAATCTGAAACTTTTGAAAGGTTCAAAGAGTTTCAGAACGAAGTACAAAATCAACTTGGCAAAACAATAAAACACTTACGATCCGATCGTGGTGGCGAATACTTGAGTCAAGAGTTTGGTGATCATCTAAAGTAATGTGGAATCGTTCCGCAACTTACTCCGCCAGGAACGCCTCAATGGAATGGCGTGTCCGAACGACGAACGAACTTTATTAGATATGGTTCGGTCAATGATCACCAAACAGATCCGCCATTATCCTTCCGGGTTTCGCTCTAGAGACAATTGCGTTCACTTTGAATAGGGTCCAATCAAAATCCGTTGAGAAGACGCCATATGAGATATGGGTAGGAGAAGACCCATGTTGTCATTTCTCAAGATATGGGGATGTGAGGCTTATGTAAAACGTTTACAATCGATAAACTCGCACCTAAATCAGAAAAATGCTTTTTGTGGGGTATCCTAAAGAAACAAAAGGATATTACTTTTACAAAAGAAATGAGAACAAAGTTTTGTTGCTTGAAATGGTGTCTTTTGGAGAAAGAGTTTCTTTCAAAAGAAATCAGAGGAGTGATGTGTATCTTGATGAAGTTCGAGAATCACATGAATATGTTCAAGCTACCATCTGAACCTTCACAAGATGTACAAAGTGTTGTACAACTTTGTGGAAGAGACTCCACCCCACGTGAGGTCGGGAGGCCACGCCATGTACCTATAAGATATGGGAGTGACATATTATTGTTGGACAATGATGAGCCCACGACTTATGAAGAAGCAATGATGGACCCAAACTCCAAAAATGGCTTGAAGCCATGAGATCCGAAATTCAATCCATGCATGACAATCAAGTTTGGAACTTGGTCGACTCTCCGATGGTGTAAAACCATTGAGTGCAAATGGATTTTCAAGAAAAGATAGACGTAGATGGAAATGTTCAGATCTATAAGGCACGGTTGGTGGCAAAGGGTTTCAAACAAGTTCAAGGAGTTGACTATGATGAAACTTTCTCACCGGTAGCCATGCTCAAGTCTGTCCGGATCTTTTAGCTATTGCTGCATATTTTGATTATGAAATATGGCAGGTGGATGTCAAAACAGCATTCCTTAATGGGAATCTTTCTGAGGATGTATACATGATACAACCTGAAGGTTTTGTTGATCCTAAATATGCTAAAAGGGTATGCAAGCTTCAAAGATCCATTTATGGGTTAAAGCAAGCATCTCGGAGTTGTAACATTCATTTTGATGAAGTAGTCAAAGGTTTTGACTTTACCAAAAATGAAGAAGAGCCTTGTGTTTACAAGAAGGCTAGTGGGAGCGCACTTGTATTTCTGATTTTGTATGTGGATAACATATTATTGATCGGGAATGACATTCCTATGCTTGAAGATGTTAAGACTTCATTGAAAAGGAGTTTCTCAATGAAGGACTTGGGAGAAGCATGCTATATCTTGGGCATAAAAATCTATAGAGATAGATCAAAAAGGTTAATTGGATTAAGTCAAGAAACGTACATTGACAAGATATTGAAAAGGTTCAATATGCATGAATCCAAGAGAGGTTTCATGCCAATGTCACATGGCATCAGTCTCTGCAAGAATCAGTGTCGTTCGACATCTGATGAGCGAGATAGGATGAGCAAGACTCCATATGCTTCAGCTATTGGGTCTATTATGTATGCCATGATCTGTACACGCCCAGATGTCTCATATGCTCTAAGTGTCACGAGCAGATACCAAGCGGATCCTGGTGATGGTCATTGGATAGCCGTAAAAATATCTCAAGTACTTGAGAAGAACTAAGGGTATGTTCCTTGTTTTTGGAGGTAAGGAAGATCTGGTTGCAACGGGTTACACCGATGCAAGCTTCCAAACTGACAAAGATGATTTCCGATCGCAATCCGGGTTTGTGTTTACACTTAATGGAGGAGCAGTAAGCTGGAAGAGTTCCAAGCAAAACACGGTGGCCGACTCTCACGATGAAGCGGAGTACATTGCGGCCGGAGGCCGCAAAGGAAGCTGTGTGGATTAAGAAGTTTATCACAGAGCTTGGTGTGGTCGCT
Source organism: Otatea glauca (assembly GCA_036346275.1). NCBI lineage: Eukaryota > Viridiplantae > Streptophyta > Magnoliopsida > Poales > Poaceae > Otatea > Otatea glauca. The sequence goes on along the minus strand of CM070720.1, from coordinate 917,929 downwards.
AGTGACCCTAGTCCAATGGACATCTATTGTGATAATAGTGGTGCCATTGCACAAGCTAAAGAGCCTAGATCACATCAGAAGTCTAAACACATACTCCGTCGCTTTCACCTTATTCGCGAGATTGTGGATAGAGGTGACGTGAGAATATGCAAAGTACATACGGAAGCCAATGTGGCCGATCCGTTGACAAAGCCACTGCCACAGCCTAAGCATGAGGCGCACACAAGGTCTATTGGTATTAGATACTTAATTAATTGACTCAAGTGCAAGTGGGAGATTGTTAGTGTTATGCCCTTGAGGCAATCATTTAGATGATTGTAACATGACTACGTTTATGAATAATAATATGATTATTGGTCCAATGAATGTATATCATTGTATTGATCAACAAGTATGTGACTTGCTTATGAAGCTCTTTACTTAATGATGTAATTCGATAAATATCTCTGATCGGATATCATCGTATAGGACAACGATGAATAGATTCAGCACATGTAGTGATCGATGATCATGCTTCATAGGTCATGGGATATGGAGATATCATCTATACATTGTGGACGCATGTTGAAGAACATGGGTTAGATAGACCCGCAATGGGACATCTGCGAGAATGTTTCATTCTTATGTGTCATCGTGTATCTCATACCTAGTAGATGTATGATCCTTAGACCTGAGATTGTCATATTCCCTACATGTGTAATAGTTTTCCTTGGGGCTATCAAACACTACTTCTAACCGGATAGTTATAAAGGTAGCTTTCATGTTTACTATGAAAGCGTGCGAGGGAAGTAAGCGATCAAGATGGAATTTGCCACTCCAATGAAACGGAGATATATGACAAGGCCACTCGTGTGATATGATTAAGGAAGTGCATGGCCATGCCGTGATTGAGGAGTCAATCACAACTTATTAATATATCACGGATACGAGAGATGGATTGAATCATCAAAGGATGACATGCTTCTCGCCTTAAGATCAATCTTCATATACATGGCAAAGGGATTATTACATGAGTACTTTTGATAGGTTACGTCGATTTGATCATAGTATGTTTGGGAGTTGGCATACTTTGCAAGAAGCCACTACCAACTATTGGATTGAAAAGGAGTTTTCGAATCCATGTCCAAACGTATGTGAACCTGCAGGGTCACACACTTAATGGGCTGGGACGCATTAATTTGGATTGGATCCGTAATTAATGAACCTCGTGGGCTTAGCACGCTGATGGGCCCTAGTTTAGGGTTTCATCTCGTGGCTATATAAGGAGGAGGAGGAGGGTGCAGGTGTGCTTTCCCACGGTTTAGGAGTGATTCACTCGAAACCCTAGCCTACTCCTCTCGCTGCCCTCGCCGAGCGACCGGTGCTTGCACACGACGCACGCGGCGTTCCATCTCTGGACGTGTGGACTACTGCGGTGACGCTGCTGCGACTGCGGCGTGGGAGGATGATCCACGGCAAGGCGAGGACGATCCACTACATCGACGCAACGACTGCGGCGAGGACGATCCACTACATCGACGCGCGAAGGATTCCACAACTGCGCGTCTAGTGGTAATCTTATCTATGATCCCCTTCTTGCGACTAGCTTTCTGGTTTCGAGGTAGAATTTTTTTTTGTGCTAGCGTAGCATACCGTGTTCCTCTTCAGAAGCATGACTCAGTTGGGCTGCAACCAGGAAGGCAGCAACTCGATCGCAAAGGACTCGGGGGCTACTGTGGAATATAAGAACCGGGTACCCTCATGACAGCCCAAGAGGGAGGCCGGAAGATACTCCGCGTCGAGGCCCATTGCCGTGCACAAGGGGACATATCCTAAAGGAAGTTGAACTTATATTTATATATGATAGATACAGTTGCAATCCGAGTCATTAATAGGGTAGATAAAGATGTAAACTCTATCCTGTAACTAACTAGAATCTTGTAACCGATCGGAATCTCTTAACCGATCAGGACTCTGTAAGCCGCCCCACCCCCACTATATAAGGGAGAGGGCGGGCAACAACATAGGGGATCCGATCATCCAAGCATAGAGCAATCAAGCCATAGAGCATAGCACACCTCATATCGCCCAGAGCATATTGCGCTTTGAGCAATCTTAGATCCAAGAGATCTACATTATCCCAGCACACAGGACTAGGGTATTATCTCCTCCGCGAGAGCCTGAACCTGTCTAAACCCCTTGTCTTGTGTGACCTTCGAGTTTGAGATCTAGCGCCTACCCGATAAATTTATTACCGACTACAAAAGTTGACAGTTTTCTTCTTATTAATCCAAACCTTAGTGTATGAATGTTGGCTCATATGCTTTTACATCTATGTTCATTCATTATGTTTATCTTCATTTGTACGTGTTTCAAAAATGACCTTGTTAATTTCAAATTTCTGATAAACTTGCTATGAATGGCCTCTGACCAGGGACAAGTGCCGGAGGGAGCTGGGCCCTCAAATATGGACGAAGGAGGAATGGGTAGCCCGAACCACAGCCCAACGTCCTACCTGAACTTGCAGGATCCTGCTATGGACCAACTTGACGTCACTAACGTAGGCGAGGTAAAGTATTAATACACTGTGGTTCCCAAAACATTGTAGGCCCAGATGACTAATAAGAAGATCAAATTGCAGGCTCAGACGTCTGATCAACGAAGGAAGCGCGCAAGTCGTGGTCCGAACAAGATGCCTAAGGGACTTTTTAACATAGTGGAGCTCTCGGCAATTGGGGAACCTGCTCTACCCAAGTGATTGTTGGGGCCTTACAGGATAGCATGCGGGGTTCTTGCTAGGGATGATGTGCCCATCAGCTATAGATCATGGATTGGGCACCAAGGTGACCCATGGGTGGTTCCCAATGACCTGAAGAACTTGTTGTGGGACAAGGTAAAACAAGTGTTCCAGTTCCCCCAAGGGACCGAGCTGGTTGCAAAGAAACGTGCACTATGCATCATGTGCACAGCGTGGAAGAATCGGAAGACGGCACCTAATAAGAACTATGTGAAGAAGAATGAAACGCCGAATTTTAACACGTACCCAAAGTTAAGAGAGTTTTTGGAGGACTTTGTGGCGTACAAGAGGTCTGAAGAAGCGCAGATAGTAAGTCAAAGGAACAAGGCAAACGCGGATAAGAATATTCACCCTCGCACACTAGGAACAGGAGGGTACGTGAAGAAAATACCAGCATGGGATTGATCCGAAGAAGAACTAACCCGCAAGGGTGTCATTCCTGCGACGGCCGCCTTGAGCGAACAATCGAAGCACTGGTTGCTTGGGAGGGGTGCTTCTATCTCGGATGATGGCAGCTTAAGCTTCAGAAGCGATAGAGAGCAGGAAGTGTCGAGCAGAATCACAGATGCTCACGTGCAGTCTTCCCAAGGATCTTTTAGGCCACGAAGGGAGAATGATGAGCTAACCGTAGCCCTGGGAAACAAGGAGCATCCAGGTCGCACCCGAGGAGTTGGTTTGGTGCCGTGGAAAGAAGCCTTCCCAGCAGACGCATGGTTGTACAAGCGTCCAAAGAGATTAAGAGAAGATCAATTGGACCGTCAAATAAAAGATGCTGTAGCGAGAGCGTTAGAGGAACAGACAGCGGAACTAGATAAGGCTGTGGAGCAAGCAGTACAGAAAGCTCTCAGCTCACGACCGCCACCCGGTGAAAGCCCTGAGCTCATCAGTCCTGGTGCTCATAAGAGCAGTTGCGCGTCCACAGGGATTCTCGAAGAGCATGGACTCCATTTTTCTGTGGATGACATCAAAGAACCGACACCGTGCAAGCTACATTTGTCCGCACATGGCATTACCATCAAGGTGACTGAAGGCAAGGCTTGGCCATGCCAGGAGTTGTAGGTTTTGCACTATCGCCCGATATTGCAGGGATTCGCTAGGGTCAAAGTGGACAGTGTAGTCCGCCAATACCGTAAAATGGAGGTAGAGATCCCTAGCGAGGACGGAAACAAAAAAACTAGGAGAAAACGTGCATAGCTTCCTCGCGTGGCACAAGAGCTTGATTAAGTTTGGCTCCGACGAAGATGATGATCAACCGCACTCTCTACACAGAGACCTCCCGCCCTTGTCGCTACCACACAAACAAAGTCCAACTCCTCCGCCGGCACCAAACAGAAAAAGTTCGACTCCTCCACCGAAATCTGAAAAGAATCGAACACCAGCACCATCTCGGAAATCAGCACCGTCCTCGAAGAAATCTCAATCATCTGTGAAGCAAGGACAATCCTAGAAGAAATTACCAGTTGAGATGACTGAAGAAGAACGGAAAAAGCATGTAAGCACCAGCGTAACATCTCACTTTAAAAAGGTGCCATCACCTAATAAGACTTAAGTTGATGCTAACGTGCAAAAGTTTTTCTTGAGTATGGCAAAACTTCAAAAGATGGGGTAGGCTACTAAACCTTGCAAAATGTCGGACTACGAGCGCATATCTAGAAAGCAATACTTGAAGGTGGCTAGTGCCGGTGCGTTGAGGTTGGATGCTCAAGCAGATGCTGCTCAACGAGATGCTAAGGAGCAAGGTTGAAGGTGGAAGTTCTTTATGGGGAAACCGTTGGTTGAACCAGCTCATTTCGACCACCTAACAACACAACTGCGGTGCGTCCATCAGTAGTACATGCAGCAGTCCAATGATGGTATGGAGGCGTTTGCAGTCAGATACACGGAGCAAGATTTTCACAATGGGGATAACATCTTCTGGGTGGGTTTCAAGGAGTTGTATATGTTGTACCAGCAAGATGCCCTAGACATGAATATACTTAGACTATAGACTTTGTAAGTCTCTACGTATATTACTGTGCATTCTTGTACTGTTTAATTGCATGTCTGACTTCTTTCTTATTTAGAATGGAGATACAGACATGTAGGAGAAATGGCAATGACAATCTAGCATTCCTAGATCCGGGGCTTGTCAACGAGAAGCTTGTGAGGGACAATCCACAGTACAATGAAGACTATTTATTTAATACTTTTATGAAGCTTCAATACAAAACCTCTATACTTTTACCCTATAACTTTAAGTATGTATTTTCCTACTTCTAATATCGTTTTACTATTTTTGCGTAACACGTACGATGTGGGAGTAATTGACTATGTTGACATATATGTGCAGGTTTCACTGGGTCCTCCTCGTCATCCAGTTAGATGCTAGCAGGATTTTTGTCTTGGACTCTAGGAGAAAACCAACTAATCTATATCAAGACTTTTGGGACATGCTGAACAGGTAAACTCGATCGTTGCATTATTGCTCTAGAAATATTCCATTCTATTGCTTTTAAGTTTACTTACTATTCAAAATCATTCACAGGGCATTCGAACGATACTGCAAGAAAAGTGTTCAGCATCGTCCCTACAGGAAATATTTCGAAATAGTAACCGACTTTCCATGTATAAGGCAGGACCGGGAAACAATTTATGTGCATACTATGTATGTACAAATTTACATTCAATTGTCATTGAGACTGTGGGCTATAACGAAGCCATGGTACATAATTACACATTGATGCCTACTTTTTTTTAACATATATCATCATTAATTAACTTTCTCTTTTCTTCAATAACAGCGCTCCAAACTAAGAACCAATAAGTTATTACTGACAGAAATTATAGCAATTCAAGAAAAGATCGCCAGATTCATTCATGATGGTGTCATCAATCCAAACGATGAGTACAACGAGTAGCCTCATCGCCCTCATTCCTTCGATCTAGACCCGTGACATGCCTACTTCGACTCCTATTGTAGCCAGTGCAAAATCAAAGTGAATGAGATGAGATGAGATGTAGTCGAACTACATTTGTAAACAAATCAGTGTAAAAATAAAATATTGTGATGCTTTAATATATTTGAATTATGATTTTAACGATGCTTTATATATATATGGATATATTTGAATAATGATTTGAACGATGCTTTATATACTATATATGGACACTTTATAAACAATTGTATAAAAATATATATATTGCACAAAAAATATGCAATAAAAATATTTGGTGCACGGCTTTTCACTACCGGTTCATGGAGAAAACCGGCAGTGATATGTACATATCACTGTTGGATTATGGTATAACCCGGCAGTGATAGTTCGACATCACTGCCGGTTTTATGTATAACTGGCACCGATAATCCTCATCACTATCGGTTCCTGATCCGGCAGTGATAATCCCCAAGTATCACCTGCTGACCAATTACTGACGGCACCAATGATCGGCAGTGATGGCGTTTTAGAACCGGCAATGATGTACAGTAGTGTGTGTCACATTATTTCAAAGTGTGGCAAAGGACTCTATACCTTATAAATTGTCTTTCCTCTTCTCGACTTTGCAATATGATACTAAACCATGCATACTTCAGAATTTCTAAAGGAAATGGACCTCAACTGATGGGCCAATTTCCAGCTTTTCTTTCATATCTATATTTATAAGAAATCAGTTTGAACATATGATGTCACCATATTCATCAATATTATTGTTCTTAATATAGTACAAAGGACGGTGACTATACGTCCCAGTGTCACGAGAGAAGAGAGATTGGGAAGAGAGAGAAACACTGCACCAGATAGAATATTGTCAGAGTACCGATGAAAATCATCAGTACTGTTTCCCAACTACTTAGTTGCTAACTCAGTCATGAACGCTTGGTTTGTTGGTTGACGACCCGTTGTTGCTTGCTTCACGCAATGTCTCAGACATGCATCTACGCTCCTGTGAAGATATTTGATTAATCTTCCTGCACTACGGAGGTTTCAATTGCCAATGGCTGCAAGGTAATATGGCTTTTCTCTACATCAAGTGTCACACCTCTTGTTGACTAGCTTGTAACATCACAACAGAAGGTGTCCTTGTCACAAGTGGACCGTGTGCGTTACCTGGAGATGATCAGAAGAAAACCAGAAGTATGCAAAGTTATATTTAAAGAAATCGATCGCTGTGATCTTCATTAGGTCCCTAACTAAGTATTTTCCTTGGAGTTTACACTAAAAAATTTATCTTCCTGGCCCCATGAATAGGGTGTCATTCAAGTGGACATAAAGTTACTCCATTTAAACATGATTTGTTCCTTTCTAGTTGAATTCGTGCTCATGGAAAATTGTCGTGGTCATTTCACACCATCTTATGGAACAGTTTTTCTTTTTTCTTTTTTCCCTTTGTTTCTAACAATATTTTTTCAGATACACAAGTGAACAACACCTCGTACATTTTTCTTTATGAGCAACACATGACACAATTCACACCACACATACTGCACTACTAATCTGCTACAGCTGGCCAAAAACCCTTGTGCATGCACCAAGCACACACGCATGAAAATTGTGTGGTGGGATCCGGATTACTAAAACCAAAACCCTCTGTGTATACTGCACTAGTCCAAAATCATATTAGTACACACAATGGTAACATAGATGAAATACTATTACATTCAGCGACATAACTAACACTACTACAGATCAGTGATCCTTGCCGCCATATTACTGCCGGTTCATCAAAAACCGGCAGTAATAATATTATCACTGCCGCTTCGGATGGAAAACCGGCAGTGATATGCTTTTTCTGATGAACCGGCAGTGATAAATCCCTTATTACTGCTGATTCGGACAAAAACTGGCAGTAATACTATCACTGCCGGTTTTCTAAAAGAACCGACAGTGCTGATATTTTTCGAAAAATCATAACTTTTTCATATGGAGTCGGATGGAGATAAAATTTATATGAACATTGTAGCTCTCACGAGTTCTACAACTTTGTGGTTGACAACTTTTTCATTTGAAGTAATTTAGATATCCAAATAATGGTATCACTGCCGGTTGGCGGTTCGTATTCCCAACCGGCAGTGATAATGCTATCAACCATTTTTCGAAAAATCATAACATTTTCATACGGAGTCGGATGGAGATACAATTTATATGAAAATTATAGCCCTCGACGAGTTCTAGAACTTTGTAGTTGACAACTTTTTCATTTGACGTAATTTAAATATCCAAATAATGGTATCACTGCCGGTTGGCGGTTCGTATTCCCAACCGGCAGTAATAATACTATCAACCATTTTTCAAAAAATCATAATTGTTTCATACAAAGTCGTATGGAGATAAAATTTATATGAAAATTGTAGCTCTCGATGATTTGTACAACTTTGTAGTTAACAACTTTTTTATTGGAAGTAATTTAAATATCGAAATAATGGTATCACTGCCGGTTGGCGGTTCGTATTCAGAACTGGCAGTAATAATGCTATCAACCGTTTTTCGAAAAAATTATAAATTTTTCATACGAAGTCGAATGGAGATAAAATTTATATAAAAATTGTAGCTCTCGACGAGATCTACAACTTTGTAGTTGACAATCTTTCCAATTGAAGTCATTTAGATATCCAAATAATCAACAAAAGTTTCAGAGACAAAGGAACAAAAGGAAAATATATCCTATACTAGTTGAGGAATGAGTGATAGGTGATATGGTAAGGTGAACTTGCGTAGCATAGCAGATCGTGAGTTCAAGTCCTAGCAACCGCACGCGCGCGTATTTCGCGCGAAAATCGTGTGACTTGTGACTTGCGATCGTGCGTAGAATATGGGGTGGTCGGTCCGGATGCAAATAATTTTTTTTTATTTTACCGAGTGATTTACAAACCGGACTATCTCTACCGATTCGCATACAAACCTGTAGTGATATCGGCAGTGATAGTCTGACTATCACTGTCGACCAATCACTGCCGGTTCCAAAATCCGGCAGTGATGCCAGTTTGAAACCGGCAGTGATATGGTGTTCTGTAGTAGTGTAAGGAAGTAGCAAATTATTATTAAATAGTAGCAATAGACCTTATGTTCAAGATTTACACAACTATACCTTAAGGGCTTAGAAAACAAATAAAATATTGCAACGAAAACAAAATAACTTGGGCTATTCGATATAACTTACGCAATCGTTTGGAGAAACACACTCCTAGTTGATGAAGTCTTCATAGTACTCCTCGTAGAATTCTGTATTTCCTAGTCCTTCCTCAGCAACTAAACAACAAAGGCATATAGTCGTAAATACATAAAGTACTCAACAGACTATAGGGAAATGATACAAATATATTAATGCAAGGCTTGACAAAGGACAGCCATATGGTTCTTTTGCAGAAAGAAATAACTTAAATTTTAATATAATAAATAGATTCAAAGCATATTTAAAAAGATAATAAATAATTGGTAAACCAATGGTAGACAACATAAATACAACAACAAGGCTACACCCATTACCATCCAAAGCAATCATCAAACCATTGAACTCATCAGTGTTAACTTTAGACAACAAAATCTCGAGTGAACTCCCGTTCACTTCCCAATAATTCCATCTTCCAACATTTTTATAAAAAAACTTTATATCTCATGTAAAATTCCTATGCACATCCTTGACCGTGGACATGGTTATTTAAATAGTTTTAAAATCTGAATAGATTGTACTACTTTACCTATAAGATATGATCAATCTCTTAATGTTGGTCATAGCACGCTTTCTTAGGCGTGTGACTAAGAAGATCATAACAAGGCCTTTACACTACTACACACTAGCACAACCCTGCCTTGTGAGTATATCCTTAACCTTAGGATGTGACCTAGCCAGTCTACACCCAGCACGCATATCACGTGTTTTAATAAGTGGCTCACTATTTTGAGAGAATGAAGTAACCCTCCAATAATCACCGTACATCCTAGTGTCTCATCGAGTCAGAGTAACCCACTGCTCGCACAGCCATTGGAGTAACCCTCCAATAAACCATGAAGGGAAATACAAGTATACTACATGTTATTTAGCTAGATTTGTGTAACATCTCAAAAATTATAAATAATAAAAATAGAAATATAAAAATTAGAAAATGAATGGAATTGAATTTTTAACTAGAATGTTAAGAATGAACTAAAATATTATCTTCTATTTCAATATCTTGAAATCCAACCATAATAAAAGTATGACTTGCAAAATAAAACTTCAAAAAAAATATGAAAATAAGTTGGAAATAAAAATTTACATTGAAATTCCAACTAATCTAAAATTTTATTGAATTTTGGTTCTTAAGAGAATCTTTAATTGTACTAATTTCATTTTCTCTACAATACAAAACCTAAAGTACAACAAGAAAATAAAGTTCAACATTAAAATATATTTATTGATGATTTTTATGGATTTTTCTGAATTTCTTATAATTTTATTGAATTTCCTTGATTTTTGTTCCAAAGGAAAAGTCTTTTCATATAATCATGATAATAGATAAAGAAAAGAGTAAAAAGTTTATAACAAAAATTAAAAAAAAATTAAACATATAAAATTATTCAGAAATTAATTTTGGAATTTAAAGTCCAGATCAAGATATTTTAGGAAGTTACTTGTCACATCAAAGCAATTAAGAGTGCAATTAATGAATTCTTGACTAGCAACAGTGAATTTGTCAGATTTAAATAAAAATAATTATGAATTAATTCGACTTGAATTTTTTATATTATCTTCATTATGGATCAGCCTATGAACATTAAAAATATCATGAAATAATAATTAAATTTGGTACTTTTACAAATTCAAAAACTGAAAAGCTGAAAATCTGGTAATTCCAATGTAATAATTTTAGTAAATAAAATATGAATAATTTGAAGCTAAAAATTTTACAGGATACTAATATAGCTATAAGGAACATACAAAAAATTTTAAAAGATATTTCATAAGTTATGAAACCCCAGATAAATTAAATACAGAAAACTGAAATCTGTGTGCAGTGCACTGTTCGAATTTTCATAAATTCTACAAGCATGAGATAATTCTGAAAAAATTTCAGTACCTTCAAACCTATCTTTAGTACACTCCATAAATTCCTCATTAAATAACCATCATTATTCCTAACTGATTCATTGAACCCAATGCCATCATAATATGCCGTCAGCACAAGGGGAGATGAATTCCCTCCTCCTCGCACCTTCCTTGAAGCTTCCTCAGCCAGTACCTCCCCCTCTGGCGCAGCAAAACAACCCCCCTCCAATTCAATGTCCAGGATCAGCAATAAGGAAGCCCCATCGATGCTTTGTTCATTAAGCCACCATTCATCTCACCCGACATGCGATCATTTCCCCTTATTTCCACTCCCTTACTTCTCCTTAGCATTGCTGGCTATAAAAGCCAGTGAGCTCTCCTCAAATGGCCTTTTGCCACGAGCATGCTTCTCCTCTCTGCCCAGGCTTCATTTGCCGCAAGCGCCCAGCTGAAACTACCAGAGGAGCCCTCCATGGCGTCATCTCTTGTTTTGTGAGCTTCCTCTCTGTGTTCTTCTTTTCCTGTATTCATTTCCTTCTCTAATGACTCACTAGTGCCTCTTAATTTCATGTCATGTGAGGACAAATAAGTATGTGCTAAGTTAAGTGTAACTTCCCGAAAAATGAGTAATAATAATAAATTAAATAATATATTTGAAGAAGTTTTAATTTGTATTTCTCTGGGTTTTTATGAATTTTCTATGAGTTTTCTTGACTTCTTTTGATTATTACTTAAAAGGAAAATTTCCTTTTTCTAAACAATCAACCATTACTTAAGTAATAAGAAAAGATTTGTAAAACAACAAAATAATAAAAATTGCTGTAAAAATTCGTGAAGCTATCCGGAACACAAAATATAATTTTAAAGTCATGGCAAAATATTAAATGATGAAAAGAAAGGTAATTTAATGAAGCAAGACTAGTAATAGTAAAAATGTCAGAAATTAAATGTTCATAATTTCGATGTTAAAATATTTATATTGTCTTCTCCATGGATAGAATAATCTGCAGTAAAAATATTAGGAGATAATCTCTAGGTTTGATATTTATAAAAATTCAAAAACAGAATTGCTAAAAATATAAGAACCAGATTATCAGAATTTTTATAAATAAAATATAAAATATATTAAATCAAAATTTTAATGAAGACTTATATGGCCAATTGGAACTCCTATGAAAAGTTTCAAAAAGTTTTGACAAGATATAAACTTCCATAAAATTCAAAAACAGAAAACACAATTTTTGTGCATAGTGGCTTGTCCGAATTTCTATAAATTCTACATAAGTCCAATAGGTCTGAAATTTTTATGGTAGGTTCTAAACTAGCACTAGTACACTCAGTAAATTTCCCATTAATTTTTCGACAAGAAAGATAACTGATTCTTTGAACCAAACCGAGCTCTATTTGCTGAAATTGCTTGAAGTCCTCCATTCCATCGCTGACCTATGGACCCGTTGCACCGAGCGGACCCACCTGCCAGCCTCTGCCCCCAGCCTTCGCCTTCCTCCGGTCACTGCATCACCGAAGCAGAACCTCGTCGCCGAAGCTGTAGCTGCGCCACCTCTGCTCCTTCGCGACACCCGAGGAAACCGTCATCGTCCTCTCCTTGCCACGCCGCCATCCTCACTAGATTTTCCGCAGCTCGCCCATACCGATCCCTGTTCTTGCACCGCAATTCTTCCGTCGAGTTCACACCACGTAATTGGCTTCTCTACAGCAAATCGTCGGCTACAAAAGCTGCTCTGTGATCGCCGTAGGGTTCCCTTCATTTCCCCTCTCATATCATCTACTTCCATACACTGAATCATCACCAATTTCATCAGTTCCTCTCTGTGACCCAAGAACCCTAGAATCGGGTCGAGTTCAATTCGAGCCAGTACACTGAACCTCCTCCCAATTCCTTTACCCATTAGCTTCAGCATCTCATAAGGATCAAAACCCCTCAATTAGGTTTAGGTTTCATCCGCCGTAGCTCCGCCGCCGCTTTGACCCTTCTTCCCCAAGCATGGCGCACGGTGGCAGGCCAACCCGATCAGTTCCTCCAGCCGTTAGCAGGTAAAATTGAACCTTTTGAACCTCCTGACACTTAAACTGGAACCGATCACACTTGGGTAGCCTTCTAACGTCGGCGTGGCTCGTCACCATTACCGTCGCCGCCTCCTCTCGGTGACAGCTCGCCTCGGCTCGCTTCCGAACGAATCGGTGCCGTTCCCAGGTGCGCATCACCTCCCTGAAGCTCCCTGCGCTGTCGACCGAACCTCACCAGAGCTGCCTCGCTGGCGAGTCGCCGCGGAGGTGAGCCCCTGTTCACGGGTGTATGACGTGAGGGCCCCCCTGTTAGCCAGCGCGCCTCAGCCTCGCCTCTCGCTGACCCGCAGGCCCCACCTGTCGATCGGCTGAGATTTAAATAAAACCGCGAAAAATAAAAAGCCGCTTTCAATGCTTTGAAAGCGTATTTCTTATTTTCCTGGATTTTCTAACTGAACCATATTCAAACTTGAATATCTTTCGCATCTGAAATCCAAATGAGATGAAACCAATTTATAAATTCATATAAAATCAAGAGCTTCCAAAATATGCAAAAATAGTTTGAAAATCTATTCTGTAAAAATATTTTAATACAAAGATGAATAGTAGATATAAAAGTAGATTAAATATAGAAACTTTGCAAACAAAGTTAAATTTATTTGGAACCAATTTTATCATGATCCTTATTCTGCTATGCACCCATTTCTATAAAAATATTTGGGTAACTAGTTGTTTTATGTCTTTTCTATTGAAGTCTAACATTATTAGTAACTATGCAATAATAACTAAATTGACAAGGAAAGAATTTTTGAAAGTTTATTAAACATATTTCTTTTCAGCATAATGGTGGAATAATGTTAGGCTAGGTAAAAATATTGAACAAATAATGATTTATGCAAATAGGATGTGATTTAGTATGAAGAGCATAATAGGTATATATGTATATATATATATAAGTATGTGTTAATATGGGACCATGCTTGCTTCTAACAATTAGTTCATGAAAATGGGGTAGATAACTTAATGTGTTATGCCTGATAAAATGGCAGCCAAAAATTTAGTGATAAATGTTTAATTCAAAAGTCTTTAAATACATTGCTTTGCATCTGAATCCTATTAACAACATACTATTTTACGATATCACCATAAGACAAATCTTTCTACTTTAAATAATTTTAGCATCTATAATTTGAAGTTATAAATACAAGAATACATAATTTTAGCTTCTTGAATTCGTAAAACAAGAATAAATAATCTATAAAATAATATGCGTCTTCTTTTTGCCCTTATTGAAATTGTTATTTCTCTATATTTCCATTGAACGACGTGTAGAACCCGACGTCATTAATTCCGTCATCGACAACACAGGCTTCGACCGCGACTTCATCATAAACAACAATTAAGTAAGGCAAGCACCCCCTTTGATCATATTGATCCCAGTATTTAATTTTCATTGTATTTATCAAAATGTTTCATGCATGCATTTATTTTCTGTAAATACGCTATTTTGTGGTACTGGTAGATATACCTGTTGTCTCATGAAACTTCCTTGATAAGTATGGACATGTGAACCTTGATAACCATATAAATGGGTTAGACAATACATAATGTCAACTTGGGTATATGCGATTATTAACCATGCTTAGCCATGCTTTAGAACCAATGTTGAATATGATCAGATCAAAATTTGTTCTTGAGAATTGAAAAAGGTTGGTTATGACATGATGTCAATTGTTGGTATTTTGACAAAAAACCCCAAAATAAAACTATGATTTAGATGCGGGCAATTATTGGCAAAAGCCGGTTGTGCAAGAGATGGACTTGTACGTAGTGTAGGGGAGATTATTGCCCTTGTCGAATTAAGGACCGAGCTATGGGTTGTTTTCAAGCCAAGAAAATCGTACAACCACGAGTGTTGGTATGGGACAGCCTTAACCTATTAAGTTGCTTAGGTCTGGCTTTGCACATTGGTAGGCGAGAGATAGTATGAGCACTCCTTTCTAGGTTTGCTTATGAGGGGCTTCCACACTTCGTTGTGAGTAAATGCAAATCGGTATAACAGTGTATGCCTTGTTATGGGAAGAAACCCTTGTTGCAGGGATGGACTGCCTATGTTCTTGATCTTATTGCAGGGATGGACTGCCATGTTGTACTTATTTATGTTTATTCTTCCATAACAAGGGTTTTACGTCACTGGGCTGGTGCAAAGCTAGGTCTATGTAATGTAACGGTTATGTCATGACTCTCTGCGGCACACCAAAGGAAGTGTGCTAATTATCGATTGCACAAAGAGTCAGTCATGTCTTGTGGGTAAAGTTGTACGCCTCTGCAGAGTGTAAATCTAATTAATTAGCCGCGCCTACGGTCAAAGGCACTTGGTAACGTCATCACATGGTTAGTAGTTTTACTATTTTCAAAATGGGATGATTTTCACTTGATGTGCCTTGTTTTGGCAAAGATTATGGTTACGCCACATGTTGGCAAGGAATGGACATGTCAGAATTGGATTATTGGATCATTGAATTATTCAATTCTCATGAAGGGCTGTGAGTATTACTTATGTTTTACTTATTTCTTATCAGTCAAACTTGCTTTATTAAATTCTGTTTGCAAATGACAACTTGATTTATAAATTCAATTTCGCTTTATGCAAATTAATCGTAGAAGCCTTTTCTTTGAAATGGCCTGCATATATTATAGGATTTGCTAAAGTCTTGCGGAGTACGTAAAGTACTCACCCTTGCTTATATATTGTTTTATATGGAAAAAGATAGCGAAGCTTCGAAAGATCTCCTTTCGTCGCAGGATGCGGGATTTTCAATAAAGCGATCTTTCTAGGGATTATGCCTTGTCAGTTGCCTGAGGGATTGGATGGGCACACTACAAGACTTTGTTTCTTTTGTTGCTATATTTATATACTCTGAGTTGTAAGAATATATTGTACAAATAGCTTCCGCTTGAATAAAATGATGTATGGATGTGATTCCAATTGTTGAAAATGTGCGTACTAGCCACTGATCATGGGACTAGTACTGTATGCGCATTAGATTTCCATTTTTGCATTTGTGTGAAAATGGTGGTCGTTACAATTTGTCCCATAATGTAACACCCCAGTACCACACATGCCTTGAATGTGACTTCATCATGACTTTACACTAATATATAACATTTATCTGCTAAAATTTTAGCAACAACATAAATGCATTTCTAGACATTGAACAACAACTACAAGGTATAAATGAGGAAAGACAGTAAAAACAATAACGACAACAACAACATCAACAACATTATACTTGGATCGCCGCGCCCAAGATCGCCCAAGATCTCGCGTTTGGGAACACCCAAAACACATGCATCTGAGAAACAATCTTACCTTATACTTACCTTTGTGGAGGCCACCGAATAAAGCACAAACATAAGATATAAATAAAACCACAAACATTACTCAATGAAATAGATTAAATCTTTACAAGTTTGCATCTACTAAGTTATTTCAGCACTAAGTATGTCTATTTATTCAATAGCAATGCATGTTTGAAACGCTAATTAGTATCATAAGGGTGAAGTAGTGATAGGTGTCGTGACTATGCTACTCACCTCTACGGAATGTCAGCCTCAAAGTACCTAAAACATTAAAAAAACAAGTATGAGTCCGAGACTCAGCAAATACATCATATAACAATATCAACACATTAAAATAACCATTGAATAAAATACATCATGTCAAGTTATAAAAATATATAGAACTCATCAATTTAAATCTCTTTATTCACTTCATTCATGCAATACATCATGCTTTATGCCCAAATGCACCTTTCACTGCTAATACCGATATAGTTGAGTGCACACCCATCGATGTCACACTCTCATTCCCTTCTATTCGGTGGAGTGGCCTACAAAGTTGGTCTCACTCCCATCTATCATGTGGAGGGGCCTACCGCAGTAGGTCTTTCTTGCCCACTACAAGTGGGTCATAGAGGCCCACACAGATCACCTCTTACCTCATGAATGCATTTATACAAATAACATGAATTATGCCATGTTGAATTCTTTCCATCATCAACGTAATATCATCATATCATGAACATAAACAATAATAATAATGAATAACATACGTATATGATAGCAAGGTGTCAATTAGCAATTTAAATATCGATTCAAGTTATGTCATCATCGTTATAAGATTTACTTGCCTCTTTACACACGAGGAATGGTGTGGTGTGAGGGTGAGGCCACTCCCGATGTCACACCTCCTGCAATAACATATATATTCATCTCAAAATCATTCACTAATAGTATAAGCATCAAACATAATGACGTCACACCTACGTACAACCCTGATTTAGTCTTCTCACTCACCGAACAGTTCACCTCTTTGCTGTCCCAGCGGTAGAAAGACCATAACTCCTAGTTCAAGAGCCCAAACAAGAAAAACCATATATTTTTTAAAAAACTACAAAAGATTACCCACAACTTTTTAGTTATTGATCTTTCTCAATTAATTCATCTAACCTTTCGAATTCAGCCCCGAAGAACATTGTGTCATCTTTTTGGACGGAGGCTTCACAATTTTATTACTATTTTATACAACTCTAAATATAGCAAACCTTGATATTTTTGAAATATATAGAACTTTATCTATCTTTCTCTAGTTATGGAGATAATTTAATTCAGCCATTAAATAGCCGTAATCTGTAGATTACCACAATAGCTTCTAGCAATGATGAAATTCTTGGCAGCGGGTTTCAACAGGTAATAACATTTAAATCGCTGAACCAAATTTTATGTTCTTGTACTCTAATGAACCTTCGGACTAAAATGTACATTTTTTACAACTACCAACCCCTATGAATCTGATCATCGGCACCCCAAAACTCATCCCGAAGATCAAACCATCAATTTGCCCGAAACTGTAACTTCCCCAAAATCAATTCGGTGATAACCGCAACCCACACCAACTAGGAAAAACTAAAATAACAGCACCCTAATGCAGCAACACCACCACCAAGACTAGACCTAGGGTTATACCTGCACCCGAAGACTCGGTGGCCTAGGGACGTCAGAGTTTCCCCCTCAGATCACGTGTTCCTTACCTCCACCCAATCCAAATCCCTATCCAAGGACCTCCAAATCCACTCCACCACAAGGGGCAGCAGCTATGGTGATCTGAGAGGCTTGGGGGTAGGGGCGGCTGCAAAGGAAATGCAAAGGGGCGGCTAGGGAAAGAAGGGGTGGAGGGTAACTAGGGTTTGGAGGAGGGGAGGAGGTGGCTGCATTGGAGAGAGGATGGGAAGGGGTGGCTGCTGCGAGGGAAGTAGAGGAGGGGTGTGCGGTTGGGTGGGGTGAGGGGAGGGGCAGCTACAATTAGGGGCATGGCCCCTTCGCGCCCGTTAGCTCAATACATGGCCTAGTATCTTTCCTGCAATAAAGTTCTTCTTTATTGCCTGCTCTCACATCTCCTCGCATCTCAAGCAACGTGACCTCGTGGCGTGACCATAAGGACCACCTCCAGGGGGTCGAGTCAGTTGTAAGCCGATTATCATCGCGTTACAACTCCCCCCTGTAGCAGGGCTTGGACCAGAGGTCACGCTGAGAGGTCCTTGACCTGAAGACGCCTAGAGGCTTTCCTTCATTATCTGTATCTGTATATGTTTCCCTGCACCGTGAGTGCCTTGGCCCCGGGTCATGATCTCTAGGTTCGCCTCAGGGAGTCGAGGTCGTTGTAAGTCGATCTTTATCGTGGTAAGCCGACCATTCCCCCCGCAGACAGCCAACAAGAGATCGCCCTCAGAGGGAGCCGCAAGCTCGAGTGTTTTCGAGCTCGGCCGACTCGACCTGATGCCCAAAACATGGCCAAAGCCCAAGTATTCCCAGGCTCAACCATCTTGACCTAACGATTACGGTCAGGGCTAAATCTCGCTCAAAGATATGTCTAAAGGCTTGACTCCGCCTTAAGCCTTTTTCAGGTCAAGGATGTTGGCTAGCACCGCGTGCTTCAGCAACTAACTCCTACGCCACAGTCCGGTGACAAGGACAGGGCGGCGAAGGCAAAGGCCAAGTTTTCAGCTAAGATTTTTGGCTAAAACTCTAAAAGACACTGTCGACTTTTGTAGTCGGCAATGAATTTATGGGGTAAGCGCTCGATCTCAAACTCGAAGGTCACACAAGACAAGGGGTTTATACAGGTTCAGGCTCTCGCGGAGGAGATAATACCCTAATCCTGTGTGCTGGGATTATATGGATATCTTGGATCCGAGGTTGCTCAAAGCACAATATGCTCTGGGCGATATGAGGTGTTCTATGCTCTATGGCTTGATTGCTCTATGCTAGGATGATCGGATCCCTATGTTGTTGCCCGCCCTCTCCCTTATATAGCGGGGGTGGGGCGGCTTACAGAGTCCTGATCGGTTTGGAGATTTCGATCGGTTACAAGATTCCAGCCAGTTAATAGGATAAAGTTTACATCTTTATCTACCCAATTAACGACTCGGATTACAACCGTATCTATCATATCTAAATATAAGTTCAACCTCCTTTAGGATATGTCCCCTTGCGCACGACAGCGGGGCCTGACGCGGGGAGTATCTTCTAGGCCTCCCTCTTGGGCCTGTCATGAGGGTACTCGGGTTCTTATATTCCACAGTAGCCCCCGGGTCCTTTGCGATCGAGTTGCCGCCTTCCTGGTTGCAGCCCAACTGAGTCATGCTTCACGCCGAGTGCTTCCAGTTCTTGATGAGCTTCCCGACTAGTTTTACTTTACAGTCGAGTGCCCTGTTGTAGGCAAAGAGATCGTGAAGGACTCAATAGAGCTCCACGCGTTAATCTTTTGGAGTGGTTCCTAGCCCCATTATTGGAATTATGGCAGTCGGCTCATCTTGGGATATATTGTATCCCAAACGATATGCAGAAGTCAAAACGCTTTTCCCGCTCAAGCGAAATTCGCCGCTCCTTTAAATTCATTCGTCGCCAAAGTTCTTTGATGTAAATCGTTGAAGCGTTGGTTCACACGTCGCATCCAAATTTAGTAGCCCGAAATCATGTATATGCGTAACTTAGGCAATGTAAAACAATTCACTCGGATGTGATGTCCGTGGTGTATATATAATTTTAGAGTTTTTACTCTTTTTCCTTATTGATTTTGAATTCATCCGAGAGGTTTGACTCTTTTGTTTAAGCACTCTGCCCGACTAGTCTAGCCCCGGCGTTGGGAGTCGGCTCATGGCTCTTTTCCCGTGCACGTGTTTTGGGTGACTAAAGTTCGCCGTTCATGGGGCGAGCTTCACAACTCGGAGTTATCGCTTTTCGGATTCACTTGCAATCATTAAGTAAAGAAGAAAAATACAACTCGAGAAAAAGATGTGCATCGCACACTATTAAGTGTAGCCCCGACTTTACGCTTAGTTGTGGGTCAACTAAGTAGCAAGTCGAAAGTCAACAATTTTATTTATAATGACATAATTGAGTAAAAAACGACTTAGCTGCTTTATGCTCCATATGTTGCCGACGATCATGCCATCTTTGCTCGCGACGCAGGCGAAGGCTTGTAGATGTGCTGTAGGCGGCGCTCAGGGCGCAAGCGTGGCTCGTGGCCGTGCCGAAGGTGGTGATTGGGGCGCAGGCGTGGCTCGTGGCCGTGCCGAAGGTGGCGCTCGGGGCGCAGGCGTAGGCTCGTGGCGTCTGCGAAGGTGGCGCTCGAAGCGCGGCGTGGCTCGTGGCCGCCGGCGAGGCGCTCGAAGCGCGGCGTAGGCTCATGGCCGTGCCGCGCAGGCATGGCTCGTGGCCGTGCCGAAGGAGGCGCTCGGGGCGCAGGCGTAGCTCGTGGCCGTGCCGAAAGCCTCGTGGGAGCGCAGGTGCGCTTCACCTACCGGCTTTTCCTGATTTTGCTGAATTGCGGTCGCCGTCACCATAGCCTTGATCTGGGCCACAATCGGGGCCATCGGGCTATGTGATGCAATCATTGGGTCCAGTTTGTCGGGAAGCGTCTTGGAGGCGACGACGTTCTGCATTGGCGTGTGGAAGACGGCTTGATCTCCCAACCTAGATTGCAGGATGTCCTCGCGGACATTGCGGCCGCGAGATCAAAGCGATCGCACCTGCACCTCCTTACCCTTACGAAGACGATCTTCCCCCGCAGCTTCTTGTTCTTCTTGTTGGCGTTGGAGATCGGTCTTCTGCTCTTCTATCGCGAAGACGCCATGAAGATCGCAGCAATTCCTCACGACGGCGACTGGTTTGCCGGCCAAGTCAAAGTGACATACCTGAAATGAGTCGGCCTGATCTTTACCAGATTGGATCTAATTCAAGTCTAGGCGGACAAGTTCTCCGCGCGCATCTGCGACGAAGTCCAGGCTCCCAAAGCGGAAAGCCTGGCCGGAGATGAAGGTGGCGGTATTTCCGCCGATCGCTGCCATCGAGTCTGTAGGAAAAGATTATAGCGCTTCCCCTATCTGGCGCGCCAACTGTCGACTTTTGTAGTCGACAATGAATTTATGGGGTAGGCGCTCGATCTCAAACTCGAAGGTCACACAAGACAAGGGGTTTATACAGGTTCAGGCTCTCGCGGAGGAGATAATACCCTAATCCTGTGTGCTGGGATTATATGGATCTCTTGGATCCGGGGTTGCTCAAAGCACAATATGCTCTGAGCGATATGAGGTGTTCTATGCTCTATGGCTTGATTGCTCTATGCTTGGATGATCGGATCCCTATGTTGTTGCCCGCCCTCTCCCTTATATAGCGGGGGTGGGGCAGCTTACAGTGTCCTGATCGGTTTGGAGATTTCGATCGGTTACAAGATTCCAGCCAGTTAATAGGATAAAGTTTACATCTTTATCTACCCTATTAACGACTCGGATTACAACCGTATCTATCATATCTAAATATAAGTTCAACCTCCTTTAGGATATGTCCCCTTGCGCACGGCAGTGGGGCCTGACGCGGGGAGTATCTTCTGGGCCTCCCTCTTGGGCCTGTCATGAGGGTACCCGGGTTCTTATATTCCACAGACACGTTCAATTTCGAGCACGAAAGAAGCTTTATTTCTTTTGATTAAAGTTTACATAGCTAACATCTACAAGAGGGGCCGAGTTGTCCTCTTCCCTACCTACTGACCTATCTACAGGTCAGCCATCTTACGAGCAAGCTTCTCCTGCTCGAGTGTGGCGACTCTTGCCCTCAAAGCTACTGTCTCGGCTTCGGCGTTGGCGACGCAACTCCGCTCCTCTTGAAGCTGGGCTAGAGCACTCCTCCCTGTCTAGGTCGTTCGCCCTAGCTTCTCCTCGAGCTCGGCCAGCTTCGCCTCGAGCTCGGCAGGGGCCTTCGCGGGGGCAGCGGAAAGCTCTGTGACTTGTTTGGGGAACACCTCCGCCTCCGCGCGGGCGGACTCGATGATCTCCGCGGCCGCCGAGCGGCTGGCCTTGTGGGCCTTCTCGGCCTTCTCGCGGACGCTCGCGAGAGCCTCGGCCGACCGCTTCAGCTCGGCCTCGACGGCCTTCCTGACCTCGAAGGCGTGCTCCACCTTCAACTGCCGGACCTCCTCCTGCACTCGTGCCGCGCTCTCCTTGAGGCTGAGGACGTAATTGTCGCAATCCTCGACCAAGCCACACAGCAACTGAAACTGGCCGGCGTGGGTGCACATGACCTCGAGCCCCTTTGCAACCAGGCCCAGGCCCTGCAGAAACATGGGGAGGGTCACAACGACCATATATATATAAAAGAAAAAAGCAGGAGGAAGATGGGCTCGAGCTCGACTGACCTCCTGAAGATGGTTCTCGAGGCTCGCACGGTCGTCAAGAAAGGTCGATGCGCTCCCCTCAGTTGCCCCCTCCGGCGCGGGATCGGCGACATCGGGAGGAGCATCAACCCGGGCCACCTCGTTCGGGACGTGGGGCAGCGCGGGCGGAGGCGAGCCTGCTGGGGAAGACAGAAGTCATAAAGGAAACAAAATTCCGAAGATGAAACACCCTGAAATTTACTATAATTTAAATTTTGGAGCATTTTTTATTTTTTAGAATTTCTGAGAATTTATAAGAATTTAATTGGATTTATTCATTTGTGACCTTTCTTGAATTTCAATAATTTCATGCAAAAGTTTATACAAAGTTTTATTTAAAATATTTTATTTGAGTTCCAAATAGCTCAAAGTATTTTCTGGAATTTTTCTAGAATTTTTCTGCTATTTTAAAAGCCCCAAATGATTTAATTGAATTTCTAGAAATATTTTATTCAAAAATCGGGGAAAAACATATGAACAGTATTGGGCCGAGCCCGTTACTGTGCTTAGCCCGGCCCAGTTCACCAAAACCCTAGCCGCCGAGCTTTCGGACCGTTGGATCGGGATCCAGCTGTTGTCGCCGCGCCACGTCGCCCGCGCGCGTGCGCCTTAGATCGTCACACTTGGACGGTCGTGATGGAGCCAAGTCAGCTCGGCCGAGCGCCATCGCCGGAGGGAACGCCGCCGAGCGTAACCGCCATTTCTGCCACCTGTAGCGTGCACGTCGAGGCGCTATTTAGTGCACCGTTGCCACCCCCGTGCTGCGCATTTCGAGACGCTTCCGTAGCACTAGTACACGCCTTCCGAGATGCCTCCGTTTGCCCGCAAAAGCTCGCCGTAGTTTTTTCCTTTGCGTCGCCGCTGTTCTTCGCCGTTTGCTTCGCCGTCGGTCCATCTCCGCCGTCGCCAAGGTCACCAGAGTACCGCCCGAGTCAAGCTCCGTCGAACCGGCCACTTCTTCACGCTGAGGGATCACCGTAGCATCATCGGATGACTCGTCGTCTCCGTCTCCGGCAAGTCTACACCGCTGCACGCCATCGCCGGACTCTGAGCATCGTCGTCCGTCGGATCTGCAAGGAGCGGTAAGGATCGTGCCACGTCGCATCTTCTCTGTTTATCCTTAGTAGATCTTAGCCGTTAGATCTCAGATGAAGGGCTCGGATGATGCCACGTTGCGCGATAATCAGTAATCGGCTCCGTAAGCCCGCGTCGTTGGATTAGATCTAAACGGTAGAGTTTGGATACGGGTTTGCCCTAGCGATCTGCACCGTACATTTTTGAACGTGCGTCTCAAATTGCGCCGAGCCCTCGCCGAATCAGGATCGGACACGTGCGCATGTTGACCGGGAACTAGACCAAATCCTGACCGCCGATTTTGAACGAGCCGTCGCGATGTCGACGCGTGTCATCGCGTAAAACCGAGGCGTCGCAGTGTTGGTGCGAGTGCTAGCCGTTAGATCTGGGGATACCGCCGGATGCGCGACACGTGTCGCACGCATCTCGGTGCGCTGTGGTGCGCGTTAGGAAATCTGACCGTTGTTTTAACGAACGATCCAGATTAAGCCACGTCGCCGCCCAGCCCTGGTGAACTGAGTTCACGGTGGACCAGAGCCGAACCGTGGACCCAGTCTATAGACCCGAGTGACGTGGCAGCCCCCGAGCATGCCACGTCTCAGATGACGTCATGCTGACGTCATTTCTCCAGAAAAATATTTCGGCCGAAATTCATTTCTGTGCTGACGTCATCATGATGCAATGCTGACGTCATAAATGCGATTTTTCAGTATAAAAATAATTCGGAAAAAATCGGATTTTCTAATTTGTGTATTTTCAGATTTTATTCAAACTTCAAATGGCTATAACTTTTGCATTTTAACTCGGATTTGGGTGGTTCAAATTTCTAAAAATTCATAAAATTGTGATCTATTTAATGGTGAATTTTATTTGAATTGTTGAGGTCATTTAGTCTTCTGTATTAGTTATTTATTGTATATATTGTTTGTACGCGTAGACGCAAATTTGCCGGAAGGTTTCGAGGAAGAGTTCGTCGCTCATGACCAAGCTTCGGAACACGACCAGCAACTCTTTGAAGGCAAGTGATGCTTTGATCATTTTGATCCCAGATTTTAAAATGTAATTTATGCTTTGAAATTATGCACGCTAATTTATTTAAAGTGAATTGAAATTAAATTGGGTAATGTAGCTAATCAACCCATATTGTTATTGTCACCATGAAAGTATTATCTGTATGCCCTGAAATCTTTGTCACCCTAGGTTTGATTGTATTAGTTGGATGTTAATATTGTGCCAACACGGGAGGCTAGACCGTGAGTAGATGCTTAGCCTTGCAACGAATCATGAATGATCTTTCAGGAAAATGCTACAATATTGATTAAAGAAATATTGAATGTATTTCGAAAGTGGTGTGATGATGCCACATGATGAGATTGAGGTCTGAGAGACTGTGTGGTTACATCGATGTTGAGTTATTGGCATGTGTTGCACAATAATCAACTGGGTGGGAAATGATTTAGACTGGGGCAAGTGGCAAGAGGCTGTGTGCCAGGTGGGCCTGTGTGGCAATGGGTTGATGAGTGATGTGAGTCTGTGTGCCACATTGGGCTGTGTGCCACTGTTGAGTGTTGGAAGTCTTGCCTTGGTCAGTTAAGGACTTTACCTTGCAAGCCTTTGATCTGAGTCACCTGTACAACCATATGTCTGGTATGGGACGAACCTAGTTGATTAGGGTTCTTTTATCTTTCCTCTGATACCTCAGGGTGATAGTACACAGGGGTGTATCTGTACGGGGGAGCGTACTTGTGCTACGGCTTGGTGCCCATCCAACGGTGATTGACCTGTCCTATACCTCGGCTCTATGTGAGGGAAGTGATAGTGAAGGCAATACCGGAGAGGTTCTTTGGTTAAGGTAGAGGTTCTGAAAGGCTTTATTACAGACGACCATTGTGTGGTGAATGGCTGTATCTTGTGGGTAAAGTGTACAACCTCTGCAAAGTGTAAAATCTATTCGAATAGCCGAGTCCGCGGTATTGGACATTGCTCGGGGATTACAGTCAAGGGTTAGATCTTCAAAAATAAAAATGTGGATTGGGTGGCTGTGTGCCAGTGTTAAAAATGAACTGTTATGGCTATGTGCCGAGAATCTTCGAAGAAAAACCATTTGAAGAAATTAATATTATTATAAATGTTTCACTGCTTTAATCTAAATAAGATACTGGTTTAAAAATGCTGTTTGATGCAAAAGAACCAATTAAGCCAATCCTTTGGAATAAGCTTTGCATATAGTAATAGCGCTGCATTCTGTGCATTACTTGTTAAGTGCCTTGTGTACTCACCCCTCCTTGCTTATCAACCCCAACATCAGTGGAGGAGTCTACACCAGCATGGGAAGAGGAGTACAATGAGGATCCAGACAATTAGGGGGCAAGCCCAGTCGGTTGTCTGTGGCAAGATGAAGGCTTCCACGATATTTATTTTATTCCGCTGCTATTCCTTTTGCTCTGAATAATGTAAGCCCTGCGTGGCTGATTTTATGTAAGGAGACCATAAGGTCGTACAACTCACTTTATATAAATGTTTGCACTATTTATTATTATATCGCTGTGAATGTCTGTGATGTGCAACCCTGTAAGACTGTGTGTGCTAGCGTGATCCTGGATTAGCACAGAATACACAGAGGGTCCGAATTTGCAGATTCGGGTCCCGACAGATGACTAGGCAACGATGAATGAGGACATTTGGCGTACCTAACGCTCCGTCAAGCTCGGTAGCGTTCGCAGACGCCTCGCCAACGGGGGAAGGCTCGAGCTCGGCTGCATCGGCCCCGGTGGCATCGGCTCCGGCGGCTGAAGCCTCTTCCCTTCTAGCCTCATGAATCTCTTCATTCTTCTCATGAGAAGTGCCATCTCCTCCTCGGTGTCTTCATAATCGAAGTCATCAAGCGCCTCATCGCTTGACTCCGCTTTCGCCTTGAAAGCGATATTCTTCTTCTTGGAAGATCTTTGCTCAAAAAACTCTTCCTTGTCTTTCTTGAAAAGCTCATTAGTAATGAGGTTTCCAAGAAGTCCGGTGGGCGTCATCCTTGGTACCTTGGTAGCTCCGGTGAGTTCAGAAACAATATCACCAAGGTTCCATACTTGCCCTAAGCATCTTACGAACAACATCAAAATCGATTAGCGACGCCCCAAGGCCCTTGAGCTCATTTCCTATGTTATTTAACCGTGAATACATCTCATTGATGTTTTCATGGGGTAACATAATAAAACTCTCATATTTGATCCGAAGCATATACAATTTAGCTTCCTTGACCGCGGATGTTACCTCATGAATTTTTGAGAGGGTAGTCCAAATCTCATGAGCGGTTTCGAGGTTGCTCACTCGATTGAACTCATCCGCGTTCAAAGCACCAAATAGAGCATTCATGGCTTGAGCATTGAGATGAGAATTTCACTCTTCTTGTTCCATTGTGAGTGTGGGATTAACTCACGTAGTGAAACCCTCATCTATAATTCTCCATATGCTCGGGCTCATGGCCATAAGATACACGGTCATATGAATTTTCTAATATGCATAATTTGTGCCATCAAAGCAAGGTGCTTAGCCTATTGACACCCCATCACTAGCCATCCTTACTCTCCAGGTGGTAAAACCCCAAAACAGAGTCCAAACTCCGATACCACTTGTAGGATCAAGGATAACCGACTAGAGGTGGGTGAATAGGAGGTTTCTAAATTTTTCGACTCTAATTGCAATTAATAAAATCACTAAGCAAGATTTGCAATTTTAATAATTTACAACTAAATTTTCTAGTGATCACTATGCTCTCCAACTATTCAAGTATAAGCAAGAAATGATTCTAAGCACAAATGATATACTCAAATTGCTAGAAATGTAAATTGCACACAAGAATGAGAATTGCAACCCACAATAGAATGTGACACAAGAATTTTATCCCATGGTCTCGAAGACTTGCCGGTCTCTCCTAATCCACGTTGAGGTGACTTGAAAAACTTCAAGCCGGCTCCAACCTCTTGAGCCTTCCTCGATCACTATGGTAGTTCTTCTCTGCTCCAGGTAGTCGAACTTCAGCCTTCACAACTTACCGGAGCTTCTCACAACCTCTGTCGAGAAGCTCACCATGTACGATCCCCTTCAAGCCATCTAGGAGGTAGCAACCTCCAAGAGTAATAAGACTTGACGCTTGCTTGAGGTCGGATTCAGTGTCTAAAGGCTCCACACTAGATGCAACACGCAAATTTGCTCCTCACTCTCACAAAATATGAATTTAATGCACACAATGAGTAGGAGACTTTCTAGAGCTCAAGAATGATCAATGAGGTTCAAAACTTACTCTAGAATGCAGATGGGGGGTATTTATAACCCCCCACAA
Organism: Otatea glauca; assembly: GCA_036346275.1. Classification (NCBI taxonomy): domain Eukaryota; kingdom Viridiplantae; phylum Streptophyta; class Magnoliopsida; order Poales; family Poaceae; genus Otatea; species Otatea glauca. Next base: position 889,945 of record CM070720.1, on the reverse strand, counting down.
ACCAAATATGTCCGTTGGCCAAAAGTTGACCAAAATCACCATGGGAGCCTGGTCATACCGCCCTAGGGCCGGTAGGACCGCCCCTCAGTAGCAACGGTCGCTACAGTGCATTATTGCACACTGTTAGTCACATGGTCGGTATGATCAGAGGGGGTCCGGTCATACCGCCCACTCTAGTACCAAAAACATGCCTTTCTGTAAAAAAGCAGACCGAACGGCCTCTGGTCACACCGTTAGCCGGTATGACCGGAGGGGGTCAGGTCACACCACCTGAAGTACCCAAATGGCATTTTGGCTAGATTTTGATTCTAATCACATGCAATGCTAGGAAATTTCAAATGTGCATGAGTTTGAGCCTCTAAACATTTTCTGACATCGAACAAGCGGCAATAACCCCTCTGAATAGTACGACGCCTATTCTAGCAGTCCGATCTTTTTCGCCAAACTTCGAGATAGGCAAAAGCTATGAAAAAGGTCCTTAAATCTTATACCTTAGCCTTCTTGTCTTGATGTTCTTGATGTGTTGATCTTATTTTCATCATTTTCAAGCTTCCATGATCACCAATTTTAGAACCAATCAATTCTCAAAATACTCAAATTGAAAATGTTAGTCCTTTAACCGTAATTGTCATTAATTACCAAAACCAAATCTAATTAGGGGCCTAGATGCTTTCAACTAGTGCTGTTGACCAGTTTGTTTTTTACTGTTCATTCGTTCAATGTAGTTTTCTTTGTTTATCTGAGCACTGTTCATTTAACCTCCAGGTCGGGGGTACTGGTCATCCAACCACCTTTTTGGATTAAATAGTCCTTACATCTGATCTCTTGGTGTTTTGACTTTTAGGGGGAAAATTTTATTTGTGATCATTCACCCCCCTGTGATCGCCTTTTTGGTCATTCAAACAAATAGAATGCTCAAGGTTCACAAATTAGGCATCTTGGAATGTGCCGTTTGGAGCTATGACCTCACGCATCAAGAAGCCAGAGAGCTATTCTCGAATTGCCTCTAGATAGGCCTATTTCAACGTAGTTGCAATGCTGATCTTCTGTATACCGATGAGGGTTCGCATGTTATGGCAAATGTAGAAGGCACACAGGTTATTTCCCTACCCCTGCTGGGAGCACTGCGAAAAATAGAATTGGTTTGTTCTAAGGGCATTATTACAGAGTGATATAGGATTATTGTGTACTAGCAGCTACCAAAAAGGAAAATCATGTTTCAGCTTCGACGCATCCTTGTGTGGCCCTCCACAATTTCTATACATGCTGAACGCACTATGTGTTACAAAAAAGTTAACCTCGGCCATTCCACTAGCTACAAGAGAGTTATCTATGGAGAAAACGTGATTACATGTCGAGTAGTTTTCCAATAGGCTTCAGTTGTGGCTGCCCTTACATAAGGAATCAACGTAGCCAACCAGATTTTTTTCTTGGTTCAAATACAAATAGAACCCAATGATACCTACATATGGATAAAGCAATGGTTACTCAACCTAACTTTGAGTTGCGTGTAAAGTACAAATCAAAGTATAGCATGTAGTGCAACACTTACAACGGGTGGTACAATAGAACTATGTACTATGTATCGCGTTGAGCCAGTGATGCCTTCATCACGTAATCCTCGATGTAAGTAGCATTTTCTTTCATTGTTTGGCTTGAGACTATGTGTGGGTCAAGGAAACCCACCGGTATTTTGTATAATACACGAATGTATAGACTGTAATTGCACATACTTACAATGTTCAACATCTCATAAGCATTGCGTCGAGTTTGAAGAGATTCAACAAGTCCTTGAAGTTGACTATGAAGAAGCCCCCAAACGACTGGTTGAAAAGATGCTTATGCTTGAAGTTGATCGAGAAACTCGTTATGCGTATTGCCTCTAGCTTTTTTACTTCTTCCATGTACCTATCATGTAATCTAATGGATTCCTTTGAAAGTTCTTATAGGCCCTCTTTCGTCAGTAAAGGCTCTCCTAGTTTGAATTTCCGGGCCAACGGGGCATATTCATATTCCAGCTCCTTCATTATTTGCTTGGATTTTGCCTTATCTACGTTTCCACTTTTGGTTGTGTTCATGGGAGAGGAGCGGGCACGAAATGTTGTGCTGGTTTGGGGCAGCTGGTGGCTCCGTCGCAGCAAGTGGATCCTGTTGTGCATGTTGCTCTGATGCTGGAGGATGATCGTCGATTAAGATGTCCCTCTTATGCCACTAGACGAAAGTGTCAATGGCATCCCCTTTTGTAGGAGGAAATAGGTATGGATTTTTTTACTAGTTTGCTTAGAAATTAGAAGGGATATGATTCCATATGGGTCATCATTGATCAATTGACCAAGGTTGCTCATTTCATACCAGTGACGACTACTTACGCATGAGATCACTTGGCAGGGTTGTATATGTCAAGAATTGTGTGTTTACATAGAGTGCCTAAGAAGATAGTGTCAGATAGAGGTACCCAATTTACTTCGAGATTTAGGAATAAGCTGCAAAAAGCAATGGAAACTCATTTGAATTTTAGTATAGCGTATCATCCACAGATAGAAGGTCACACTGAGAGTGTGAATCAGATTCTGAAGGATATGCTGAGAGCTTGTGCATTTGCTCATGCCACTTCATGAGATAAAAGTTTGCAATATGCAAAATTTAGTTATAACAACAGTTATCAGGCTAGTCTGCAAATATCACCATTTGAAGCTTTATACGGTCATCCCTGTCGTACTTCATTGAATTGGAATGAGACAGGAGAGTGTTTGGTGTTTGGGCCCAACATTTCTAAAGAAGCTAAAGAGCAAATTGCTATGATCAATGAAAGGTTAAAAGTGCCTCAATCGCACAAAAAAGTTATGCTGATAATCGTCGTCGAGAATTGAGCTTCGACCCAGATGATTTTGTGCAGAGTTACCCCTCATAAAGGAGTTAAAAGGCTTCACGCTAAAGGAAAGCTTGTGCCAAGATACGTTGGTCCGTTCAAAATATTAAGCCATCGAGCAGAGGTTTCTTATCAGTTAGAGCTGTCGCAGTCTTTGGCAAGAGCGCATGATGAGTTCCACATGTCACAGATTAAGAAGTATCTCAGAGTGCTAACAGAGTATACACCGTTCGATGCAATTGAACTGCAAGGAGATTTGACTTATAAAGAACAGGCGATCAAGATTTTGGATACGATGGAGCGCGAGACAAGAAACAAGTCAATTCACTTTTTTAGAGTGCAATGGAGTAATCATTTAGAAAGTGAAGCTATCTAGGAGCATGAAAAAGATTTGAAGTCAGAATTTTCTAACCTATTTTTTTAGTCAGCTCTAAATCTCGGGGTAGAGATTTCGTAAAGGGGGAGGTTTATAACATCCCCATTTTTTATTTTTATTAAGTTAATGTGTTAATTATGCATTTTATGATGTTTCTAAATTTATTGGATTTTTCTGCAATTTATTTGAATTTATTTAAAATTAAGTAGATTGGCCTTTTCTGAAAACTAAATAATTATAGAGAAATTAAAATATGGTTTAGCTAAAAATATTTTATTTAGGTTCTAAATGTCTTAAAGTATTGTTTGGAATTTTCTCTCATTTTTCCTTGTATTTTATTGCTTTAAAAAAATTAAATTAATTATCGAAATTATTTTAAATTGAAAACCCTGGAAAAATCCCTAACAGTTGTTGGGCCGAAAGCCCAACAATGTGCGATTAGCCCATTCCTTGCGTCCCCCTGTTTTCTAGAAGGTGTAGCGTCCGCCGTTTGATGGCAATCGTGTGGCCATCATCATCATCGAGAAACCCTAGTTCATGTCTGCCGTCGGATCGTAATCATGCGGTGGAAATTGAAGCGTGTCAGTTGGGTCATTATCTAGTCGTGACTGTTTGATCATGTGTGCGTTTCAGATTTGGCCACGTCCCAGCGCATCTTAACTGTTCTTTCTACGAAGTGAACGGTCCCTGTTCAGCGTCTTTGCGACAGACTTGGAGCAGAGCTCCGTGTTGGACATGGACACCGCGGATGTCCCGGGTGAAGCATGGACACCTAGGCTTAGTTAAGGTGTGCGCCGGATGCGCTTCGATCGAAGCAACCAAAACCCTAGGACAACCGTAAGTTTTGCGCTGCCATTTCGTTGGATTTCGCTTGCCCGCTGTGTTGACAATAAATCGAAAAACTCCTTTTTCGATTCATTAGTCGTAAGCAGCTCTTAGTAGAACATAACGATTACCCAAATTGCATGAATGTCATTTATCCGTAGGGATGAAAACGGGTCGGATATCTCCCGCCCGATCCGGGACCGGATCCGGGACCGGATTTTACTATCCGGTCGGATCCGGGACCAGATCCGAATACTTGAATTCGGATTCGGGATCGGATCTGGAGCATCCAATATCCGGTAAATACGGGACGGGATCCGGATATTCGGATTTTTTCTATTCGGATATCCGGATTTTTCCTATTCGGATATTGGATCGGATATTCGGATTTTCCTATTCGGATATCAGCAAGACCCAGCCCATTTTCATCATTTTTTTTCCATTTCGGCCCATTTATATTAACAATTAGTTGGTTCTATTGATCCTAAAATAGCATATTCTTTCTACGATGTTTGTTGAATTTAATTGATATATAATTTGTTACTATAGTCATGTACTCGTATGGTTTTAATTCAATATATATTACTCTATATATGCGTGCATTATCCGTATATCTTTACCCGTTTCCGACCCGAATCCGTCACATATCCGTCCCATATCCGTATCCCGAAAACCCGAATCCGTATCCGGTTCCGAATCCGGGGAAAAAAATATGGGTTAGGATACGGGAAGAGCAATATCCGCCCGTATCCGACCCGTTTTCACCCCTATTTATCCGACAAACCTTCAATAAATACATATCGATCACTTTGATATCATGATTTAACTTCAGGTTGAGGTGTGTCATCCTTGTGTTGTTAAACTGATTTTCTAGATTCTCTGAAGCAGACTAAAAAGATCGATCGATTAACACCTTTAATCATTCGGGCATGACTATGCATATTCTTTAGTCTATTTCATCTAGTAGCCGATTGATATCATTTCCTCAGTGTGAGGACAAATTCCATCTTGATCATACACTTTCCTCTGCATGATTCAAGGTATACCCGAGTGTTGTTTTTATGATTATCCAGTTATGGACAACGTTAGATAACATCGAAGCATACCATCCTCATGTAGGAAACTGTGTTGATCTCTGGTCTAAGGATCAATGATTATCATTGTATGAAACAACTTATTACACTACTAAATCCTCAAAAGCTGTTTCATAAGCGAGTCAGTCCAATAGCATATACACTTACATGTATTCACATGACTGAATGGTATCACATACCCATAATCTATGAAACGTGATTATCAATCAATTCATGTGCTTGTTTTGAATAAAGTTTATTGATGTCCCAACCAATAAATAAATAAAGGACAATTTATAATAATGTCAAAAATTAAATTAAAGAGTTTCACGATCAAATCACAAACTTGATAATCTATAACATGACATTATCTAGTAAGATATCCGTGTGTTGCAACGAATTCTCAAAAGAGGATAGCACATATAATCAAATGTGATCCTTAATCATACATAACATCCATTTTGTCTCACACACATATCAAACAAAACATATATGTATAAGCTCGTAAAGAAATCAAATAGAATTGATGGATATGATGTCCATATCTAGTAGTAGATGCTTGTTTCTTGTCCAACATGATTACAAATAAGGTACATAAGATATCTTGGATATACGAAGCCATGTGGCGCCGTGCTCATTGCCAGGCTTCCTTCTATTCGGTCGACGAGGGCAATGCGCTCCAGCATAAGGTAAAAATCAATCCTTATGTAACTAAAAGCTGAACGTAAGTTGTTTATAATTCTTTATTTCTTATTGCCAAATCATTTAATCAATGCTCTTGGATCTCACACAGTAATAAAATAGCAACATAGATATATTGATGAACAGTTTAGGATGTTCCAGACAACCGTAACTCATGTAAAGATTAGATGGTAGAAATTACCACAATAGTCAAGTGCCTTTTGTATTGGGACAAATCCAAAATATTGTTTATATACAGAAGGTAAAATTCGAATCTTTTAAAGACAACCTAACATAATGCGTTTAGGTAGAAAATAACAGCCACTCGAGTGGAACTTATTTCAAATGATACGATCAGGAAGAAAAATTGAGGCAAAAGGTAACCAAGAAATGATTCACATGATTTAGTGCTATGGATCAATCTTATATATAATAAATCATTAAATGATCAAAACTCAAACACTTCCAGACATTCTTATTTGTTCAAAATTGTGTAATTACAACAATTATAAGCTATTTAGGAGTTAAAAGGAACATGATAAAATTACTTTGTATGAAAGAACCCAACCAAGATTAGAGGGAGATATATATATATATATATCATAAATCAAGAAAGATCAGTTGTGCAGAAGAGCAGGTTATGCTTAGCAAAAAAGCACCATCAGCAAAACATAAGAAGGTATGCTGCATAAATGTACATTATAAGTTGAGGAACTCAGTAGCGATGTAAATAAATTTATAGCATATACTCCTAACAGAGAATAATTACAGCTTGCAGACCACACGGAGCAAACCGTCCAAACTAGCATATAACCTAGCAGAATGTCTGAAATATATCTTTTAGCGTAACATACACAAAGGAGGAGAATTAAACATACACAAAGGAGCAGAATTAAAGTATGTTAAAGGTATCAACTGTAGGAATATCTACGGAACTGAAGGCACTAAAATCTGTGTAATGCTTTTACAAATAAATAAATGATCATAATAACAAACATTTGATAGCAACAAAACACAATAGAAAAATTAGCGTACGGAATGATGACAATTCCTTTATGCCAAAGAATGATATTCGCAGGGTAGCAGCACTGTTAGAAAGAAATCACTAAAATGTATCTAAAAAACAGCTTCAGAAAACCCGAAGAGAACAAACACAGTCTTATTGGTTCTAATAAATACTTATAAGCTAAAACAGAAGTCCAAAGGTCACGGTAACACACCCATAACAAATATTTCAGGGCAAAATCGACAAAGTGCTCAACCGATCATCATCATAGCTTAAAAAAGTTCACATGAGATTAACCATAGTTAATTACTTAAATGCATTATTTGTCTGATAAGGGAAAGAAAATGACACATCATGGGAGAAGGCATGCAAATGAAATGTTAACATCACATCTTGAATGTAAAGTTTGAACTTCTCCTGCCCCCCATCCTTGTTTCTCCCCTCATGATACTAGGCAATGCAGTATCATGTTCGATTCCTCTTCTTTTGTGATTGTGCAGAAACTTGATTGAACTTTCCGTGTCATAAAAATGAAGAGACCCAATATCCTTCGAGGCATTGAAGGGTGAAGCAATATCGCTATAAATATTGGAGAAAAGAAGAGAGTTCTTCCCTGCATCATCTAGACTGGAGGAAGGATGCGCCAACAACCACCCAATGACTTGACCATGGGCACCCTACAGTACCATATCAACAAAAGAAATAAAATGTGGAAATAAAGTAAATGTGCAGCACACACAAAATGCAATCAATAGTCACAATAAGAAAATAAACTCGTAGGCTTGGAGTTGGGAGTTGATGTCGAGAGCACTGCACAGCAGCTCTTCGACCTTATTGAATTTGCTGCCGGCTCCATAATCTAATTTAATGATTGTAAATCCAGTGAGAGTCTTCGTTTGAAAACACATTTGATTTTCACCCAAATGCCATAGAGATAATAGCTTGGACCGATTAAGATATACATCCTAGTTCACTTGTCATAGAATTTCCTTTGATCCATCTAGCTGATGGGTGATATTTTAGAATAGCAACATATTGATTTTACATAGTTCAAACGTCCATAAAATATCCACTCAATTTCTTTGTCAATTCATCAAACATAACTGAATATATACTAAAAGGTCTCTTTATGAATTTTGTCAAATAGCTACTCTGAGAACGGTGAAACTTGACATGTAGACAGAACCGAACCTGTTAAATTTGGTAAGAGAAAGAAAAGCAAGGGTATGGTCGTGCGAATTGGTAGGCAAGGTACAGGAGCTCCAACCCGATAAAACTACATGAGGTACACACACACACACACACAAAGAGTAGAATTAACCCATAAAACATGAACCTAATAATCAAAGAACTGAGACTAACTGATAGGGCAAAAACACACCTAATAGAACACACATGGCAGAAGATGGAAATGGGATATGGATGAACACAAATCTCACCTGAATTCATTGATAGCTCATGTAGCCTGATTTCCTTCCAAGAAAGAGGAATAGAGAGAGAATTGGAAGAGCGATCGATGATAGGGATCGAGTGAGCGAAGGATGGGAAACAAATGGGGAACGGGAGGAGGAGGAGGAGGCGAAGGAGAGGTAGCAGCAACTGGATGGAATTGGACGTGAGATTGGGGGGATCTCATGTTTGTCTACATAGGAGATGGTAGATCTGAAGGTCTAGGTACACGAAGAGAGCAACCGCAAGCCATGGATGATGGGGAGGAAGAGCCGTCGATGTTGGTGGCGTGGACCTGCTGCTGGCCTTCGTTCAGTCGAGTGGCCACCCGGGGCCGGGGATGGCGACGGCAGCATAGAAGCGAGAGCAAGGAAGGAGACGAGAGAGTGGAGAGGAGAACTGGGAGCGGAGCGGTGGGAAGTAGAAAGGGTGAGGCGGCGAACTCCGCGAAGGGCATGAGATGAGACTGACGATTTTGGGTGGTGGCGGGGAGACACAGGGTACAGCGGCGCGGGGAAGGGGGTTGTTAGACGAGGTCGGAAACGGTCCGAAAACGCCGAAACCATTTTTGTTTTCCTAGTTTTCCTCAGAAACGATACCGAAATCGATAACTACGAAAACAGAAACAGCATCGGTAATTCGAAAATATCGAAAACGAAAATTCCATACAAAATATATATCGGTAACGATTGGAATCCGAAAAAGATATCGGTAACATCGTAACGACATGTACCACCAATTGACTTCAAAAAATTCACACAAATCGTACATCCACATAGAAATTAGTAATAGATAAATATTCATAAATTTGTGCTCTTTTTCCTTCCTCCCGAGACGGCGCACTTCGGCACTTGTGATCTTCTTCCTTCCTCTGGAGATGGCGGAGACGGCGCACTTGTGCTCTTCTTCCTTCCTCCGGAGGCGGCGCCGGCACTGTGGATGGCCGACGAGGGGAACCGGCAAGGTGGATGGCGTCGCCGCGTCGGGAATCTTTGGAGCCGCCGCCGCGATCGGGTGCGTGGGCGGAGCCGCGGTGGGCGGGGCGCGGATGGCGGCGCGGAGGCGCGGACGGCGGCGCCGATGGGCGAAAATACAGACGGCGGCGCGAGAGCGCGAACGGCGCGGAGGAGGCTAGTGTGCTGCGCGTGCGCGAAGGGGCCTCAGAAGGCAGACCAATACTCATCTCGATTTTCAAATATGGGCCGTGGGCTTTAGGGTTTTTGTATGTGGGCTTGAACTAGTGTATTTGTGATTTGTCAGCTGAAATAATTCCGGTAATTACCGACGGAATTTACCGATTTTTTTCGGAAACCGAAGGAAACGGTCGGAACTGGTCAAAACCGTTACCGTTACCGTTTTCGACAAAAATTACCGATTCCGATTCCGAAAATTGCCGATACCGACACGTTCGATCGAAAAATTCCGAAAACGGTTTCCGGAATTCCGGGAATTACCGATACTGTTTTCACCCCTAGACGAGGAGGGCCAGTTTTTTCAACGTGATGGTGCGGCCCGATGGAGTGCACCGCGCACCGGGCATCAATTCAATCTACACCATGCAAAATTTGAACAATTCTACAGCTAGATCAATCAATTTGGCTCACTTGGAAGCAATTTAAAATCTAAACGATTGTACCTCATGATAAGGGAGGATTCTTGGAAGAGCGTGCAGCAGCCGTGACTCCTCTTCATCTCAGGCCTCCAGGTGCGTGAAATCATAGCTTCCACTGTGAGTCTGTGAACAGAGCAGGAAGAGGGAGCCAACATGGAGGGTCATCGCCACCATACGATTTACTTCCACCTCAACACGCCAACGCGAATCAATTGACACAGAGGTAGCTGAGTAGCAGGTAGAGTAGAAATGGCATCGAGGCAAACATTTCTTATAAGTTGAGAATTTACCTCAAAAGAAAATTTCATACAAAATCGCAGGAGTGACAGACTGACAATGGTAAGCTATATTTTAAGTCTTTCAAAGTGTTTTCAGGGTCTATATATTCTGTGACAATTCTACGACGGTATGATGTTTACCTTGCACACTGTATCAAATCCAACTGTTGTGGTAAGAAAGCTGTCGGGACCCGAATTTGCAAATCCGGACCCTCTGTGTATACCGCACTAGTCCAGGATCACGCTAGTGCACACAGGCTCAACATAGATGCTATCATAGTCACACACAGCGAAATATAGCATAAACTTCATTAATTAATAATAACTGTTGTCTTACATGAATAATGCCTCACGGGGCTTAAAAGAGTATCAATGAGAAGCAATGAAATAGAATAAACGCAGTGGCGCTCGATTCGCCACGACAGCAACCGACGAGGCTCGGACCCTAAGCATTCGCATCCAAATAATCCTCATCCATGGTGGCATAGATTCTTCCTCTTCGAAGTTGTTGTTGATGGGGTGAGTACATAAAGCACTCAACAAGTTGTGCAAAATAATGCAAGTCTAATATTCTATATGTTTGGCTTAATCCAAAGGAATGGCTAGTAAGGGTATTTTTGCAATAAAGCAACATTTAACAAGAATACAATAAATAGATTGGAAAGCGATAAAACAAATACGATAATTAATAAATTCAGATTTCGAAATACACCAAGTTTCCAATCCTAAATTAATTTTCCACTTTCCATGGCACCTTGCCATCCCAACAAGTTTTTGTTTAACAAAAGTCTAACCCTTAAGCTGTAATTCCGAGCATTGCCCAATACCGTGAGCACGGCTATTCGAATAGATTGTACACTCTGCAGAGGTTATGCACTTTACCCACACGATACAACCAAACACCACCAAGGCGAGTGATCATAACAAAGCCTTTACAATGCTACACCTAGACCCGAGATTGCTCGCTAAGGTTTCAACATCAAGGGTTAAACCACCACAACAGGCCCCCTCTTGCGCCATGTGAGTTAAACCGTAACCGGGACTCACTATTCACCACGACAAGATCAAATCTAGGTTTCACAAATTATTCAACTAGGTTTGTCCCATTCCGGACATGTGGTTGCAAGAGAGACTCGGTCAAAGGCTTGCAAGGTTAAGTCCTTAAGGTGATTAAGGCAAGACTTCCACATACCCCGCCAAACTGGCCCACCTTGGCACACCGCCTTGCCACTTGCCTCAATCTAAAATCATTACCACCCCGGTTGATTACCAAGCACCACATGCCATCAACATTTCAATCCCGATGTGTGACCTCCTCGCCACGACAACTTGATATCATTGTGTGACAACACATGACACACCAATTCATAAACATTGTTCCATATTCCATTAGTCAAGATTAAGTATCGACATTCGGACACATGTGATGACGTGGCATGGCTAAGCAATCTATGACGATCTAACTAGCCCATGTTGATTATCAACTATAATTCCACATCCTAGGGTGACAAATAGATCATGGCATATAATTGACAAGGTATGGTTTAATTCAAATAGGCATATTATCTAATTCCCAGATTAATTGAAATCATTTATACACATAAAATATCATGCATAAAGTTTAAAAGACAAAATAGTAATTTGGTGAAAATTAGGTGCAACATGATCAAAGCACAACTTGCCTTGGAGTAGGTGCTGGTCTTGATCTGAGCTTGGGTCTTGGAGCGGCGAATCTTCTTAGGATCACCGAGCAGTTCAACGTCTACGCGAAACGATGCCAAAATAGCAAATAAACACCAAACCAGAGAGCAACCAAACTCCAAAAATAAAATAAAATTCACCAATAAATAGATCTTGATTTTACAAATTTTTAGAAATTTGAAACACTCAAATCCGAGTTAAAATGCAAAAGATATAGCCTTTTGAAGTTTGAATAAATACTGAAAATACAGAAAATAGAATTTCTGATTTTTCTGAATTATTTTTCTATTGGAAAAGATTTTATTGCGCAACGCGACGCCCCCGACTCGGACCAATCAGTGCCGACCGTCGCTCGTCCATGGACTCGGTCCACGGAACCGCCTCTGGTCCACCGTGGACGCGGCCCACGGCGCCTCGCACCACGCGCCCGACACGCGGCGTGCATCGATTGGCTGCGACGCCACCCGTGCCGATGCTCGACACGCGGCGCGCATCTGCGCAATAATCGACGGCTAACGCTCTCTCGCACACGCGGCGCGATCTCACCCGAACAACCACGATCCAACGGTCACGCTTACCCGAGCCTGTTTATCTGCAGACGGCGGCGTGGCTCGATCTGGATGGTCCATTGGAGATCCGACGGCCATGCGGCTTCAGGCGGCACGGCGATGTCGCGGCGGCGCGAGTTCCGGAGGCGAGGGCGGCGGCGACCAGACGGCGTTACGGCTCTGCCGGCGACGAAGAGGTAGGCGCTCGGTGCGGCTCGGCGTGGCGAACCAGAATGGAACCCACACGTCGAACGGCGGCTTGACGACGGCGGGCAGCGAAAACGAGCGGCGGCGCTAGAAAACTACGGCGAGCTCTCGGGGCTAAACGGCGGTGACTCAACGGCGAAGGCTAGCACTGGCGGATGCGCTCTGGGATGAGGAACCTCGGTGTGCGGGCTGCGGCTTTTATAGCCTCGGCATGCGCGCTAAAACGGCAACCCTAAATCACGCGGCGGCGGCAGCGCGACGGATTCGAAACCGAATCGAGCGAAGGCGATACCGTCCGACGGTAACGAGCGGCCAGGATTAGATCCGAAGTGATACGATCCGATCCGCTCTTTCCAAAATCAACGGGCGAGATCTAAACTTACCAAAACAACGCGAAACGATCCCGACCGCTCGATCTCAATCCAACGGCCGAAGGCGCTAGGGTTCGCGAAAGGAGACAGCCGTCCGATCTTCATCCAACGGCCACGCGCGAGGCGGCAGCTAAGCAGGCTGATCGGGCCGCACGTCGATGGGCAAGACACGACGCGATCTTGGGCTTCGCCCGATCTTATTCACTCGATTTTCAAAAGCTTTTGATTTAAAATAATTCCGAAATTAGATTAATCTACTTTAAGCAATTAAAATATCGGGAAAAATCGAGAAAATTCTCATAAATACTTTGAGACATTCTGAGCACAAATAAAATATTTTTGGTAAAACTTTATATTAACTTTATCTATATATATTTAGTTTTCACAAAAGGTTCAATATATTTAATTAAATTCAATTCAATTAATTTCTGGAAAAAAATCCAATAAATTCAGAAAATCACCAAAAAGCATATGAGCGAAATTATAAGCCAAATTTTTGGGATGTTACAAACCTCCCCCCTTAACAGAATCTCGACCCCAAGATTCAAGGCTGACTAGGAAATAGGTTTGGAAATTCTGACTTCAGATCCTCTTCACGCTCCCAGGTTGCTTCATTCTCAGAATGGTTGCTCCACTGAACTCTGCAAAAGCGAACTGACTTGGTCCTGGTCTTGCGGTCCATAACATCCAGATTCGATTGGTTGCTCCTTGTAGGTCGATCTTTCGCAATTCAATCTCTCCCAAAGGCGTCTCGCTCACGGCACCAAGACACTTCTTGAGTGTGACACATGGAACACATCATGCACGCTTTGCTAGTGATGCGGCAATTCTAAGCGATAAGCAACCTCCTCGACGGCTCAAAATTTTGAGCGGTCCAACATATCTTGGGCAAGCTTCCTTTAACGTGGAACCTTTTAACTCCTTTGGAGGGTAACCTAAGATATACGAAATCATCAGTTCAAGCTCAAATCACGGCGTCGATTATCGCATAACTTTTTGTCTTGATTGCGCGATTTTCAACTTTGTCTCTTATCATGGCAACTTGCTCTTGACTTCCTTGAGAATATTAGGGCCAAATATCATACGTTCCCTGTCTCATTCCAATTCAATGGGCAGCAGTGCGCGACCATATAAAGCTTGAATGGCGACATCGCAAACTAGCTCGTAGCTTGTTGTTATAATCGAACTCGCATATGGCAAACACTTATCCCATGATGTAGTATAGGCTAATGCACAAGCCCTTAGCATATCCTCCGAATTTGATTTACCCTTTCTGTTTGACCATCGATCTGCGGATGATATCTTTGTCTTTGTAAGTTCAAAGCGTTCCCATAGCTTCATGCAATTTATCCCAAAATCTCGAGGTGAACTGGGTACCTCTATCGACACTATTTTCTTTGGTACACCATGCAAACACACGACTACGGCTATGTATAGTTACGCTAACCGGTCTCTGAGTAAGTGGTCTTGGTGGAATGAAGTGAGCAACTTTGGTCAATCGATCCACGATAACCCATATAGAATCATACCCATTTTGAGTTCTTGGCAATCCGGTGACGAAATCCATACCGATTTCTTCCCACTTCCATTTCGGGACTTTTAGCGGTTGTAGCAAACTCGCTGGTCTCGATGTATTGCCTTAACTCTCGGCATACATCGCACAAGGCAACGTGCTCGCGACTTCGCGCTTCATATTCGCCACCAAAACCTCTCCTTTAAGTCTGGTACATCTTAGCGCTTCTGGATGAATTGAATACTTGGAATCATGAGCCTCTTCCAAAATCAATCTGCTTAAGTTCTAGTCTGCTTTACACAAATCGACCCTTGAACCACATGGTACCTTGGTCGTCCACGGTAAAGTCCTTTGCTAATCCTTCATCCTTTTTAGCCTTGATTCGGTTGACTTTCTCATCATCTTTTGTCCTTCCCGAATTTGATCTTGAGCATTGGCTTCACTTCCAAAGCAGCTAGGAATCCTTCTAAAACTACTTCCAATTTTAAATTTTGCAATTCTCGCACGATTCGATTGTCCTTCTGCACCATCATATTCGCCACGTAGCTCTTGCGACTTAAGGCATCGGCTACCACATTTGCTTTTCCGGATGGTAATGAATTCCCATGTTATAATCCTTGATTAATTCCAACCATCTCCTTTGCCTCATATTGAGATCGATTGAGTGAAAATATATTTCAAACTCTTATGGTCCGTATATATCTCACATCTATTTCCAATGAGATAATGACGCCACAATTTCAAGGCATGCACCACGGCACCAATTCCAAGTCATCGTAGGATAATTTCCTTCATGCGGTCTTAATCGCCTTGACGCATATCGACCACTTTACCCTCTTGCATCAATACGCATCCAAGACCTCGTCTTGACGCATCCTGATATATATCAAGTTATTACGAACATTAGGCAAAACCAACACTGGGGCTGTTGTTAAACGCTTCTTTAATTCCTCAAAACTCTTATCACAATCAAGCGTCCATGAAAATTTCTTTTCCTTTTTCAATAAGCGAGTAAGAGGTCTAGCAATCGTCGAAAATCCTTCTATGAACCGCGATAATATCTCGCCATTCCCGTAAAACTTGGACTTGAGTGCGGACTTTGGTTGCTCCCAATGCAACATTGCCTCCACTTTGCTTGGGTCGACAAAGAACTCCTTCGATCATGACATGACCGAGAAATTCCACCTTTTCCTTCCAAAAGTCGCATTCTTGAATTTAGCATACAATTTGTTGCTCACGCAGACTTTTCCAACACTAGCCTCGGATGATTTGCGTGCTCTGCTTGGTCTTGAATATACCAAAATATCATCTATGAACACAACAACAAACTTGTCCAAGTATTCCATGAAAATCTTATTCATCAAGTTCATGAAATAGGTGGCGCATTGGTCAATCAAAAGACATGACCGTGAACTCATAATGTCCGTATCTTGAAGAAAATGCGGTTTTGGAACATCTTCCGTCCGAATCTTTAGTTGATGATATCCGAACGAAGGTCTATCTTGGAGAAAACTCCGGCTCCTCTCAAGCTGGTCGAATGATCATCAATCCTTGGCAGCGGATACTTATTCTTAATCGTCACTTCATTAAGTGCACGGTAATCAATACACATTCTAAGGCTTCCATCCTTTTTCACGACAAACAAAATCGGCGCTCCCCATGGCGCATTTAACTTGGTCTTATAAAACCTTTCTCTAATAACTCGTCGATCTGTTTCTTCATCTCTACTAACTCATCGGTAGGCATCCGGTAAGGTCTTTTCGCTATTGGTCTTTGTATGTGTACTAACTCAATGACAAACTCGATGTCATGGTGCAGCGGCATTCTGGCGGATCCTCCGAAATACATCTGGATATTCTTTGACCACCGCACGTCCTCAATGCCGACGGCTTTCATGCTATTAACCATTAATTGACCCTTGCGAATCGATGTCGCTCGAATTCCACCTTTTCTCTGTAGGGCTCTCAATGGATACAACCCTTCGACCACAATCCAATACCGTCTTATGCTTGGTTAACCAATCCATACCAAGGATAACATCTAAAACTTGGGCATCTAGAATAATTAAGTTCGCTAGGAACTCTACCCGTTAATTATCGACTTTACCCCAAACATCCAATATTAGATCTTAACTCGGATCCGGGGCTTGAACTAGCATCACACACTTGAGATTTTTCATGCTTAAACCATTTTTAGATGCAAAAGCTCGAGAGACAAATGAATGTGAAGCTCTGAATCAAATAATCTTATTGCAGTCTTGAGTTTACCAAAACTTACCCGATCTGACGTCCGATGCTTCCTGGGCTCCATCGGCGGTGATGTGGTTGACTCGCCTCGAATAGTAGCTTGAGGCGTCACTCCGCTCGTCCGGCTCCTCGATTCGCTCCGTCATCGGTGCCTTAGCGGTGTCGTTCCAAGGTTGAAACGCATCGGCGTGATTCCTCCTTTCTCGGGACATCTATTAGCATAATGCTGACTCATTGCAATCAGTAGCACCTTACGGCGCCGATCACTGCACTCCCCTTGAGCATTGTTACCTTGGGCGGCATCGATAACCTTGTCACGATGGTCGCGGTGCGGTGTTGTTGGCTTGTTAACGGTTTGTGGTTGGAACCTAGCAAGCCATTATGGGTCATCCTCATTCGTAGGTGGTTAGGGCGTCCACGGGTTAGTCATCAAGCGTTTGCGATTTTCCCAAGCTCCTTGCGCTTATCCTCCGTAATCAAAGCCTTGTTTACCAATTCTTGGAAATCGGAAAAGTGTGGGTAATCACCCACTTGCACCACGAGTTTAGTCCTTTCATGAAGCGAACTGTCTAGCCTTGTCCGTCGCTACATCTTCGTGGAGCATAGCGTGCTAAGCGTGTGAATTTGTTCAAGTAATCACCACCGGTTGGCCTCCTTGCTTAAGCGCCACAATTCTTCCTTTTCAGTCCATCATTCCCCGCACGTGGTAGTGCTGGCGAAAGGCCGTTGCGAACTCTTCCCACGTGATTTCCATGGGTGCCTCATGAGTAGCGATGAGTTCTCCCACCATTCTGCAATTGTTCCTCTAGGCGATGGGATGCGTAAAGAACCCTCTCATGCCCTTCACATTGTGTGATGTACAACTTCCTCTCAATGGTTCTCACCAATCATCCGCTTCCAAGGGGTTGACGTTGTTCGAGAATGTTGGCGGTCGGGTCCTCATGAAGTCGACAACTTGGAGTAAGGACGAGGCCCGCCATTGTTGTTTCGCTCGTGGGGTTGTTGATGCAGCCATATTGGTCATCTCTTTGCATCATAGTCCGCATCAAGCGAGTTTGCGCAATGAGAAAAGCTCCCAAGTTTCGCATATCCATTGGCGGTGCTTGCTGCGGTGGTACTCCTTCATTGGGATTGTTGCTCGGCGTAGACCACTTCCGAAGCCCCATTGTTGCTTTGCGAGTGTTCACCATCCGCTTGATTGCTTCTTGGGTTAGGAAAGATAGATGTAGCATAGATAAGATGCAAGAATTTCTAAGGCGGAAACAGTTAAACCCAACTTAAATAATCTTTATTATTATTACTTGGTATGGTTGCTTACAATGCCTAAGGGCTTTGCAACACATAACGCACACTCAAACAAACAATTAAGAACCAACTAAACATGCAACTTTAACGTCTACTAAAAGGGTAAAGGCTAACTTAAAACGCGACTCAACACTCGAGTCTCAACACAACTCTAAGATCGACTCTCACTCATCCACCACCACGGCCGAGAGGCGATCCGGGCATACATCTGGTGGGTGGGCTGGCATGGGTGCGAACCTATCCTGGTGACCCTCTGCTGGCTCCTCAGGCTCCCACTCACGCTCTTCCGGGTCTTCTTCTTCTTCTTCTTCGGCGACCTCATCCGGCTCCTGGACGACTTGGTCCGCTATTTCCTCGGCTACCTGCAAGGCCTCCTCCAGCTCGCCGATGACTCTGGCTGCTGCGTCGCGGGTCTTTTGAAGCTCCCGCTCTGCCACTCTCAACGCCTCACACGCTGTCTCCAGTTCTTGCGCAGTGTCCCTCAAGTGATCCTCCTGGGCGGTGATGTGGATCGGTCTGGTGGTCTCGTCGCACTCTCGAGCGAAGATGATCAGCTTGCAGAAGAACCCCCGATGCACACCGTTGACGTTCCAGTTGCTTCCTCGGTAGAGCGGACGATCAAAGCCTCCAATCACTTGAAGAACTCTCCACAGCTCCATGGCATAGCCACCCTGTCTTGACTCGAAGGACTGAAAGATCGGCATCTATTCAAAACAAAATTTTGAATAAGATCTCCACTCGAAACGGCAACGAAAAGAAGGTAATTTAGCAAGGATGAGAGTAGGAGGATGAGATAAGCCAAGAGTTTCATATTAGTCAATTTTACTGTTTTCTTTAGAAAATAATTTTGGACACTCCTAAGAGATACCAACTACCTAGGGCCAAGACCTATAGTCAGTATGGCTCTGATACCACCTCTGTCGGGACCCGAATTTGCAAATCCGGACCCTCTGTGTATACCGCACTAGTCCAGGATCACGCTAGTGCACACAGGCTCAACATAGATGCTATCATAGTCACACACAATAAATATAGCATAAACTTCATTAATTAATAATAAGCTGTTGTCTTACATGAATAATGCCTCACGGGGCTTAAAAGAGTATCAATGAGAAGCGGCGGAAATAGAATAAACGCAGTGGCGCTCGATTCGCCACAGCAACCGACGAGGCTCGGACCTAAGCATTCGTGATCCAAATAATCCTCATCCATGACTGGCGTAGATTCTTCCTCTTCTGAAGTTGTTGTTGATGGGGTGAGTACATAAAGCACTCAACAAGTTGTGCAAAATAATGCAAGTCTAATATTCTATATGTTTGGCTTAATCCAAAGGAATGGCTAGTAAGGGTATTTTTGCAATAAAGCGACATTTAACAAGAATACAATAAATAGATTGGAAAGCGATAAAACAAATACAAGAATTAATAAATTCAGATTTCGAAATACACCAAGTTTCCAATCCTAAATTAATTTTCCACTTTCCATGGCACCTTGCCATCCCAACAAGTTTTTGTTTAACAAAAGTCTAACCCTTAAGCTGTAATTCCCGAGCATTGCCCAATACCGTGAGCACGGCTATTGAATAGATTGTACACTCTGCAGAGGTTATGCACTTTACCCACACGATACAACCAAACACCACCAAGGCGAGTGATCATAACAAAGCCTTTACAATGCTACACCTAGACCCAAGATCGCTCGCTAAGGTTTCAACATCAAGGGTTAAACCACCACAACAGGCCCCCTCTTGCGCCATGTGAGTTAAACCGTAACCGGGACTCACTATTCACCACGACAAGATCAAATCTAGGTTTCACAAATTATTCACTAGGTTGTCCCATTCCGGACATGTGGTTGCAAGAGAGACTCAGTCAAAGGCTTGCAAGGTTAAGTCCTTAAGGTGATTAAGGCAAGACTTCCACATACCCCGCCAAACTGGCCCACCTTGGCACACCGCCTTGCCACTTGCCTCAATCTAAAATCATTACCACCCCAGTTGATTACCAAGCACCACATGCCATCAACATTTCAATCCCGATGTGTGACCTCCTCGCCACGACAACTTGATATCATTGTGTGACAACACATGACACACCAATTCATAAACATTGTTCCATATTCCATTAGTCAAGATTAAGTATCGACATTCGGACACATGTGATGACGTGGCATGGCTAAGCAATCTATGACGATCTAACTAGCCCATGTTGATTATCAACTATAATTCCACATCCTAGGGTGAGAAATAGATCATGGCATATAATTGACAAGGTATGGTTTAATTCAAATAGGCATATTATCTAATTCCCAGATTAATTGAAATCATTTATACACATAAAATATCATGCATAAAGTTTAAAAGACAAAATAGTAATTTGGTGAAAATTAGGTGCAACATGATCAAAGCACAACTTGCCTTGGAGTAGGTGCTGGTCTTGATCTGAGCTTGGGTCTTGGAGCGACGAATCTTCTTAGGATCACCGAGCGGTTCAACGTCTACGCTAAACGATGCCAAAATAGCAAATAAACACCAAACCAGAGAGCAACCAAACTCCAAAAATAAAATAAAATTCACCAATAAATAGATCTTGATTTTACAAATTTTAGAAATTTGAAACACTCAAACCGAGTTAAAAAGCAAAAGATATAGCCTTTTGAAGTTTGAATAAATCTTGAAAATACAGAAAATAGAATTTCGATTTTTCCGAATTATTTTCTATTGGAAAAGATTTTATTGCGCAACGCCGACGCCAGCCCCGACTCGGACCAATCAGGCCGACACGTCGCTCGTCCATGGACTCGGTCCACGGAACCGCCTCGTCCACCGTGGGACGCGCCCACGGCGCCGCCGCACCACGCTACCGACACGCGCGCAAGATCGATTGGTCGCGACGCCGCCCGTGCCGATGCTCGACATGCGCGCGCGATCTGCGCGACGATCCGACGGCTAACGCTCATCGCAGACACGCAGCGCGATCTCACCCGAACAACCACGATCCAACGGTCACGCTTACCCGAAGCCGTTTTATCGCAGACGGCGACGTGGCTCGATCCGATGGTCCGCCGAGATCCGACGGCCGCGGCGGTTCGGCACGGCGATGTCGCGGCGGCGCTGAGTTCCGGAGACGAGGACGACGACGACCCAGACGGCGCTCGCTCTGCCGGCGACGAAGAGGTAGTCGCTCGGTGCGGCTCGACGTGGCGAACCAGAATCGAACCCACACGCCGAACGGCGGCTTGACGCGGCGAACGGCGAAACGAGCGGCGGCGCTAGAAAACTACGGCGAGCTCTCGGGCTAAACGGCGGTGACTCAACGGCGAAGGCTAGCACGGCGGATGCGCTGCGGGATGAGGAACCTCGGTGTGCGGGCTGCGGCTTTTATAGCCTCGGCATGCGCGCTAAAACGGCAACCCTAAATCACGCGCGGCGGCGGCGGCGACGGATTCGAAACCGAATCGAGACGAAGGCGATACCGTCCGACGGTAACGAGCGCCGAGATTAGATCCGGTGATACGATCCGATCCGCTCTTTCCAAAATCAACGGCGAGATCTAAACTTACCAAAACAACGCGAAACGATCCCGACCGCCGATCTCAATCCAACGGCCAAGGCGCTAGGGTTTCGCGAAAGGAGACAAACCGTCCGATCTTCATCCAACGCCACGCGCGAGGCGGCAATGCAGCCGATCGGGCCGCACGCCGATGGGCGACACGCACAAGATCGGGCTTGGCCCAAGATCGTTCACTCGATTTTCAAAAGCTTTTGATTTAAAATAATTCCGAAATTAGATTAATCTACTTTAAGCAATTAAAATATCAGAAAAATCCTAAAATTCTCATAAATACTTTGAGACATTACGAGCACAAATAAAATATTTTTGGTAAAACTTTATATTAACTTTATCTATATATATTTAGTTTTCACAAAAGGTTCAATATATTTAATTAAATTCAATTCAATTAATTTCTGGAAAAAAATCCAATAAATTCAGAAAATCACCAAAAAGCATATGAGCGAAATTATAAGCCAAATTTTTGGGATGTTACAAAAGCTGAAGTCAGTCTATGGCGGATTATGATACCTAATTGTACTTGATTAAAAATTACATAAATGGTAAAGACTAAAGAATAAGCTCGTTCTAAATTAGTAAGATCCTGCCTGGACTTTGGATGAGTTTAAACTCTAAAGCTTGCATATAGTTAAGTCCATCTGCATTGACAAATGTGTGGCATTAAGCCAACCTTGGTTTATGGGCTTATCAAGCTTATCAAAATTTCAAGCCCTAAAACAAGTGTAAAAACCATATAACATTACATGTCTTGCAAATATTAAGGCCTGCCAATGGATTTTTATGCAATCTGAATAGAAGGCCTGCCAAAATTTAGCACGTACAGTAACTTACCTTTGAGTTGAATAGGGATCTGAAGCTGCAGCATCTAAATCATCCTTTTCCACTCGAAACGAAGCTAAATGATCGTTAAAATTGAAAAGATAGGCCAACAGAATGATTAATAGAATCTAAAGTATAAATAAAAGCTGGAAAGCCTAAGGTACCCATTGAAATACCTTTTCACTTTCTATATTGAATCAGATTTGGAGGGAGACCACTATGTTCTTCAATCAAGGCTCAAAGCAAGTAAAGTCTAGTATATTTTAGTGCTTGAATCACCCTATAAGAGAAATTCCACTGTCCAAGAAGATGTGATCATTTTGGTTGTTGGATGATTCACCAGAGTGATGCTCAAATTCACATGCATTCAATATCTAAAATTTATCCAAGATCACAAGATTAGGTTCTATTTTTCAGACAATTTACACATACAGACATGAAAATTACAATTCATGCAGTATTGCAGAAAATAGAAAGCTCACATTTTGTAGCAACACTCCGAGCAGCCACAAGAACATCCCTATCCATTTATACGTCCAATCATCTCCACCTAACGATCACAAAATGAAACGTATATGTTGTTCTTTAGATTAATCAAAACTAAAGTTTTCAATCAGCATTTCATACTGAATCTACAGTTCTACTACCGGAAGGAACTACAAGCACCTCATTCTTCTTGTAGGTCACCCTGAAATCTTCAAGAAGCCCAGTGGATAGCAATCCTCTGACATCCTTAAGGAAATTTTCTTGCTGATATTTCGTTTCTGTCATTCGCACTTTAACAGGAGTAGTTGTTGACAAAAAACTATCCCTAGGTTGATCACCAGTTGCATTCCTTATCTCGTCCGCATCAGGCATTGTATGGTCAACACCGGCTGTATTCTCAATCTCCTCTACAGCAAGCCCTTCAACACCGTGCATAGGATCCAACTCGGTCGCTAAACTACTTGTCCTATGCAAAGGAAGCCAAGTGAGGGTTTGCGGTTGTTGCAAGTTCCAATGATGCCAAGTGAGATGCCGTAGCTGCGTCGGCTTCTGATGGTGTCGAGGTATGTGACGCAATGGCTATTGCTGTAGTGGTCGTAGCAGCGTTGGCAGCAACTCAGCTTCAGCCTGAGGAAGACCTGCCACAGTTGCGTGATAGCGGCAATGCAAAAGCAGTGATAACTTAGGAGGATGGAAGACCTACCGTGGTTGTCGCTACGGCGGCAACGTTGGTAGCAGCTGCGATTGCTTCAGATGGTGATCGTCCTGCTGTAGTTGCTGTGACAGCAGCAGAATTCGCCATGGAATTCATGGCTACATATGCGTTTGTGTCGCTCATGGTGAAGAAACCCACAAGATGAAGGATCAAATATGTGCTTCAAGAAACACAAGGCTCTGGTACCATGAAAGAAAATATGCAACCACACCTTTGATTGACTTATTACTCATAATTTATAGATACAAGCATACAGAAGAAGCCTGAACGAATATGGCATTGACTCATATACAAAAGAGTCATGTTGTTGGATGATGAACAGGAGTCTGTGCCGTTTGGAGTTCAGGGTTCAGTTACACGAGTTTAGTTAGGATACATGCAGAGTTCAGTTGGAGTTCATTCGAAATACTGAGAAGAAATCAAATTCTTCTCCAACAGGCTAGGTTCAGCTTTTCGCTTACCTCACCACCTCACTATCGCCCGCTTCCTTTTCCATCTCGAGTGATGCTGTCATTTGCAGCCTTTAGTAGGTAGGGGCGATGCTGGGTCGGGAACCACCTCCCTTCTCTCTGAAAGCAATTTGAGGTAAATATGTGAGAATTCGGGTCATAACTTTGGTCCCCGCTATAAGATCGAGGATGCCTACTAGAGGGAGGTGAATAGGCGGTTTTAAAAATTTATCTCTAAAGATCACTATGGCCACAACCTATAATTAAAGCGGAAGCGTAAATCAGACGATTTTGACAATTAAGACCTAAAACCTCTAGGCTTACTATGTACACTAACAATCTAACAAGGTTTGCAATCCTAGGTTGACAAGTAAGCAATTTAATTCTAGGAATGTAAATTACAAGAATGTAAATATGCAATAGAAAGCAAACCATAATTGACACACAATTTTTACTATAGTGTTCGGAGAGTTGCCGGTCTCCCTAATCCACGTGGAGGGAATCCCAAACGAATTGGACCGGCTCCACGAATTAAGCCAACCACCTCAATCCACTAGCAGTAGATCTTTTCTCCTCTTGGTAGGTGAGCTCCAACCTTCACAACTCTTTGGCCCTTCTCACAACCTTCTTGAGAAGATCACCGGACCACGACGCCTTCACGCCGTCTAGGTGTCGGTAAACACCAAGAGTAATCGATCAAGCCTCTTGCTTGATCCTCACCAAGTGCAACACGTGCACAAGGATGTTCAATTCTTCTCTAGATGCAACACATACAACTAGAGGCTTCTCTCCTTACTCACAAAGTGCAACACATGCACAATGTAGAAGAGAGGCTCACACTAGCTCAAGAGAATGCAAGTCAACACCAAAGAGATTCTACACGAGAAACTCTTAATCAATTTCTTCTCAAATTACTCAAATATGGCTCTATGAGCTCTAGAGGTTTTGCTCTCAAGTGTATACCTCAAATGGGTGCAAGAGCAACAAAAAAACCCTCCCCATTCGGCCTCTTATAAAGCCCCTAAAAGAAACTAGTCGTTTGGAGGCAAAATCAGAAGAAAAAAAACCATGCAAAACCCGGAGCTACCGCCTATCTAGGACCAGTAGAACCAGCCCTAAGCTCAACGGTCAGTTTCGTGCATTAAATACACCAAAACTAGTCGTTACTACACTACCCCCAGTGCTACCGCCCATCTAGGACTAGTAGCACCGACCATTTCAACTCAAAAACACTTCTCTGGAAAATAGTCACCGCTTTTGGAGCAGTACCCGATGCTACCACCCATCTAGGGGTAGTGCTACCACTGTTTTAACCACTAAAACGATCATAACTTTTTACTACAAAGTACGATTTATGTGATCTTGGACTCTATTGAAAGCTTATCAAGAGGGATACAATTTACACCCTTTTTTCAAGAATTAACCAACCATAGATATTTTCAAATATCACAAGAACTCCAATGTAGCCACTCAAGTCTAAAATCTGATTTTTCTCAAATCCCTCACATAGACTTGATCAAGAGCGTGACTACAAGCTAGCAAGAGTCAATAAGATCGAATCTTGAGCCATGTGATGATCAACTCGTGATCAAAACAATTTTGCGAAACACATTTGCATATTCTAATCACATGCTCTAAGATCAAATGCATGAATACCAATATTTTTCAAAATATATTTGCAAATATAAATATTGCAAACAAGAGCAATCAAGATCACTTCTTTGAGCCATATGATGATCAACACATAATCAAACCAATTTGCAAACTTTAGTCACATGCTCCAAAGAATTGCACAAATATCAACTTGTTTGCAAAACAACATCAAATATGAGTTTCTCCTATTTGAAAAACAAATTCGAAAATCAAGGCTCCATGCAAAGAACACGTCAATAAAATTGCAAGCATGAGCTAGAACTATTTGCAAAATACATTCGCAAATATTTGCTACATGCAAAAACCAGATCAAGAGAGTGTGAGCTAGAGCAAGCGGGATTGAACTATCAACACATGATGAGACTCAACCCCTCTTAATAGTACAGCAAACCTAACTAGCAACCTGGTCTCTGAAGGACCATGTGGAGGTCTATCCAGATTTGTGATGAGTATTTGACTAAATTTGAGCTTGGGTTGCTCTTATTTGAGTTTGATTTGAAATAGATTTTTAATTGGAAGTAATTTGAGGTCTTCTCTGTTTTCCCGGTGCTACCAGTCAGATCGACTAAAAATGAATTTTAATGAGTGGACTTTGATGGATTTATTACACATATTTGTGGGCATTGCTATGTGAGGAGTTTTCTTGTTTTTGATGGTTGCAGGACGACGGTGCTAGGTCATGGTGAGGCGAAGGATGGCCGGGACTAGGCGAGGAGCGTCGGAGGTCCAGACGGTCGAGGATCGCCGGAAGATGATCGGAGACGGAGTCCGTGCAAACCATGAAGACAAGGAATGGTTGTGATGCTAGCAAGATGCTGCTCAGATCGATGAGGGCCGTCGGATTGCGGTCTAGTTAATAGGATAGCGGGTCTAGTTAGTATGCTTTGAAAACAGTGCAAGAAAACCCATTTGTGTGGTGGGTTTTGGATGAACCCTTACATGGCTAGTTGAGTGGGTAAATCCTAGCCCTTGATGGATGCTCTAGGGTTTAGAGGCTCATCCAAGGGAGTTAGGTGGCCCAAGAGTTGTATAAATAGGGGTGGAGGGGTAGCCTCCCCCCTTGAAGGTTTTGAGGTTTTTGATGCTCCTTTGAGCTTTTCCCACATGAAATGTGAGGCTTTATAACCTCTCCTTCCAAAAATGAAATGTTCTTCATTTATGTTCATGTTTCATTTCCTTTACGCATTTACATTACGCATTTAAATTACGCAATTTAAATTCAGCATTTACTTTCCCGCATTTACATTCTCGCAATTTACTTTATCGCAATTTGGATTTGCCTCCCCTCCTTCTAAATGCTGTCTTTATAGGATGTCTTGAGGGCGTTCATATGGTTTTACATCTTTCTTGCACCGTAGGATAGACTAGAGATCAAGTTTTTATCAAATTGCAAATCTGTCCAGAACTTGTTCTTCGCGCAGCAGTCACTCTTTGATTTTTATAAAAATCTATCAAAATCCTTTTAAGTGATTCTTGTTGGAGAAGGTGCATGACTTATATATCCATCTCTAGAAATTGTTTGGAGTCCACTGGTTGCACCGCTTGAGCGCTATGAAGTGAAAACCGAGCCTCAAACATTCTAGTCGAAGTTCCTGACTGTCTACAAATCTTGATTTTTCATATTTATTCTACAAAGCTTTTTGTGGTGATTTTTGGTGGATGTTTCATGACCCAATTGCTCACAGGGAGAAAAATTTCCAAAAATTTTAGAGTAATAGAAACTCACCAACCACCTGCTCCAATTGAGGACAATTCTTGGAAAATCTGCTTTTACTTTTCTGGAAAGAGACTTTGGTGTTTTAGCTTTATCTCTTTTAGAAAAATAGTCTTTGAGTTGATTCCTCTTTGTTTGGACACTTGACAACCAGGATTGTGATTAAAAAATCCCTCACATGATTCATGGTTCACATCCATGCAAGCTAGGGGTACACATAGTTTTCTAATTGTTCGGGTTTTAGAGGGTGTGCGAATCTGAGAAACACCATTTTGAAGGAAAATCTTTGGGTGTTTCAGATTTTTATTGCGAGATTGTTTGGAGTACTTTGAGTGGGGGGAAATTTTATTTGGGATCATTCACCCCCCTTCTGATCGCCATTTCAATCTTTCAGTCTCCCATCCAAACATCGACACCGGTAAAAGACTAAGAATACATCATTAGCCCTAGCTGGTTATACCTTTGCCGCTCGCAACCACTTGGAGGTTTCATAATGACCGATCAACTTCTCTCCAAGTCGGGATCTTCGTCTTGTTCATCAACACATGATGAACTCCCCTTGTCTTAGTTTCGGGATCCCCTCTTGATGCTCATCAACACATGATGATGTCCTTGCCCAGTTTATCCATCTCAACCTTGGACTTAACCTATTTCAAACTCATTGAAAGTGTTAGTCCAAAACATATGGTTGTCTCAATCATCAATGCACTCCATTGACACATAATTGATACTCACAAGATCCTTTGATCTTATCATTTGATGATTGATCACAACCCAAAGATAATTGATTGAAAGATTAATTGATTTGTCTTGAGTATATTAATGCAACTAATGCTTCATATACTCAAGAACTTTTCGTTTGTCCTTTAACCAACAAAGAACACCATCAACACATGATTGGTTTTTTGATGATGGAATAACAACCGAACACAATTTAAATTGACTTTAAATTGTCATGAGTATATATTTACTACACAAGTTTCATATACTCATTTTGATGGTTTCTAAGTAATGATCCAAATTATATGGAGTGGTGGAAAGGAATCAATAATATTTAGACCATCAAGCATAGAATAAACTCCATTAAATGTGTGCATAAAAATAATTGAATTTTGAATCAATATGCACATATTCAATTTAATATTGCTTTAGAGTTTATCCTATTCTTTCGTGAGTACAATACAATTACATAAGTTTTTATATACTCAGGATTAGTTTCTAAATAATGATCTTTAATTTATTTGGCAATATGAAAATGATCAATACTATTGAAACTTCAAGATAAAACATAAACTCCCCCTAAAGGTGAGCATACATGTATATATGGAGTTGGAAACAAAATACACATCTTAAGATTAAAACAATGATGGAGTTTACCCTTTACCTTGAATCCAAGGAATGTATCTAGAAATAATAAAGTTGCATTGGATACATACATTTGGGATTTCTATTTTTCAATGAGATGTGTCGGGACCCGGATTTGCAAATCCGAAACCCTCTGTGTATACTGCACTAGTCCAGGATCACGCTAGTGCACACAGTGGAAACATAGAGAAATACCATTCCATACAACGAATTAATTAAGAAGAAGCAAATTATTATTAAATAAAGCAAACGACCTTATGGTCAATGTTTACACCATTATGCCTTAAGGGCTTAAGAAACAAATACTATTGCAGCGGAAAAGATAAATTGAACCATTCGACATGCCACAGGCAATCGTCTGGGGAACGCCTTCCTAATCCACGTAGTCTTCATAGAATTCCTCCTCATGATATTCATTATCTCCTTCAGCAACTGATCAACA
Source organism: Otatea glauca (assembly GCA_036346275.1). Lineage (NCBI taxonomy): Eukaryota > Viridiplantae > Streptophyta > Magnoliopsida > Poales > Poaceae > Otatea > Otatea glauca. The sequence continues at coordinate 860,670 of CM070720.1, read as the reverse complement.
AGGGCATAAAGCCGTGAGTACAAAGGTACTCAGCAAGCCGTAGGGAAATGATGCAATATATTTATGCACGGCTTGACAATGATGGCTATATAGTTCTTTTGCAGAAAGCAATAACTTGAATTGAAATACAATAAATAGATTGAAAGCATATTTATGAAAACATAAATAAATAACTGATAGATCAATGAAAGACAACAAAACAACAGTGAACTCCCCGTTCACATCCCAACAATTCCACATTCCACATTTTATGAAACACTCTATACCCCGTGTGAAATTCCCGGGCTTGTCCATGACCGCGAATGCGGCTATTCGAATAGTTTTACACTCTGCAGAGGTTGTACAACTTTACCCACAAGACATGAACATCTCTTTGTGCAAACGTTACTAACACACTTCCTTTGGTGTGTCGCGAGAGATATCATGACAGAGCCTTTACAATGCAATCGCCTAAACTCTCAGATCGCTCGCTAAGGTTTCGCCCATTAGGGCCCCCTCTTGCGCCTTGCGAATCTACCCGTCCATCCCGGAACCCACACCACCAATTGGCAGTACTCAAGGCTAGACATTGCAAATTAATCAGCTAGGTCTGTCCCATTCGGACATGTGGTAGTACAGTTAGACCAGTTCAATGGCGCACAAGATTAAGTCCTTAAATTATCTCGGGCAAGACATCCACATCCCAATGTGCTAGAAAGCACCCCTTTATCGCACGATCACTTGCCCGAGGAAAACGATTCGCTCAACCAAGACCAATGGCAAACCCCACCATGGTACAACAAATTTTACAACGATGGCTAATGACCACGATTCAATATCTCATTAAGTCAATATTAACATTATTCACATGTGACATGAATCCCAACGTATATGTAAGCATGTCTAAGCATAGCTACGATAACCCAATGTTGGTATAATGATTATGTCCAACTAGTAATGTCCCAACCTAGGTTTAACAATGGATACATGGCATACAACTAATCAAGGTGGCATAATGTCAACTAGGTATACATCTACTCCCATTAAATAAGCATTGATACACCAAATAGCATGCAATTGTAATAAAGTAAATTACTTTTGCAAACATAGGATCAATATGATCAAAGGATTACGACTTGCCTTGCTGATCTAGTGCTGAATCTTGGTCTTCAAAGTCTTCGTTCGCTCCCTCGGAATTAGCGTCTACCGGAAAAGAAAGCAACGAAACCAAATAAATACAAAACAGAAACTCAAACAAGCTCAAAACTGAAAATAAATGGCTCTGGAAGATAGATTTTGATTTTAGAAAAATTTAGAAACATGAATCGCCTCAATCGGAGTTCGTATGAGCGAGAACGGGCCTCCGAAAGATTAAATTCAGAGAAAATACAGAAAATCAGAATTTTTGGATTTATTTTTGTACTGGAAAAGCGATTTATTGCGCAACGCTGACGTCAGCGGGCTCACGGTGCACAAGGTCCATGGCGCTGCGCCGGTTCACCGTGCACCCGGCGCATGGTCGACGCGGTAGCGCCGACGGCTTTGGGGGTCGACGCGGCCGACAAGCGGGCCACGCGGGCGCGCATCCAACGGCGACGCAAATCCGGACAGCAGAGGAACCAAGCGCGGCGGCGCGAGACGTGGAACGATCCGGGACGCCACCGAGGATTGACGGCCGGGTTCCTCGGCGAGGAGGAACGGCGGCGGCGCGCGAACTCACCGGATTCGATAAGAAGATACGGCGACGGCGAGATGGCGACGGATCGGACGCGCGCGTGTGCGGATCCGGAAGAGAACGACGCGGGAACTCAATGAGACCCACTGCAGCGAGAGACACCGCGGCGAAGAAACGAGCGCGGAAGGGCTCGGCACGGCGGAGAAACTCCGCGAGCAAGAACTCGACGGACGCGGCTCGGGCAAAGAAAAGAGGGGGCAAAGGTGCGCGCGAGGGGAACCTCGGGAGGGTTGCGGCCGGGCTTTTATAGCCTCGGGAACGCGCAGGACGCGCACGGGCGCCAGCGTGGGCGAGGCGGACTCGAGCGGCGGCGGCGGCGGCTAGGGTTTCACGCGGCCGATGACGTGGCGCAATCCTAGCCTCCACGCGCGAGGCGCCGACGGACGGCCATACTGGCGCGGGCGGCGCAAGCGTGCCGAGCGGCGAGCGAGGCGGGTTGGGCCAAGCGGCAGCGGGCCGAGGCGAAGCGGTCGGAAATGGGTTGGGCCACCGAGGTTTCGGCCCGAAGGCTTTTTAGAAATTAAAAACATTTTCAGATTTAAGAAAAACCCAGAAATTCAAATAAATGCAAATAAATTCAAATAAATAGCAAATAAATTCAGAAAAATCCCCAAAATACAGAAAAATTCCTTGGAGCACAAGGAACCCAACAAAAACTGAAATTCTTGATTTTGATGAATAGGTTAGCCAAATTAAATCCTTTTATTATTTAGAAATTCAAATTAAGCTGGAGTTAATTCAAGAAAATGCAAATGGTTTATTTTTGAATTCAAACATTCCAAAACTTCAAATTTTGGGATGTTACAAACCTCCCTTAAATGGAATCTCGACCAGAGATTCAGTCGCTAGAGAATAGGTGGGGAAACTCGGACTTCAGATCCTCTTCTCGCTCCCAAGTAGCTTCCTCTTCTGAATGATTGCTCCATCGACCTTGCAAAACGGATGATCTTGCTTCTCATGATACGCTCTGCGATATCCAAAATTTTCACCGTTGCTCCTTGTAGGTAAGATCCTCTTGCAAATCAATGGCTTCCAATGGCATCTGTTCCTCCGCACACGCAGCATTTCTTCAACTGCGATACATGGAACACATCATGGATTCCGACAAAAGACTGAGGCAATTCTAACTTGTAGGCAACCTCGCCTCTTCGTTCCAAGATTTTGAACGGTCCCACATATCTAGGGGCAAGCTTTCCTTTTACTTGAAATCTCTTAACTCCTTTGAGAGGGGTGACTCTGAGGTAAACATAATCATTGGGCTTGAAACTCAAATCTCTGCGACGATTATCTGCATAACTCTTACATGCGCTTTGAGCTATCTTCAACTGTCTCGAATTAATTGGACTTGCTCTTCGGCTTCTTGCAGTATGGCAGGGCCAAACAATTGTCTTTCTCCTGACTCCTTCCAGTTGAGAGGAGTTCTGCACTTTCTCCCATATAATGCTTCGAAAGGCGACATCTGCAAACTGGCTTGATAACTATTGTTATACGAAAACTCGGCATAGGGCAAACACTTGTCCCACTTGGCACCATATGTTAAGGCACAAGCCCTTAACATATCCTGAAGAATTTGATTCACACGCTCAGTCTGTCCATCGGTTTGAGGGTGATAGGCAGTACTGAACCTGAGATGAGTTCCCATGGCTTCGTGCAGACTCTGCCAAAAACGAGAGGTAAACTGGGTTCCTCGATCAGACACTATCTTCTTAGGCACTCCGTGAAGACTGACGATCCTTGACATATATAATTCTGCTAATTTATCTCCTGCATAGGTAGTCTTAACTGGAATGAAGTGAGCTACCTTAGTCAATCGATCAACTATCACCCAGATCGAGTCATAACCTGCTTGGGTCTTAGGAAATCCAGTAATGAAATCCATACCAATTTCTTCCCACTTCCATTCTGGAATCTTCAATGGTCGCAGCAATCCTGCGGCCTTTGATGCTCGCCTTGACCTTCCGCGGACATCACAAAGTGCAACATATTCGCAATCTCACGCTTCATGCTAGGCCACCAATACCTTTCCTTGAGGTCTTGATACATCTTGGTACTTCCAGGATGAATGGAGTATAAAGTCTCATGCGCTTCCTTGAGAATCAACTCCTTAAGCTCTTTCTGATCTGGTACGCAAATACGCTTCTCATACCAAATAGTACCTTGTTCATCTTCAGAGAAACCTGAGGCTTTTCCTTTCTTCATATTGCTCTTAATCTCCTTAATGTCGGCATCATCTACCTGTGCTTCTCGAATCTGATCTTCCAACGTAGGGCGTACTTCCAAAGTAGCTAAATACCCCTCCTGAATCAATTCCAAACTAAGCTTCTGAAATTCCTTATAGAGGGCTGGTTGACTTCCCTTAATCATCAGAGTATTGCAGTAGATCTTTCTACTCAAAGCATCGGCTACGACATTGGCCTTGCCTGGATGATAATGAATCCCAATGTCATAGTCCTTGATCAATTCCAACCATCTTCTTTGTCTCATATTGAGGTCAGCTTGGGTAAAAATATACTTCAAACTCTTGTGATCAGTATAAACTTCACAACGATTACCAATGAGATAGTGATGCCAAATCTTTAAAGTATGCACTACGGCTGCTAATTCCAAATCTTGGGTAGGATAGTTAACTTCATGTGGCCTTAGTTGTCGCGAGGCATACGCTACGACCTTCTTCTCTTGCATTAGCACACAACCGAGTCCTTGTCGGGATGCATCACAGAATATCTCAAAATCCTTCCTATTATCCGCAGATAAGCTTTGGGCGCTTGTCAAACACTTCTTTAGCTCTTGAAAACTTTGCTCACACTCTGGTGTCCAAACAAATTTCTTCTCCTTCTTTAAGAGTTGAGTGAGCGGTCTAGCTTTTCTCGAAAACCCTTCTATGAAATGGCGATAATATCCCGCCATTCCAAGAAAACTTCGAATTTGGGGTACCGTCTTGGGTGACTCCCAACTTAGCACATCTCGTACCTTTCCGTGGTCAACAAATGACTCTTCTCCCGATATGACATGTCCTAGGAAAGCAACTTCTTTCATCCAGAACTCGCATTTACTGAACTTCGCATAAAGCTGATTCTCTCTTAGCTTCGTTAAAATTTGGCGCAAGTGATCCTCATGTTCTTCCTCACTTTTGGAGTAGATCAGAATGTCGTCAATGAAAACAACAACAAACTTATCCAAATATTCCATGAATACTTTATTCATCAGGGTCATGAAGTAGGCAGGGGCATTAGTCAATCCAAAAGACATCACTGTGTACTCATACTGTCCATACCGAGTAACAAAAGCTGTTTTGGGTATATCCTCTTGACGAATCTTCAACTGGTGATATCCTAATCTCAAGTCAATCTTCGAGAACACTCCGGCTCCTTGAAGTTGGTCAAACAAATCATCGATTCTTGGCAGAGGGTACTTATTCTTGATGGTGACCTCATTGAGTGAGCGGTAATCTACACACATTCTCTGAGTTCCATCTTTCTTTTCAACTAGAAGAACTGGTGCTCCCCATGGCGAAGAACTTGGTCGAACAAAACCTTGATCTTGTAGCTCTTTGATCTGTCTCTTTACTTCGGCTAACTCATTAGCAGGCATCCTATAAGGTCTCTTGGAAATGGGTGGCGTTCCAGGAACTAGTTCTATCAAGAACTCTATATCTCGATCGGTGGCATCCTGTGCAACTCATCCAAAACACATCAGAAATTCATTTGGCGCATCGCACATCTTCCAAACTTATTCCTTTGGCATCGCAAACTCTAATCCTTCTGATCGATCCAAGCGGCTTGAACTTTTAACTTGGATCCATCCGGGTGGTTAAGGTGATCTCTATTTCCACAATCCAAAACTGCTTGGTTCTTGGAGAGCCAATCCATTCCTAGGATCACATCTAGGGACTTGGTGTCTAGGACAATAAGGTTGGCTAGAAATTCTACCCCTCCAATTAATATCTTAACTTCGGGGCAGCCTTGGTTCGTACTCAAATCAGAACCAGGAGATTGCACTAATAAAACCGTCTTAAGAGGCATTGTCTTTAATTGATGCTTTGCAGCAAAACTTCGAGAAACAAACGAATGCGTAGCTCCAGAATCAAACAAAACCATGGCGGATCTTTGAGTTGACTAGGAGCTTACCTAGTATGACGCCAGTGCATCGGGCATCCTCGGTGGTGACGTGATTCACACGGCCTCTTCCAAAGAAAGCGGCGGAGTTTCGTGGCTTGATTAGAGTCAGGGCACTCCACGCCCCGCTCCCGGGTTGGGGTCTTGGCTGGCGTAGATCCCAAATTGAAACGGACTGGCGTCACAGCTTGCTTCCTGGGGCAATTATTGGCATAGTGACCGAGTTCATGACAGTTGAAACAAGTGACTCCTGCGGTGGATTCTTGTTCCTCGAGGTGGATTCTTTGTTGGTGCCGAGGTTGCGATTACTGGAGGAGTCGGGCGAGTGTGGTGCAGGGTCTGAATGTATTCGGAGGAGTGAAGCGAGCGGTCGTTGAGCATTTGTTCTGACTCTCTGCTGGTGACTCTGATGGGCTCCATGCTGCATCATCTTTCTCTTACGGGATTCTTCCAATTCCCGACGAGATTCTTCAATGAGCATAGCTTTATCTACCAGATGCTGGAAATCTGTATAGTCATTGCCAATGACTTGCACCTTTAGTCCTGGATTGAGTCCACGCTTGAACTTCTTCTGGCGAGCATCATCTGTGGCTACATCCTCTGGAGCGTAGCGAGCAAGTTGAGTGAACTTATTGAGGTATTCACTCACTGACATCCCTTCTTGCTTAAGCTCTCGAAACTCATTCTTCTTCATTTCCACCTTTCCATCAGGAATATGAGAGTGGCGGAAAGCAGTGGAAAACTCTGCCCAAGTGATAGTCTGGGGATCATCATGGGCGGCACTATAGTTCTCCCACCATTCAGCGGCGGTGCCCTCCAGCTGATGAGCGGCATAGAGAACCTTCTCACGATTGGTGCACTGGGCAATTTCAAGCTTCTTCTCAATGGAGCGGATCCAATCATCGGCGTCCAATGGTTCTGAAGAGTTGGAGAAAGTTGGCGGACGAGTCCTCATAAATTCCGCTAACTTGGACTGGAGACGAGCTTGAGGAGGTGCAGCAGCAGCTTGGTTCTGCTGGTTCAACAGATTAGCTAGGGCCACTGCAGTCTGATTCTGTTGATTCATCATGTTGTTCATGTTCTGCATCATTGTATTCATTAACTGAGTCTGAGCGGCCAGAAAATGTCCCATGTTCCGCCGGTCATCACTGTGGTGGCGGTGCATTGGGGTTGGAGTTGGTGTTGGCACTGCATCGCATCACCGAGAATCGCGACCGCTCGAACAGTGTCAACCATCCGAGATGCAAGACAAGGGTTTGATAGGTAAGAGGAAAAGCAAGAGACAAGTGGTAAGATCGTCTAGGGAGAAGGTAATACCTGTGGACAAAAGGATACAACCGAAAGGCTTCAATTTAAGGAGGCAAATAAAGTTTTTTTTTATTAAAGGTATGGTTGTAACACCGTGCTTGGGGCAAGTGTACAACATACCAGACACTCAAGCAAAGAAAATCTTAGTATACGCGGACTAAACGTAACTAAACTGAAAAGGAAAAACATGCTCAAACACCGCTGAGCACAAAACCCTATCTTATATGGTAGTCTTCTCGGATATATCTTTGATGGCTTGATTCATCGTCTTTCTTGATTTGATTCCTTGCAGAAAACTCGAGGCTTTGAGAAGTTTCATAAGATAAGATCAATTTAAATTTCGAAACCATGTTTCAGCAAAGGAAAGGAATAAGAACCTAAGAATAAGTTGAGAGGAGACGAAAACTATTAAGTACCAATTTTGTTGGTTTGATTTAGAAAATAATTTTGAAGACCATGCTAACTAGGATAGCGACCTACAATCGATATGGCTCTGATACCATCTCTGTCGGGACCCGGATTTGCAAATCCGAAACCCTCTGTGTATACTGCACTAGTCCAGGATCACGCTAGTGCACACAGTGGAAACATAGATGAAATACCATTCCATACAACGAATTAATTAAGAAGAAGCAAATTATTATTAAATAAAGCAAACGACCTTATGGTCAATGTTTACACCATTATGCCTTAAGGGCTTAAGAAACAAATACTATTGCAGCGGAAAAGATAAATTGAACCATTCGACATGCCACAGGCAATCGTCTGGGGAACGCCTTCCTAATCCACGTAGTCTTCATAGAATTCCTCCTCATGATATTCATTATCTCCTTCAGCAACTGATCAACAAGGGCATAAAGCCGTGAGTACAAAGGTACTCAGCAAGCCGTAGGGAAATGATGCAATATATTTATGCACGGCTTGACAATGATAGCTATATAGTTACATTGCGTAAAGCAATAACTTGAATTGAAATACAATAAATAGATTGAAAGCATATTTATGAAAACATAAATAAATAAGCGATAGATCAATGATAGACAACAAAACAACGGTGAACTCCCGCTCACATCCCAACAATTCCACATTCCACATTTTATGAAACACTCTATACCCGTGTGAAATTCCGGGCTTGTCCATGACCATGACGTGGCTATTCGAATAGTTTTACACTCTGCAGAGGTTGTACAACTTTACCCACAAGACATGAACATCTCTTTGTGCAAACGTTACTAACACACTTCCTTTGGTGTGTCGCAGAGATATCATGACAGAGCCTTTACAATGCAATCGCCTAAACTCAGATCGCCTCGCTAAGGTTTCGCCATTAGGGCCCCTCTTGCGCCTTGCGAATCTACCCGTCCATCCCGGAACCCACACCACCAATTGGCAGTACTCAAGGCTAGACATTGCAAATTAATCAGCTAGGTCTGTCCCATTCCAGACATGTGGTAGTACGGTTAGACCCAGTTCAATGGCGCACAAGATTAAGTCCTTAAATTATCTCAGGCAAGACATCCACATCCCAATGTGCTAGAAAGCACCCCCTTTACTGCACGATCACTTGCCCGAGGAAAAACGATTCGTTCAACCAAGACCAATGGCAAACCCCACCATGGTACAATAAATTTTACAACAGTGGCTAACGGCCACGATTCAATATCTCATTAAGTCAATATTAACATTATTCACATGTGACATGAATCCCAACGTATATGTAAGCATGTCTAAGCATAGCTACGATAACCCAATGTTGGTATAATGATTATGTCCAACTAGTAATGTCCCAACCTAGGTTTAACAATGGATACATGGCATACAACTAATCAAGGTGGCATAATGTCAACTAGGTATACATCTACTCCCATTAAATAAGCATTGATACACCAAATAGCATGCAATTGTAATAAAGTAAATTACTTTTGCAAACATAGGATCAATATGATCAAAGGATTACGACTTGCCTTGCTGATCTAGTGCTGAATCTTGGTCTTCAAAGTCTTCGTTCGCTCCCTCGGAATTAGCGTCTACCGGAAAAGAAAGCAACGAAACCAAATAAATACAAAACAGAAACTCAAACAAGCTCAAAACTGAAAATAAATGGCTCTGGAAGATAGATCTTGATTTTAGAAAAATTTAGAAACTTGAATCGCCTCAATCGGAGTTCGTATGAGCGAGAACGGGCCTCCGAAAGATTAAATTCAGAGAAAATACAGAAAATCAGAAAATCAGAATTTTTGGATTTATTTTTGTACTGGAAAAGCGATTTATTGCGCAACGCTGACGTCAGCGGGCTCACGGTGCACAAGGTCCATGGCGCTGCGTCGGTTCACCGTGCACCCGGCGCATGACTAACGCAAGCGCTGACGCGGCTTTGGGGCTGACGCGGCTGCTGACGCAAGCGGGCCACGCGGCGCGCATCCAACGGCGACGCGAAATCCGACGGCAGAGGAACCAAGGCGTGCGGCGGCGGAGACGTGGAACGATCCGGGACGCCCACTGAGGATTGGACGGCCAGGGTTCCTCGGCGAGGAGCAACGGCGAAGCGGCGGCGCGAACTCACCGGACTTCGAGAAGAAGATACGGCCGACGGCGAGATGGCGACGGATCGGACGCGCGTGGGTGCGGATCCGGAAGAGAACGACGCGGGGAACTCAATGAGACCCACGGCTGCGGCGGAGAGACACCGGCGGCGAAGAAACGAGCGGCGGAAGGGCTCGGGCACGGCGGAGAAACTCCGGCGAGCAAGAACTCGACGGATGCGGCGGCTCGGGCAGCAAAAGAGGGGGCAAAAGGTGCGGCGGCGCGAGGGGAACCTCGGGAGGGTTGCGGCTGGGCTTTTATAGCCTCGGGGAACGCGCAAAGGACGCGGCACGGACGCCCAGGCGTGGGCGAGGCGGACTCCGAGCGGCGGCGGCGGCTAGGGTTTATTGCGGCCGATGACGTGGCGCAATCCTAGCCTCCGCACGCGAGGCGCCGATCGGACGGACCATACGGGCGGGTGTGCGGGCAGCCGAGCGGGTGAGCGAGGCGGGTTGGGCCAAGGCGGGGCAGCTGGGCCGAGGCGAAGCGGGCCGGGGAAATGGGTTGGGCCACCGAGGTTTCGGCCCGAAGGCTTTTTAGAAATTAAAAATATTTTCATATTTAAGAAAAACCCAAAAATTCAAATAAATGCAAATAAATTCAAATAAATAGCAAATAAATTAAAAAAAATCCCCAAAATACAGAAAAATTCCTTGGAGCACAAGGAACCCAACAAAAACTGAAATTCTTGATTTTGATGAATAGTTTAGCCAAATTAAATCCTTTTATTATTTAGAAATTCAAATTAAGCTGGAGCTAATTCAAGAAAATGCAAATGGTTTATTTTTGAATTCAAACATTCCAAAACTTCAAATTTTGGGATGTTACAAGATGAGACTAAACAAAAGTATACTCAATAAAAGAGTTAGTCTCATATTTAATATGCCATGAATATTATATCCAAGGAATGCAACAAGATATGATAATATAAACTCGAATGCATACCTTTGATATTTTCATCTTTTTCATCAAAAAGAGACTAATAAGAGTTAAACTCAACAAAAGAGTTAGTCTCAAAAAAATATTTGTCATTAATTAACAATTGAGACTAATCAATATTATAATTATCAAAAGAGTTAGTCTCAATATTAGATTTATCATTAACACTAAAGCCAAATTAATGGACCTTGAACTTTCCCCCACAAGAACTTCACACCAAGGTGAAGGAGAGGAGGAAGACCGGTATGGGAAGACGAAGGAGATGCCAAATGAGAGGATCAACATCACCCTTCCTCCAAAAACTTCACACCAAACATACATCAAATTACCACCAGCGTTGGGTAGCCACAGACGTCGCCCTTCTCATCGTGGAGTGGTGTCAAATCAGATCGAGGCAGAGGAAAAAAAAGGCAGAGAATAGGGAAGGAGAGGTGGCACCTTGTGGGTGTCCATGTAGATGGCGTCATGGTTCCAAAATTCGGCGAATTTCGGTGAAATTTCACCAAAATTTCGGATTTCGGACCACCCCGAATTCTAAAGTACCGGCCGAAATTTTTTTTTAAAAAAAATTGAATCTGCTACCGTCACCCGAAATTTCGGATTTTTTTAGGCGAAATTTCGTGTTTTTTTGGCCAGTTTTAAAACTTTTAGGGGCGGATTTGACCTGATTTGGTCCAATAACCCTTAGGAAAGTCATCTCCTATGAAAATTTGTTGAAAAACCGAATTTTTAATTATTTTAAAATTTTGGCAGAAACACTGTCAGATTTTTATAGCATTTTACAAGCTTGATAATAATCTGAAACATTTATAGTACTATCCTTAGTAGATTAGGATCATGCATAAAAAATTTCAAAATAATTTAACTTAATTTGTTATCTTTAAAAAATCAAAAACAGAATGAACATAATTGGAACAGTTATATTGTCGGAATTTTATAAATTTTCTTGTGTGTGATTATGATCTAAATTTTTTTTAGAGATTAATAATTGACTCAGTAACATTATGTAAATTTTTCAAAAAATTTAAACTTTGTTTGTTTGGTCAATCAAATCTATGTAAGCATTAAACTTCGTTTGTTATATTATATTTCAAAAATCAAAAAGAAAAGAACATAAATGGTACTGTACCTTATAAGAATTTTATAAATTCACTGGAGTGTGATAATGAATCACAATTTTTATGGGATATTAAGAACTTCCTTATCACCATTCTGTAAAAATTTCAAAAATTTTTATGGTTTACATAATTTTTCATTTTGTTCAAGTTTGACGGTAAGCCTTTTAACAGGGCAGTAGTACTGTTAGAATGTTTAAAAATTCATACAGTTTGATCATCATCTGAAAATTTTATGAGATAATTACAGATACATCATAACCATGCACAAAACATTTCAACAGTTTCTAACTTCATTTATACCATTTTCCATTCGGATCAAACTTGTCGGTCAGTGTTCTATCAGGACAGTGCCACTCTCTGAATTTTTAAAAATTCCTCACATGTGATAATCTGCTGAAATTGTTGTGAGAACATTATTTATAGATCATAACCATGCAAAAAAAATTCAACAGTTTATAACTTGATTTGTACTATTTTCCATTCGGATCAAACTTGTCGGTCAGTGTTTTATCAGGATAGTACCACTCTCCGAATTTTTAAACATTCCTCAGATGTGATAATCAGCTGAAATTTTTGTGAGAACATCAACAATGTGTCAGGAACCTCCACGGTCCACCGTCCCACTGTTTGATGCGTTTCAAGCTGGGATGGGATCCACGATCCACCGTCCCACTGACGCACGAGTCAACGCACTAGCCAGAGCATGCTTGTGCTACGAGCAGATCACGAGGGCACAATAATTCCTATGACCAATCCGATTTTGATCTCTCCCAATAGCCTTAGTGGAGTAGGTAAATCTAATAAATTAATCTGCAAAAGATGAACCTTAATCTCATCTAAGCATCTACTAACTAATGTATGTATGTATACCTTATCTTATAGCTGGAAGAATTGGAGCGCTGCCAGACCATCCACATCGCCGCTTTTGCGAAAACCCCCTTTGGAATTTCGAAAATCGCGGCGACGTATCGAGCAAATGGCCTGCAAAGGGATGTACGTTCGCTGCTGCCATTTACGCATGCCGTTCATCCGTTTTCGTTCGTTCGAATCGTTGCCGTGCGTTGCTTCACGTCGGCTGCGCTAACGATGGTTGATAACACGTCATTATTTGTCGCTCCTACCGTTGCTCGTGCCTACAGCTCCATTCCTTTGCCTCCGTTTTGCTACCGATGACCTGCTGTTTCTCGCCGCTACGCGTCGTGGTAGGAGTCCATGCGCTGTCAACCCACCTCGCCCACTTCACCCTTGTCCCTTACCCTGAGACACCCTCTTCTTGTTCGCGTAGTCGGCTCTGGTATGTCCCGCCGTTCATTGCTCTCGCGTGCGCCGCCGCCGCCCGGTCATCGCCTCCATGCGCTCCGTCCCCATCTGGTTTTGTCCCGTACCTTCGTTTTCGTTCTTCCTCGTTTTCCCCTTCTTCATTCCGGTTGTTTCTTTTGCTAATGGTTGCTGCTGTTGTTGCTTTCCGTTCGTTCTCCTTTTCTGTGCCCACCAACAATCCGCCGCTGCCCCCTCGGTCGTTACTCTCGCTTGCTCCGTCCCCGTCCGATCGTCGGTTCCGCGCATTCCACCCTCCTTTGGTATCACCCCGCGCCTTTGTTTTCCTTCTTCTCCTCTTTTCCCCTTCTTGATTCCGGTTGCTCCTTTGCTAATTCGCTTGTTTTATTGTTGGTCTCCTTTTCTCTACCTTCGATGCAGGCTGCCTACCAGTTCGTCGCTCCACGCCGCCGGGGGCTCTGGTTGACGGTCCTCCATACTGCTACGGCCAGGTCAAGTTATTCGCTACGCTACCTTTGCTGCTTGTGTGTATCGTTATGTCGGCCTCTTGGTTACTGGTCCTTCTTCGTCTTTTTTCTTCTCCCTGATTTAGATTCGTCCTTTGTTGGCCTCCTTTTCTCTACCCTATATGCAGGCTAGGTTCCGTTCACCGATTCGTGCCACCGCCACTTCTGACTAAATGCACTCCGTACTGCTACAGCCAATTAGGCTTTCTTGCTCTGCCTTTGCTGTTTGCATGAATTTCTTAATGTGCTTGCCCTTTGCTGTTTGTAAGTACTGCTATGATGACCTCTTCATATTGCTATTCTTGCTCGGTAGTATTTGTGGATAATTCTAGCTATGTGTTTTGGCGTGCAGCTCTCGTGCGCGTTCGTAGTTTTAAATTCGTCATTTTCAGGAACTTATTTGATCTGTCGATTGTTCTCCTTCCTTACATTGGTTGTTGATCATTGCGAAATGTGACGAAAATGTTGAGCAACATCGGCTAATTCCATGATACCTGCCTCAGGTTGATGTGTGCTGCTCTTCCGGCTAATTCCATGATGTCTGCATGAGGTCGATGTGTGCTGCTCTGATGGAAGCTTTGCTACAGCGGTCACCCCGAGTGGTGCATCAACTGGTGAGTTATTTTGTTATCATCAATGTGTTTCTTAAACCTTGCCTTTAGGTTTATTTCTGTCTGATTGGTGAAAGCACACACTGGTCTTGCGATCTTTATGGTGGGTCTTAACATATTCCTTGGGTAGAAGCTAATCGAATATGACTCCTCCCTGATGTACAGGTGTTTATGAAGCTTTGGAATTGAGAGAGACGGTGCAGCTGACTACTTGGGCAAGGGTGTTTCCAAGGTTTGCTTTAAAGCTTGCGTGTTTTTACCATCATTTGAGTGAATTTTGTATTAACGTTCTTATGAACTGTATGAGGCTTGAATGACATTATCGTGATTTTTCTCTTTGGTGTCTCTGTAACTATATGTTATTTAGTTCTATATGCGTAGGAAACTTAATTGATCTCATGCAAGTTGTGGACATATCATAGTTTTTAGTGATTTAAGAGAGGAGCCACTGTATCTGTTTATGCCTTAATTTCTATAGTCTTTTCTCACCTGTTATATGCTTTGGCAGCTTTCAAATTTTTTTTTTGTGTTTTGGAGTTTAGTTCTGATGCGTGTTCGTAGTTTTAAATTTGGCATTTTCAAGATCCTATTGTTTAATCTGTCGATTGTTTTCCTTCCGAAAAGCAAATTCTTTTGTTCCTTTTGTTTGAAAAATATTTAAAGGTGTTTGATGAACAACGATGGTGTTAAGAAGGTTTCTATATAAATGTCATCATGGTATCTAGGCTGCTTCTGTTATTGCGGACAGCATCATACATGAATTCATAATAATTGTCATAACATTCTCATGTCTTTCAGTCCAAGATTATAATGAAATTTTCCTATAGATACTTATGCAAGATATTTTTTTTATAATGACTTTTTCCTACAGATGCTTATGAAAGATTTTTTTTTATTGTAGGGTCATAATGTTGTTATGCTGCGTCCATCACAGCCTTATCGAGTAATTATTGTTGTTGTTTGAGAGATGTGATCCGTGTATGGGTAAAATCATAGGTAGTCGATTTCTTCGATATACTTGACGAGGTTACGTGTGAACCATTATGTTTCTCACAGAGAAGGATCCAGCTTCATTATTTCTCGGATACTACTTTGTGTTAAACATCGATTCACGAACGCAAACTTCGCTACCCCCATTTCAGATTACCAGTGACTGAATGCAATTCTTATAACTGTAGGATCAAGGATAACCAACTAAAGGGGGGTGAATAGGAGGTTTCTAAATTTTTCAATACAATTTAGGAAATACAAATGATACTATCAAATTGAGATACAATTATGAGGAACACACTTAAAACTCTAACAAAAGCTTAAAAGGCTATGTTAATACAAGCTAAGCAAATATACTAGAGAGCTCAAAGACTATGAATAGGATGGTGTTAATGAAATGGATTCTTAACAAACAAGAGTACCAAACACAAATAAATAGGAGATAAGGAATTTTAACCCGTCGTCTCGGAGACTTGCCGGTCTCCCCTACTCCACGTTGAGGTGACTTGAACCACGTCAAGCCGGCTCCACTCGCTTGAGCCTTCCTCGATCACTAAGGTAGTTCTTCCCCGCTCCGGGTAGGCGAACTCCGGCCTTCACAACTTGCCGGGGCTTCTCACAATCTCCGTTGAGAAGCTCACCGCGCACGATCGCCTCCAAGCCGTCTAGGAGGCGGCAACCTCCAAGAGTAATAAACCTTGACGCTAGCTTGAGGTCGAATGTTGGTGTCTAAAGGCTCAAACACTAAATGCAACACTCAATCTTGCTTCTCACACTCACAAATGGAAATTGAATACACACAAGAGTGGAGAACACTTGCTAGAGCTCAAATATCATCAATGAGGATAAAGAGTTACTCTACAATGCAGGTGGGAGGTATTTATAGCCTCCACCAAACTTTCTAGCCGTTGGAGCTCAAAATCTGCAAAAATCTGTTTTTCCGGTGCTACCGCCCATGTAGGACCGGTAGCACCAGGCTCCATTTCAACAGCTAGAACAGTGCATTTAATACACTTGCCAGAGACCGTTACAGGGGGTCCGGTGCTACCGCCCAACTAGGGCGGTGAGCAGGGCTCCACTTCATTTTCTTTCTTCAAAAGACACTTCTGCGGAATTATAGCACGGGCTCGGGGCCGGTGCTACCGTGAGTCTCGTAGCACCGGGATATAATGGTCGGTAGCACCGGGCTCCCAAATGCCCAGAAAAGGTGCTTCTCTGGAATTTTTACACCGGGTGGTGGTCCGGTGCTACCGATAGTCCGGTAGCACCGGCCTACCATGGGCGGTAGCACCGGGCTACTAAAACACCCAAAAACACACCCTCTGTGATTTTCACACCGGGCTGAAGTCCGGTGTTACCGATGGTCCGGTAGCACCGGCCTACCATGAGCGGTAGCACCGGGCTACAAAAACGCCCAAAAGCCTTTCTCTGGAATTTTCACACCGCCCTATTGAGCCGGTGCTACAAGATCCGTAGCAATCATGTTTGTCATGAAGCTGATAGCACCGAGTTTCAGATATTTGATTTGTTCTAAAGAATTTTCAAGATTGAAACTTATTTATTATATGGCAACTATTTGAATATGCATTTTGAGCCTTTAAACCCTAAAAAGACATCGAGATAAGCGTCAAGATCCCTCTTAATAGTACGGCCCTAAATCTAGTAAACTGATCTTTCTTCCAAACTCCAAGATCGTCAAAAGACTAGAAAAAAAGCCTTATAAATTTACCTTTTCATGATCTTGACATATTGCCGATTGGTTTGAGCCTTCCTTGGTATTTCCATGATCATTAATCTTGGAATTGACCTACTTTCAATATTCTCAACACAAGCATTAAATCATATTACAAAGTTGTCATTAATTATCAAAACCAAAATATACCGGGTGCCTAGATGCTTTCAATCTCCCCCTTTTTGGTAATTGATAACAACCCAAAGTCATAATTTGAAATTGTTTTTAATGTGAACAACAGAAGAGAAAGTTTTGCTTCAAGGAATATTTAATCATGATATTTTTAGAACAAACACTCCCCCTAGAAAAGTGCATATTTAATGGAAAGTGGATAGTTGTACATTTGAGAAAATTTGCAAAAAAATTTGACAGAGTTTTGTTTAAGAATAGAATCCGTGGATGAATAAGCAAATATACTTGAAGCAACAATATGATATTTAAAATTGCCCAAGCAAGAGAATATAGGAACCAACCATAAGCATTATGATTACAAAAGTTTAACCATACCAACCAAGTAAAAATATCACAAACACACATTATATCACAAACACATCACAAACACATATTATCACAAACACATAGTTTCTTCACTTTACTCCTCCCCCTTTGGCATCAAATACCCAAAAAAAAAATTTGTCGTAAAGCTCAAGGGGCTGGAGGAGCAGAAGGAGGAGGCAGAGTAGATGGAGGAGCACGAGATCCGGAGCGCTGATAGACGATTGGCAGAGACGAACGAAGCTCGGAGATAGAAGTATCAACTGAGTCTAGTCGACCTCGAACCTCCTCAACCATCTGTCGGGTCTGAGCCTGAGCCTCATTCATCCTAGCGAAGCCACTCAGCATTTTAGATCTCATACTGGCCAGGCTGCTCATGAGATCATTCCTCAAACTGTCCAAGAACTGATCCTGCTGTGCTGGAGGAACCTCTGAAGCAACTGGGATCTCCTGCTGCTGAGGCTGCTGGGAGGACCTCGCTGAGTGATTGTCTGAGGGGCTGCTTCGCGGGGTCTGTAAGGCTTGTGCGCACTTCCGCATCCTCCTCTAAACCCAGTCTCCTTTTTTATTATCATCATAATGAAAGGAGCAAAGTATAACCTTTTACCTTTATCACTAGCAGAGGAGACCATCTCTCTGATCATAATATCATCCACATCAAATTTATTTTTATGGGTGATCTTGCTCATGATGTTCCAGGCATATCCTCTGATTTCGTCCAGGTTTCCACTCTTTGGATGAATAGTGACCCTTATTATTCTGTTAATTAGATTTGGATGAGGAAGGAGATCGTCATTTTACTCGGACGCTTGGTGATGCTGGTGGATCATAGAATTGAAAGCACTGTCAAGGGTAGAACCTCATCCATCGTGAACATTGGGATACCCATGTGGAAAATCCCCAAGCCTCCTCTATCCCACTTTTTGTGACCTTATGCCTTTGCGGCATCCGTCATCCAAGTGATTTCATCAATCACTTCAGAGACATGCATAGTGGCATAAAACTGTCTTACTAGGTCTTCATTGTAGTCACATTTTTTACTAACAAAATCTGACAATCCAGCACCATGAAATAACACAGGGACTCCAACAAACAAAGGTATTTTTCTAATGTGCTCCCAATTTATCCATTTGTGATCAGCAAATTCCTTATTTTTGTAGATTTCATAATATGCTTTTTGCTGAAAAATGGTTCTGAAGTTATCCTCAGTTGCACTTCTGGGTAGCATATATTGGTTTGCTTGTCTAAGGAAGAAAAAGGTGTCACCTTTGATTTTTCTCAGATCAATGGACGGATTAAAGTTGTCATGTTCATCTCCTGATCCTGCATTCTCATCAACATCCATGAATTCATCATCGTCTGTCTTCTCACTGCTTGATTCTGATTCAACTTGTTTTCCTTTGGACTGCTTTGAGCTACCACTAATGTCTTTCTTATTTTTCTTTCGGACTTCACGATGTCTCAAAGCAATTGGAACATCATCCTGACTGTCTGAATCTTGAGGAAGAGAAGGAGGAACACGACCTCGATTTGCAGCCACTTTAATGTAACAGCCTGATCCTCTGGTCTTAGGCATGATTACTGGATATAAGAGAGGAATTCAAGGAATAAGATCAAGGTTATATGCCCTAGATTTAGAGATTTTTGTAGAAAACAGCATTTGCGCACATTGCCTGCAATCCCGGTACTACCACCCATGCTAGAATGGTAGCACCGGGCTTCTTTATGATGCTACGAATCCATCTTTGGACCGGTAGTACCAGACATGGGGCGGTGCTACCGTACAGAAATCGGTAGCACCGGTCCTTTTGAGGAGGAACCCTAATTTGCCAAAATTTGCGGTTTTGAGTGATTTGATACAAGAGAATTCATCTACCAATTAGGGGATCCTTATTGCACTTGTTCCATCCACAAATTTTGACAAAAAGGACACAAATTTTGCTACATTCCACAAGAACCCTAAAGATAAGAAAAAGGAAACTAGGGCATGCAGAAAAGAAAGATTTTTGACAAGAAAAGGGAAGGGATTTGTTACCTGAAGGGTTTGGAACTCAAGGGATTGATCTTCAAGAAGAAACAAGTTGATTTCTTGAGGATCTTCGAGTGGAGATAAAAAAAGGTTCGAGTGGAGAGAGAGAGAAGAAGAAGATGGGGCGGTGCTAAAGAGATAAAGGCGGTCGCACCATGAGCTTAATCCCTAAACCCGAAATCCGGTGCTACATGATTTTACCGGTAGCACCGGTCTCCGGTGCTACCGCTCTTGTACGAGCGGTGCTACGGGGAACACAGTCAAAGCAGAGATAAATACTCAGAGAATTCAACATAATCAATAAACTTTTAATATTTTTATATAAGACATAAAATTGCATCCAAAACTTATATAAATTTTCAAGATTTATGGCTCAATTATGATTCAACCTCAATTTTTTGAAATATATAACATTATTTGAAATTCAAGATATAAGAATCATATAAAGAGCTCCCCCTCAACAAGTTCTATATAAAAAATGAAAGGCATTCAACAAAGCAACAAAAGGAATAACCAATCAATCTTTTAAGCAAGATTCAAAGGAAAACTCAAATCACATTAGAGATGTCTATGACATTTAATTCATTCATCAATTTACAGAACCGGGCTTCATCTAAAGGCTTGGTTAAGATATCCGCTAATTGGTCTTCGGTTCTAATGTGACTAATCACTATATCTCCTTTGCTAACATGATCTCTCAAAAATGATGACGGATTTCTATATGCTTGGTTCTTGAGTGTTGGACCGGGTTGTTGGCTATTTTAACAGCACTTTCGTTATCACATAAAAGAGGCACATTTTTAAAATCTATTCCATAATCCATTAAAGTTTGCCTCATCCACAATAATTGAGCACAACAACTACCGGCGGATATGTATTCGGCTTCGGCGGTGGATAGAGCTACGGAATTTTGTTTCTTGGAGAACCAAGAAATGAGGGATCTACCTAGGAATTGGCAATTTCCGGAGGTGCTTTTTCTATCCACTTTGCGACCCGCATAATCGGAGTCCGAATATCCAATCAAGTCAAAATTAGCACCTTTAGGATACCATAACCCTATGTTTGAGGAATGCTTTAAATATCTTAGAATTCTCTTAACAGCTACTAAATGACATTCTTTAGGGGAAGCTTGAAAGCGAGCACACATGCACACACTAAACATAATATCGGGCCTAGATGCGGTGAGATAAAGTAGACTACCAATCACAGAGCGATAAAGTTTTGAGTCTACTGGTTTACCTCCCTCGTTTAGATCAAGATGTCTGTTAGAAGCCATTGGTGTCTTAATGGGCTTTGAGTCTTCCATGCCAAATCTCTTCAGCAAATCTTTCACATATTTGGTTTGACTCACGAAGGTCCCTTTCTTGAGTTGCTTGATTTGAAGTCCAAGGAAGAAGCTTAATTCTCCAATCATTAACATCTCAAACTCTCTAGACATCATATCACCAAATTCTTTGCAAAAGTCTTCGTTAGTAGAGCCAAATATAATATCATCAACATAGATTTGGCATACAAAGAATTCTTTGTCAATAATTTTTGTAAAAAGTGTTGTATCAATCTTCCCAATTTTGAACCCTTTAGAAAGTAGAAAATCTCTAAGTCACTCATACCATGCTCTAGGAGCTTGTTTGAGACCATATAGCGCCTTAGAGAGTTTGTAAACATGGTTAGGATATTTATGACTTTCGAAACCGGGAGGTTGTTCAACAAATACCAACTCGGAAATTTCTCCATTTAGAAAAGCACTCTTTACATCCATTTGAAATAATTTAATATTAAAACAAGATGCAAAAGCAAGTAAGATTCTAATGGCTTCTAATCTAGCCACAGGAGCAAAGGTTTCACCAAAATCCAAACCTTCAATTTGAGTAAATCCTTGAGCTACCAACCGGGCCTTATTTCTTACCACAATACCATTTTCATCTTGTTTGTTTCGGAATACCCACTTTGTACCTATTACATTGTGTTCCTTGGGCCTTTCCACTTAAGTCCAAACATTATTTCGGGCAAAGTTATTGAGTTCTTCATGCATTGAATTTGCCCAATCCGGATCATCTAGAGCTTCATCTATGTGAGTAGGTTCAAAAGAAGATACAAAGGAGTAATGTTTGCAAAAAGAAGCGACGCGAGATCGAGTTTGAACACCCTTACTAACATCACCCAATATTTGATCTATTGGATGATCTTTGGAGAGCCCATGATGAATTCTTTGAGGTAGAGTATGCGTTTGTTGATCACACTCCTTTTCATCCACATCAATAGGTTGAACTTGACTTGACGTAGCGGAAGTGGAGGGTTCAACTTTAGTGGATGAGGGTGTATCTTGTTTATCCTCCTTTGGTTTTATGTCTCCAAGTGTCATGTTCTTTATTGCTTCTCTTAAACCTTCTTCACCTACATCATCCAAGTTTTCTTGCTCTTCTTGAGAGCCGTTAGTTTCATCAAACTCAATATCGCAAGTTTCTTCCACAAAACCTTTATTTTTGTTGAATACACGATAGGCTTTGCTATTTGAAGAATATCCAAGCAAGAAGCCTTCATCACAACGACTTTGAAATTTTGAAAGTCGAACACCCTTTTTCAAGATGTAGCATTTACAACCAAAAACTCGAAAATAAGAAATATTTGGTCTTCTTCCAATGAGAAGCTCATAAGAGGTCTTTTTCAAGAGACGATGCAAATAAAGCCTATTAGTTGCATGGCAAGCGGTATTAATGGCTTCCGCCCAAAAACTATCGGAGGTGCCATACTCATCAAGCATAGTTCTTGCCATTTCAATTAATGTTTGATTTTTCCGTTCCACAACTCCATTTTGCTCCGGAGTGTAAGTAGCGGAAAGTTCATGCTTTATTCCAAACTCATCACAATAATCTTCAATTTTTGTATTTTTGAACTCGGAACCATTGTCACTACGAATCTTCTTAATTTTAAAATCAAATTCATTTTGAGCCCTTTTTGCAAAGTTTTTAAAGATACCGGAGGTTTCGGATTTATCATCTAAAAAGAATACCCACGTATACCTTGAAAAATCATCAACAATGACCAAACAATAAGAATTTCCTCCAATGCTCTTATAGGTTGTTGGGCCAAACAAATCCATATGTAAGAGCTCTAATGGTCTAGATGTGGACATGATACTTTTTGAAGGATGAGAACTAGCAACTTGTTTTCCGGCTTGACAAGCACTACAAAGTCTATTTTTCTCAAACTTCACATCTTTCAAGCCCACAACTAAATCATTTTTGAAAAGCTTTTTTAGTTGGATCATCCCAACATGAGCTAGTCTTCTATACCATAACCATCCTAGGGATGTCTTTGCAATTAAGCAAGTTTGAAGACATGACTCATTTGAGGTGAAATCAACTAAATATAAGTTTCCAAATCTAAAACCTTTGAACACTAAAGAATTATCATTTTCTTTAGAAATCACTACACCATTCTTGGAAAACATGCAAGAAAGACCTAGATCACAAATTTGAGCAATAGATAACAAATTAAAATTTAAGGTTTCTACCAAAGAAACATTTGAAATAGAAAGGTCTTTTGAGATAGCGATTTTACCCAAATCGAATACCTTTCCTTTACTATTGTCACCAAATGTGATCTTGTCGTTTTGCCCATTTCCTACTTCAAAGGTGGTGAACATCTTCCGGTCACCGGTCATATGTTGAGTGCATCCACTATCCAACACCCAATGCCGTCCGTCGGTCTTGTAGTTCACCTACAAAAGAGAATCAAGTTCTTTTAGGTACCCAAATTTGTTTGGGTCCTTGGAGGTTAGTAACCAAGGCTTTGGGCACCCAAATGGCATTCTTTTTACGGCCAAGTATAGGAGTGCCAACAAACTTAGCAATTATTTTGCCAAAACTATCTTTCTTAAGAACATAACAAAAGTCATAAATGTTATTTTTAGTTGTTTTATCCAAAATACAATTATTTGCTAGATAACCTACCTCATGACATTTGTAACAAAACTTCCCATTTGATTTAACAAAATGAGGAGCTTTGTTATTAATCTTTTTGCCCTTCTTAGGAACATATCCTAATCCTTCTTTATTGTAGGAGCATCTTTGGCCATTCAAGATTTTATTTAAAGTGTCTTTACCCTTGAAACATCTATCAAGACTTTTACTAAGTTTGTTTACTTGTTCCTTAAGTTCATTATTTTCTACTACTAGGTTTTCATGGCATGAAGTAGAACTAGAGCATGATACTGATGGCATATCAAATAAATCATCACAAGAGGTAGATATGCTAGTTTTTGATATACAACACGAATCTATTTCTAAGCAAGATATATCATCAATAATTTTGCAACTTATTCCTATATCATTTTGAGGCTTTGAATGGTCCTTAGCAAGAAGAGTCTCATGAGCTTCCATTAGCTCCTCATAAGAGTCTTTGAGAGAAAGATATTCTTTTCTCAAAGCTTTATGTTTAGACTTTTCTTTTCCAAGATACTCATTCAAGTCCTCAAGCATATCCATTAATTCATCATAGGAGGGTTCATCATCATTTGTGTTTACCTTAAAATCTCCTTTAGCCATAAGACATAAGGGAGTGACGAAAGGTGATGAGGTCTCCTCAATAGCAATTCCGGCAAGACCCTTCTTCTTTGGAGGTGTATCATCCTCGGAAGAGTCGGAGTCTGAATATTCTTCCTCGGAGTTCCATTCTCCAATGTGAGCCTCGCCTTTCCCATCTTTATTCAACTTCTTGAAGAGCTTCTTCTTCCCATGAAAAAACTTATTCTTCGGAGGGAACTTGTTTTTGTCATCCCTTTTCTTTGGACATTTTGAGGCAATATGTCTCTTCTCATCACATTCATAGCACTGGATATTAGCATATCGATTGGTGCTAGAGTATTGTCCCTTCTTGAATTTTTTAGGACCACTTGTGCTTGAACGTCTCTTCATAAATTTTCTCATTCTTCTTACAAGAAGAGCCATTTCCTCCTCGGTGTCTTCGTCATCATCGGAGTCATTGAGCATCTCATCACTTGACTCCGCCTTTGCTTTGAAGGCGATGTTCTTCTTCTTCGAAGAGCTTTGTTCCAAAAGCTCTTCCTTGTCCTTCTTGTAAAGCTCATTGGTTATGAGATTTCCAAGAAGTCCCGTTGGCGTCATTCTTGGTAATTCCGGTGAGTTGAGAAACAACGTCACCAAGGTCTCATATTTTTCCGGAAGAGCCCTAAGCATCTTACGAACAATGTCAAAATCGGTTAGTGATGCTCCGAGGCCCTTGAGCTCATTTACTATGTTGTTCAACCGTGAATACATCTCATTGATGTTTCATGAGGCAACATAATAAAACTCTCGTATTTGATTCGAAGCATATGCAATTTGGCTTCCTTGACCGAGGATGTCCCCTCATGAATTTCCGAGAGGGTTGTCCAAATCTCATGAGCGGTTTCAAGATTCTCACTCGATTGAACTCATCCGCGTTCAAGGCTCCAAAAAGAGCATTCATAGCTTGAGCATTTAGATGAGTGTTTCGCTCCACTTGGTCATTTGTGAGTGTGGGATTAACCCCCGGAGTGAAACCCTCAACTACAATCCTCCATATGCTTGGACTCATGGTCTTAAGATAAACGGTCATGCGAATTTTCCAATAAGCATAATTTGTACCATTAAAAAATGGCGCCTTGCCTATTGACACCCCATCGCTAGCCATCCTTACTCTCTAGGCGGTGAAGCCCCAAAAGAGAGTCCAAGCTCTGATACCACTTGTAGGATCAAGGATAACCGAATAGAGGGGGGTGAATAGGAGGTTTCTAAATTTTTCAATACAATTTAGGAAATACAAATGATACTATCAAATTGAGATACAATTATGAGGAACACACTTAAAACTCTAACAAAAACTTAAAAGGCTATGTTAATACAAGCTAAGCAAATATACTAGAGAGCTCAAAGACTATGAATAGGATGGTGTTAATGAAATGGATTCTTAACAAACAAGAGTACCAAACACAAATAAATAGGAGATAAGGAATTTTAACCCGTGGTCTCGGAGACTTGCCGGTCTCCCCTACTCCACGTTGAGGTGACTTGAACCACGTCAAGCTGGCTCCACTCGCTTGAGCCTTCCTCGATCACTAAGGTAGTTCTTCCCGCTCGGGTAGGCGAACTCCGGCCTTCACAACTTGCGGGGCTTCTCACAATCTCCGTTGAGAAGCTCACGCGCACGATCGCCTCAAGCCGTCTAGGAGGCGGCAACCTCCAAGAGTAATAAACCTTGACGCTAGCTTGAGGTCGAATGTTGGTGTCTAAAGGCTCAAACACTAAATGCAACACTCAATCTTGCTTCTCACACTCACAAATGGAAATTGAATACACACAAGAGTGGAGAACACTTGCTAGAGCTCAAATATCATCAATGAGGATAAAGAGTTACTCTACAATGCAGGTGGGAGGTATTTATAGCCTCCACCAAACTTTCTAGCCGTTGGAGCTCGAAATCTGCAAAAATCTGTTTTTCCGGTGCTACCGCCCATGTAGGACCGGTAGCACCAGGCTCCATTTCAACGGCTAGAACAGTGCATTTAATACACTTGCCAGAGACCGTTACAGGGGGTCCGGTGCTACCGCCCAACTAGGGCCGGTAGCACCGGGCTCCACTTCAATTTCTTTCTTCAAAAAGACACTTCTCTGGAATTATAGCACCGGGCTCAGGGCCGGTGCTACCGTGAGTCCGGTAGCACCGGGATATAATGGTCGGTAGCACCGGGCTCCCAAATGCCCAGAAAAGGTGCTTCTCTGGAATTTTTACACCGGGTGGTGGTTCGGTGCTACCGATAGTCCGGTAGCACCGGCCTACCATGGGCGGTAGCACCGGGCTACTAAAACACCCAAAAACACACCCTCTGTGATTTTCACACGGGTGAAGTCGGTGTTACCGATGGTCCCAGAGCACCGCCTACCATGGGCGGTAGCACTGGGCTACAAAAACGCCCAAAAGCCTTTCTCTGGAATTTTCACACCGCCCTATTGAGCCGGTGCTACCGCGCATCCGGTAGCACCGCGCTATCATGGGCGGTAGCACCGGGTTTCCAGATATTTGATTTGTTCTAAAGGATTTTCAAGATTGAAACTTATTTATTATATGGCAACTATTTGAATATGCATTTTGAGCCTTTAAACCCTAAAAAGACATCGAGATAAGCGTCAAGATCCCTCTTAATAGTACGGCCCTAAATCTAGTAAACTGATGTTTCTTCCAAACTCCAAGATCGTCAAAAGACTAGAAAAAAAAGCCTTATAAATTTACCTTTTCATGATCTTGACATATTGCCGATTGGTTTGAGCCTTCCTTGGTATTTCCATGATCATTAATCTTGGAATTGACCTACTTTCAATATTCTCAACACAAGCATTAAATCATATAACAAAGTTGTCATTAATTATCAAAACCAAAATATACCGGGTACCTAGATGCTTTCAATATCCTGTATTTTATTTAGTTCTATATGTGCAGGAAACTTAATTGATCGCATGCAAGTTATGAACATGTCACAGTTCTTAGTGATTTAAGAGATAAGACATTGTTTCTATTTATGCCTTAAACTCTATGGTCTTTTCTCGCCAGCTATTTGCTTTGGCAGCTTCCAAAATTTCTTATATGTTTTGCCGTGTAGTTCTGAAGCACGTTTGCAGTTTTAAATTCAGCATTTTCAAGATCCTATTGTTTGATCTGTCGATTGTTCTCCTTCCGAAAAGAAAATTCTTTTGTTCCTTCTATTTAAAAAATATTTAAAGGTGTTTAATAAAAGAGAATGGTGTTAAGAAGGTTTCCATATAAATATAATCATGGTATCTATGCTGCCTCTGTTAGTGCTGAAAGCATCATACATCCATATGTCTTTCAGTCCAAGATTATAATGACTTGTTCCTACAGATATGTATGCACCATATTTCTTGTCATTGTAGGGAAACAATGCTGTTATGTTGCCTCCATCACAACCTTAGCGAGTAATTATTGTTGTTGTTTAAGAGACGTAATCCGTGGATTGGTAAAATCATAGGTAGTCAATTTCTTCAATATATTGTTCTCCTTTCGAAGAGCAAACTCTTTTGTTCCTTCTATTTGAAAAACTGTAACGACCCCTATTTTCACATAAATTCAAAAATAAAAATCTAATGCGCATACAATACTAGTCCCATGATCAGTGGCTAGTACGCACATTTTCAACAATTGGAATCACATCCATACATCATTTCATTCAAGCGGAAGCTATTTGTATAATATATTCTTACAACTCAGAGTATATAAATATAGCAACAGAAGAAGCAAAGTCTTGTAGTGTGCCCATCCAATCCCTCAGGCAACTGACAAGGCATAATCCCTAGAAAGGTCGCTTTATTGAGAATCCCGCATCCTGCGACGAAAAGAGATCTTTCGAAGCTTCGCTATCTTTTTCCACCTAAAACAACATAATAAGCAAGGGTGAGTACTTTACGTACTCCGCAAGACTTTAGCAAATCCTATAATATATGGAGGTCATTTCAAAGGAAAGGCTTCTATGGTTAATTTGCATAAAGCGAAATGGAATTTGTAAATCAAGTTGTCATTTGCAAACCGAATTTAATAAAGCAAGTTTGACTGATAAGAAATAAGTAAAGCATAAGTAATACTCACAGCCCTTCGCGAGCATTGAATAATTCAATGATCCAATAATCCAATCCTGCCATATCAATTCCTTGCCAACACATGGCATAACCATAATCTTTGCCAAAACAAGGCATATTAGATGAAAATCATCCCATTTTGAAAATAGTAAAACATTTAGCTATGTGATGACGTTACCAAGTGCCTTTGACCGTAGGTGCGGCTAATTAATTAGATTTACACTCTGCAGAGGCGTACAGCTTTACCCACAAGAAATGATCATCTCTTTGTGCAGCGCAATTGACACACTTCCTTTGGTGTGCCGCAGAGAGATCATAGCATAACCGTTACATTACCTAGACCTAGCTTTGCACCAGCCCGATGATGTTAAATCCTTGTTATGGAGAAGAAACATGACAGTGTATCCCTGTCATTTAAAGTAGTAATACAAGCAGTAAATCCCTGCGATAAGGGTTTCTTCCCATACCAAGGCGTACATCGTTATACCGATATGCATTTACCCACAACGAAGTGTGGAAGCCCCTCATAAGCAAAAGCGTACATCGTTATACCGATATGCATTTACCCACAACGAAGTGTGGAAGCCCCTCATAAGCAAACCTAGAAAGGATTGCTCATACTATCTCCCGCCTACCAATGTGCAAAGCCAGACCTAAACAACTTAATAGGTTAAGGCTACCCCATTCCAGCAGTGGTTGCACGGAATTCTTGACTTGAAAACAACCCATAGCTCGGTCCTTAATTCGACACGGGCAAAATTCCACCCTATACTACGTACAAGTCTAACCCTTGCACAACCGGCTATTGCCAATAATTGCCCGCATCTAAACCATAGTTTTATTTTGGGGTTTTGAGTCAAAATACCAACAATAGACATCATGTTATAACCAACCATTTTCAATTCTCAAGAATAAATTTTGATCCGATCATATTCAACGTTGGTTCTAAAGCATGGCTAAGAATGGTTAATAATCGCATATACCCAAGTTGACATTATGTATTGTCTAACCCATTTATATGGTTATCAAGGTTCACATGTCCATACTTATCAAGGAAGTTTCATGAGACAACAGATATATCTACCAGTACTACAAAATAGCGTATTTACAGAAAATAAATGCATGCATGAAACATTTTGATAAATACAATGAAAATTAAATACTGGGATCAATATGATCAAAGGGGGTGCTTGCCTTGCTTAATTGTTGTTTATGATGAAGTCGCGGTCGAAGCCTATGTTGTCGATGACGGAATTAATGATGTCGGGTTCTACACGTCGTTCAATGGAAGTATAGCGAAACAACAATTTCAATAAGGGCAAAAAGAAGACAGACAGTAAATCAAATAAAACATGCTATAAAAAACAGACACATATTCTTTTATAGATTATTTATCTTGTTTTATGAATTCAAGAGGCTAAAATTATGTATTCTTGTATTTATAACTTCGAATTATAAATGCTAAAATTATTTAAAGTAGAAAGATTTGTCTTATGGTGATATCGTAAAATAATATGTTGTTAATAGGATTCAGATGCAAAGCAATGTATTTAGAGACTTTTGAATTAAACATTTAACACTAAATTTCTAGCTGCCATTTTATCAGGCATAACACATTAAGTTATCTACCCCATTTTCATGAACTAATTGTTAGAAGCAAGCATGATCCCATATGAACACGTACTTATATATATACATATATACCTATTATGCTCTTCATACTAAATCACATCCTATTTGCGTAAATCATTATTTGTTCAATATTTTCACCTAGCCTAACATTATTCTACCATCATGCTGAAAAGAAATATGTTTAACAAACTTCCAAAAATTCTTTCCTTATCAATTTAGTTATTATTGCATAGTTACTAATAATGTTAGACTTCAATAGAAAAGACATAAAACAACTGGTTACCCAAATATTTTTATAGAAATGGGTGCATAGCAGAATAAGGATCATGATAAAATTGGTTCCAAATAAATTTAATTTTGTTTGCAAAGTTTTTATATTTAATCTACTTTTATATCTACTATTCATCTTTGTATTAAAATATTTTTCCAGAATAGCTTTTGAAAATATTTTTTGCATATTTTGGAAGCTCTTGATTTTAGATGAATTTAGAAATTGGTTTAATCTCATTTGGATTTCAAATGCGAAAGATATTCAAGTTTGAATCTAAGTCGGTTCTGAAAAATCCAAAGAAAATGAAAAATTCGCTTTCAATACTTTGAAAGCATTTTTCCTTTTTCGCGGTTTATTTTAAATCCCGGCGGACTGACAGGTGGGGCCATCCGATCAGCGAGAGGGAGTGGCTGAGAGGCGCAGAGGCTGACAAGCGGGACCCACATGTCAGTCACAGAAAAACAGAGGCTCACCTTCGCGGCGACTCGCCGGCGAAGCAGCTCCGGGGAGGTCGGGTCGACAGCGCAGGGAGCTTCAAGGAGGTGATGCGCATCTGGGGACAGCATCGATTCGTCCGGAAGCGAGCCGAGGCGAGCTGTCACCGAGAGGAGGCGGCGGCGGTAATGGCGACGAGCCACGCCGACGTTAGAAGGCTACCCAAGTGTGATCGGTTCCAGTTTAAGAGTCAGGAGGTCCAAAAGGATCCATTTTACCTGCTAACGGCTGGAGGAACTGATCGGGTTGGCCTGCCACTGTGCGCCGTGCTTGGGGAAGAAGGGTCAAAGCGGCGGCGGAGCTACGGTGGATGAAACCTAAACCAAATTGAGGGGTTTTGATCCTTATGCGATACTGAAGCTAATGTGTAAAGGAATTGGGAGGAGGTTCGGTGTACTGGCTCGAATTGGGTTCGACCCGATTCTAGGGTTCTTCGGTCACAGCGAGGAACTGAGGAAATTGGCGATGCTCAGTTGATGAAATTGAACAAGAGAAGAGGGGAAATGAAGGGCATTCTAAGGCGATCTTGATGCTCTATTTATAGGCGCCAATTCACTGTAGAGAAGCTCGACAGCTTGGCATGAACACGATGGAAGAATTGCAGCGCCAGAACAGGGGTCGGTATGGGCGAGCTGCGGGAAATCCGGTGAGGATGGCGGCGTGGCAAGGAGAGGACGATGACGGTTTCCTCAGGCGTCGCGAAGGAGCAAAGGTGGCGCAAGCTACAGCTTCGGCGACGAGGTTCTGCTTCGGGGATGCAGCGAATGGAGGAAGATGAAGGCTGGGGGCAGAGGCTGGCAGGTGGGTCCGCTCGGTGCAACAGGTCCACAGGTCAGCGATGGAATGGAGGACTTCAAGCAATTTCAGTGATAAGAGCTGAGGTTGGTTCACTGAATCAGTTACCTCTCTTGTCGAAAAAATTAATGAGAAATTTATGAAGTGTACTAGAGCTAGTTTAGAACCTACCATAAAAATTTCAGACCTATTAGATGCCTGAGGATTTTACAATCATTCTAACAGTGCACTGTGCACAAAATTGTGTTTTCTGTTTTATATTTATCAGTAGACTTATATTTTATTAAAGCTTTTTGAAAATTTTTATAGGAGTTCCCCTTGGTCATATAAACCTTAAGTAAAAATTTAAATTTAAAATATTTTTTATTTAATTTATAAAAATTCTGACATTCTGATTCTTTGATTTTCAGAAATTCTGTTTTTGAATTTTTAAATATACTAAAACAGATTATTTATTTTTAATATTTTTAATGTAGATTACCCTATCTAGGGTGAATATAATATAAAAATTTTCACATCGAATTTATGATAATTTAATTTCTGACATTTTTACTATTACTAGTCTTTCTTCATTAAATTACCTTTCTTTTCATCATTTAATATTTTGTGATGACTTTAAAATTATATTCTGTGTTCTGGATAGATCCACAAATATTTTTACAGCAATTTTTCTTATTTTTTTGTTTTACAAATCTTTTCTGATTACTTAAGTAATGGTTGATTGTTTAGAAAAAGGAATCTTCCTTTTAAGCAATAATCAAAAGAAGTCAAGAAAACTCATAGAAAATTCAAAAAAACCCAGGGAAATAAAAATTAAAACTTCTTCAAATATATTATTTAATTTGTTATTATTACTCATTTTTCGGGATGTTACACTTAACTTAGCACATACTTAGTTGGCCTCACATGACATGGAATTAAGAGGTACTAGTGAGTCATTAGAGAAGGAAATGAATTCAGGAAAAGAAGAACACAGAGAAGAATCTCACATAACAATAGATGGTGCCATGGAGGAAGCTCGGGCATGCATAGCCGGTGGCAACCATTCAGTAGGGGAACCAAGAAATCAACTTGAGGTTTCTATTCGGTAGTGCTTGAGGATACTCCATGCCAGCTTAATGAAATTCATGGCTGTGAATGGGAAGCTGGCTGGGAGGCATGCTCACTGGCTTTTAAAGCCCAGCAAGGCTGTGGAGAATCTATATGAAAGGTGGGCCCGGGCATTGTTCATTGAAGTGACACAAAACAACCTCATCAATTCCTTATCGCCTGCAGATCTGGATTTCATTCGATGAACTAGATAGCAATAATGGTGATAATTTAATGAGGAATTTATGACGTATACTAAAGATAGGCTTGAAGGTACTGAAAATTTTTCAGAATTATCTCATGCTTTGATAATTTATAAAAATTCTAATAGTGCACTTTGCACAGATTTCAATTTTCTGTATTTAATTTATCTGGGGGTTCATAACTTACTAAATATCTTTGAAGTTTATTTTTTAGGTTAATTATAGCTTTTTTAGTCTCCTGTAAAATTTTAAGCTTCCAATTATTTATATTTTATTTAATAAAATTCTTACATTGCAATTACCAGATTTTCAGCTTTTTAGTTTTCGAATTTGTAACATTATCAAATTTAATTATTATTTCATGATATTTTTACTGTTCATAGGCTGATCCAGAATGAAGATAATATAAAAAATTAAAGTCGAATTAATGCAGCATTATGTTTATTGAAATCTGACAAATTCACTGTTGCTAGTAAAGGATTCATTAATTGCACTCTTAATTGATTTGATGTGACATGTAACTTCCTAAAATATCTCCATATGACCCTTAACTTCCAAAATTAATTTATGAATAATTTTATATGTTTAAATAATTTTTTTTATTTTTTTGTTATAAACTTTTTACTCTTTTCTTTATCTATTATCATGATTATATGAAAAGATTTTTCCTTTAGAACAAAAATTAAGGAAATTCAATAAAATTAGAATAAATTCATAAAAATCCATAAAAATCATAAATAAATATATTTTAATGTTAAACTTTATTTGCTTGTTGTACTTTAAGTTTTGTATTGCAGAGAAAATAAAATTAGTACAATTAAAGATTCTCTTAAGAACCAAAATTCAATAAAATTTTAGATTAGTTGGAATTTCAATGTAAATTTTTATTTCCAACTTATTTTCATACTTTGTTTGATTTGAATTTTTATTTGCAACTCATACTTTTATTATGGTTGGATTTCAAGATATTGAAATAGAAGATAATATTTTAGTTCGTTCTTAACATTCTAATTAAAAATTCTATTCCATTACATTTTCTAATTTTTATATTTCTATTTTTATTATTTAGAATTTTTGGGATGTTACAAAAACTATTTAAAGGTGTTTGGTCAAAGAGAATAGTGTTTAATCAAAGAGTATGGGCCCTCATAGAATTAGCTTCATGGAATTTCTTGTGCAGTCCATTATATTAACCATGGTAGATTAGAGGTAGCCTTTGTTATGTAATTTAACCATTCATCTTTTGTTTTTGCTATCAGGATGTTCTTAAAAAAGACTGCAGGTAAGGGCTAATGTGGCATATTTTCCTTAGTAGATATTAAGGATAGGGGATTGTAGATGGATAACTTTGTTCCGATTTGTTTGATCATGTAATTTCTGTTGAAGGTAAACAAATTGCAATCTAGATAGCTTATGTTAAAGCTTTTTTTATGCTTGTGGATATTAAACTTTCACCCTTCCTATCGTTGCTATAATTTTTCCCCATGATTACCGTTTATAAATCTTTTAGGATCCTGTCAACAATAATCTACAGACAATGTTTTATTAACAGGAAATTTTTGTTTTCTGTTTGTATTGATTTGTGAGTGCTATGGAGGACCAATTTATTAGAGACAGATGCATACCAAGGTGAAACGGCCACATTTTGCTTCCCTCCATGGAGTAACTATGGTATTATGATATTTTCACTTTATTTTTTGTTTTGTGAAAAGCTACAAATATCAAATACCAACTAAAATACCCTTACGGCAACTATGGTTTTATGATCTTTTAACCTTATTTTTGGTACTCTACAAAGCTGCGCATGTCATATACTGGTAAAATTTTTGTCGTATGTATTGTTAGATTAGCTACATTTTTCATCATGTTTGACCGAGCTACGTGCTTCCTCGGATTGCTCCTGTTAACCTTTGTTCTTGTTTTACTTGTTATTAAGATCTTCTCAGCTATAACATTTTCTGTGCCATCATAATATTGCTTTGTTCCATGACATATACAGAGTAAGGAGGTAATGTACGTACGCCTGAGGTGTAAACTGATCCATTGTTGTCTTCGTCAGTATTTAGAGCTCAACGTTTAAATTGTTCCATCTTTGCCATTCATGTCTTAGGAGTTTTATGCATCATGGGTGCCATATATATATTATATAAAAGAATTAAATCAGGTTTTCGAAAATCAGATAGCTAAAAAGATGAGCTGAAATATTATTATAGTCGTCGCTACCATTTCAGTTTTTCTGCACTTTAACCTGCAGTTTTCATATTTACAAGTGTATTTGCCTACCATTATTGCACCTTATTGTTCAATGCTTGCCATGCTTATCAATTGCGTGCATGTTTTGTGCCTTCTTGACTGTTAAGGTAGAATTTCATTGTTTCTCTCTCCAGAAAAAGTTGAATGTGGACTCTGCTCTCTTTCATTTTTATATTAGAGATTTTTTTTTCTGGAGAGTCAAAAAAATTCAGCATTTCTTTTTTGCTTGTTATGCTAGATCTAGGAAATTAATATAAATAAGTAGTTATTTATGGCAAAATTTGGTTTGAAGTTATTTAGATAAGCAAGCCTCACTTAGAGATCGTTAGCTGAATTACCTTATATGTTGCATAAGAATCGTTGAACCATTTTTTTGATCTTTTTAGCTTTGACAGCATCGTGCGCCCTATACGTTGGATAAGAATCGTTGAACAATTTTATTGATCTTTTTAGCTTTGACAGCATTTCGTGCGCACTCCCTTATTTACATCTCATATAAATACAAATTATCCTAACTTTACAATTTGTATTGTTGTGTCGTTTCATGGTTAATATTTTTGCCTTCCATTTTATTACTAGGTATGTTTGTGTGCTGCTATCCGAAAGGATGAAATCGACTAGGTCACCGCATACATAGAGTTAGTGAGGCCACAGTTTTGAATATATCCATATCTATTTTCAGGGCTGCAACAAAGGCACGCTTCTTTTGGGTGAGTGCTTTTTCTTCTTATTACAGATGACTTCATTTGGTTTTGATGTGTTGATTAGCTAATTATTTATTACTAGAACAATATAAATTCAAAGTTTTGTGCTATATTGCTGCTGGGCACTGATGAAGAAGTTAGAGCTACTTTGAGCTTAGTGAAACAAGCTGCTGAGCTTATTTGATGTTCTAATGATTACTGTCTTATCACACATGCTAAACCTGTTATAGGGAAACTACATTTAATGCAACTCTTTCTACGCTTTCTGTATTGGTGAAATATTAAAGCTATGCTTTGATATAGCCATTTGCTTGAAAAAAACTGATATAAAGCATATATACAAACGTTCCTTCTATAGTCAACGATAGTGTTAGTTTGCACTAGATCCAAATGATGTAAGTTCGTGAAGAAGTAAGGTAATCATGTCACACAATTTGACGATGCTATTTTGTTCTTTTGTAGGTTAGCTACTTGATAAATTAGATTTTTGCATTAGAGTGTTGCTTAATGGTTCACGACTATATAAATTCCAGCTGGGTCCCTTTATTAGGTATATTTCTGGTCAGATATTATAGCGCTTGATTGAAATTCTAGAACATGCATGTGGCTAGGTACTTTGTTTCTGCTATTTCATTTCAGTTCTTATGTGTTTTCCGTTGTTCTGCTTGAAAAAGATAACAATGTACTGCTCTTTGTGTTGTCTGGGCTATAAATATTGTTGCCCTCTGATTCTATATTAACTATGTTTCCAATCCGTAGGAATTTAAATAGCAAACCAGTCTGGCGCAGCGTAGCGCGCTTTTCCATCCTAGTAGTAGTCGATAGCAGATGCTATTCCGAGCTCCAGCAATACAGTCTGCAGGTAATGCTAGTTAATTATTCGCTGCAAATTGACGATCTGACTGACATGAACTAGTTTCTGACCATCGCTTAGAGCGGGTAGTCCCAATATTATTATCTTGTCAATAGGATCATCCAAGCCCTCCGTCTGCTGCACCGCCTCCGTCTCCCTCGGCGCCAGCTCGACCCCCTCGCCTTCCTCCGGCTTGTTCTCCTTGCCTCCCTCCTCCCTAGCCACCTAGCCCCCCACGGCCCCCCTGTCGCTCCCGAGTCCCACCGCCCTCCACCTCCCGTCAACGCTTCCATCTCCCTCGGCGCTAGCTCGGCCTCCTCGCCTCCACCCCGGCCGCCTCGCCACCCACGGCCCTCCTCATAGCCTCGCGCACTCCTCCCTCTCCTTCCCGAGTCCCGCCACCCTCCGCCTCCCGCCACTGCCTCTATCTCCCTCGGCGTCGGCTCGGCCCCTCGCCTCCCTCTGCCCAGGTTGTCTCGCCCCCCACAGCCCCCTTGCCCCTATCACCCCGCACGCCCCTACGGTTCTATGCCCGTGGGTACCCATTGGGTATCAGGTACACATCGGGTTCGGGTGTGGACACAAATCTATACCTGTGAAGCTTAGTGGGTTCGAGTGGGTGGCATACGTTATGATTTGAGTGACGGTTCTGAGGTAATTGTATCTGGAGGTACCACACAATTACCATCACTATCCAACAAGAACCATCTCAACGTCTTTAGTTAGGCCCTGGCAACCTTGGAGTACACATTCTCCCCTAGTGACAGCTAAGGCGTCGCTTGAAAAACGAAAAAGAGAGAGAGTCTAGTACATGTTTGGAACACATTAATTTTGTATGAAGCTCTATAGTTTCTACAGAAATCATATGGAATTCCCTCACGTTCCATGCAGACCAAACAAGATACTAGTTCCGATCATAAATACACGTAGATTT
This sequence comes from Otatea glauca, assembly GCA_036346275.1. Taxonomy (NCBI): domain Eukaryota; kingdom Viridiplantae; phylum Streptophyta; class Magnoliopsida; order Poales; family Poaceae; genus Otatea; species Otatea glauca. Next base: position 823,396 of record CM070720.1, on the reverse strand, counting down.
GAACATCGATACGGTCTCTAATATATAATTTTGCCCATTGATTTCTATTGTAATTTATTATTAAAACCAAAAAATTTATAGAGATTTTATGCCATCCATGAGAGATACTAAAATTTATATTGAGGTTGTACGAGAGGTACCAAAAATTTATGGAGGTATCAACTTTTGGTACCTCTTGGTACTATTTAAATGCAAATTTTGGTATCTCTCAAGCATGGTAAAAAATCTCGAAATTATAATGTTATAAAGTACTTTTCGTTAAAAAACTACACATGCGATTTTTATTATATTATAGTTAAAGTTTTGAAAGTTTGACGGCCCATATGTCCAAAATGATATATTTGTGAATGTAGTGTGTATTTAAAAAGAAACATAATTAACTAGGCTATAAAGTCCACCTGGAAATTGTACCATGTCCGTAAGTAAAGAGAAGTCCTTTTAGGATGCACATAATCAAAATTTAAAAACTTTGACTACTAATATTTATAATTAGTTTTATATTTTCTATATAAAAATGATATCGTTGATTTGTCATAAAATACTTTTACATGGTTATATTTTCGTTTCTAACCTATATAATTAGAACAGTATAGAGACAGTGTAATCGAAAAAGTCAAGCTGCAGCCAAACTAGTCAAACATTTTCGCTGAACGCAACTGCAAACTTGCAAACGACTTTAAAACTCACGCTGTCACGCAGATCAGCTACCCAAACGACAAGAGCAAAGAGACCCTTGCTTGGAGCAATGGTGAGCACACCATTCTTGCGTCGTCTCCTCTTCTTCTTCGAGGTGACCGCCGTCGCCGTCCTCGTTCTGCTGCCGCCTGGCCACCATGCGCGGGTGTGCCCGCCGTGCGGCTCGACGGCGGTGCCGTACCCGCTCAGCACGACGGACGGCTGCGGCGACCCGGCCTACAAGGTCCGGTGCGCCGCCAACACTCTCTTCTTCGACGCGCTCAACGGCACTTCCTACCCTATCACTTCCATCTCCCCGGTGGCGCAGCGCCTCGTGGTCTCGCCGGCGCCGTTCCTGTCGCAGAGCACCTGCGTGTCTGTAGGCGCTCCGGCCGCCCGCGGCGTGGAGCTGAACTCGTCGCTGCCGTTCAACGTAAGCTCGTCGAACACCATCATGCTGCTCAACTGCACGGCGGCGCTGCTGCAGTCGCCGCTCAACTGCTCGTCCAACTCGCTCTGCCACGTCTACGCCAACACCACCGGTTCGACGGCGTCGGCTTGCTCGCCGCTGCCGCTCTGCTGCACGTTCGTGGCGGGCGGCTCGTCGACGTCGTACAGGATCCGCGTGTCGCCGCAGTACTGCAGCGCGTACCGGAGCTTCGTGGGGCTCGACCCGGCGCAGCCACCGGCGACGTGGGGAAGGAACCTCGGGCTGGAGCTGCAGTGGGCGACGCCGAGGGAGCCGCTCTGCAGCACGCAGGCCGACTGCGAGGACGGCGCCAACGCAACCTGCGCTGACGACCCGCTTGCACCCAGTGGCGCAGGTGCGGTCCGGCGCTGCTTCTGCGTCGCCGGGCTCGCGTGGAATCCCCTCGCCGGCGCGTGCCAGCAGAGTACGTTTGTTTCATTTATGCATTCGATGCTGTTCTTGAAGTATACGCACTGCTGAATTGAATTAAATTGGTTTGCTTTGTCACTTGCATGTGTTCTTCATGCAGATCTCACGGACTGCCAGAGAAATGGAGACTGTGGGGGATCCAATCATGCGCCTCTTATTGCAGGTGATTACTTCACTCTCATCGTTTCATACAATTTGTTGCCTCCAATTGAACTTTCTCAGAGTCACAGACGACTTTCCTTTTTTCTTTTTTTAAAAAAATACTTTCTTACAGACGACTGACGTAAATTAACAAGTTCTAATGGGAATAGTATACGACGAATTTGTGATGTGAACCGCAGCTAGTTGTGTTCGTCTTCCATGAGGCAAGCATTGGATAGAACCAGTTGTTTGGTCAGGCATTTCTTTTGACATTTCGTCTTCACACCAGAGAAGTCTTATGTGTTTGATCGAATAGGAAAAGTAGGTTTACATCAGCATCGACCTGGGTCCCACGCACCAATGGTCAACTTTAGCGGCTTACTGTGAGAGAAGCATTGACCAGTCAGAATCAGTCTTCCATAAAAAATATCTTTGTTATCATCTACTACAGTTCAAGCATGTTGCACAGAATTGCCGTGTAAACTGCGACCCTTACCTGGTTTCGCCCCATTTCACAGTGTGCCCAAATATCCGGTGGTAGAAACCAAAAGTGCCACCAAGCACAGGTGTTTTACCCATTGCAAACACAGGTGCTACCTTCCTTTTTTTTTCCTTGGAACTGGTGCGCTTTCTTGCTCACCCGTGGGAAAAGAATATGAGCCCAATCATATCCTCTACTGATCCTGAAGGATTCCTTGCCTCTCCTTGTTTTGAGCTGTTAGGTGAGCCAGTTCGGCTCGCGGTTCGAGCCGAGCCGGCAAAAAAAAAATATTTGAATTCTTTTCTAAAAAAAAATTACATATAGATCTTTTTCTTAGAAAAAAATACGGTTAGATCCTTTTCCGGAAAAAAGAATATATATTATGTCTAGGTCATTTATATGTTTTTAAGGCTTGCGCTCGGGTCCTTTTATCAAAAAAACGGAAATACGATTAGGTCCTTTTCGAAAAAAAACCCGTTCAGGTCCTTTTTTTGGAAAAAAAATATACATCGCATTTAGATCCTTGTTGCGTTTTTCTAGCATTACGTTTAAGCCCTTTTGCGGAAAACACAAAATCCTTTTTTGGTCCTTTCCGTGCGTTTTCTCGATTTACTCGTGTGTGGAGCGTCGATCGCGCGTTTTCTCGATTTTCTCGCGTGGATAGCGGCGCCCGCGAGTCCTTGTTGCGTTTTTCTAGCATTACGTTTAAGCCCTTTTGCGAAAAACACAAAATCCTTTTTAGGTCCTTTTCGCGCGTTTTCTCGATTTACTCGTGTGTGGAGCGTCGATCGCGCGTTTTCTCGATTTGCTCGCGTGGAGTGCGACGTCCGTGGCGTGGTACGCCGCATATAAGTTTCTAGTTGTAAAACAAATAGAGAGGGAGGGAGTGAGATCTCGTGGTAACTCGCTGACAAGCAAGGCAGGTGGCGGGCCCCACATTCTTATCTAACTCGGGTACTGCGGTAACTCGTCTATCACGGTTGGTGTAATATCGGTGATCTGTCGTGCTAGAAGAGCACGATAAGTGACACGTGTCATCTGTAGATACTTTCGCTGTTAGAAAAGAGTTATGTTTGCAATTTTGTTAAGAGAGGGCCCAAGACGAAAAAGTCCGAAGATGTCAAATTGGCCGGAGCATCAATGTGGTGGGAAAAAAGATATGATATTTTATTTAGTCGTGGGTCTTGTCTTGAAAATTGAAAGATGTGCTAAACATTATACGAGAAAAAAAAATCTAACAGCTAGTATGATGTGACAGCAAGGTGATAATCTAGTACCGCTGCACTGTGAATGGTCTTACACAGTGAAGACTAATTTGTTTTGCTGTATTTTGACCTCGGATAAAACTAGAGGTAACTATCACCGGAGAATCTTTAAATTCAATACGTTGAATTTAAAAAATTTATCACCGGGAAATCGGTTAGGAAAGATACAGTAAATTTAAAAAATTTATCCTTTTTCGGACGGATCATATGTATTAGAACCAATATTTAGAAAATACCAAAAGCAATAAATGCGTACCGTGGTCCTGGTAGTGCAAATACAAAGTTTTTGTAGAAGCTCTCGACGAAGCTCACAGCTTCAACGTCTAGACGTAGCAACAGAAATGGATACGTCGAATCTTCATAGCAGTGCAGCCACAACCTTCAGGTATCCACACGAATGGGCGAACGACACCGTATGCCGATATGCAAGTACTACGCAATACGGCTCTTGTGACCTTTTATCTGGTTCAGGTGAAACTTTTTCACCTTCCTTTTTTTCTTCTCAACTTTTCATCAATTTTCTGAACCTGGAACCCGAATTCATAGCCAAAACACTGTACCAAAGTGGTGCTACAGTACCCCCCGACATTTGGCACTGTTCATACGTCGGTTGCTACAGTACCAACCCCGTCATAGTTCATATGTCAGTTGCTACAGTACCTATCGATATGCTAATTTTGCACGGGTTCGCAGCCCTTTTTGTAAACAACTAAATATCATGTTTATTCGCATTGACACGTATGTCACGAGAGAATATTTCATAAATCTGTTTTAAACCTATTCTTGTGTATAACCCTTTAGGTTCATGCTATGTTGGCAATAAATCGAAAAACTTATTTTTTGATTCATTAGTCGCAAGCGGCTCTTATCAGAACATAACGACTATCCAAATTGCATAAATGTCATTTATCCGACAAACCTTCAATGAATACATGTCGGTCCCTTTGTCACTTTGATATCATAGTTTAACTCACGGTTGAGGTGTGTCATCATTTCACTGTTAAACCGATTTTCTTGATTCTCTGAAGTAGACTAAAAAGAACGATTGATTAACACCTTTAATCGTTCGGGCATAGCCATGCACATTCTTTAGTCTATTTTATCGAGTGGCCGATTGATATCTTTCCCTCAGTATGAGGAGGACAAATTCCATCTTTATCATACACTTCCCTCTGCATGATTCAAAGCATACCCGAGTTTTGTCCTCATAACTATTCAGTTAGGGACAATGTTAGACAATATCAAAACATACCATCCTCATGTAAGAAAACTGTGTCGATCTCAGGTCTAAGAATCAATCATTATTATTGTATGGAACATCTTATGATACTAATCAAATCATCAAAAGGTGTTTCATAAGTGAGTCGGTCCAATAGCATGTACACTTACATGTATTCACATGATTGAATTATTCATATACTCATAATCCGTGAAATATGATTATCAAACAATTCATGTGCTTGTTTTGAATAGAGATTATTAGTGTCCCAACTAATAAATAAACATGGAACAATTTATAATAATATTATAATAAAATTACAGAGTTTAATGATAAGTGACACACTTGTTGATCTACATCTTCATGATTAATCTCTTGGGCATATTCCGTAGAATCTGCTGCGGGATATATGACAATTATATGACATCTATTAATTGTTATGCAGATTCAGATATTGATCTATAAACAAATGTCTACTCATGCAAATTTGTTCACACACAAGGGGAAAAACTGATTTCATAATAGTACATAGCGGCTTGACAAATTAAACACGGCTAAGCATTGCTCTGTTCATTGTTAAGCATAGAATAGAACTTGGAAACTATGATACACATGACAACTTTTGAATCAACTAAAATGTTTTGGTCGGTCAATCACACCGATCAGACTGAAGAGTTAATTTGCAATGCAGGGCTCGTTTGCGGCCTGGGCGGTGCGCTGCTGCTGGCCGGCGCGGGGATGTTCGCGTACCGACGGCGGCGGCGCGTCTGGCTGGCGCGGGAGAGGCTGGCCAAGGAGCGCGAGGACATCCTGAACGCCAACAACACGAGCGGCCGCACCGCCAAGAACTTCTCCAGCCGCGAGCTTAAGCGCGCCACGGCCAACTTCTCCCGCGACAAACTCCTCGGTGCCGGCGGCTACGGCGAGGTCTACAAGGGCGTGCTCGCCAACGGTACCGTCGTCGCCGTCAAGTGCGCCAAGCTCGGCAACACCAAGTCGACGGACCAGGTACTGAACGAGGTGCGCGTGCTGTCGCAAGTCAACCACCGCAGCCTCGTCCGCCTCCTCGGCTGCTGCGTCGACCTCGAGCAGCCGCTCATGGTGTACGAGTTCATCCCCAACGGCACGCTTGCTGACCACCTGTACGGCGTAACGAGCCTGCATCCGCTCCCGTGGCGCCGGCGCCTAGCCATCGCGCGCCAGACGGCGGAGGGCATCGCGTACTTGCACTTCTCAGCTGTGCCGCCGATCTACCACCGGGACATCAAGTCGAGTAACATCCTCCTCGACGAGCGGCTGGACGGCAAGGTCTCCGACTTCGGGCTTTCCCGGCTGGCGGAGCCGGGGCTGAGCCATGTCTCGACGTGCGCTCAGGGGACGCTGGGGTACCTTGACCCGGAGTACTACCGGAACTACCAGCTCACGGACAAGAGCGACGTATACAGCTTCGGCGTCGTGCTGCTGGAGCTGCTCACGTCGAAGCGCGCTATCGACTTCGGGCGCGGTGCCGACGACGTCAACCTTGCCGTGCACGTGCAGACGGCGGCTGATGAGGAGAGGCTCATGGACGTCGTGGACCCAGTGATGAAGGATGGCGCCACACAGCTGGAACTCGACACCATGAAGGCGCTCGGGTTCCTTGCGCTGGGCTGCCTTGAGGAGCGCCGGCAGAACCGGCCGTCCATGAAGGAGGTCGCCGAGGAGATCGAATACATCATCAACATCGAGGCTGGTGCCGCCACCGTCGAGCAGCAAAACAGCGCATGATTGAAAGTTAATTACTACTAGTTCAGTGCCCGTGCATTGCTACGGAAAACAAAATTGATAACGAAACGTAAAGGTCAAGCAATAAAAGAAAATGGCCGTGTGTTGCTACGAATAAAAAAATCATGTTATCTAACACATTGAGTTGGCTTATATCAAGTCATCGACTCAGTTGAAGTAACCAGCTGAACTCTGCCCGACCCGCATCGTGTCTTCTCCACTTTACTTGATCTACACTCCTCCTGGTCTACACACCTCCTCGACTCCATCGCCACGCCTGACTATGCTCTGCTTCGTGGCAGCCTTTGTCAGGCTTATCCCGCTATTCCTAGCCGGAATCATAAAAACCCTGAGAATTATGAAAAAAAAATCATATTTGATGATAATGTTTTACTATATATATCACCTTCTTTTCATAACCAGGTGGTAGACAGATCGGAGAACCGTAGAGGGGTCAGAAAGGGAACCTTGCCGAGGACGAGGAGCTGCAGCTGTGCATCGATTGGTTGGTGTCGCTCCATAGCCACCTTCCACGTGGGCACGACCATCGGTAGTTGTGCTTGCGCGCGCCGAACTACGAAATCTGACTGAATTGCCCCACGCGTGGAGAGAGTCAAAAGCTTCGCAAACTCAGCTTAAAATTTTTTCAAATTAGAAAGTTTCAGCTTGAAAAATTTTCAAATAGAAAATTCTTAAATTAGAAAGTTTCAAGTTGAAAATTTTCAAATAAAATGTTTCGATTAAAAAACTTTTAGTTTAAAAAATTTTGGTTTAAAACCTTTCAAAAACAGTTAGAAAATAGAGAAGGATAAATGGGATAACGCTGAGTAAGGAAAAAAGTGATAAAATGAATGAAGTGTTGTTACTTATCATAACGAGTGGACATCCTAACCTCACCATCAAATTAGCTATTCCTGAACATTTTTCCATTGCACTAACGCCTCTTCTTCTTTTCCAAAAATCATTCCATAGCGTTATTAACACTTGGCCAAGAGCCTTACAAAAAGCAGCAATATTACCATCACCACTGTTACGACTTGCATGGCTAAACAAATCGTGCACCGTCGAAATCATTAGGTGCACGACGTCTGCCTGAACTTAAGCCACTGGTTCCGGAGGTCGAACTCCTAGAGGTGCTTTTGCTGCTGGATGTCGCAGATGGCCTCCATCTTCAGGGCGTAGAACGGGCTCGTCCGGCCGTCGAGAAGCAGCGACGTCTGTGACGACGACGCGGGCGCGGCCGAGGCCGTGGTTCGGGCTGGGCCAAGGTGAGGTAGCTGGTAGCGTTGCGCGGAGTGAGGTGATCAATCAGGTAGTAGGAGAAGCGGCCGCCGAAGCGCGCGGCGGCATGGGACGCGGGAGATGTTGTTGCCGAGGCCGAGCACGCCGCCCGAGGCCTCGAAGCTCGCCGTCGACGAGATGGTGCACCCAAAGACCACGTCCCGAGCTTCGCCTCCTTGTTCGTCCCATCACGGACAGCGCAACGGTCGCCGAATTGGTGTCAACCAAGCCGCGCCGACAAGCCGTTTTGTACCTACCACGCCCACGATTAGGTGACGTTAGTTTAGTTAGTTAGGATGAGGATGGGCACGCGGCGGCGTCAACGCCGATGTACCGTGGTGTCGCCCATGGTTCTCGCCGCTTGCTCGCTTTCTTGCACGCGCGAGCCGGTGGGGCGGATGGCTACGGTTGCATGCTTATAAGACCACGCGACGACGCACGCTTCCTTGATTTGCGCGTTGTGATGGCGCCATCACGATTCATGGCTCAAGGCAAACAAAGTAAAATTTTCTTTTCTTCTATCCAAATTTTACATAATCTTCTACAAAGATATCAATTTGCAATCAATTATCAAATTGTGGTATGATACACTACTACATTCCTTTTCTTCTGTCCAAATTTTACGTAATCTTCTATAGAGATATCAATTTCCAATCAATTATCAAATCGTGATATGATACACTACTACTTTCCTTTTCTTCCATAGAGATATCAATTTCCAATCAATTATCAAATCGTGATATGATACACTACTACTTTCCTTTCAATTTTTACGTAATCTTCTACAGAGATATCAATTTCCAATCAATTATCAAATCGTGATATGATACACTACTACTTTCCTTTCAAATCGTGGAGAACGGACCACCGCCACCAACTGTTAATTAGAAGTAGTAGAGATAATTAGCGGTGATATATCATATTAAATTATTTTTATATAATATGGCCTAAGTATATTACAGAATGATTCTCATAATAAAAAGTCTAAATATGATAGTTGCTAGACTAAAAATTAAGAATTATGGGGTTTAAAAATTCATCTCCTCTCCTTTCTAAATATTTAGTTACATACTAATTAGTGTTATTAAGCGTAATGTTATAGGAGGAGTTTCTTCTTATTCAAGCAGAGCATGTAGTCAATAAAAGTGTTGTTCAGTGCATCAGTTTCAGCAAACCCTTAGTTGCAATTAAAGTGCTGAAACTGCTTGTTTTCAGTTGGCAACTCTACAGGCTGTATAAGAACCTCTCTGTACATCTAAGTATACGAGAGAACGAAGCATAAAAAAGAACAGTATACACATAAAAGAAAAAAAAATAGAAAAGTTCTCTGACTATTGAGGAACTCTAAAAGTTAAGAAGAGAGATGAGAGAAAAATTGATATGCAAAGGCATTGCTAATATGTGTCAAGGTGGGTTTGTGCTTTTGCACATATAAAGGATGATTTGTGCTTTTGCACATATAAAGGTTGCTTATTCAGTTGGATCAAATTGTGCTAAATGTTATTTTAGATTTCGCAATTTATCTTACATATCAATCTCATGATTTGTATTTTGGGCATGTTCTTGTTTCTCTAGGTATGCTCCAGTTGTTATCGAATTTCTCAACACGACTGCAAATAGTGCGTCCTTAGGCTCTGTTTGGCAGAGCTCTAGATCACAGCTCCACCTCAGATCTGAAGCTTGTAGGCTAAACTAAAATAAATTAAGTTTATATTTTTAGTCTAAAATGTAAAAAATATGACCCACCTAAACACTTTTAATGTACCCACAACTCCAACTTCATAAATTTCTGGAGCTAGGAATATCCTTCTCCACCAACTCCACAGATTTTGATGGAGCTCAAGCTGTGTCAAATACCTCCTTAGTATGAACAATCGGCCAGATTTTGTACCAAGGTAGCTCCCGCAAACATAAAGGGATTGTTTGGAACACAATTATTTCACGTGAAACAATTGAATTTCTGCAAGAATATAGGAAAAGTTGCATTCCAAGAGTTACGAATCTCATTAAAATTCCAACGAAATGTGCAAGAATATGGAACACATGAATTCCACGAATTGGAAGGAAAAGTGCAAAAATGGGAATAATAATTCCCATTCGCATCCGCGTCCTCTTCACCTTAATAGCGCTACACCAACTTTCTTTCCTTCTCGTGGACACACTGCTTGATCCGTCGGTGTGTCATCACTGTTGGGAAATCCTAATGGCCCATGAAGGCTCATGCTGGTCCCTTAAGCCTAAACCCTAGGAGAGCGTTATAAAAGGAGGAAGGGGGTCCCCTCTATGTACCAGAAATCATTAGCAATAAAGAATTTCCGCTATTGCTCTCCCTAAACACGTGTCTCTCTCTCTTTCTGTTCTCCAATTCAGATCTGTTCGGGAAACCAGGACTATTCGATAGCGAGGTTTCTTAACACGTTATCAGCACGAAGCTCTACCGGAGATCAAAATTGAAAAGGTGAGAAGAGGTGGGATTTCAGCAATTGAATCTAAACGCTTGACGTTTCTATGCATGCATCTATCCTACGCATCTTGTATCGTTTTCGTCACATGGCACAAAGCCACACGGCGATCGCTCGAAGCTAGCATGAAGCTACAGAATCGCTACAAAGACACGGTTATCAGTACACACAAGAAAAAAATTGCGCTTGGTTCGCGCCGCAGCCGCACCGCCATCGCCGCCGCACGACGGCCGCTCGGTTCTCGGGCGCGCGGCTTGAAACCGCTAGCCGTCGTTGCACCGTCGTCTCGCCATCCGGCATGTAGCCGCCCGCCACGCAGATCGGCCTCCACGCCGTCGACGGCGCAGCCTCGGCCGTCGCCGTCGCCGTCCGCCGCCCGCGCGGCCGTAGCCACGGCGCCGTCGGCCCCCTGTCGTGCGGCGCCTCGGCTCTGGGCGGCGCCGCCGCGCCGCCTCGGCTCGCGGCCGTCGGCCGCCTCGGCCTCCGCGACAGCTCCGCTCGGCCTGCGGCGCGCGCCTCGGCATCGCCAGATGTCGCACCTCGGCTCGCCTCGCAGCGCCGCCACCCGCCTCGCACGCGCGTCGCCGCCGGCACCCGCGCCCGGCCAGGCCGCTCCACCGGCCGACGCTGATTTCGCCGCTAGCAATGGCCGACGCGCTGCCTTCGCAGAAGACCTCCACCTTCTCGCCGGCGACGTCGCTCGAGCGTCGTCGCGCGTCGCGCCGCGACGACGGCGGCATCGCCGTGTCCGAAGCGCCACGCCCGAGCGCCGCCGCCTCACTCCGCCCGACGGCGCAGACGGCCCGGCTTGTCGCGACGACGAAGCGGCACAAAGTCGCGCCGCCTAGCGCATGACACCGCCGCCACCCGCCACCGCCTCACAGACGGCGCCGCGACGAAGCGCCACACCCGAGGCGGTCGCCGCCGCCGCCAGCTGGCCGCCGGTCTCGCCGCTGCCGGCTCCTCGCCTCGGCCCTCACTCCCGCCACGCGCCGCCGCCTGGCATTGCTGCTTGGTCCGCTACGCCTGTGCTCCATCACCCGAATAGATGGGCCATCACCTGAAGAGACGGGCCGCAGGACGGGCCGGGGAAGTGGAAGGCGAGTGGCGCGCGGAGCGGAAGGGGAACCGCGCGGGGCGGAGGAGGGCCGGCGGGCGGTGCGCAAGGAAGCCGGCGGCGGAAGGAGAAGAAAAGAAGTGCGCGCAAGGGAAAGAAAAAGAAAAGGGAAGTGGCGGCGGCGGCTAGGGGAAACCCTAGCCGCGCGCGTTCTTGGGCCGGGCCGGTTCGGCCGGAAGTAAAGAAAAGAAAGAAGAAAAAGAAAAAAAAGAAAAAAAAGAAAAAGAAAAGAAAAAAGAAAAAATTGCAGAAAATTTTGAAAAAATTGTCAGAAAATTACAGAAAATTATTTGGCTCTATTTTTAATTTTTCTAGCTTTATTTCTCTATTTTATGAATATTCTTTATGAATTTTGAATTCATTGCTTTATTTTGTATATTGCAATGCATAGCAATTTATTTCCTGTACCTTATGCTTATTGCAACCATTTTCTATTAGATTACACGCAGTAATCTAATGTCGGAATTTTGAAATCATGAATCGTGAATCGTGAGTTTGAAGAACTGGCCCCGCACGGTCAGAACTACCTCACTTGGGCATCAGACGTGAAGATAGTTCTTGGGGCAAGAAGTCTCCATCGCGATTGGTCTAGGTCCTCGCAGGACGCGAAACCTACCGTCGAGCAGAACGATCAAACCGTGCACTGCCGTTTAAATGCATGAATCGCATTTTCTTTTAGATTATGGTTGTTAGCATTTTCTTTTGAATTATGAATTATAAGCTCTAGAAGAGCATACTTCTTTCATGAATAAATACGTAATTTATTCTTTATTCCAGTATTCTTCAAATTTGCAAGTAATATTTGGATTGTTTTTGCCTCTATCTGATTAGAATAATATTTCTTTTATCTAGAAATCGTGTAGCGCCCAGATGGAAGAGATATGCATTGTTGATAGTGGCACAACAAATACCATCTTAAGAGAGTCTAAGTATTTCCAGTCGATCACGAAGAACGCTGGAAAGATTACTACGATCGCAGGAAGCGACTCATATGTAATCGGCTCAAGAAGAGCCACTATTATATTGCCTATGGGTACAACTCTGGTAATTGAAGAAGCACTTTTGTAACCTGAATCAACGCGCACTCTCTTAAGCTTTAAAGACATCCGCGCCAATGGTTTTCATGTAGAAACCAATGAAGAAAATGGCAAAGAATACTTGTGCATTGTGAAGCACGCGGTATGTGGAAAAATGGTATTAGAAAAATGTCCCTCATATGAATCTGGGTTGTACTACACGAATATTCATGCACCTGAAGTGTATACTTCCTTGAAGACTGTTTTTAGAAGCTCTGAGTTATTTTCTTTATGGCATGGTAAATTAGGTCACCCTGGTCTTAGAATGATGAGAAATATAGTGAACAACTCACAAGGTCATGGCATTAACGTTAAAAATTTCCCGAATCATGAAGATTTTGTGTGCCCTGCATGTGCCACCGGGAAATTAATAACTAGACCCTCTGTTATGAAAGTGCAAAGTGAAATCCTCGCATTCCCGAACGCATCCGGGGATATTTGCGGTCCGATTCAGCCCCGCCGTGGCCGCTTCGATAGTTTATGGTGCTCATCGATGCTTCCTCTAAATGGTCGCATTTATGCTTGTTGTCAACAAGAAACCATGCTTTTGCAAAGTCGATCTCGAGATCATAAGAATTAAGAATGCTTTCCCGATCATCGCGTGAAGTCCAATAGAATGGACAATGCCGAGAATTTACTTCAAAGGCATTTGATGATTATTGCACAAGAACGGGATAGCAGCTTGAGCACTCAGCACCGCACGTCCATACGCAGAATGGACTAGCGTACACTAATAAAGAGGATTAAATTCATTGCCGCACCGCTTTTGCAGAGTTGTAACTTGCCCAACACTTGTTGGGGACACGCGATCGCACGCAAAGAACACTTATCAATTTCGCACCATCGCCTACAACATCCATTCTCCTATGCGGCTTGTGCACGGATCATCCCAAGATCTCCCATCTTAGAAAATTTGGGTGTATGGTATATGTACCTATACCACCCCCTCATGATCGCAATGGGCCCTCTCCTCAAGTCCGGGATATACGTTGGTTATGAGAGTGCATCCATAATCGTATTTGGAACCCATGATCGAGACTTGCATACACCCGATTCACGATTGCATCTTTGACGAGGATCGCTTCCGTCATTAAGGCAGAAATCAACCTTTGGATGAAAAATGCTGGGAAATCATATGGCATTCCACCGATCCCCGCACATGACCCCCGCACTAATGAAGCAAATCAAGAAGTCCAGAAGATAATTGATTTGCAGAATATAGCAAAAGAACTCGCCTGATCATTTTTGTGATCCAAGGCGTGGTTAAGTCGCATGTACCGCAAGAAATGCACCGAGAGGGTGGAAATACCAAAGAAAATAGAAGGTATCCTCAACCTGCTCAGAGGCCTCAAAGAAAAAGAACAGAAATCGCCTCAAACCCAAAGTACCCGAGACGCTCGGAGAAAATCAAGCGAGAGGACTTACCACAACCAATCACGAAAATGCCCCAAGGAAAGAAGGGGAGCCAGTTGAGACCTAGCACTCGAAAGAAGCCAACAGGAAAGGCAATTCCAGACTTGAATCTTCCACTCAAGGAAGCCACCGGAAATAATGTGTGCACACACATAGGCGATGAAAACTAAAGGAACTTGCTCTGCGATAGGGAATAGCAAGTGAAGAGCAAGTAGAAGTGCATGAAGCACCCCATGAAGAAATGGCCATAAACTTTGTAATAACAGGAGAATCCCTGAATAGAGCAACAGCCAACGTTGATGCATACTTTGCAAAGAAGATTGCCTCGATCATTGATCATGATCCCGAGCTCGCATCTTCGCAGAGTGCAAGAAAAGGCTAGATTGGGAAGAATGGAAAAGGCAATCACTGCAGAGTTAGTCTCTCTGAACAAGAGAGAGGTGTTTGGGCTCAGATCTTCGCACACCTCCCCATATAAACCCCGTAGGTCACAAATGGGTCATTGTTCTAAGAGGAATGAAAATAACGGTTGTAAGGTACAAAGCAAGGCTTGTAGCTCAAGGTTTCACTCAACGCCCCGGAGTTGATTATGAAGAAACCTATTCTCCGGTCATGGAGGAATTACCTTTAGATATTTGATCTCAATGGCGCCAACTTGAAGTTGAGAATGAAGCTAATGGATGTTGTCACAAAGATATTTGTATGGAAACTTGATTCGAGATATACATGAAAGTACCGAAGGAATCCCTATCCCAACCAAGACGGAGCAAATAAAAACACTGACAGTGTGAAATTGGGAAATCACCGATGGGTCAAGCATCAGAAGGATGTGGTACAATCGCTGAGTGACTTTCTCTGTAAGAAAGGCTACACAAACAGCGAAGATTGTCCATGTGTGTTTATACAATGATCCCGAATGGATTTCAGATAATCTCCGTCTATGTAGATGACTTGAACATCATTGGGACGGATGAAGAAATTGAAGAGGCATGCTCATACTTGAAGTCTGAGTTTGAAATAAAAGATTTGGGTAAAACCAAGTTTTGTTTAGGCTTGCAGCTTGAACATGTCCAAGGAGGAATCTTGGTACATCAATCAACCTACACGCAGAAAGTATTGGAAAGGTTTGGATTTGAAAAAGCATATCCTGCGAAGACTCCAATGGTCGGAAGGTCACTCCAAGCAGACCTAGACCCATACAGACCTAGAGAAGAGGGGGAGGAAGTCCTGGGAGCAGAATTCCCATATCTGAGTGAAATTGGAGCTCTCATGTACCTTGCAAATAGCACCAGGCCGGACATTGCGTTCGCTGTGAATTTGCTAGCTCGGTACAGTGCAGAACCCACCAAAAGGCATTGGAAAGGGATCAAGGATATCTTCCGTTACCTCCAAGGAAGCAAAGATCTCGGTCTGTTCTTTAGAAGAAATAATTAATTGAATTTGGTTGGCTATGCCGATGTTGGGTATTTATCAGACCCGCATACTGGCAAGTCCCAAACTGGCTATGTTTCCTATGTGGAGGAACAGCAATTTCTTGGAAGTCGTCTAAGCAGACTCTCATCTCGACGTCGACAAACCACTCGGAAATCATCGCTTTGTATGAAGCATCTCGTGAATGTGCATGGCTCAGAAGAATGGTTCACCACATCTAGAAGTCATGTGGTTTGAACATTGAGCAAACTCCCACAATCATTTATGAAGATAATGCAGCTTGTGTTGCCCAAGCACAGATGGGTTATGTGAAGAGCAATCTCACGAAGCATATCAACCCCAAGTTCTTCTATGCTCATGAATTGCATAAGATGAACGAGATCAAGATATTGCATACTAAGTCATGTGAAAATCTTGCAGATTTGTTCACTAAATCACTCCCAGCATCTACCTTTGAAAGGTGTGTGAAAGGAATTGGGATGATGAGACTTAGAGAAGTGCAGATTTCAGGGGGAGATATTTCACATACTCCCACATGAATCTCAAGCATGAATTATGAATACCCAACATGAATCTGGAAGATTAGCAATTGAAGTTGGGAGAATTGTACTCTTTTCCTTAGCAAGTTTTTTATGAAGTTTTCTTGCATAAGGTTTTTAACGAGGCAATTCGTGCAACATAGTAAGCGTATGCTATGTTCTCTTTCTCCAAGTATTTTTCCCACTGGGTTTTTCTGGAGTTTTAATGAGGCATATGCATCTCGCGGCAAAGGGCCCAAGGGGGAGTGTTGGGAAACCCTAATGGCCCATGAAGGCCCATGCTGGTCCCTTAAGCCTAAACCCTAGGAGAGCGCTATAAAAAGAGGAAGGGGCTCCCCCCTATGTACCAGAAATCATTAGCAATAAAGAATTTCCGCTATTGCTCTCCCTAAACACGTCTCTCTCTCTCTTTCTGTTCTCCAATTCAGATCTGTTCGGGAACCCCGGACTATTCGATAGCGAGGTTCCTTAACAATCACCACCCTACTTGTGACCTCCTCCATGGCCTTCTAGGGCGTCATCGCTATGGGAACCACTGTCCTTACCTCGTGCCACTCTTGCAAAGAAAACTTCAGACACTGCGTCTCGTCAATGAGGAGGCCCTTTTATATACTAATAGGTGGGAGCCTTTATATGGGCATATTAGTAAATGCCCACAAGTTAGGTTACTTCACTACAGGGACTACTATTTGATGGGATGGTGATGGATACTGCCCTCTGCATCATACTCCAAGTGTTTCCCCTATTTAAAGTTTCAATTTGGTGTATACAACCTTTCGATTGAGATGTGTTGGTGCAAAAAACGTGAAGAGGGTTAATCGGTCGTAACACATTGAACGAATGCCAGGTTCAGAGGTTCGAGGCGTGCCAACCGATGATCCTGCAATCGGTAAGATAGTCGTGAAATACGCTCGAAGCCGATCTAATGAAATGAACAGCTAAGATCTAAAACAGCCAAGAAGCCGATTAGATCGAAAGGTAACGATAGTCTAATTAGCCTCGGAAGAGTTAATTAGATGGTAAAGGTAGATCTTTTCGAAGAAGGCGATGTGCAACAAAATCGGAGAAAATCGAACCTAATTGGTGTAACTGATGAAGATCAACAATCGGCGATGCTCAACTTTATTGATCAAAATCGAATTACAGAGAAGAAGTATAAATTACAGAAGCTACTCCTAGTCGATAGGGAAAAGTAAGCAAAAGTAATGTGTTGTTTCCTTGGCTTGTTGTTGTTTTTTCATCTGCCCATGTCTCTTTTATACCTATCGGCCGATTGAATCCTATTACAACACGATACAGAACGCTATCCGTATCGGCCTTGATCCGGACAGTCTCTTAGAACCGTTGCAATTACCAAATATCTCTAACCTTTCCAAGTTTAAATATCGGCTATATCCTATTGACTCAATTCTGCCGATTTGGACCATACCTACAAATTTTGTTGCAAAAATATGCCCTCCATTTATAGGAGATAACTTGTCATCTTCCAAAAATCCTAACTATCAGCTTGCACGACGTCCACTTAACAGGAAGTCTTCCGCCGTAACCGCTGCTTTCAATGGCGCCGTAAAAATCTCGATATATGCATCGTGCGTTTTAACTGCACGCAACACTTCGAAACCCTTCCCACCGTTTCACTTTTTCCTTTTGTATAAATATGCGGTCCCCACATGATCATTTTTAGGCCTTCGAGCTCTCTGAACACTTGAAATGGGCTTCTTCACTTCAATCAGCAAGCCTTTTCGCGGTCTTCAAGCTTCTCAATCGTCTTCATCCCAGATCGGCTGAATGGACCCGAGTCAGGTACTCATCCCTATCTCGAACAGCATCGACCAGTATTATCTAGGTCCGGTAGGTAACTTAAATGCCGATATAGTCATAAACGAGGAAATCCCCTGCCTTTCATTTCGGCTGCTGGATATAACACAGAAAGTTGGAATAAGAGCTTTAGGGCCTGGCCGGTAGCGATTAAGGGGTGGAGGTACATCCGCGTAACAGCCCAAAAAAGAGAGATATGGGAAAGGATGGGTGAAGGACCATGTGGAGGTCCATCCATGTTTGTGATAAGTATTTGACTTTATTTGAGCAAGGTGTGCTCAAGTTTGAGTTTGATTTGGATTGATTTTCAAAATGAAGCAATTTGAGTTGTCTCTGCCAAGTGATGGCGAGACTGACGTATGGGCCCGGTAGTGATGAGTTAGATGGTTTATTGCATATCATTGTGGGCATTGCTATGTGATGTGTTTCCTTGTCTTTGATGGTTGCAGGGCGACGATGCTAGGTCATGGTGAGGCGGAGGATGACCGGGACTAGGCGAGGAGCGTCGGAAGTCCAGACGGTTGGGAGATCGCCGGAAGATGATCGAAGATGGAGTCCGGGCAAGTCAAGAAGACAAGGAAAGGAGATGATGCTAGCTAGATGCCGTGTGGATCAATGAGGGCCGTCGGATTGAGGTCTAGTTGATAGGTTAGTGGGTCTAGGTAGTATGATTTGAAAACCGTGCAAGAAAACCCGGTATGTGTGTGGGTTTTGGGTTAGCCCTTACATGGCTGTGTGTGTGGGTTAATCCTAGCCCTTAGATGAGTGCTCTAGGGTTGAGGGACTCATCCAAGGGTGGTAGGTGGCCCAAGAGTAGTATAAATAGGGGTGGAGGGGTAGCCTCCTTCCCTTGAAGGTTTTCAGGTTTTTGAATGCTCCATTGAGATTTGCCCACATGCAAGTGAGGCTTTGTAACCTCTCCTTCCAGAAATGAAAGTTTTATCCATCCATCTCTGAATTTATTTTGCGCATTTACATTATGTCTTTACTTTACGCAATTTAATTCAGCATTTACTTTCCCGCAATTACATTCTCGCAATTTACTTTCACGCAATTTGGATTTTCCTCCCCTCCTTCTAAATGCTGTTGATCTTGGATGTTTTGAGTGTGTTCATATGGTTTTACATCTCTTTTGCACTCTTGGATTGAGTAGAGAACATCTTTTCTTTCAAGTTCCAACTTTGTTCAGAACTTGTTCTTTGCGCAGCATTTAGTATTTGATTTTTATGAAAATATATAAAACTCATTTCTACCTGATTCTTGTTAGAGGAGGTGCGGGACTCAGATATCCACTTAAAGAAAAAGTTTGGAGTTCACTTGTTGCACCGTTTGGGCGCCATGAGGTGAAAACCGAGCCCCAAACTTTCTGCTCGGAGTTCTTGACTGACTGTGTTCTTCGATTTTTCCTATTTTTTCTGTAAGGCTTTTTGAGGAAAAATTTGGTGGAGTTCTTCACGACTTTGTTTCTCATAGGGAGAAAAATTCTCAAAATTTTGTGAGCTGCAGAAACCCACCAACCTCCTATTCAAATTGAGGACAAGTTGTGGAAATTCTGCTTTTGCTTTTCTGAAAGTGACTTTTGTGATTTGAATTGTTGTTCTTTCTAAAAGCAAGAGTTGGATTGATTCCTCTTTATCTTGGACACTAGACAACCAGGATTGTGACTCAAAAATCCCCACATATTTTTTGGTACTTATTCATGCAAGCTTGGGGGTACACATAGTTGTCTAGTTTTTCGGGTTTTTCACGTTTTCGTTTGAGCGATCTTGTCGAGGTTTTTGTTGGAGTATTTTGGGGGAAAATTTATTTGTGACCATTCACCCTCCCTCTGTTCGCCATCTCGGTCCTTCAATTGGTATCAGAGCCGGTTTTGCTCTTTCACAAATCTTGACCGGTCTCAACAGCCATGGCGATGGACAAGTATTCCACCAAGCCTCTCATTTTTTCTGGAGTCGATTTTCCATTCTGGAAGTCGCGTATGGAGTCATACATCACTGCCCAGGGCTTCCTGATATGACAAAGGTGAAACTCCCATATGAGGTTCCTGCCGATGAAAATGTCACGGCCGGCAATATGGCTGACGTTGAGGCGAATGCTAAGGCAAAGAACATCCTCATACAGGGTCTTAGCCACAGTGAGTATGACAGGATTTCTCATCTTCGTTCTGCTCATGAGATTTGGGTGACCCTCGATGCTTACCATGAGGGCACTACCCAAATCAAGACGGTTCGACAGACCAATTCAAGCGTGAGTTCAAAAGTTTGAACAAAGACGCGGTGAGAGTCTTGATGAGTGCTTGGTCGTTTTACCAAGATCTTGAGCGATCTTCGAGCGCTTGGTTGCATATACCCGACTCGGATAATGCTCGACATTTCTTGACCGCACTCGATTTGCGTGTTTGGGAGATGAAGGTGACCACCATCAAGGACACCATCGACTTGTCGACTCGACTCTTGACGGCTTTATTCCCGCCTCAAGACTCATGAGATCGTTGTCGTCTCACGGAAGACGAAATCTCAGTCGATGGCCTTGGTCACCGATCCCATTGGATCTTCCTCTTCTGATCCTTCTATTGGTTTCTCTCTTTCCACCCTTTGTGAGCTAAGCGATGACCAACTCGAAAAATTTTAAAATGAGCTTGCTCTTCTCGCCGCAAGTTTTCTCATGCATACAAGAGGTGAGAGAGAGGAAGAGAGGTGACATGATCACCGCTTCGAGTGTGGTGGCCCCAACCACATTCGGCGAACTGTCCCAAGCCGAGAAGGGCAAGAACGACGCGTTGGCGGTTCGGGCAAGAACAACTACACCGACAAGAACCGCAACAAGAAGCCACCGGTTCGTGAGCCGACGCGTGAGAAGAAGTATCGCAACTTCTCCAAGAACAAGAAGCTTTTCCACCGCGTCCTCGCCGCGCTTGACGACATCAACCTCTCCAACACCGAGACATGGAGCGACGAGGCGAGGATGAACCGCAAGAAAAGAACGGCGGCGATGACTTCTCCGGCATGTGTTTCATGGCCGACACCAACGACATCGGCGACTCAGCTCTACAAATGACTCTGGACGAGGTACCCTCCTATAACCACTCAACGAAGCTTTCGCAAATTAGGAAAATTTCATGCTAGAGCTAGAGCTAGGTGTACGGAGCTTGAGAAGGAAGTAGGTACACGGACTCTGGGAGTTAGCTTCTCTTAGATCTTCTCCTCCCGAGTCACCGATGATTGCTTTTGTGTGATGCTATTCTTGTGGAGTTGGAGAACTTAAGGACTATGCATGATAGTGTGTTGGTGAATTAGAAAGTCTTAAGTTGAAGAATGCTAGCGATAATTTGCTGATGCTATTCCACTAGATGCTAGTTTTCTTCATGCTCACTCTACTCCTTCTTGTGCTAATTGCCCTAAATTGTTTGCGAAATTGATGCCATGAGCGATCACCTTAGGAAGCTTTCTTCTAGAAACGATGAACTTGAAATGCATGCTTCTAAGGACCCAGTCAACTCATGTGAGGGCTGTAGGCAACTAAAACTTGACAATAAATCCTTAAATGTCAAGTGTGCTAAACTTGCTAAGGACTTACTAGATAAGTCACAAGAAAGTTGCTTATGTATGTTCGTGATTGAGGGGGACTTGGATAAAATCCATGTCGAGCTTAGGAAGAAATTAGAAGACCAAGCTCATAGAATTAGAAAATGCGTCTTGCGTTTCTTGTGAGGCCCTCAAGATTGAGGCAGCCGTGCTGAGGTAGAAAAATGCACGTGATGAGAGAGCTCATCTTTCTGGTTCTTCTTCCCCCTGCTCTTCTTGTGCTTCTTTCTTTCGAGATTGCCAGTATCTTATGAGCACTCTCGAGAAGTTTGTTAGAGGCAAGAAGAAGCTCAATCTTATTCTAGACCAATCCAAGATTAGTAGATTCAATCAAGGTCTAGGATTTGATCTCTTTGAGCACGCTCGGGCGCATCCTCCCACCATTGTGCGCGGCTCCAAGAGTGGTGAGATTGTGGTATCTCCCAGAGTGAGCACCACCGTGTTTAGGTCTGCTGGGGTTGTCCATAGGACTTCCGACTGTAAGGGTGTTACTCCTATTGCTTCGCCTCTAGCAAGGCGGCACACATGCACCTTCCGTAAGAAGGATAGTCACCTAGTAGATTTCGCCAGCGCCAAGATCACTCGGCGTGAGCGTGTTGTCTGCTCTTAGGGTATTCTGGTCATCCCTGCACTTTGAGTGCTCCTAAGGTACACACCGCTTCTAGACAAAGTTAGGAGTCGCTGTTTTGGGCAGCGTCCAGACTCGGTTTTCTTCTTTGGTTCTTCGAGTTTTAGTCTTGGAGCTGTTCGTAGTCAGTCTTTCCGCCGTCCTCTTGATATTCCTCGTTTTTCTCATCGAGGTAGATATCAGTGGCGTGAGGTGTTTTCTGGTAGGAGTTTTAGGCAGCTTCATTGGGGTGGTTCGGCTTTTGCACCACGGCATGCCAACCCAGTTTCAGCTCCTAGATCATCTACTAGAGTTGCTACTGATCTTGTTAGGGTTAAACATCAGAGAGAGGGCTTCGGCTAAGTTGTTCCAAGCCTTGAATCCTTGATCGACTTTAGCCTAGAGCTAGAGTCCATAACGCTGCTGCAGCTGCCATTGTTCTGGAAATAGCCGACGACTTTCTAATAAATGACTTACCGCACTTTTTCCTGAACAATCGTTGGGCGGGCCACTTTTACTCTTGGTGGTCATCTATCGCAGAGGCACTCTTCTTGGAGAGGACACAGTTGGCTATTATTAACACATTCTTCCCAAATCTACCTGAGCCAATGATTGTTTCTAACAGCAGTTCAAGCGATGATTCTAGCTCTTGTAGCTCTGGTTACACTAACACAAGTTTAGTAGACGTTACTGGTGAGTTATCGGCTAAAATGATTTCTTTTCACCCTGACCTTTAATTCTGCCAAATACTTTTCACTAATCAGCTTTTGGTCCCGTTTGTAGACCACGGCTGCTAGCAACAAACCAATCTCTGGCCAATCAGGTAGCGCCCAACAAGGGAAAAGGCCGCATCAGAAGATCGGCCTCACGGGGTACACTTCGGGTACCTTGGGCATTCAGAGTCCGTCTCTGTCGAACATGGAGAAAAAACAGCAACCTAGTAAGCATACTCTGATTGACTGTCCACTTCTTCACATATCCCTTCTGGTTACTAACCCCTGGTCGATTAAATTTCAGGAAAGAAGAAAGCAAAGTACACCAAGGCTCCTGCTAAAAGAGGCCCCAAACCTCAAGAACAGAGTGGTGAAAGCTCACCACACGCGTCGGCCACCGCAGGGGTAAGTTATTCCCTTCATAGGTTTATAATGAATCATATCGGCCTAACTCTTTTAAACCTTCTTATACAGCCGAACCCATCGGCGCAGGTGGCCAACAATCTAGCCGATCTGCCCGGCGCTTCCTTGGAGGCTCCACCTCCCTCTTCTCAGCCGATGCCACCAGCCCCAATAGTCGCTGTGGCCCCAGAATCCTCTAACACAACGAACTTATTGGGTTTTCCCTTGGTTGATCTAGACGATCCAGAGATAATGGCCACAGATGATTATGATGCGGAGATCAGAAAAAACCTTGAAGTCTCCAAAGATGCATTGGCTGTAGTAACATCGGCATAGGGATGCAAGAGTGGCTTGATAAGCTCTTCGACTTGGTGATGAAGCCGTAGTCGGAGATTCTCAACAACAATCAGCTGATACGTGATGCCATGGCCGCTGTTCAAGCTTGACTTGCCTCCAGAGGCAATGGCTGCTCTCTTGGAAGTCTGCCATTTGGATGATGAGAAGGTAGTAGTCGAAGCAACCCAAGCCCGGATTACTTTAAGGGAGGCTCAAGAGGCCGACCAAAAATTTTTGGATGAGCTGGTGGCCGACGCTAAAGCCAAGAAGAAGAAATTTGACATGGATGCCCAAAACTTCAAAGTAAACAAGGAGGCGGTCCAGAAGCTTGAGTCAACAAAAAAACTTCTCGAAGAGGAGTTGGCCAAGTTAAACAAGCAAATCTTCGATGGCCAACAAATCATAGAGAAGTCTGCATCGGCCATTAAGGACCAAAAGCTTGGGATAGCTTTAGCTGTGGCCGGTGTTAAGAAGCAGTCGGCCAAGATTGTCCCTGTGCTCGGAAATGCTAAAGAAGATGAGATGATCCTGAACCGGGTACAAGATATGATAGCGAAGGCAGCGGGAGCTCTGTCGGCTTTAGGTGCAAGCCTTCATGGCTTTGGATTGTAGTCGGCTTCTCATGAAATGAGCTACTGAAACTTTTGTAATGCAATGATCCTTTTGAAGTATTTAAATTTTCGATCAGCTGTTTAACCGATTTTTATTAATATCTTCACTATTTGCAATTTGACATGTGCGTTTGTACTTTTAGCCATAATTAACCGCACCGAGTTAATTTGGCTTTTGAAGCAATGAACATTTATAGCCGATTAAGAGACAACCCAAATGCTAGGATAGTATTTCTTTACGTATTTTCCATTAATCGCCTTAGGAAATACTATGCTTTCCAAAGTCTCCAATATGTAAGAGTTTCCACCAACAAGCCGATTTATCTTAGACGGTCCTTCCCATGTAGGAGATGATGAGGACATAGCTAAGTCAGATACACCCATTGCACCAATGAACAACGATCAACAAATTCCTCCTAGTGATCAGCAACATTCGACCCACATACAAGGGACAATTACCCGAGCTCGTGCGTGACAACTAAATTATAAGGTAAATTCATTTTTTTGTTGCATAATGTAACTTTGGAGAATAGACCACTACCTTGTAATATTCTCATACTTAGGAACCTTGGCACGGATCAGTAAGGGAGTTTTAATTCGCCAACACAAGTCATCAAGCAAGGTGGGAATGCGAAAGGATCCAACTTGGTCTCCAAAGACCAGTTTGATATTAAATGGGTATAGAGAATGCAAACGGACTCTGTTTTTGGGGTGTGTGAGAACTTGATCAAAAGCTTATCTTGTACACTTTCCAACGGATCCAACCTCACCATCAAATTCATTATGACCTGGGAGATATCATCGAAAAACGCTAACGTCCAGAAACAATCTTCAATGTCTTGGGTGCTGTGCCATTATTATTTTGGATTGAGTTCCCATGTAATCAAAGTGGTGTGAGTCCACCTCCTAGCAGATATCTCCTTGGCTAAATAGCAGACAAGGCCCCTTCATTTCTCTTAGGTTTTGTTTTGAGAATATAACCCCCATGAGTGGAACTATACCCTTGTTCTCCTGACTCGGCTAGAGCAGCAGTAAACAAGTTTTGAAACCTCAACTTGAGTGTGTGCTTCATCCTTGTTTTTGCTAGTTCTTCGATTGCTTGCAAGAATAGACCTTCTTGGTCAGGTCATCCGTGTTCTTGGCATGGTTGATAACGACGAGGAGTGTGGTTCATCGATTGCGGGCGCTTATCCTTGTGTTGTTCGTAGCCGGATCGTCAAAGTCATCCTCAGCCAAATCGAAGTTATCCCCTCACCGAAAGATCGGGCCGTCTTGTGCACATCAGGAGACCACTTACCAAATTGGTTATCCTTAGAGCCAACAGGTAGTATAGTTTTCCATACTAAATTGGCTTCGTAAAAAGACTTAGGCATTAATTTCTTCTTGTAAGCCTTAGCAACCTTTTCTTTGTTTTTCTTAAGCCGATCCAATGTACATAAACGTAATTCTGCTAATTCGTCAAAGTTAACGATAATTAGATCGTTGTAATCTCGAGCGACAAATCATTTTGTCTGGCTACTCGTATAGAATCAATGTTAATCTCTACAGGTAAAACAGCCTCTTGACCATAAACTAACTGATAGGGCGAAAGCTTCATTGCAAAGTGATAGGCTAGCCGATACGCCCATAGTGACTCCGATAATGTTTAATGCCAATTCCTTGGTTTTTCATCAATCTTTCTTTTGATCAGCTTGCTCAACGTCTTGTTAGACGATTCAGCTTGACCATTAGCTTGGGCATAATAAGGTGATGAATTTAGTAGCTTGATACCTAAACTCTTAGCAAAATCTTGAAATTCCTTAGACATGAACACAGTACCTTGATCGGTCATAATAGTCTGCAGAATTCCAAACCGATGGATAATAAGCTCATTGACAAAACCGATAGCTTCAACATTTGTAACCTTTTTAAGTGTATAGCTTTTTGAGTGGTATAGTTTCAACCCATTTAGAAAAATAATCGGTTGCAGCCAAAATGAACTTACGGCCTTTGCTCGAAGTAGGAAATATTTGTCTGATTATATCTATACCCCAGCCTCTGAATGGCCAAGGTTTAATAATGGGGTGCAAAGACGACACAGGAGCCAACTATACATTACCAAATATTTGATAAGTCTGGCACTCTTTATAATATTTGAAGCAATCCTCCAACATTGTCGGCAAAAAATACCCCATACGCCTAAGCATACACTTCATCTTATAAGCCGATTGATGAGATCCACAAATTCCTTCATGTACTTCACCCATTGCCACCTTAGCTTCGTCGGCTCCAAGACATCTTAACAACAATCCTTCCAATGTCCTATAGTATAAGGTATCATCGAGAACCGCATACTTTAGAGCTTGCTGTCTAACTTTCTTCTCCATCTGCTTTGAAGGATCGACTAAATAATCCCTTATTTTCAACCCCCAATTGACGACATCTGCACACATTACAGCTTTCTCAATCGGCTCATACCCCTCAATTTGACCAAAAATTTTATAGCCTGACGCTTGTTGAGCTAGTAAGTTCGCTCTGTATTCATCTCTCGAGGAATATGACAAATAGTGAATTATGTAAATGAGCCGATTACAGCAAGACATTGCTCTAAGTATTTAAGCAAAACTTCATCGTAGCAATTATACTCTCCTTTAATTTGCTACATAACTAATAGAGAGTCGCCATAGGCCTCAACAGTATTTACTCCAACATTTTCGAGCAACTGTAGGCCTTTGAGCAATGCTTCATATTCTGCTTGATTATTTGAACATCGACAATTCAAATGAAATGCAAATTCAAAATTTTGTCCTTTGGGAGAAACAAGTACTATCCCAATACCATCACCCTATCGACACACTGATCCATCAAAATAAAGTTGCCAAGGGGATACAGAAATTAAACCGATGGTAGCCTCCTATCCTATTATGAAATCAGCTATCACTTATCCTTTAACTGCCTTAGCCAATTCATATGTTAGGTCGAACTCGATGAGCGCATAAGCCCATTTACCAAGTCAGTCGCGCAAAATCGGAGCTGACAACATATACTTTATAACATCGGCTTTACAGATGACCTTACAAACCGATGCTAAAATACAATGCCTTAGCTTTGTACAGGCGAAATACAGAGACAAACAAAGTTTCTCAATAAAAGGATACCTGGTTTCAGCATCAAGCAGGAGTCGGCTCAAATAGAAGATAACCCGCTCTTTTTCGCCAACATCTTGCGCCAATACAGCTCCGATAGTTTCCTCTTCGGCCGATAGATATAATTTAAAAGGTATACCCATTTGTGTCCTGGCTAAAACTGGAGGATTCGTTAAATACTCCTTGATATCTTCAAATGCTTTTTGTTCATCAGATCCCCATACAAACTCTTGGTTATCTCATAATTTCAACAATGGGGTAAATGCACGAGTACGTCTAGAAATATTTGAAATAAACCGCCGTAAATAATTGATTTTATCGATCAACTTCTGTAACTCGTTTTTGTTTGTGGGCGGCTTTGTTTTGGCTATAGCTTTAACCCTCTCTTGGTTGACTTCAATTCCCCTTTCGTGGACCATAAAGCCTAAAAACTACCCAGCTGATACTCCAAACACGCATTTGAAAGGATTCATCTTGAGGCCCCGCGCTCTTGTACTCTTAAAAATTGTCTCTAAATCGGCCAAATGCTACAAATCATTTTTTGATTTCACAACAACATCATCAATATATATTTGACAATATGGCTGATTAAGTCATAAAAGATTAAATTCATAGCCCACTGATAAGTTGCACCAGCATTTTTTAAACCGAACGTCATCACTGTCCACTCAAATAACCCCAGCGCACCAGGGCACTTGAAGTCGGTCTTTCATATATCGGCTTTCGCTATGAATATTTGGTTATACCCGGCATTCCCATCAAGAAAGCTGATAATCTTGTTTCCTGATGTAGCATCGATAAGCATATCGGCTATAGGCATCGGGTATTCATCTTTAGGTGTAGCTTTGTTCAAATCTCTGAAGTTGACACATACCCTGAGTTTACCATTTTTCTTTATAACTGGGACAATATTAGAAACCCACTCAGCGTATCGGCAAGGCCTGAAAAACTTGGCCTCTAGCAATCGCTCTATTTCTTCTTTTATAATATTGTACAGGGCCGGATTAAACCTTCGAGTGTGTTGTTTAAACGGCCGATACCCTGCTTTTATAGGTAACTGATGTTCGACAAGTTGTCGGCTTAAGCCAGACATCTCATGGTATTCCCAAGCAAAACAATCTTTATAATTTCTAAGAGTTTTTACCAACTTTTCTTTATATTCCACATCTAATTTTGCACTAATAAAAGTGGGCCTCTTCCTGTCACCATCTCCTATATCGATTTTTTCAAGTAGATCGGTCGATGTGAATACTTGGCCTAACTTTTTGATTTCTTGAAAATCTTCGATGGCCTCATAGCTATCCATCATTTGCCAATAGTTTTGCATCTTGTTTTACAGGGCTTTCATTGTTTGCTTGGACCCCATCGGCGCAAAATTTTACTTGTCCGATCAAACATACTGGGCCTAACATTGATCGGCATAAATCCCGCCTTGCTGATGCCAATAAAATCACAATCGTCCAGCACTCTGCCTTATATGCACTTGGCTTCTTCATGCTGCTAATTCGCATCCAAACAAGCCATGGCAATATGAGCCGATATATCAGCTGGAACAACCTCAACCTTATCTCTATTCCATTGGACAAGCAGCCGGTGCATAGTCGATGGAATGCAACAATTTGCATGTATCCAGTCCTGTTCGAGCAAAACACTGTAGCTGCCTTTGTCGTCGATTACAAAGAAAGTAGTCTGCAATGTTTAGCTGCCGATAGTCAATTCTATGACCATGATTCCCTTAGCTTCAGTGGGATTACCTGTGAAGTCATTCAAAACCATGTTAGTTTTGATTAAGCCTTCATCGGACTTACCTAGCTTCTTGCATGTGGTGTATGGCATCAGGTTAACCGTTGCTCCTCCGTGCACAAACATCCTTGAGATCGGCTTGCCGTTTATATGCCCCTTCAAGTATAGTGGCTTGAGATGCCAATGAACATCATAGGATTTTTTGAAGACTGCGTCTTGAGCACCCAAACATAGCTGAGCGAAGGTTTCTTTAGCCGACTCAGTTTTTATTTTGAACTCAATTGGTAGCATGAACACCATATTGATGT
This sequence comes from Otatea glauca, assembly GCA_036346275.1. Classification (NCBI taxonomy): domain Eukaryota; kingdom Viridiplantae; phylum Streptophyta; class Magnoliopsida; order Poales; family Poaceae; genus Otatea; species Otatea glauca. The sequence continues at coordinate 794,387 of CM070720.1, read as the reverse complement.
CCATTGGAGGAGTGTCATTTCGTATCATTGGAGACTCCAGATCATCGGCTGAATCAAAATCCTCCTCAACCGGCTCTTTCTTTCTCCACTCGCTTCTAATAGTTTTAATCGGGCGAAGCTCATTAAACGCCTAGTCCCTTTGTTTCTCCTCATCAGCCTCTTTGATCTCTTGAGTTCTTAACCTTTGAAACCGTCTGTGCTGTGATCGTCTAAGGCCAGGTGGACACCATCTTGGTTTTGGCTCGATCGGCTTACGTATTTTTCTAACTAGATCTTCCTGTATTGCAGAACCTGATTCTTCTGTCTGGACCTTGGCCTGATTCAGTAAAGAAATTCTCTCCTGAATTGGCCTCCTATAACTTCTGTTAGGATGATCTCGTATTGGCCCAGACAACCTGTCTTTGGCCGATCATCTAGGCCAATCGTTCTAGGGGTAATGTTCCATCGGGCATGTGTACGACAATATCAGTGCTACTCCCCTCTCCCAGCAAAACTGACAAAAGGGACACCTTTGATGAGCTCTTTCCAGGTTCTCAAACCAATATAAATTGTTCGACCGACACGGAGTGTATCATGTCCGATTGTTCATTCCTTCGTACTTTTCCAGTAACTAAGAAATCATTGGCTTAGGCCTGCTAGCTGTTCTTCGTGACGGTGATTTTTCTACTTTATACCATTTGCCAACTTGCGGGTCTCATTTAGGCTAAACAGTCCTTGAATTCTTGCCCTCATGATTGGCTTCTATCTGTAATGAACCGATTGTGATCTTCAAGGTCTTTTTGCCACTCGAGCACGGATGAACATCGACCTGTTGAGCCTATTTGGGTCCCTCATCGTGCATTGGCTCTTTATCTTTACGTGAACACTGCACCATGTTTATGGGGAATGGGTCAATGTCCACTTGCATGGTCGGCTCATCTGCAAACTTTAACCGACCATCTTCAATAGATGACTAGATCTGCTGGCGAAAAATATTGCAATCATTAGTATTATGAGAAAAAGAATGATGCCATTTACAATACCTTCATTTCTTGATCTCATCAATCGATGGCATAACATGTACTTTAGGTAATCGTATTATCTTTTCTTGTAAGAGCAAATCAAAAATGCGATCAGATTTAGACACATCAAATGCATATTTTACTTCCAACTTGTTCTTAGTCAACTTAAGCCATGAATAGACCAAAGATCTCTTAGACCCCTTAACCCATTCGGCTATGTTTATTTCTGCTTTATCGTCTTCAGAGAACTCTTCTGAACCATAGTCAACCAAATTTACCTTAGCTTTATCTTTATCCTTATTAACCTTAAACTTATCCCTGAATCCTCTGTTATCCATGAATCAGCTTTCCTGAGCCAACACTCTGTGAAGAAGATGACTTAAATCATTAAACTCTTGCCCGCCAAACTTTTCCCTAAGCGGCGGAATTAATCCTTGAAAGGCTAAATCGACTAACTGATTATCGGGTAAAGTTACATTAAAACAACGATTTCGAACCTCTCTAAACCTTTTTATGTAATCATTTACCGATTCCCCAAATTTTTTACGGACAGAGCTTAGATCAGAAATCCTAAGTTCTAGACTGCCATAGAAAAATTATTCATGGAATCGGATTTCCAAATTGTTCCAAAAATGAATCGAATTTGGAGGTAGACTAGTAAACCAAGTAAAAGCATCTCCTGATAAGGACAATGGGAAAGTCTAATTTTTAGCCCGTCGGACTGAGCTGCTTCGCCGCATTATGTGATAAAGCGTCCGACGTGTTCTATCGTTGTGACTGAATCATCCCCAGAAAATTTAGCAAAATCAGGAACTTTGAAATTATGCGGATATGGCATGCGATCTATATAATCAGGATACAGCTTTCTATAGCCGATGACTCTGCCCTTTAGCTGTATGCTGAATTGGTCCCTTAATACAGCGAAAATCTGTTCGGCGAGTTATTAGGGCATTGCCAATTTTGGTCATAATTGGCGTTCTGCCCCCCAAGTGCAAGCTCGGGCTGCTGATTAGATTGAGCCGATGAGTATTTATCGAATTGGTTGTAATTGTCGTTCCTTCTAACCGGTGGCTCTGGCAATGGGACGAAGGGTTCTGAATAGGTTACCACCTTGTGCGGAGCTGGATTCCTAGGTGGGATAGGCTCATGGCATTGTGAGTACCTGTTTGGTTCAATCGGCTGTGAAACCGATTGTGGAAAAACGTGAAAGAAGGCTGATGGAGGCAAATTTGCCGATGCGTCTATCTTAGCAGCATCGGTATATGCTTGATAACGTATCACCCCACTCGGCCGAGGATCTCACAATAGAATAACGGTAGGTTGAGTTGGCATCATAGTTGGAGTTGAGGTTATAGCAGATGGTTTAGGATCGGCTAAAGTATTCTGCATGTTTTGTGCTATCAAAAAAATAGGGTAACTCGGTAGATCTTTCATCGGATCGAGCAGATTTCCAACGGATGCCAATTCTTGAGCGATTGTTTTCACACTTTTTTCAATCATCGGCCTAAATGTTGTAACAAGAGCCGGTGATTGGTTTACCAGAGCATGGTTAACAGATTGATTAATCATAGTTGATAATTCTGCTTGTGCAGATTGGTATTGACTTACCAGACCGTTGGTGACGCCTGCATCGCCAAGGGCGTTAACCATCGGTAACGCGACTTTTTAAGTGACGCCACGTCGAGTCTTCTAGTAACAACTCAGCATCATCTCTTCGAGAGCGGCTTTTCGATCTTCAATATCCTTGCGCTGGTCTGGCGTTAAATTGTCTAGTGTAGGGACGATTATAGCTTCAGTATTGAGATCAGACGATGGAATCGAATTTCCTGACGAAGACATTGTTGACCCACAGGGCATGCCAAGAGTTTGTTGGTGCCAAAAAACGTGAAGAGGGTTAATTGGTCACAACACACCGGACGAACGCCGGGTTCAGAGGTTCGAGGCGTGCCAACTGATTTGATCCTACAATCAGTAAGATAGTCGTGAAATACGCTCGAAGCCGATCTAATGAAATGAATGGCTAAGATCTAAAATAGCCAAGAAGTCGATTAGATTGAAAGGTAACAATAGTCTAATTAGCCTGGGAAGAGCTAATTAGATGGTAAAGGTAGATCTTTCAGAAGAAGGCGATGCGCAATCGGAGAAAATCGAACCTGATTGGCATAACTGATGAAGATCAACAATCGGCGATGCGCAACTTTATTGATCAAAAATCGAATTACAGAGAAGAAGTCTAAATTACAGAAGCTACTCCTAATCGACAAGGAAAAGTAAGCAAAAGTAATGTGTTGTTTGATTGGGTTGTTGTTGTTTTTTCATCTGCTCACGTCTCTTTTATACCTATCGGCCGATTGAATCCTATTACAACACGTTACAGAACGCTATCCGTATCGGCCTTGATCCGGTTGGTCTCTCAGAAATCATTGCAATTACCAAATATCTCTAACCTTTCCAAGTTTAAATATCGGTTATATCCTGTTGACTCAATTCTACCAATTTTGACCATACTTGCCAAATTTTGGTGCAAACAAAATGTAATTTTGAACTTTCAACTGCAATTTGAGGGAGCTTTAGATTGTAATTTAAGAAGTTTCAATTACGATTAAAAATAAATTTGCACTTGGAACTTCAACCAAAGGGCTTTCAATTTAGATTGAGGAGGGAGGCTGGAACTTCCAAACTGAAGGTGAGAACTTCCAACTTGGGTTAAGAGACACTCTTACATAAGAGTTACATAGGCAATAGATCGACCATTGTTTGATCACATTGCCATCACTATGACAGTGGTCGGGAGGCCACCACTTAGTGGAGGATGAGGACATTGCATTGCATGGGAGGAATGAAGGGGAATGGGTAGGCTACTCTAGCATAAATTCGAAATTTTTCTACTGCGTAACCAAGGAATCATTGCAAGTTATAGATCATGGAATTGTAGTCGATGTAGCTCGTCGGTGCAGTTGTAGTCGTACTAGCCTTGCACCTCTTCGAACAGCTTCTCGTGATTGTCATAGGTTGCAAATTGTCTTCGTGACCGTCACAGGTTGCGGATCGTCCTAGTTTTGAAGCTTCGCAGCACCTCCTCCAAGGTACCCACACATACGGGGAAGGCATGCCACGAGCCAGAGTGCTAGAGCCGGCTACGTGGTTTTGGGTGAAGGAGGTGTGGTGTAACATCCCAAAATTTGGGTTTTCAAAAAATCTTTTGTTTAGTTCATCTTTCCAAAAATCCCCATTGATTTTCTTGCTTTAATAAAGCTTAATCTGGAATTTTCTAATGCTAAAACAATTTAATTTAACTAATATAAACTTCAATAAAATAAATTTAGTTTCGTTTGAGTTCGTTGTGCTTCAAGGAATTTTCTGTAATTTTTTGAGATTTTTCAGAGTTTGTTTGCTATTCATTTGGAATTAATTTAAATTAAGCCTTTTGTTAAATTTAATTAAATACTGCAAAATTTTAAATAAATTTTGGTTAAAAATATTTTATTTGAGCTCCAAATGTCTTAAAATATTTTCCAGAATTTTTTTTAGAATTTTTCTGGTTTTTTTTTGCTCTAAAAGAATTATTTTAATTCAGAAATTGGATTAAATCCGGAATTTCTTGGGCCCAATCCTTCCTCCATTCCCGCATCTCCACATGTCAGCTCCCGAGCCGGCCACGTTGCCGCCCAGCCGCAGCCCTCCGATCCCCATCCGAAGCACCACAATGCGCCACGTCATCAATTTTTGTTCATTGCGCGCCAGGTGTTCGATCCGATCCGTTTTCAATCCAAATCCAGTTTTCATCGTGTTTCCTTGCATGGCACGACTCCCAAGCCTATATAAGTGCTCTAAGGCCCCTCCCACGCACCCCTAATCCCCAGATCACCTTCCAAACTCGAAAAATCGCAGCCATACCTCTTCCGATGCGCCGCCCTCGTTGGCCGAACTTGGTGTCGCGTTCCCCATTGTTCCTGTAAGTTTTTCTAAAATAAAATTATGCCATCTCGTGCATTATGGTCTAATCTACCTCTCCACCAAATTTGGTGCATTTTCATCGCAAAATCAAAAGTTACGGCCGTTCCAATCTATAATTTTGTCGTTGCCCGTTCTCCTTCGTTTTTGCGAATTTGACCGTGCCCTTTTTATTGTAGACTCATCTTGATTTCCTCTACTCGGTGCTCACCCTAACTCAAGGTTTTGTCCAAGGGATTTCTATAGAAAATTCAATCTTCCCTGATCAGACTGCGTACGTACAACTTAAAACTTCCTTGTGCCTTCCCTGTTGATCCAGATGGTACAACTCCGATCCTTTTGAATCATATTGTTCCTTAGGGTCCCAGATAGCTCTATGTAAAATTTGGTTAGGTTTCATCCATTATTTTAATAGTTATGACCGTTTGATCTATTAGCTTTAGCGGTCGTTCATTGGTAGTTTGTGATCTGTCCATTGGGTTGCCGCAAAATCCACTTATACCGTTGAGCTTGTCTCACCACGTTATACGTGGTACTCACTTCCCCTTTGCTATTCCATCAACCAAAAATTTTAATATTCGTTGCCGCGCGCCGTCTTTTGCCGCCAACCATCTTAGTTCGCTTTGGTCGTGTCGTCATGTCTAGTAGGCCATAATTCTCTGGTTTGCCCATCTTTAGAGTTCATTTAGTCTTCCGTTGCCATCAATGCCATATTCTAGAATCTATCCGTCGTCTTCGATCTAGTCCCTTTCATTATCGGATCTTGTTTCGGTTAGCCACCCTTGGTAATCTTTTATCACAGAGCCAACCCTACCTATCATATCCCTATGCCAAGTGGATCTATCCACGATTCGTTCCTCTCAAACCCTAACTTAACCTTGGGTCCAACCTGTCGTTGACGACGCATCATGTCATGTAAACCTCGCAACTCGCAGATCAATCCTGAGCCATATCATAACCTTGCTACCATATCATTGTACCGACAATCGACATCTTATCTTTGCATGAGTGTCCTGTCGTCGCTTCGCTATCATCGCATGTGTGCATACTCGCAAAAGCCCTAGTGCAATATCATCATCCTCTCTATCGTTTTATTGTAATCTAACCCTGTCACCTTTGAGTTTAGCCTTGTCTTTATTTCCTTGCTGCCTTGTCATCGTCAAGCCTCTTGATCGACGTATGACTGATCACAGATCGAATTGCATGAATGTCGACCCCACTTGTCCATGTCCTATTATTGAAAATCTAATCTGCCATTGACCTAGAAGTCATTCGTGGACTTGGTCAATAAACCATTGGCCATATGTCATATCCTTGTGCCATATCTAATCTATTAGTCTATCTTTCTTTTGTTTGACTGTGTATCTGTTTAGTCAACAAAAGTCAACATTGAGCATCAGTTTAGTTCATTGCGAACTAACGTATCTTTATGGACCCGGTTTATAGATCGAGAGACCATATGTCATTGTCTATCCAATCAAGATAATAACTTTAGAAGAAATATTCTTTGGAATATTATTCTTTCTTTCTCAGTTATCAGTCTTTTCATTTTTGGTGTATTCCGAAAGCTTGTTCTCTTTTGTCTAATCTCTGATCTAATCCATTCAAGTTCATAAATTCATCTAAGCCTTTGTGATCCAATACTATCCGTTTTTAATTTGGATTTTATTTGATTTATCTTTTGAGTTGGTTTGTATTTGCTTCTTCTATAATCGTTAGACGCATCGTCCGGAAGTTGTTCTAAGGAGCTGAAGATCAAGAAGGTAAAGATTGAAGATCGAAGATCAAGAATCAAAGATAAAGAGTAAAGAACAGTAAAATTCGCAAGGGCCAGGCAAGTTGTGCTTTGATCATGTTGAACCCATGTTTGCAAAGATGCTACTTTATTTTACTTTATGTGCATGTTATTTCATGTGTAAATCTGTTTTAAAAATAAATTGGGATTTAGCTATTTAACCTATTTGAGTATACCCTACCTTGCCATTGTATGCCATGATCTAATTGTCACCCTAGGATGGTTAATTAATAGTTGGTTAATATTGATAATCAACATGTGCTAGTTAGACCGTCGTAGATTGCTTACCCATGCCATGTCATCACATGTGTTGAATCATCACTGATTAATCTTGACTAATGGAATATGGAATAATGTTATGAACTTGTGTGTCATGTGTGGTCATACAATGAGATTGCGTTGTGGTGACGAGTGGATGTCAAGCAACGAGGTTGACTTGTTGATAGCATGTGGTGCTTGGTAATCAACTGGGGTGGTAATGATTTAGATTGGGGCAAGTCCGAGGGGTAGTGTGCCAAGGTGGGCCAAATTTGGCAGAGGGTATGTGGAAGTCTTGCCCTAGTCACCCTAAGGACTTAACCTTGCAAGCCTTTGACCTGAGTCTTACTTGCAACCACACGTCTGGAATAGGACAGCCTAGCCGACTAATTTGTGATGTCTAGATTTCGGTACTGCTGTGGTGTATAGTGAGTTCCAGGTGTACGGGTAGTCTCACATGGCGCAAGAGGGGGGCCCGGAGTGTGGTAACCAGTCCCTTCCGTGTTGAAACCTCAGCGAGCAGTACAGAGTCTAGGCAGAGCATTGTAAAGGCTTTGTCATGATTACCTTGCCGGCACACCAAAGGAAGTGTGCTAATAGCTTGGCAACAAGGGACGATCATATCGTGTGGGTAAAGTGCATAACCTCTGCAGAGTGTAAAATCTATCCGAATAGCCGTGCTCGCGGTATTGAGCAATGCTTGGGAATTACAGTCAAGGGTTAGACTTTTGTTAAACAAAACTTATTGGGATAGCAGGATGCCATGGAAAGTGGAAATTGACTTAGGATTGGAAACTTGGTTTACTTGTCAAATGTTGAATCTATCTATCTATTATTATTTGTTTTACTGCAATTTCAATCTATTTACTGTATTCTTTTATAAATGCTACTTTACTGCAAAATAGCCATGATAGCCATACCTTTGTACTAAGCCATGCATATAGAATACTAGACTTGCATTCTGTGCACAACTTGTTGAGTGCTTTATGTACTCACCCCTTGCAACACACAAAATCATCAGTTGAGGAGAAGACTACAACTTCGAAGGAGAAGTTCCACAAGGAGGTGAATATCTAGGAGTTGAACCTTGTCAGTTGCCTGTGGTATATTGATGGGATTCGTCGACGTTCTTCATTCCGCTGCTGTTTATTTATTTTGAGTTGAAGCCACCAAGGCCTCACAAGTATAAGTTTGACCTTAAGGTCGTTCAATAGTTCTATATTAATAGATGAAGTCTTTATTTATTATTCCGCTGTGTATGATTGTGATATTTCATCTATGTTGAGACTGTGTGCACTAGCGTGATCCTGGACTAGTGCTGAATACACAAAGGGTCTGAATTTGCATATTCGGGTCCCGACATGTAGCGGCTAGGGTTTCGGGAATTCCTAATTCCTATGGTGTCTCTTAAACCTAAAGTCACCACCCCTCCCTTTATATAGACACCCCACAATGGGTCTCTACATTAAAGGCCCATTAGGAACTCAAAGCACATAAGAATCTGGATCACCATCTGAATTAAGTCTTAAGTGTACTCGACCATTAATCGGTAGCGTTCCCTAGCAGGACGTGCCGACTCCTGAGCATATGTAAAGATCACATCGGATGAACCTTAACAATGCTTAGTTATATGCATTTCCCTTTGCCTTATGATATTGGTCAAACCCAATACAAGTATGTGCCATCCTTGTTTGGTTAGCTCAACCACTCTTTCTCGATTACGTGACTCAGAATCCTCGACTATGGTTAACTCTTTAACCACCAGTAGCATGGCCATGCATTTTCGGAATCTGACCACTCGAGAGGCCTAGAGATATCTCTCCCATTGTATGGAGGGGCAAATCCCATCTTGATCGACCATGCTCGCAGCATGCTTCACGACAAACCCGAAAGCCACCTTTATATCTACTCAGTTACAGAGTAGCATTTTGTAACGCCTAAGTAAGTCATTACACATCTCGAGTACATGCGTCAACCTCAAGTCTAAGGATATTGCATACACATTGTATATGAGACCAACTTATGACAAGTAAGATTACAACGCTCTCGCATTGTCTCAAGGTGGGTCGATCCAACTCCATGTTCTCTAACATGTGTCCATATTATTGGTTTGATATCTCCATATCCATGACTGGTGAAACATGGTCATCAACCAATACATATGCTAGTCTATTCATATGTGTCCTCATATATTTATCGACTAGGGATCACTTTAGAATAATCATCATAAGGTAATATATAGAGTTTCACAAACAAGTCACATACTTGCTAATAAATAATAATGACATTATTCAAGAAACAAGATAATAAATTATGAACATAAGGAAATATAATCGTATCTATGATTGCCTCTAGGGCATATCTCCAACAATCTCCCACTTGCACTAGACTCAATCATTTAAGTATCTAATACCTAAAGCTCTTGTATGTGCCTCATGCTTTGGCTATGTGAGAGGCTTTATCAACGAATCATTAACATTTGAATCCGTGTGCACTTTGCATATCTTTACATCTCTATATCCACAAGCTCACGAATAAGATGATAGCGCCTTATTATGTGCTTGGACTTTTGATGGGACCATGGCTCCTTACCCTACGCAATGGCTTCACTATTATCACAATAGAGATTCATTGGGCTAGAGACACTTGGGACCACACCTAGTTCAAAAACGAATTTATTTATCCAAACACCCTCCTTTGTAGCTTCAAAAGCCGCAATGTACTCAGCATTCATTGTAGAATCATCAACCGTATCTTGTTTGAAACGCTTCCAACTCACTGCCCTTCTATTCAAAATGTATACAATTCCAGATGGCGAACCATAATCATTCTTGTTGGTTTAGAAGCTTGCATCAGTGTAACTATTTACAACGAGCTCTTCCTCACTTCCATAAACTAGTAACACATCCTTAGTCCATCTCAAGTACTTAAAGGATATTTTTAACTATTGTCCAGTGACCTTCACCTGGATCAGACTGGTATCTACTCGTAACACTTAAAGCATATGATACATCTGGTCGAGTACATAACATGGCATATATGATAGACCCAATGGCCCAAGCGTATGGAATCTTACTCATACAGTCTCACTCGTCAGTAATCGAAGGACATTGAGTCTTGCTAAGACTTATTCCATACAACATAGGCAAGAACCCCTTCTTGGCAACCCGCATGTTGAACCGATTCAACACCTTATCGATGTAAGTACTCTGGCTTAATCCAATTAGCCTTTTCTCTCTATCTCTATAGATCTTTATACCCAAGATATATATTGCTTCTCCTAAGTTCTTCATAGAAAAACTAGTTTTCAATGAGGCCTTAACAGATTCTAGCTTAGGAATGTCATTCCCAATCAATATTATGTCATCCACATACAAGATTAGAATTACAGGTGTATTCCCACTAACCCTCTTGTAAACACAAGGTTCTTCTATGTTCCCCCTCTACATCATAATCCGAGCATTTCCCCTATTTAAAGTTTCAATTCGTTGTATACAACTTTTTTGATTCAGATGTAATATTGAACTTTCAACCGCAATTTGAGGAAGCTTTCGATTAGAATTTAAGAAGTTTCAATTATGATTAAAAATAAATTTGCACTTGCAACTTCAACCAAAGAGCTTTCAATTTAGATTGAGGAGGGAGGCTAGACTTCCAAACTGAAGGTGAGAACTTCTAACTGGGGTTAAGAGACACTTACATAAGAGTCACAAAGGCAATAGATCGACCATTGTTAGAGCGCATTGCCATCACTATGACAGTGGTTGGGAGGCCGCCACTTAGTGGAGGATGAGGACATTGCATTGCATGGGATGAAGATGATAAGGCGCTGACACTAGTACAGAAAATCTTACCATAGACAGTTTAAAAATCTTATCACAGATTGTTTTGTGAACCGTCTGTAATCATGTGTCAGTGATAATGACGACTCATCACAGACGGTTCATGAACCGTTTGTGAAAAACATATCATAAACGGTTCTGTGTGTAAATCTTCTGTGATAAGTAGATATCATAGACAATTCTGAGTATAAACCGTCTATGATATCCACTTATCACGGACAGTTCCTACTATGAACCGTCTATGATAATTGAACATCACAGACGATTATTAGTAGGAAATGTCTGTGATATGATATGTATCATAGACGGTTTTTGAAAGACCGTGTGGAGGTCTACCCATGTTTGCGATGAGTATTTAACTAATTTGAGCTTGGACGCTCTACCAGCCTCGAGTAACGCCCTGCCGACTTGTGGTCGAACGACTCGAGTAGATTGGTAGTAGCTAAGTATCGACTAGAAATGTTGCTGGGTCGAGCGCCCTGCCGTTAGCTCATCTCGAGTTCTTAGTCTAACCAAGTGTTACTCAATATCGTTTTATCGACTTGACTCTGAGTGGTGATAGACTTGGTGCCATGATCGATAGAGTTGGACATGTGGTCGAGTTACTACTCAATCGAGGATCCTACTCGATGAAGTCGAGTCCTTAGTCTAACCAAGTGTTACTAGATATCGTTTTATCGACTTAACTCTGAGCGGTCGATAGACTTGGTGCCGTGATCGATAGAGTTGGACATGTGATCGAGTTACTACTCGAGCGAGGATCCTACTCGATGGTGGCAACTTGATGAAGTCGATACAGTGGTCGAGTTACTACTCGAGCGAGGATCCTACTCGATGGTGGCAACTCGATGAAGTCGATATGGTGGTTGGTAGTCCCGACTTGATGAGCGTTGTGAGCATTGATTGTTGCAATTGGTTGATTATTGCATATCTTTGTAGGACATTGCTATGTGATGGGTTTTCCTTGTTTGTGATGGTTGCAAGATGACGATGCTAGATCATGGTGAGGCGAAGGATGATCGGGACTAGGCGAGGTGCGTCGGAGATCTAGACGGTCGACGATCGCCGGGGAATGATCAGAGACAGAGTCGCAGCGAACCTAGAAGACAAGGAATGGTTGATATGCTAGCTAGGAGCTGCTCGGATCAAGGAGGGTCGTCGGATCGCAGTCTAGGTGATAGAGTAGCGGGTCTACTTAGTATACTTTGAGAAGCGTGCAAATATCCGGTATGCTTGTTGTGTTTCGGGTTAGCCAATGTATGGCTGTGTGTGGGAGTCATTCCTAGCCTTTGATGGTGATCCTTAGGGTAGAAGGAACTCATCCAAGGGTAGAGGGTGACTCAAGAGTAGTATAAATAGAAGGGGAGGGGTAGCCTTCCTCCTCTTAAAGGTTTTAGAGGTTTTGGCTCCTTTGAGCTTTTTGCCCACCTTGTTGTGAGGCTTTGTAAAACTCCCTTCCAGAAATGTAAATCATTTTCTCTTATGCTTGAATTTACTTTACGCATTTAAATTCAGTATTTTAAATTCCGCACTTACATTCTTGCAATTTACATTCATGTAGTTTGGGTTTGCCTCCCCTCCTTCTACATGCTTTTGGATCTGCCTCATCTCCTTCTTCATGCTTTTGATTCTTGTGCCAAGGATGTTGATTGATGAATCTCCTTCCTATCTTACCTCAATCACCTAGGCAATCCAGAGTTTTTCTTGCAAGAAATCAATCTTGTGTGCTTGAGTGAATCATTCTTCTAGATCGTGTTTGATGGGTTGTGGACTTGTCCTCTTGCTTGCTGTGATGTGTGGGAGTTTATCCAAGATCATCATGATCATGAAAACCCCACGAGCAAGTCCAAGATCAAGTTCTCGAGTTTTGCTCAAACTTGATGTGTTCTTCCTTCAAAGTGAAAAAGGTCAGAACATTGACTTCAATCCTTGTGATTGTAGGTTGGAATAAGTTCCTAACATCCTTAGGATCACATCTACCAAGTTTCGTGTGTTTTTGTCCAGCCGATCAAAAGATTCCTCAAATTAGCTTTTGAGTTCGTGCTGTTTTAGCTCGTTCTTCCTGCTGTTCTTGAGCCCGGTCATACCGCCCACTTTCTAGTCATACTGGAGACCCTGCGGTCATACCAGGCTTGTAGAGCAACTTGCTTCTTCTCACTTGCTCCTTTTGATTGATTTGTCTGTGGGCTTGGTTGGATCATTTTGATTTGGGAAAATTTTATTTAGGATCATTTACCCCCCTCTGATCGCTATCTCGATCCTTCAATTGGTATCAGAGCCGATTTTTCTCTTCCATAGATCTTGACCGGTCTCAAAAGCCATGGCGATGGACAAGTATTCCACCAAGCCACCTATTTTTTTTGGAGTTGATTTTCCATTTTGGAAGTCTCGAATGGAGTCATACATCATTGCCCAGGGCTTCCTGATATGGCAGAAGGTGAAACTCCCGTATGAGATTCCTGCTGTTGAAAATGTCATGGTCGGCAATATGGCTGACATTGAGGCGAACGCTAAGTCAAGGAACATCCTCATACAGGGTCTTAGCTACAGTGAGTACGATAGGATTTCTCATCTCCGTTCTTTCCATCAGATTTGGGTGACCCTCGATGCTTACCATGAGGGCACCACCCAAATCAAGATCATGAGACAGGACCAATTCAAGCATAATTACAACAAGTTTGAACAACACACTGGTGAGAGTCTTGACGAGTGCTTTGGTCGTTTTACAAAGATTTTGAGTGACCTCTGAGCAGTCGGTTGCATATACCCTGACTTGGATAATGCTCGATATTTCTTGACCATACTTGATCTTCAAGTTTGGGAGATGAAGGTGATCACCATCAAGGACACTACCGGCTTGTCGACTCTGACTCTTAATGGGTTTTATTTCCAATTCAAGACTCATGAGATTGACGTCGTCTCTTGCAAGACGAAATCTTAGTCGATGTCCTTGGTCACCGATCCCATTGGATCCACTTTCGAGACTTCCGTTAGTTTCTCCCTCTCTGCCCTTTGCGAGCTAAGCGATGATCAACTAGAAAAATTTCCAGAAAATGAGCTTGCTCTTTTGGCTCGCAAGTTTTCTCATGCCTACAAAAGGGTGAGAGAGAGGAAGAGAAGTGGCACGATCACCTACTTCGAGTGTGGTGGCCCCAACCACATTCGAGCGAACTACCCCAAGCTAGAAAAGGGAAAGAACTACTCCGGCGGTTCGTCAAAGAATGACTACATCGACTAGAACCACAACAAGAAGCCTCCAGCTCGTGACCTAGCGCGCGAGAAGAAGTACCGCAAAGTCTCGAAGAATAAGAAGTTCTTCCACTGCATCCTCACTGCACTCGACGACATCAACCTGTCCGACACGGAGACATGGAGCGATGAGGACGAGGATGATCTGCATGAGAAGACCAAAGGCGGGAACGACTTCACTGTGATGTGCTTCATGGCGGACACCAACAACATCAGCTACTCCGAGCTCTACAACCACTTGGACGAGGTACCCTCCTATGACCAGCTCAATTAAGCTTTCTGCAGGCTAGGAAAATATCATGCTAGAGCTAGAGCTAGGTGTATGGAGCTAGAGAAGGAAGTTGGTACCTTGACTTGGGAGTTAGCCTCTCTTAGATCTTCTTCCTCCTGAGTCTCTGATGACTGTTCTCTTTGCGATGCTTTGCTTTTGGAGCTTGAGAACCTAAGGACTATGCATGATAATGTGGCTTATGAGCTTAAGAGTCTTAGGTAGAAGAATGCTAGCACTTGTTCTATCGATGCTATTTCTATAGATACTAGTTTTCTTCATGCTCACACTAGCGTATCATATGAAAATTGCCCAAAATTGCTTGCTGAAATTGATGCCATGAGCACTCACCTTAGGAAGCTATCTGCTAGAAACAATGAACTTGAAATGCATGAAGAGAAACGCGGTATGATATGCTAGCACAAAAAAAAACTACCGCATAACCAGAAAGCTACTCGCAAGAAGGGGATCATAGATTAGATTACCACTAGACGCGCAGTTGCGGAATCCTTCGTGCGTCGATGTAGTGGATCGTCCTCGCCTCGCCGTGGATCGTCCTCCCACGCCGCAGTCGCAGCAGCGTCACCGTAGTAGTCCACACGTCCAGGGATGGAACGCCGTGCGTCGGTGTGCAAGCACCTGGTCGCTCGGTAGGGGTAGCGAGAAAAGGAGGCTAGGGTTTCGGTTGAAACACTTCTAAACCATGGAAAGCACACCCTGCGCCCACCCTCCTCCACTCCTTATATAGCCATGAGATGAAACCCTAAACCAAGGCCCATTAGTGCTAAGCCCAAGAGGTCCATTAATTACGGATCCAATCCAAATTAATGCATCCCAGCCCATTAAGTGTGTGACCCTGCAGGTTCACGTACGTTTGGACATGGATTCGGAAAACTCCTTTTCAGTCCAACATTTGGTAGCGGCTCCTTGCAAAGCATGCTAACTCCCAAACATACTATGATCAAATCGGACAGAACCTATCAAAAGTACTTATGTAATAATCCCTTTGCCAAGTATATAAAGATTGAACTCAAGGCGAGAAGCATGTCATCCTTTGATGATTCAATCCATCACTCGTATCCGTGATATATTAATGAGTTGTGATTGACTCCTCAATCACGGCATGGCCATGCACTTCCTTAATCATATCACACGAGTGGCCTTGTCATATATCTCCGTTTCATTGGAGTGGCAAATTCCATCTTGATCGCCACTTCCTCTCTGCACGTTTCATAGTAAACATGAAAGCTACCTTTATAACTATTCGGTTAGGAAGTAGTGTTTGATAGCCCCAAGGAAAACTATTACACATGTAGGGAATATGACAATCTCAGGTCTAAGGATCATACATCTACTATGTATGAGATACACTGATGACACATAAGAATGTAACATTCTCGCAGTGTCCCACGGCAGGTCTATCTAACCCATGTTCTTCAACATGCGTCCACAATGTATAGATGATATCTCCATATCCCATGATCTATGAAGCATGATCATCGATCACTACATGTGCTGATCTATTCATCGTTGTCCTATACGATGATATCCGATCAGAGATATTTATCGAATTATATCAATAAGTAAAGAGCTTCATAAGTAAGTCACATACTTGTTGATCAATACAATGATATACATTTATTGGACCAATAATCATATTATTATTCATAAACATAGCCATGTTACAATCATCTAAATGATTGCCTCAAGGGAATAACACTAACAATGCATACTTCTAAGGACTCAGTCAGCTCATGTGAGGGCTGTAGGCAACTAAAACTTGATAATGAATCCTGAAATGTCAAGTGTGCTAAACTTGCTAAGGACTTACTAGTTAAGTCACAAGAAAGTTGCTTGTGATGTGCTGAGATTGAGGGGGACTTGCATGAAATCCAGGTAAAACTTAGGAAGAAGTTTGAGGGCCGGACCCTTAGGATTAGAAATGCTCCATGAGTTTCATGTGAGGCCCTCAAAGTTGAGGCAGCCGTGCTGAGGGAGAAAAATGCACGTGATGGTAGTTCTTCTCTTCCTGGTTCTTCTTCTTCTTCTTCTATTCCCTGTTCTTCATGTGCCTCTTTCTTCCAGGAGTGTGAATATCTCATGAGCACGCTCGAGAAGTTTGTAGGAGGCAAGAAGAAGCTCAATCTCATTCTAGATCATCCAAGATTAGCCGATTCAATTAGGGTCTAGGATTTGACTACTTGGAGCATGCTCGGGCGCATCCTCCCACCATTGTGCATGACTCGAAGAGTGGTGAGATCGTGGTATCTCTCAGAGTGAGTACCACTGTGTTTAGATCTACCGGTGTTGTCCATGGAATCTCTAATCAGAAGGTTGCTCCTCCTGCCTCTAGTAAGGCAAAGTATACATGCATCTTCTATCAAAAGAATGGACATTTGGTAGTTTTCTGCTTCAGGCGCGCCAAGATCACAAGGCGTGAGCGTGTTGCTGCTATTAGGGGTATTCAGGGTCATTCCTAGACTCTGAGTGCTCCTAAAGCCCACACTGTTGCTAGACAAGTTAGAGAGTCGCCTATTTTTGGGCAGCGTTCAAGACTTAGATTTCATGCTATTCATTCAAGTTTTCATCCTGGATCTGCTCTTCGTCAGTCTTTCCGCCGTCCTTTTGATGTTCCTCGTGTTTTTCCTCGAGGTAGATATCAGCGGCGTGAGGTGTTTTCTTGTAGGAGATTTGGGCAGCCTCACTGGGATGGTCTGGCCTTTGCACGACGGCGGGCCAACCTAGCTCCAGCTCCTAGATCTTCTACTAATGTTGCCCCTGATCTCGTGAGAGTTGAGCGTCAAAGAGACACTAGAGCCCAGTCTTCTTCTTCTGAGGATGGTACTCTGAGGCTTCGTGTGGTTCAGTATTGGGTTCCTAGGTCTTCACTTTATCCCAATACTGAGTCATCTCTCTCTCTTATGTCTTGATCAGGTCCGTCGGATTTGGAAGGGAGAGGTTTGGATTGTTGACTCTGGTTGTTCCTCCATATGACTAGAAAATCTCGTAGGTTCTCTTACCTAGTCCGAGCCCCTGGTGATGAGTTGATCACTTTTGTGGATGCTTCATCAGGTAGAGTCATTGCTAAAGGTACCATCTGCATTAATAATAATTTTATTCTTAAGGATGTTGCCTTAGTGAGTAAGTTGCAATAAAATTTGCTTTCTGTTTCTTAGCTTATCGATGACTCTTTTGAGGTAAGCTTTAAGAGTAGTTCCTCGTCTTCAAGATCAAGCTGACTCAAGAGGGCACTTGCTTGTATCAAGGCAAGTACACTCGAGACCTTCTGAGGCACTTCGACATGTCTGACGGGAAGCCGATGATGACTCCTATAGTCACCACTGCTATCCTCAAGCCTAATGAGGATGGTGAGCCAGTTGATCAGAAGGAGTTTCGGAGTATGATTGGCTCCCCCTGTACCTTACTGCCTCGAGGCCTGACATACATTTTGTGTGTGTCTGTGTGCTCAATTTTAAGATTCTCCTCGTGCCTCTCACTGCCAGGCGGTGAAGCACATCTTTAGGTACCTTCGAGCTACTATTGATTACGGCATTTGATACGCTTCCTCTTCTTGACTGCCTCTTAGAGCCTTTTCCGATGCAGACTTTGCTGGGTGTAGGATAGATAGAAAGAGCACTTATGACACTTGCCAATTTATTGGCACTTCTCTTGTATCTTGGTCATCTAGGAAGCAGTCTAGAGTTACACAGTCCATTGCTGAGGCCGAGTACGTCACCGTAGCTAGTTACTGTAGTCAGGTGCTTTGGATGAGATCGACCTTGCGGGACTTTGGGTTAGAGATAGAGAGTGTTCCACTTTTCTGTGACAACACTTCTGCTATTTGCATTGCTAAAAACCCAGTGCAACACTCCAGGACCAAGCATATAGACATTAGATATCACTTCCTTAGAGAACATGTAGAGAAAGGTGATATAGAGCTTCAGTTTGTGGAGAGTGACCACTAGATTGCCGATATCTTTACCAAGCCTTTGGATAGCTCTAAGTTTGTGGCCTTGAGAGGAGAGCTTGGAGTCGTGTGCCCTTATGGCTTTTATCGTGAGGGGGAGCTGGTTTGTATATTATGTATTATATATATTTTCTTTTAGCTTTTCTTTTCCTTTGCATCTTCTAGGTGTTTCTGAGCTGTAGTGTTCTCTACTATCTTTTCTATACTCTACAACCACCCAGTTTGTAGTTTCTCAACTTCTTCTCCTCATTCTGTGTTTCTGGTTTCGTTTGAGTTCATTTGGACCTTCCTTGAGCTAAATTCTGCAAATAACTCAAGTTGAACCAGATCTGTGCTTAAAATTGATTCACTTATTGAGGGAGAGTTTGAGAGTCTGTTCATGCATTGCATATAGACTTCATTTTCTGTTTTATGAGCTTTATCTATTATGCAAATGAGCTTTTATTCATATTATGCACCATGCTCTTTTATAAAGAAAAATGCTAGCTTAGCTATGTCCAAGTTCATTTTGTCTTTCTAAGCTTGTTAAAATTTGAAAATTAAAGCTTTAAATAAAAACTTGATGAAACATGATGCTTTTACTTGCTAAGTTTCTTCTCTGGGTGTATTTGCCATGATTTGTGAAATTTTGGATTTCTCTACAGTCCCTATAGAAACTTGGGTGAAACTTGTTTGATCCATACTTGAGTCCTTCATTTGCTCATAAATCAATGTGCTAAAAGTGAAAAATAAGAAAAAAATGACTTTATTTGTGCGCATTCGACTTAACACCTTACATTCACAAGACAGCGTCCCATTGCACTTGGGATGAACTTGGAATGAATCGTGTATGAGCAAGGCCATCCTCTTAAGAGTTCTTCCTGAGATGGTCGAACATGGCTTAAGTCAATTGCTTTAAAACAAAAAAATCAAAATTAAAAACAAAATGGGTAAAGAATGCAAATAATGTCAAATATTTGCAACCCGCTATGTCTTTCAAAGTCTTAAAGCAAAATTTGCATTAATTGAAAAATGACGTTAAGGACCTTGTATGCACTTCAAGATTCTCCAAAGTGTTGAGTAGGTTGAACTCTAGGTTTTCCATTTGATCCCTTGAGTAGTTTTGCTTCTAGTTTAGAAACTATGCTCAGTGTTGTAATTGTTAAATCATGCAAAAATGACATTGTCTTTCTTGTACTTGCTAGCAAACTTGTCATTTGCACTTGGACATATCTTAGTTTCGCATAATCTAAACTTGAGTTGCTTGGTGTCATACTTTGTATGTATGGTCACATGGATAATTCTCAAACTCTTTTAGGATGCATTCCATGCATACATGTGTAACGGGGGAGGAATTGCCATCTTGATGCCTATATTGCCAAAAAGGGGAGAAATTATAGAAAAGGCATCAATAAAAAGATAAAAATTTGATTGCATCTTGTCTCTTCTGATCGTTGTGAAGTCTTGCTAATTTTTAGGATCATAAGTATATTTGAGCTTTTCTTGGGATTTTTAGAGCTTTTGTGGAAAACTTGTTCTTTCTATTGGCTTGATCTAAAATCATTTTCACTAAGTTGGTCATGATCTTATTTTCTCTTCTGTCTGGACCAGGTTTGGTTTTGCATTCAAATTGCTTTATTCCTTCTTCAAACTCAAAGTTTACGCTTTTTTGTGTTGTTTGTCAATGTACCCATCATGGTGGGAGATTGAAAGACCATGTGGAGGTCTACCCATGTTTGTGATGAGTATTTGACTAATTTGAGCTTGAATGCTCTGGGTTGAGTTTGATTTGAATTAGATTTTCAAATTGAAGAAATTTGAGTTGTGTCTGTCACGAGCGGCTCTACCGGCCTTGAGTAACGCCTTGTCAACTTGTGGTCGAACGACTCTTGTAGATTGCTAGTAGCTATGTATCGAGTAGAAATCTTAGTGGGCCGAGCGCCCTGCCGTCCGCTCATCTTGAGTCCTTAGTCTAACGAAGTGTTACTCGATATCGTTTTATCGATTGGACTCTGAGCGGTGATCGATAGAGTTCGACATGTGGTCAAGTTACTACCCGAGCGAGGATCCTACTCGATGGTGGCAACTCAATGAAGTCGATACGGTGGTTGAGTTACTACTTGAACGAGGATCCTACTCGATGGTGGCAACTCGATGAAGTCGATACGGTGGTCGGTAGTCCCGACTTAGATGAGTGTTGTGAGCATTGATTGTTGCAATTGGTTGATTATTGCAAATCTTCGTAGGACATTACTATGTGATGGGTTTTCCTTGTTTTTGATGGTTGCAGGACGATGTTGCTAGATCATGGTGAGGCGAAGGATGATCGGGACTTGGCGAGGTGCTAGGTGATAGAGTAGCGGGTGTAGTAAGTATACTTTGAAAAGCATGCAAAAGCGTGCAAAAACCCGGTATGCTTGTTGGGTTTCGGGTTAGCCCATGTATGGCTGTGTGTGGGAGTCATTCCTAGCCTTTGATGGTGATCCTTAGGGTAGAAGTAACTCATCCAAGGGTAGATGGTGACTCAAGAGTAGTATAAATAGAGGGGAGGGGTAGCCTTCCTCCACTTGATGGTTGAGAAGTTTTGGCTCCATTGAGCTTTTTGCCCACCTTGTTGTGAGGCTTTGTAAACCTCCCTTCCAGAAATGCAAATCATTTTCTCTTATTCTTGAATTTACTTTACCCATTTAAATTTAGCATTTTAAATTCCTTACTTACATTTTTGCAATTTACATTCATGTAGTTTGGATTTGCCTCCCCTCCTTCTACATGCTTTTGGATCTACCTCATCTCCTTCTTCATGCTTTTGATTCTTGTGCCAAGGATGTTGATTGATGAATCTCCTTTCTATCTTACCACAATCACCTAGGCAATCCATGAGTTTTTCTTGCAAGAAACCGATTTTGTGTGCTTGAATGAATTAGTTTTCTAGATCGTATTTGAGGGGTTTCGAACTTGTGCTCTTGCTTGCTGTGATGTGTGGGAGGTTATCCATGATCATTTTGATCATCAAAAGCCCATGAGCAAGTCCAAATCAACTTCTCGAGTTTTGCTGAAACTTGGTTTGTTTTTCCTTCAAAGTGAAAAAGGTCAGAACTTTGACGTAAATCCTTGCAATTGATGGTTGGAATATGTCCCTATCCTTAGGATCATATCTACCAAGTTTCGTGAGTTTTTGTCCAGCTAATCAAACGATTCCTCAAATTAGCTTTTGAGTTCATGCTGTTTTAGCCATGTTCTTCTTGCTGTTCTTGAGCCCAGTCATACCGCCCATTGTCCGATCATACCGGAGACCCTGCGGTCATACCGAGCTTGCATTGCAACTTGCTCCTCTTGATTGATTTGTCTGTGGATTTGGTTGGATCATTTTGATTTTGGAAAAATTTATTTGAGATCATTCACCCCCCTCTGATCGCCATCTCGGTCCTTTAGTTTTTGCTCAGGTAATGCTAGCCATGCCCTCTGATACAAGCAGATTACAAATTACATCACAATCATATTACAACATCCATTTCAAAAATCAACTCAGAATACATATTACACCACGTACAGAACATCCATTTCAAAAAATCAACTCAAGTTACATATTACACCACGTACGTCGCATCCATTACAGAAATCAACTCAGATGTATTAACAATTTAATGCACAACTAAAATTCACAAATTCACAGCACAAGTTTTACAAATTAACTCAAGTGGTAATTCAAAAATAACTTAACTCCTCAAGTTAGGCAGAGCGGAACCCACCTTCTAGATTTATGACCTCACGCAGCAAGAAGGAATAGAGTTGTCCTCGAATTATGATCAGATTGGTCTTATCCAATGCAGTTGTAGCGCATTTCCAAACCTCATTGGTCTTGTTTGTACCGAGGAGTTGCATGCTTTGGCCAACGTAAACTCCATATAGGTTATTTCCCTTTCCCTACTGGTGGCACTGCAAATATAGAATTGGTTATTTCCAGAGGCATTATTATGGAGTATGATATAGGATTAATGTGTACTAACGGATACTGAAAACTTAAAATCGTGCTTCAGCTTTGGCCCAGCCTTGCCAGAAGGCCCTCCACGAGTTTTGTAAACTTTGAATGACATACGTGATTCCAAAAATTTAGTCTCGACCATTCCAGGAGCAACGTACACCTTAAACAGCCTAAAGGAGAGTTATCTATAGAGGAAACATGATTACCTGTTGAGTAATTTTGCGATAGGCTTCAAGTAATGGCTACCACTCTGTAAGGAATCAAGGTACATAACCCGGTTCTTTCCTGGTTGAATTACAATTAGAACCCAGTGAAACCTACACAGGTATGTCGCCATGGTCATTCAACCTAACTTTGAGTTGCGTGTACAATACAAATCAAAGTATAGCAACTAATGTTGCACTTACCCGGGGTTATGGGGTAAAAGTACGTACTTTGTATCTTTTTGAGCCGCTAATGCCTCTTCCACGTAATCCTCGTTGACTTTTAAATTTTCGTCCATTGTTTGCTTTGAGAATATGTGTGGGTCGAGGAAACTGTGGGATGTAGATTCCAGGGGATCCTCAGGAAAGGCCCAAGATGAAGGCTCAGAAGATATGCTTCACATCAAGCTTCTTAACCGTACGGAAAGGGATATATCATAACGGAAGTAGAACTTGTGTTTAGAAATGATAGATACAGTTGTAATCTGAGTCGTTAGAAGGATAGATAAAGATGTAAACTCTGTCCTATAACCGACTAGAATCTTGTAACCGATCGGAATCTCTTATCCGATCGGGACTCTGTAAGCCGCCCCACCCCCGCTATATAAGGGAGAGGGCAGGCAACAACAGGGGGATCCGATCATCCAAGCATAGAGCAATCAAGCCATAGAGCATAGAACACCTCATATCGCCTAGAGGATATTGTGCTTTGAGCAAACCCGGATCCAAGAGATCCATATAATCCCAGCACACAGGATTAGGGTATTATCTCCTCTGCGAGAGCCTGAACCTGTATAAACCCCTTGTTTTGTGTGACCTTCGAGTTTGAGGTCGAGCGCCTACCCCATAAATTCATTGCCGACTACAAAAGTCGACAGTTGGCGTGCCAGGTAGGGGTAGCGCTTCAATCTTTTCCTACTGCACTGATGGCGCCAACCGACGGAATTATCTCCGCCAAAGCTTTCGCCGAAGCTCGGATTTCGCCGCTAATATGCATGGAGAGCTTGTCACCGATAAAAACAGATCCAATCGCGTAATCCAGACGAACCATCTCGTACATTACCGACTTATCCGAAAACCGCCGGCTCCATTAAGAGCGCCGCGATTTTCGCGGCATCTTCTCAATTGAAGGACGTAAGACCGATCTCCATCAAGAAGATCGTGACGCCGCGAAGAAGATCGCCGACGTAAGTGTAAGGAGATCAAAACGCGGTCTCTCCGATCTTTGGGTCGCAATGTCCGAGAGGACATCCTGCAATCTGTTGGGAGATCGTCCGCCTTCCGCACGCCGATGCGTAACGCCGCCGCTCAAGACGCCGACGCTACCGACCCGATGATTGCATCGGACACCCAGAAGAGCCAGATTGTGGCTCACACCAAGGCCATGGTGACGCCGCAGCCTATCCAAAGAAAATCGAGAAGCCGGCCGAGAAGCGCGACTCGCGCCTAACGCAGCCACTCGTGTCGCCAAGATCGGACGCAACCACCAGAGCATTGGCGCGCGGCGCCACGCACCGCCATCGGAGACGCCGACAGATCTCTGATCGCGACTCCGCCAGACATCACGGCCAGCGACGAGAGCGGAACGAGGAAGAAAGACATGGACGCCGCGACGACTTCGAGCGTTTCGGCATAAGCTACAATCGGCGGAACGACCGAATGCACGATGACCACGACGATCGCAGATTTCATCATCGCCAGAGTGGAAGTGACGATGAACGCCGAGTCAATGACTCGCCGCGCCGAACATCACCTCGACGTTTTGACGATCATCACCGAGCTAGAAGATCTCCACGCCGGAGTCCACCCCAGCGAGATGAAAGATCCATCGATAGGATCCGAGCATTCACTCCCCGGCTTCGCCGAGTGGTTTGGCCCGAGGGATTCAACCCCAAAGGCATTGTAAAGTTCGACGGGGAGCGAGACCCAGAAGCTTGGTTGTAGGTCTACGCCCTGGCGGTCAAGGCAGCAGGAGGAAATCAGACCGTCATGGTGAACTATTTGCCGGTCAATCTCAGCCCCTCGACACAAGCATGGCTCACGGGCCTCCCTGCCAACTCGGTAGACTCCTGGAATGACCTGTGCGAGCAATTCATCGCCAACTTTCGGGGACCTATGAGAGGCCCAGACTGTGGGACTCAGATCACCGCACTGTAAGAAGGATGAAACGAGAGACTTCATCCGGTGCTTCATGCAGAAGAAGAACACCGTCAGCGACGTGTCAGAGGCGGTGGTGGTGGCGGCCTTCCAGAAAGGGGTAAGCAATCCTGATCTTATTAAAAAAATGTCCAGGAAGCCCCCGACCTCCGTAAAAGAAATGTTTGCGTTAGCCGACCGCTACGCCACGGCCTCAGATGCTCTGGCTGAGCGGCAAGAAGATCATCCCACACAAAAAAGCAAGGGCAATAAGCCCGAGTCCTCTAAACACAAGGATAGGAAACTCAATGGCGAGGAGCTGGTCGCGGTAGCCGAGCATAACCGGCCCCGAGCCACTCGGAGAGAGGCACCCGACTACAGCACCGTCATGGAAGCGATCTGTCCTTTCCACCCCAAGGGAAAGCACGCCGCCAAGGACTGCTTCACTCTGAAGCGTTTTGCGCGAAAGTCAACAAGAACCAGCCCGACCTAAGGGCGGTTGCTCAAATAAGAAGAAGGAACTCCTGATGAAGAAGATTTCAGAGCCCGAGCAGAGCCGAATCGCATCTACGGGGCTCAATCGATACGAGTCCAAGCGAAGCAAAACTCACCGCCGAGAGATCAACGAGTGGAACCGCGACTCAATATCCGAAATGGTCCGAGGTCCCGATCACCTTTGACCAGAGATCACCCCGCAGGTCCCACATCCGTAAGTTTCTCTCGCACTTGACCGGTTGCCAGCACAGCGTGAAGCTCAAGAGGGTTCGATCGACGGCGAAGTGGGCACAACGCCCTGCTCGCGTAACTTTCGACGACATGAGCATCCTCGCTTGGAGCCGAGGCCAAGCACTCACCTTTCCACGGAGTAATCTCAGGCGTCCTCGCTCCCTGACAGATTTCATTACCCGCTACGCTCGGGACCAAGGATAATTTCCGACCGAATTCATTAATTTTGAGGTAGCCATTTTCGAGACGGCGATCATGCCATCTTGGGAAGGCCTGTCTAGCCGGGCCATGGCCATACCTCATTACACTTACTCGGTGTTGAAGATGCCGGACCCAAAGAAGTCATCACACTCGTGGCGACATCAAGCAATCCTTGCAATGCGACCAGAGAATCATGAACTTGCCGAATTGTAGGAAGCGTGTACCTGTGCAAGAAACATCCAGCCGAGGTCGCCACGCCCAAGACGAAGGAGAAGTACCATCAAAAAGCAAGCCACCTCGGAATTAAGCCC
Organism: Otatea glauca; assembly: GCA_036346275.1. Classification (NCBI taxonomy): domain Eukaryota; kingdom Viridiplantae; phylum Streptophyta; class Magnoliopsida; order Poales; family Poaceae; genus Otatea; species Otatea glauca. Next base: position 768,515 of record CM070720.1, on the reverse strand, counting down.
GCGAAGGAACTAAAAGGATCATTCTTGACCCGTCTGACACTTCTAAAACAACCGTGATCGGACAGGCTCGAGGACAAATAGGAAAGCGTGCTCGTCACCTTCCTCCAAGCTAACAGAGACATTTTCGCCTGGAAACCATCAGATATGCCAGGTGTACCAAGGGAGATGATTGAGCACTCTCTCCATGTTGATGAGAAGTCAAAACCCGTCAAACAGAGGCTTCAGCCGGTTCGCCCGGATCGTTTAACGCCACAAAACAGGAAATCACGAAACTCCTAGCCGCAGGTTTCATCAAAGAAGTGTATCATCCCGATTGGTTAGCAAATCTTGTGTTAGTTCAAAAGAAGAAAAAACTTGGCGCGATAATGGCCGATTATATCGATCTCAACAAGGCGTGCGAAGGATCCCTTTGACCGCCCGGATTGATCGTGGTAGATTCGATCGCGGTTGTGAAATTTTGAGTTTTCTTGACGCATACTCTGCTATCACCGATTCGCCTAAAGGAGGAAGATCATATCAAGACCTCGCTCATCACGCCTTTCGAGCTTCATCGTTACACCACGATGGTATTCGGGCTAAAAAACGCTGGCGCGACCTATCAGCGTGCGATACAGCGGTGTTTTCACGCTCAGCTCGGGCGCAACATGGAGGCGTATGTAGATGACGTTGTCGTAAAAACTCGGGAAAGGAAAGATCTTATCATCGACCTAGCCGAGACTTTCGAAAGTTTAAGGGCTTTCAACATGAAGCTGAATCCTGAGAAGTGTGTTTTCGAAGTATCTTCGGGAAAACTGCTCGGATTTATCAAATATGGAACCGCCGACGAACCAAAAAGACGTCCAGAAGCTTACAGGGTGTATGGCCACTCTAAGCAGGTTCATCTCCCGACAAGATAAGTTTCAGTGGACGTCGGAAGCGCAACAAGCATTTGAAGATCTGAAGACCTTCCTGACAACACCTCCCGTGTTAGTCTCACCAATGCCAGAAGAACCCCTATTACTTTATATCGCGGCAACGGCACATGTAGTCGCGCTGCGATCATCGAGAAAGGAGGAAACGGCTCAGTGCACAGAGTCCAAGACCCGTATACTTCCGCTGAAGTCCTAAGTGAATCCAAGGTACGGTATCCACAAGTGCGTAAGCTATTATATGTCAGACTCTTACATCTCGCAAGCTTAAACACTACTTCCAAGAGCATGTCATTTCGTAGTCACCTCCTTCCCGATCGGAGACATACTGCAACCTGTGAGGCCATCGAGAATTGCCAAATGGGCGCTTGAACTCGGGCCTTCGACATTCAATTCAAGCCCCGCATGGCCATCAAATCCCAAGCACTCACTGACTTTATCGCCGAGTGGATGGAATTGCAGCACCGCGATTACTAAAGATCTCGAGTATTGACGATGTACTTTGACGGTTCCTCATGCTCACGCGCTGGGCTGGTATAGTGATCATATCACCAAGTGGAGAAAGATTGAGGTATGTCCTCCAAATATTTTTTCCTCGTGATCCAACAACGCCGCCGAGTATGAGGCACTCATTCACGGACCAGACGCCATATCTCTCGGCATTCGACGATCGGGCGATTCGCGGAGATTCAATGCTCGTGGTCAATCAAGTGCGTATGAATGGTCTTGCATCGTGGACAACATGGCAAGATATTGCCAAGAAGTGCGCAAGCTAGAAAGCAATTTCGATGGACTCGAGCTCGCTCACGTGCTTCGACGAGACAACGGCGGTGACGAATTGGCGAAGATGGGATCCCGCCGGTCCAAGGTGCCCGTGGGAATATTTGTAGAAGAAATTCATAAACCCACGATTAGCGCCGCCAAAAGCGCATCCAAAGAGAAAAAGGGAAGAGGCAGAGGTCTTGATTATTACCCCAGATTGGACATCTCCATACCTTGACTACCTGACAGAAGACAAGCTACCCGAGGATCGCGTCCAAGCCAAGCGGATCATGCGCCGAAGCAAGAGTTATGTAGTCGTTGGAAAGGAGCTTTATCGTAAGAGCTCCTCCGCATATCGCGACGATGCATATCGAACAAAAAGGGAAAGACTCGCTCAAAGAAATTCACTCGGAATTTGTAGGAACCATGCGCGCCATCGACTCTGGTTGGAAAAGCCTATCGCCAAGGGTTCTTTTGGCCGACTGCCGTCACAGATGCGGAGGACATCGTCCGGACATGCGAAGGATGTCAGTTTTTTGCACGTCAATTGAACAAGCCAGCGCAGGAACTACAGACTATCCCGATTACATGGCCATTTGCGGTCTGGGGGCTCGACATGGTGGGACCTTTGAAAAAGGCTTAAGGAGGCTATACTCATCTCTTCGTTGCCGTTGATAAATTCACCAAATGGATTGAGGCCAAACCAGTCGCCACCATTACGGCGGCAAAGGCCAGAGAATTCTTTCACGAGATCGTGGTTAGATTTGGCGTACCCAACCGAATCATCATGGATAATGGCACTCAGTTCAGAGGCGAAGTATTTCAAGATTGGTGCGAGGAGCTGGGCATAAAAATTTGCTTCACATCATCGCGCACTCAAGTAATCTGACAAAGTTGAGCGAGCTAATGGCATGGTGCTCCAAGGCATAAAAGCAAGAATTTTCAATCGAATCCAACCATATGCTACTCGGTGGGTCAAAGAACTGCCTTCCGTACTCTGGGGGCTACGAACTACCCCCAGCAGAGCAACCGGGCAGTCACCTTTCTTTCTAGTATATGGCACAGAAGCGGTCCTACCAACCGAGTTAGAATTCGGATCCCCGCGGGTTCGGAGTTATGAAGAGATCGCTTCAGAAGACAGCCGGCTAGAAGACCTCGACAGATTGGAAGAAGCCAGGGATATCGCAACAATTCGTTCGGCGAAATACCTCCAAGGCTTACGACGTTATCATGGGCGCAATGTAAAGAGCCGCGCGTTTTCCAAAGGAGATATAGTCCTAAGGAGGAATCAAAAGAGCGAACATAAACTCTCCCCAAGTTGGGAGGGTCCTTACATCATCGATGAAGTAATTCGTCCCGGAGCTTATAAACTTAAGCGAGAAGATGTATCGACAATTAGCAACACTTGGAATATAGAACAGCTACGTTGCTTTTTCACTTATGTTTTTGTACTTCTTTTTAATCCTTTGTGAATAAAAGTTCGATTGAAAAAGTCGTTTTCATATAACCTCTTTTATAATCGTGAATTCGAGTGCTTCGCTCTTATGTTAAGACTCAGGGACAAGATCCATGAATCATATCCCAGAGCCTGGAGGCTGGAGTCAGATGAACAAAGGTCACCGGTCAAACCACTCAAAGATATATACTTTCATGAAGGAGAAACAGGGAACACTTTTTATGCCTTTAAAGGTCAAGAGTCTCTACAATCGACAAAGAAGTATCCTCGACTTCCTCCCGAGCTCGGCAGCCGATCTTCGTCAACATCGCGAGCGTAGCCTTCCCTAAGGGCCTCAAGATCCACTCGAGGATAGAGGACTTGGTGATCGCTGTGGTCCGGCCGGCACCGCTGGCCTGCTTCTTCAAAGAGTTCTTGAGGGCCCTGGGCTTCCTTTAGCCGGACGACGACTCACTTCGCCGAGTGGCTCTCGCCACTTGGATGAAGCGAACTCAAGCAGGGGCTAGAAGCGCCCCGAGCTCGGCCGCAGAAGTTTCGAGAACCTTAACTCTTCGCCAAGACGGCGATCGCTACCTGAGTTTTGACCTTATAACTGCAAGGCAAAGCGTTAGAGAGGATAGTAAAGGATCAAGCAAAGACTAGTTGATGCCTACACCTTCAAAATCTTTCTCCGGCTTCGCTGGGAATCTTCCACGGCTTTAAGTTTTCCTTCGAAGCTCATGAGAGCCGAATCTCGAATGGAGCAAACACAAGAAATCGCAAGATAGTCGACTAAGCAAAAAACATGAAACAACCCAAGAGATAGCTACCTCGGAGAGAGCCAGTGATATCCAGATTCTTCTGGCGCAGAGCGTTTTGTTCTGTCCGCGATGTCTGGAGTTCAGATCGAAGGGATCGCAGCTCGGCCGTATACTAGGCTTTGATGCGTGCTAGGTCGGCCAGGTACTCCTGGCGCGTCCGGATTTCAGGGAGCATCCTTTGAATATACTCGGACTTTCGCCAAGCGCCCCTATTTTCTATAATCATCATAGCAAAAGGTAAACGCGTGGAAGAAGGGCGGAAGCAGGACACGCGGTCTTGGAGGAATGCTCACCGGGCGGCATGCGCACAAGCCTTGGCATGGATGAAAAGTCATCCCTCTCTCTCGCTCTTCCTCCGGTCGCCCAAAAGCTTCAAACCTCATCATCGCAAAGGCGGTATCTCATATTAGCCGGGGCGAGCAGGGCTGGCGGACTCGTGAATCTCTTCAACCTCGTGGATGAGCAGGAGGCCATCTCAGAGCAACGGATCTCGCCGCAGGGCAAAGCGAACAGAGACGACGCCGGGGACTAGGAGACACTTCGCGCCTCGTAAGCGGCTTCGTCAAGTATGAATTCCGGAGGTCCAACTCACCAGGCCCCCAGCGGAGACCCGACGGGCGATTGCTTAAGGGTCCTCGTGAAGAAGAATCGCCGCCAGGACCAAGAATAAAAATGGAGTCAACCGAGTAACGGACTGCTGGATTTCTCATTCTCATCGGGGCTTTTGTAATAGCCGCCCATCCCTAAGAACCACTCGGACCGCCGCCGATCGCGCCCGGCTTCTCTGGACAAACCCGCCGGAGCTCGCGCAGGTGGATCTTGGATTTTGGGACCGCCGACCGGACGTCGGGGGGCCACGAGGTCATCGGACAGTATCTTCTTTTCCTTCTTTGCGCAGGCCCTCGCCGAGACCGCGCCGTGCTTCGGAGAACACCGGGCGAGGAGGCATTTCCGAAAGGGGAGGAACACTGAAGAACGCGATGCGATCCTGAAGATGAAGATCAAGAGTTAGCAAAACTTCGGAGAACGAAGAAACGCAAAATTCCTAATAAAAATCGCCACCGAGGAGGGGGCGTGATATGTTGAAAGATTTCGGCACTTGATGATAATATGTCGATGCTCGAGATAAAAGTTCTCCACCGCGCATAACCTCTCCCATGGCAAATCGTCGGCCGCTCCGGTCGGGTCACTTTTTCCCTATAAGTTTAATCCCGATGAACTCGCCCTACAGGGCTTGCACCGTGGGCGATGAAGTGGAGGGCCAAACCCACTCCTCGTAAGCCCGCTATCTTTCACTTCCGATCGGTGCCAAGAGTTCATACACTTGATCCAAGTCGAAGAAGCAGGTAGAACCCGTGAAATAGACATTGAGGGACGCCACCCGCTGAACGGAGGCGAGACGAGTCGGGTTGGAGACAAGAAACCATTCCCTATGCCACCCTTGTTGGAGGTCTTGACAGAATGGCAGTAATCCTTCTTCAGCCCTTCCTGCACTGAATCCAATACCGATAACCTTGGGGTCATTTTCGAGGGATAGGGCTTCAGGAGATAAAGGTGACGAAAGAGGTCGAAATGGGGCTAATGCCCGTAAAAGCTTCACAAAGGTGGACAAAAGGGAAATTTGGAGGATAGAATTGGGGTTCGATTCACCAATTTGATTTCATAAAAGAAAATAAGGCCGCAAGGAAAGAACTGATCGGAAGACCAAGGCCGCGGTGGAAAAGGATTCAAAACCACCACCTCCTGAGCGGGAGTCAGACGGATTCACGGCGGCGGGCGCGGCGGAGATCGAGGCAGATCGTGCAAGATCCCATCGCCTACCATGGATTTCAGCTTCTCCTCGGCCGTTGTCGAGGTCGCCCAATCTTGTGGTGAAGGCGAGAAGGAGTAGAGGAAGACATTCTACGTAAAGATTGACAATGACTCGAGAAGGTAAGAACAACGAAGGTTAACCATGGTGGCGGAGAGTTCGTGAAGGCGAAGGTGAAAGGAGAAAAGCTCTACGGAAAGATGAACTGTCAAGGCCAGACGACCTAGTTTTTAAAGAGAGAACAATAAGGTCTCGCCGAATCGGCGGGAAAAAGTCGCAAACGCCTCATCCTTTCGATTCTCATAAATGATTTACGTGCCCGCCGCTCGATTTACGGGCTTGATGAATTTGACCGGATCGCCGAGGCCACGCCGCCCCATGATGGGGCTCGCTTCCCACTTACCGTATTAAACGGGATGTGGATGGTCTTCAACTTGAATAAAACTTGTTTTCTTATGGTACGCCCCACGTTGGGCCTTTGGGTGGTTACCGCATGACGGAATCATGTACCATAAGATTGAGCCCAAACGGGCACAGATCCATGGGCGTGCTCCACGAGGGTCGAAAATGTCAGGCGCCGCTTTAAACGAGTACGGACGCCCTTCGATCTAAATGTGATACGCCCAAGAGAGCTTGCCGGTCCGACATCACGGAAAGGGTATCACTCGCCAAGAGCCGCTAAAAGTAATATGCTCCAAGAGAGCCTGTCGAACTCGACATCACGGAAAGGGTATCACTCGCCATGAGTCGCCTAAACGTGATACGCCCAAGAGAGTTTGCCGCCTCGGATCAACCGAAAAGTTATCACCGCCATGAGTCGCCTAAACGTGATACGCCTAAGAGAGCCTGCCGCTCGTATCAACCGAAAAGATATCACTTGGCCAAGAGCCATATGAAATCATGATAAGCTCCAAGAGAGCCGGGCCGCGTTTTAGGATATGGGTATCATTCACCATGAGCCAGATAACCTCGCTACGCCCCAAGTTGACTAAAACTATATCTCGCAACAATGGATATGGGGATCGCCGCCAAGTGCAACCATGCGCTCCAAGTCGAGCCTAAGCTATGTCTAGCGGCAGATGGACGCCTCCTTTCAGGTTCAAGCAACACACAAGGTCCAAGACGCCCTAGAATGAGACTAATTCACAATCAAGGGACAGACAAGAAATTCTTCTACAGAAGGTATTTCTTTATTATGTACAAAAGTTCCCCAGGCATTACGCCTAGGAAACTATATGTTGCAGGAGAACTACGCCTCCGCGGCGCTTCAAGCAGAGCTCGGTGAAGGGATCCCTAGCCCTGTAAAGGGTAGGGACAACCTCGAGGAGTGCGTCGGCGGCCTCGCGGTCGCGCTTCTTCGCCCACTCCTCCAGCTGTTCTTCGAAGGCCCGATCAAACTCTTCCCAGCGCTTGACTAGCCAAGGGTCCACCTTTGTATGATGATACCACCGAGGCATGATGAGGACAAAATCTTGAAGCAAAAGAATGGAGGGCAAAAATCGAAGAGATACATTTTGAAGCGTTGGTACGCCTTTTATAGCCAATTCAAATGAAATCGAAGTAAGCGCCGGGATATTAAGCGCCTAAGTCAAGAGATTTGGTGTTAATGCAACTTCGAAGACGAAGAGTTTTTTCCTGAACAATGTTGGAACCGAAAACAAGGCAACCTCAAGATCGCCTGATGACCGCAAGCGATGAAAATTAAAGACTTCAAGGGAAAAGTATCAAATCTACGCTTGTGACATGATAAGAAGTCCGTAAGGCTGCTCACAAATAAATCACCAGTAAAAGATTTGCGCTGAGAAAATCAAAGGACGGAATTTATGATCGAAGTTCTTCATAATTCGCTCAAGGTAAAAGGAAGGTTTTTTTCGATTGGATAAGGAAACCACGGGATTACAGCAGGAGCCCCGAGTAAAGCAATGGATCATGATGCACTCGGGGTGTTAGGGATATAGATTCGAGGATCTCGTGAAAGGCCCAAGATGAAGGCCCGTAAGATATGCTTCACATCAAGCTTCTTAACCGCATTTTAAAGGGATATATCATAACGGAAGTAGAACTTGTGTTTAGAAATGATAGATACAGCTTGTAATCCGAGTCGTTAGAAGGATAGATAAAGATGTAAACTCGCCCTATAACCGACTAGAATCTTGTAACCGGTCGGAATCTCTTATCCGATCGGACTGAAGTCGCCCCACCCCGCTATATAAGGGAGAGGGCAGCAACAACAGGGGATCCGATCATCCAAGCATAGAGCAATCAAGCCATAGAGCATAGAACACCTCATATCGCCAGAGCATATTGTGCTTTGAGCAAACCCGATCCAAGAGATCCATATAATCCCAAAGACACAGATTAGGGTATTATCTCTCCGCGAGAGCCCGAACTCAGATGAACCCCTTGTCTTGTGTGACCTTCGAGTTTGAGATCGAGCGCCTACCCCATAAATTCATTGGCGACTACAAAAGTCGACAGAAACCCATCGGTTGTTTATTCTTTTTCGCTTCATGAATCATTTATCTATACATACAAAAGCAAGGAGTCATATATATATATATATGACATTTATCATTATTAATTACACGAATGTAGATTGTGATTGCGCACACTTGTCCTGCATGTCAAGAGCATGGCATTGAGGGCGCTGAGGTTGAAGAGACTGAACAAGTCATCGAAGTCGACCCCGAAGAAGCCCTCTGATAACTGGTTGAACAGATGCTTGTGCTTGAAGCTGACTGGGATACTCGATGTACGTTCTGGCACTGGATTGTTGGCTTACTCTATGTACCAATCATGCAATCTAATGCAAGCCAATGTAATATTTTTTAGACGCTCTCCCATTACTAAAGGCTCTTCTAGCTTGTATCTCCGGGCCAATGGGGCAATTGGATAGTCAAGGGCCTCCGTGATCTGCTTCGATTTGTCCTTGTCTCGCTTCCTACTATAGGAAATCTTCACATGAGATGAGTGGGCATGAAATGATGAATTGAACTGTGATGCACGGGGCACGGTAGCTGATTTGGTGGCCTACTGAGGTGTAGTAGGTGACTCCGAGAGTGTGGGTAATTTCTGTGCTGGAGGATGGGCATCCAGGAAGATGTCACTGCTGGGCCATTGGATGTTTGTGCTAATGGCATCCCCTAGCGTCATGATCTCATCGTTTGGTGGCATTTGCAATGTGACGGCCTTGAAAATGTCATGTACACCATTCACATTATCCTTCATGAAACCCGGTGTTGTCAGGGTACCGTGCACCAGTGCCCCTTGACTGGATGGATACGTGAGCCCCCAAACAGTCTAAAGGGGAACGGAGCCATTGGCAAGTCTCACTTGGTCCGGAATACTGTCGCTGCCTTTTGAGGTTGGGTAGGGGCCCCATCCTGCAGATCGACCGTTGTGATGGTATATCGGTTTGTGGGCCTTTTATTTGCTCCTCTTGGATCGTGAATCGGTTTTCCTTTTGACGACTCATCACATTCTTTCGACGATGAAGAATGAGGGAACACTATCTTCTTTTTAACTAGATTGTGTTAGGTCTTCAAAGATCAGGCAAGTTGGTAAATCAACAAGTCACAATTTAAGCAGAGGAAAGTAATTTAGATCTCGATTTAAGAGAGTTATCTTTTATCTTGGATCAGGTTGGATGGTTGTCATTATCAACACTGTATTTGCAAGATGAGATATATTTTGTTCACTGGATAAATTATGGTTCAAAAAGGGTTTCTTTATTCTTTAGAACAAGGAAAGAGATTAGAATGCTCTGCTCTCTTTCGCCACTCCATTTCAGAAATATCTTTCTAATGATAAAAGAAGAAGAATAACAAAAACAACTGAGTATCTAGGCAGTCAAAACCCCTCGAGACTACGAGCTCAAGCTGTGTCTAACCTATAAACAAACATTAAGACAACGATCAAAAGAATAAAGTAAGAAGAACGATAAAACAAACTTGTTGTCCGACCACCAAGAACCCCTCGAGACCTTGTGCTTGAGCATGCTTGGATCCACGCGTCCAAACACGCCACAGACCATGCGTTCGGTAGCATTCCTATCCTTAAGCCTATTTCTATTTGCTGTACTCAGCTATTTACACACACAGATACACACACACACATAGGTACTGAAACATGATATTGACAAAGCATACACAAACATGATATTGACTAGCAACAAATGCTCAAGTTGATTTAAATGTGTTCTCAGATATCGGGCTACCTTAGTCAAAAGGCCTCCTCGCCATTAGGGACAAGATCATAGACTAATTTGTGACATTAGCATGGAACCAGTAACAAAGTGTGCTCTTAGGTGTCAGGCTACTGAAGGTTGGACCGTCAGCCTCCTCATCACAAGGTGTAGGACTACTAGAGATTAATCTCTTACCTCCACTACACCAGGGTCAAATTAATCATAAGTTGAACTATACAATTATCTAAGCAAATACGGTCTTGAACTCTTTAACTTCCTAAATTATGCACCATAAAGTATTAAGAAATAATTTTCACTGTTCAACTGATGAAGTACCCAGTTCTTAAAAGATACTATTTGGCCAGGATGTGAAACAGACCAAGCAGAACAATGGAGGCAGCCCATTTATGATTGCAATTACATAGTTATTTCCTTCTCTTTCCAACAAATTATGGAGAACAGAAAGGATCAAGTTGGCGTAGAGGGGGTGAATAGGCAACTTTAAAAACTTTTAAGTATTAAGAAAAACCTTTCTGAATAAAAACTTAGCAACAGAAAATAATTAGAATAGGGAATCAGCACAACTTAGTTGCAGTAAGAACTTGAATGAAAACTGACAATAAGATGAACACGCAAAGATAAACCAATATCAGGACGACTGAAGGATTTTTCACCGAGGTTCAGAGACCAATCTCCTACGTCCCCGTTAGAGCACTTCTTCAGAAGTATTGCTCCACCAAATAGCCAATCTCAATGGCTTTCGGTCTTTCACTAGCTTGACTCTTCCACCACTCCAGTGAGGTGAGTCTCAACCTTTCACAGCAATGGTGGCTTTCAAATATCCCTTTTGGATAGGTCACACCAACAACTTCTCCAACCGTCTAGGAACTGCTAGTTCCAAGAGTAATAGACTATCCACCAGCCCTGTCTCTTGGTTCAGTAGCTAGATGCAAACTAGACTCAGCTTGGAGCAAGAACTCTAAATGTTCAGAATGAGTGTTTGTGGTTTCTGAGTTGAAGCTCAAACTCTTTGATAGAATGAAAGTTCAGAAATGCTAAAGATCAAAGAGTTGTAAATGATTTGAAAGATGTCAACAGTGTTAAGAATGTCAAAGATGCGTATGTGCAAAGTTCTCTCTTTTTTTTGTGAACTCAAGCACTGTATATATAGAGCTTGAACAGAACTAACCGTTGTTCCTGCCATTTGCCTATTGGGGGTGGCAGGATGGATGAGACAGGTCAACTATGGAGTCACGGGCTGCCTCTTTTATAAGTATTTTAAGGTGTATGAGACATACCAGACTGATATGATGAAACATATTCACGCGCCGGACTGAAAATGTTAGTCCGGGGTACACAAGATTGGAGAAGAATTATTGTACCCAGTGTAACCATTTGCGCCGGACCGACAAAACCGGTCCGTCGTATACATGTACTGGTAAAAGTAAGTTTGTGCCGGACCGACAAAATTTGTTCGGTGTACACATGCTTTGTTCCATTTGGATACCAGCAAAATAATGTTTGCCTCAGACCGAAAAAATTGGTCCAGCGTAGAAGGGAAAAACTGCTGGTTTTACCAGAGAGAATCATATTTGCGTCGGACTGAAGAAGTTGGTTCGACGTACAATTAGAGTTTTCTCTGCAGCAAACGGCATGTTCTCGGTTAAGATTTGAGTAAAGGAATTCTTAACGCCGGACTAGAAATGATGGTCCGGAGTGAAAAACAACATACGCTGGACTTAAAAATAAGGATGAATTCAGATCGATCCGGCGTGAACGGTGTACGGTCTGTTGAAATAAATCAAAAGGGAGCTCTTAGTGCCGGACTGAAAAAGTCGGTCCGACGTACATGGAATGCGCTCGGTTAGAACTTGAAACTTGATGTTTCAACGCTGGACTAAATGTAGTTGGTTCGAAAAAGAACTCCTTTTAGCTAAGAGAAGGGATATCTGGATTTTTGAATGCGAGTTATGAAATGTCCTATGCTCCAAGTAATCTTAGTGATTTTTGCATATGAACAAAGATTATTACTTGTGTATAATCCCTCTTAATAGTGTATGGTTATTCTAGCTATATGGCTTGAATCAACTCCCAAGCCAAAACTAAAGATAAACACCTTAGCCTTGTTCTTCAAACGTAGCTGTTGTCAGCTTATACTAAGGATGCTTCTTGATCATCAACACCAAAACCTACATAATAAGCATAACTGACAAAAATAGAGGGCCAAGAAGCTCTCAATCTCCCCCTTTTTGGTGATTGATGACAATATCTCTTATTTTATACTTAGAGAGCTCAAGAAGAATTACTTATTTCTTTTCCTGCAGATAAAGTTAGTCTGATAGAATAGATAATACTTGAATGATAAAGAGTACTTCATACTCCCCCTGAATGAATGCTTGGGATGATTTTTATTTGAGAACATAAAGCAATATAAAATTCATTCAGAAAGAGTTCTTCAGAAAATTCTGATTAACTTAAGGTAAAATCAAACAAATATCAATGAGTCTAAATATGAAGCAACAAAATCCATAAACCATTAAGATCTTAATAGACACTATTTATAGAAGAGACTACTAAGAGACCTATTTCACTACTCTAGGCTTATTTCACTATTCTTCTCCCCCTTTGGCATCAATTTCCAAAAAAGGTTACTTCTTGTGCTTAGAAAAGGTTCTCTTCAGCATGCTTGTCATTCTGGAGCTTGTACTTCTTCTTGGAGGAGAGGAAGGTGCTTGCTCTTGGTCAGACTCAGAATGTGAAGCAGCCATTGCCTAATCATGCCAACTTGGATAATTTGGATCGTCGGGCTGAGGATTGAAGGTTAATTCATTGAAGTCATGCTGGACATCTCTGATCAGTTCTTGAGTGTCATTAGATTGGTCAAGCAGAAGTTGTGCTATTTGCTCTTGATTGGAGACTAAGTTGTTTCTAGCATCTTCAGAGAAGTCTCTAAGGTATTCTAGTTCGTCCCCTTGCCAATCCTAGCAGCTACCAGTTTTCTCAAAGTTCTTGTACACAGTCTGAGCAAAGGTGTCAATTTTGGCATCTTGGGCATTCTGCTTTTTGTTGAGATCATATAATCTCTCCTGGACCACCAACTGTTCAGTTTTAAGCTCTCCTATCCATTTGCTCAGATCCCATTGGTTGCCTCTGATCATATCAAACCTTTTGTAAGTTTCATCCCTGAAATTTCTTGCTGTTGTTGAATGGCTGTCATTTGCTCATTGTGTCTCTGGGCTGCCAATCTTCTTTCTTCTTCAAAACCTTCTTGAGCATATCTGAGATCAGAGCTATATTGTTGCTCAAAGGAGGTGAACCATCCTGGCTGAGTATCCCACCAAGATTGTTGCTGACCATAATCATATGTAGGCTCAGGTTCAGCAAATTGTGGATGGTGAGAATGATGAGAATCCTCAGAGGATTGCTGAGCTAGAGCTGGCATAGTGACCTGAGGATGCCTAGAACCACCGCTTCATGTTCATGGGTCGATGGAAATCTTTGTGCCTCTATGAACCTAGTCATGTCGCCAGCTTCTTGTAATTTGTGAACTTCTTCATCTTCAAGATGAGACTCGAAATGACAAGAATTTCAGTACCTTCAGGTTGTCCAGATATCTGCTGACTCAGATGTTCCGAACTGTAGCCCAACACTTCTGTAGATATATCATGATGTGAATAGGCAGGAAAGTGAGGAGCTGGAGAGTAATGTTCCTGATCATGGTAGCTGTGACTTGGAGCAGAAAGACTTGGAATTTGTCCATGACCTCCATTGTCACTATCTCGAATCATCATTGTCATCGGTGTCTTTTGAGCACTTGGCTCATGTACTGCTGGTGGTGGAGTAGGAAGTCTAACTTGCTTGGGCATCTTATATTGTTTAGGTCTACAATTAAAATCCCTGTTCATCTCGTGCTTGGAGATGATCCCTTGAGCCAATAGCATCTGAGTAATCTGCATGGCAAAAGGAAGAGGACTGCCCATTTTCCTGTAGATTGCTTTTTCCATCTCTCCAAAGATATAATCAATCAGATCAATAGGTTGCCTTGACAGGATCAGATGCAGCAACCAAGCAAGGCATGGTGTTACTCCCTCTTTATATCCAGATTTTGGGTAAATAGTATGCCTGAGTATCAGTAATAGGGCTTTGGCTTCAGTAGATAAACAATTTACCCTATTTGCATTGAAACCAGGCTCAAGAGTATTTCTGTAAATGTGGGCTGACACTTGCAAATCTGGCATATCCCCAATCTGCCTCCATCTATTACCAGGAAACATTCTATCATGAATCCTGGTTCTGTTCAGCAAAGGACTTGAGGCACTGATGATAGCTTCAAACTGAGGAGACCTGACTTTTCTTTTCTTTCCATCAATGGTGAACAGAATATAGTACCTATTCTTATTCACTAGAAGAGATGCATAGAATTCTAAAATCCTATTTTCATTCCAAGCTGGCCCAGCAGATGACATTAGAGCAGCAAGACCAGGGGTTGATCGCTCATAGTCAAGTATTCTATTTGAAACAAGGACTGAGTTGATCTGGTTCCAATCTAGATAATGATGTTTGCACAGGGCTGACAGAGGTTTTCCACTTTTATTTTTCCTGTTTTTGTAACCCATGTAGATGTTATTCTTAGTGATGAATTGCTCATTCAGAGGAGGTCGAAACCAAATCTTTTCTGGCACCAATCTGGCTACTCTCAGTTTCTTTCCCCCCAAAGTAGCGATCATGCTCAACTATTATGTCAACTTCATCACTAAGCTCTATTTCTGCCTCAGAAGAGATATTGGCACTAGGCTCATAGTCACTGTCTTCTGAAGAAGATGAGGAATCATAATGCACTGGCTATTTTCCTCTTTTTGGTAGTTTAGAGGTAGTTACTTTCTTCAGCACTCTACCAGGTTGATGAGTATCTTCTATGTGTACTAGTTGCTGAGGCTAACTAGAACTATCTATTCTAGCTTTCTTTTTCCCTTTAATTTTGTCAGCAATTTTCTCAAGAACACCTCTTTTATCTGGATTCTTTGACCTCATCTTGACTAAGATTTCTTCTCAAGCAAAAAAAGATTGAACTGACCTTGTTGACAACAACTGAAGAACAGCAAGATCCTAGAAGCAATGTCTTGAGCAATCAGGAGCACCGTTGCCAATCACCCGATCAGGATGTGCTAAGGTGAAGAGATGAGCTTGTGCTCAAGAGAAAATTTGCGAGAGGATTGATGAGGCGCAAGAAAGCTTGAAAAATTTCTGAAGGAGATGGAGGTATAAATAGCACAAGTTCCCGAGAGTAAAATTAGGAAGTTACTTGCAGTAATTGGAATCTGGACAAACGTGGGAAGTCACGTCTGCAACTGCCTTATTTTGAGGAGGTCTCTTTATGAAAGGGTAGTTGCGAACCAGGGAATCCAAGAAATATGGTTACCAATTTGGACAGATTTAGCAGGGAGAAGTCCTAAGAATAGAAGAGATTTTGACGAGATTAGCAAGGATAAGTGCCTTTTGGAGATCGAGAGGAACACGGTTTGAAAAAGATAAGTACTGAGATAAGAGAGATATTGTCGTACGTGCCCCGGACTGCTTTTTGGTTACAACAGATAACCTTCCATCTACACCAGACCGAGTCCGTATAAGGAATATTTGGTTCGCCGTAGTTGGAAACCTCTCTGTTTACGGTTGAAACACGAGTCCGTGGTACATGGACAACTTTTCTTGAACCGGAAAAATACAGATATAACTAAACTTCTTAAAGATTTTCGAAGATCCCCTTTTTAAGAAAACACATAAATTTGTAGAGGGATCTTAGAATAATCTTACGATCAAGATCAATCAACCAATAAACTTAGTAGACGTTGGAGTCAAAAAGGAAATATTTGAGCCTTAGTTTTCATAAGAGCATGAGTATGATTGACTTAAGCTCAAAGAAAATACTCATGTGCTGAGTAATTTAGGTTTTAAAAATTTTGTATAAGTATTTCCTTCTGAAGCTTACTTGACCTAATTACTGTGTTTTAGGAAAGTATAATATAGTAATAGAGAAAGGGAAGGCTTTCAGCAGCAATTTTATGACTATTAGTTTTCAAGTAAACTTTTCATTTAGAATGTAGTCCTATTATTATTACTTTAGCACTGGTAATTACTTTGTTCACATAAAGGTAGCAAGATATGCATGGCAAGTAGACTTGACTCCCCCTTAGTGTGTCATTCCAAGGAATCAGGCAATATTTGAAAAAGCAAGAATGTTCAGTTCATTTCTCAATTTGGAAAATCTGGTCTCATCAAGTGGTTTAGTGAAAATATCAGCCAATTGATCCTCAGTCCTGACATGACTAAGTATATGTCACCGTTACCAACATGATCACGTATGAAGTGATGTTTAATTTCAATACGCTTAGTTCTATTATGCTGCACTGGGTTGTTGGCTATTTTCGCTGCACTTTCATTATCACACAATAGAGGCATATTTTCAAACATAATACCATAATCCAAAAAGGATTGTTTAATAGAAAGAATTTGAGCACAACAATCGCTGCAAAGAACATATTCAAATTTCAGCAGCTTGAAAGTGCTATCAATTTTGTTTCTTTGAACACCAAGATACTAAAGATCTTCCAAGTAAGTGATAACCCCAGAGGTGCTTTTTGATCAACCTTACAACCGCATAATCGTAATCAATAGCCAAGAAGTTCAAAAGAAGCACCTTTTGGGTACCACAAGCCAAAACATGGAGTATGTTTTAAGTATATGAAAATCCTTTTTACTGCACTAAAATGCACTTCTTTAGGTGCAGCTTGAAATCTAGCACACATGCATACACTAAACATGATGTCTGGCCTAGATGCTGTCAAATAGAGTAAGGAGCCTATCATAGATCTAAACAATTTTTTATCAATAGACTTACCTCCAACATCTTGATCAAGATGTGTATTGGTTGACATAGGAGTTTTGAGAGGCTTGCATTCTTCCAGATTAAAGCGCTTGATAAGGTCTTTAGTATACTTTTCTTGTGAAATGAATGTCCCTTCCTTCAATTGCTTGACTTGAAATCCGAAAAAGAATGTAAGCTCTCCCATCATTGACATTTCAAATTCTTTAGCCATTTGATTACTGAATTCCTTGCACAGAGAGAGATTAGTACTTCCAAAGATAATATCATCAATATAAATTTGGCAAATCATTAATGTACCATTGAAGTCTTTTAGAAACAGTGTTGGATCAACCTTCCCAATTTTGAAATTCTTTTCTAGTGGGGAGTCTCTAAGGCACTCATACCATGCCCTGGGCGCTTGTTTTAAACCATATAGTGCCTTGGACAACTTATATACATGATTGGGAAATTTTATATCTTCAAAACCAGGAGGTTGTTCAACATATACAGTTTCTTCAATGATTCCATTAAGAAAAGCACTTTTAATATCGATTTGAAACAAAGTAATATTGAAATGACATGCAAAGGCTAGAAGGAACCGTATGGCTTCAAGTCGAGCTACAGGTGCATAAGTTTCTCCATAGTCCAAGCCTTCAACTTGAGTGTATCCTTGAGCTACCAGCCTTGCTTTATTGCATGTGACCACACCATTTTCATCTTGTTTATTTCTGAAGACCCACTTTGTTCCAATGACATTATGATCTGTAGGTCTTTCCACCAAGTTCCAAACTTTGTTTCTTTCAAAGTTGTTGAGCTCTTCTTCCATTGCCATAATCCAGTCAGCATCCTTCAATGCTTCATCTATTGTTCTGGGCTCAACACATGAAACGAAGGAGTAATGTTTACAAAAGGAAGCTTGTTTGGAACGAGCTTGAACACCCTTACTAAATTCACCAATGATTTTATCTACAGGGTGATCCTTTGTAATGGTGTGATGGCTCTTTATGAAACTTGGTCCTCCATCCTTCTTCGAGTTGTGATCCATCTTGAGGTACTATGAACATTGTTGGTAGATCATCTTTGTTTTCTTTGGGCTTGATCTCACCAATTTCCATTTTCTTCATAGATTCCCTTAGAGCTTTTTCTCCTACATCAGCTAGATTCTCATGCTTACCTTGTGAGCCATTATATTCATCAAACTTAACATCATAGGTTTCCTCTACTAAACCAGTTGAATTATTGAAAACTCTATAAGCTTTGGATTTAGAAGAGTAACCTAACATGATGCCTGTATCACACCTGTTTTGAAATTTACCTAAGTGTGTTCTCTTTTTATAGATGTATACCTTGCATCCAAACACACGAAAATATGTGATATTAGGTTTTCTTCCTACTAGAAGCTCATAAAAGGTCTTCCTGAGAAGTCGGTGAAGATAGAGCCTGTTGATTGCATGACATGCAGTGTTGATAGATTCAGCCCAGAAAGCATCAGGAGTGTTATACTCATCCAACATTGTCCTTGCCATTTCTATGAAAGTTCTATTTTTCATTACATCCACACCATTCTGTTGAGGAGTGTATGTGGCTGAAAGTTCATGCTTTATACCTAACCCATCACAGTATTCAACAATGTTAGTATTGACAAATTTAGATCCATTGTCACTTCTAATCTTATTAATAGGATAGTCAAATTCATTTTGAGCCCTTTTTGCAAAAGTTCTAAATATTTTTCCAACTTCACCTTTGTTTGGCAAAAAGAATACCCAAGTGAATCTAGAGAAATCATCCACAATTACAAGGCAGTATGAGTTGCCACCTATACTTGCATATGAGCTAGGACCAAAAACATCCATATGCAAAAGTTTTAGAGGCCTAGTAGTGGACATGACATTTTTAGCAGGATGAGAGTTAGCTACTTGCTTGCCAGCTTGACAAGCATTGCAAATTTTATCCTTTATAAATTTAACATCCTTCAGGCCCACTACTAGCTCATTTTTGAAAAGGTTTTTGAGATTAGACATACCGACATACTGTAACATCCCAAAATTTGGCTTAATTAAGTTTTTATTGCTTAAATGTGCATTTATGATTTTCTGGAATTTATTTGGATTTTTTTGGATTTATTTGAATTAATTCTTTTTTCAAGTTTATTGCCTTTTATTCAAATCTATTTAAATCTGTGCAAATTTAAAATAAAGTTTTGCCAAAAATATTTTATTTAAGTCCAGAATGTCTCAAAGTATTTTTGAGATTTTTCTTGGATTTTTCTTAATAGTTTTATCGCTTGAAATAAATAAAATGAACTTCTGTAATTATTTTAAATCAAAACTCTTTTAAAAACCATATGAATAGTTTCGAGTCAGAGTCTATTTCTCGCTATGGTCGCCCACTTTCTCAGGCGGCCCAATCACCCGCCTCCTCACCCTTGCCGCTTCGATCTCACCGATGAATCTTAATCGTGCGATCGTGGTTTGTCCGCATGGTCGATGCTTGTGATCCGCGGTTGATGCCACGGTACGCGACGGATAGAGCCGCTGCTTTCTCCGTGTTGCCGCCGAGTCCGCCGCCGCCACGAGACCGTCTCCGACTTCGTTGCCGCGCATGCCTTCCCAAGCCCCTATTTAAGGAGCAGCCACTGCATCGTGAAGGCCAAGTCGCGCCGCTCTTTTGCCCTAGCTCGAAGCTCGAGTCGCCGCTCTTCCCGTGCGAACTCATCGGAGTTGTGAAGGAGACCGCCGCGGTTTTGGCCGCGCTTCCGCCGTCGTGCGTGCGGACCGAGCCGTGGATTCCGATTTGTGACCTCGGGCCGGATTGCATCTAGCTCACGCCTCCCGCCGCCGATCGTCACGTAGCATCGCCGCCGCCATCATCTTCTTCACGCCGGTGAGATCGCGCGCCACAGACGCCATCTTCGAGATGAAGCTTTGTTAACCGTCCGATCTAGGTGGACGCCGGATTGAGCCGCGCAGCCGCCGTTATCGCCATCATCCGAGGCCGCTCGATCTTCCGCGGCGGTTCGATCCCGCCACGCCGGTGATCGAGGCGCGCATCGCATGCGGTGCTGCAGCCAACCAGATGCAGCCGCGTGTCGGCACGAGTTGCGAGGCGCCGTGGACCGTGCCCACGGTAGGCCAGAGGTGGTCCCGTGGACCGAGTCCATGGACCGACACGGTCGTGCTCGATTGGTCCAGCCAGCCGACGCCAATGATGGCGCCATGCTTGCGCCATAAAGGGATTTTCAATTGGAAAATAATCCGATTGGAAATTCTGTGATGATGACGTCATCATGAGGTCACGCTGACGTCACAAATCGCTTTTTCAGAATAAAAATAAATCTGTTAATTCTGAATTTCTAATTTCTGTATTTTCATTATTTATTTCAAACTTCAAAAGGCTATATCTTTTGCATCGTAACTCGGATTTGAGTTATTCAAATTTCTAAAAATTTGTAAAATTGAGATCTATTTAATGGTGAATTTTATTTGATTTTTGGAGTTCATTTTCTCTGTTTTGGTATTTATTTGCTTTTTCCTTCTAGACGCTGAGACGTTGAATTGTGCGACGCTTCGGAGGAAGATTCAGCAACTCAAGATCAAGTTCCAGAACCAGATCAGGACCTATTTCAAGGCAAGTTGTGCTTTGATCATGTTGAACCCATGTTTATAAAATTGCTATGTTTGTTTTACCCTATAGCATATATTTCAAATATACAATTGTTTCACATTAGATTGGGTTTAGCTAATATACCAGATTGATTTGTACCCTACCTTGTCATTGTATGCCATGATCTATTGTCACCCTAGATTGGTTCAATATAGTTGGTTAGTAATTATAATCAACATGGGATGGTTAGTCCGTATTAGTTGCTTAGCCATGCCACGTCATCACATGTGTCAGAATCATTGATAATTAATCTTGATTAATGGAATATGGAACAATGTTAAGAACTTGTGTGTCATGTGGAATCACACGATGCGATTGAGTTGTTGTGGCGAATCATGTCACGCAACGATGTTGAATTGTTGATGGCATGTGGTGCTTGGTAATCAACTGGGTGATAATAACTTAGATTGGGGCAAGTGACAAGGGGCGAGTATGCCAAGGTGGGCCCAATGGGCAGAGGGTATGTGGATGTCTTGCCTTGATCACCCTAAGGACTTAACCTTGCAAGCCTTTGACCTGAGTCAATCATGCAACCACTGTTGTAATGGGACACTTAGTGATTAATTTGTAATGTCTTAACTTAGTACTATCATTGGTGGTGTGAGTTCCCGAGTTATGGTGTAATTCACATGGCGCAAGAGGGGGCCCGGTTGTGGTTTTCGACCCACCTGTTGAAACCTTAACGGTAGTACCGATTAAGCCGAGCATTGTAAAGGCTTTGTCATGATCTCTTCACGACACACCAAAGGAAGTGTGTTAATTGCATGGCACGAAGGGACGATCATGTCGTGTGGGTAAAGTGCATAACCTCCGCAGAGTGTGAAACTATTCTGATAGCCGTGTTTCATGTATTGAGCAATGCTCGGAATTACAGTTAAGGGTTAGCTTAATTAAATGAACAACTTGGTTGGGATGGCGAATGCCATATGGAAGATGGAATTTGACTTAAGATTGGAAACTTGGTTTACTTGAGAAAAGTGAATCTATCATTATTGTTATTTGTTTTACCGCCTTTACAATCTATTTATTGTATTTGTTCAGAATGCCGCTTTGTTGCAAAATAGCCATGATAGCCTATCCTTTGGAATAAGCCTTGCATATAGTTACATAGAATTGCATTTCAGGCACAACTTGTTGGGTGCTTTAAGTACTCACCCTTGCCAACAAAAACATCACCAGTTGAAGAGTCTACATCAATGCCGGAGGAAAGATTCCAAGAGGAGACGAATGTTTAGGCGCAAGCCTTGTCGCTGCCTGTGGTATACTAAGGGGTTACCTACGCTTTCATTCCATTGCAGCTTAATATATTATTCACCTTTGCAGGCATAGTCATGTAAGTGGACCATAAGGTCATTCAACTAGTAGTATGTATCATATGATGTCTTTCATAAAATTTTCGCTATGTATGATTGTGATATTTACTTATGTTGAGCCTGTGTGCACTAGCGTGATCCTGGACTAGTGCAATATACACAGAGGGTCCGGATTTGCATATTCGGTCCCGATGTATGGTATCGAGCCATACCGATCGTAGGCCTTGACCCTAGATAGTCCGGTCGCCTCTATAGGAACTTCAAAATTATTTTCTAAAGAAAAGAATTAACTTGGAAGAATAATATGTTCTTGACTTATCTTATTCTTCTATTCCTTTCCTCACAAAATTTCTCTCTTTCCCCGCTGAATTTCTTTCTCTCCCTTGCCGGATCGAGTTAAAAACCTTATCTCGAGTTGTCTTGGTAGTTGACGTGCCACATCATAGAAGAAAGCATCAAGTGCTTGTCAACCCCGGAAATCATGAAGGAGGAAATCATCGAGCTCAAGGAAGGAATGGATGTATGAAGTGTTCCGAAAGATAGAAGATCTATGCTTCGAGTAGTCAGTTGGGACTCAGGTGTGGAGTCGCGTCCGCTTAAGATAGAAGTGTTACCCAGAGGCGGTAGTTTTGTGTGTATAGGTTGAATTGGTTCTTCCTTGATTGCCGAGTGTGCAAGATGTGTTGCGTAGCTTTTAGGCTTATATAAGCAACCATACCAAGTTATTAATATTGTTTGCTTAAGTTATTGGGTTAAACCTATCTCCCCTGCTTTAGGATTCCTGCTTCTTACCTATGCTATTTCCTCTTCCCTATTTCAAGTGAAGCAATCAAGCAGAGGGTTCAGATTCGTGGAAAC
Organism: Otatea glauca; assembly: GCA_036346275.1. Taxonomy (NCBI): domain Eukaryota; kingdom Viridiplantae; phylum Streptophyta; class Magnoliopsida; order Poales; family Poaceae; genus Otatea; species Otatea glauca. The sequence continues at coordinate 745,897 of CM070720.1, read as the reverse complement.
AACATAATCAGTGGCAGCGAAAATCAATCAAAGGAGAATCTCAATAGTGGATTAGTTCTTCAACCGTCAAGATGATGGATATGCGGAGTTTCAGAGAGTTCTTGATCGCTCGACTCGCTTGATGCATGCAATGATGAAGCGGATGCGAATATGACCGACCAAGCCAATGTCAACCAGTGTCCTAAGTCGCTACCAATGATTTCGCTCGTACTCAAGGTTATCAAAATTTATAAAGACTCGTCCACGACGCTGTGAAATGAGTTACCTCGTAAGTAGATGATTGGCTCAAGACCATTGAGAGGAAGTCGCCATTGTTCAAAGGTGAAGGCGATGAGAAAGTCTTGTATGCTTCTTATCGCCATAAGGAATCTTGAATGGTGGAAGAAATATCGTGGTTGCTCATGAAGCCCCGCTGAGTATCACTTGGAATGAATTTGTTGTTGCTTTTCGTAATCTCTTCGCTTCACCTAGAGACAGATGGTCACAAGAATACGAGCGAGAATACTATTCTTGCACCTTGTTCAACATCTAAGAGTTGCTCTCAAGTGTCACAACCAAACAAATCAAGATCGCGTGCATTATTTGTGGAGAGATAGGACATACCGCTGACGAGCATGCGATTAATTGCTCCAGCTGTGAAGGAAGTCATTCTCTTGGAGAATGTCCTATGAGTGACATCACATGTTACCTTTGTGAAGGCCGAGATCATGGTCCAGCTCAATGTCCTCTGAATCCAATAGTTACCGCTGTAATTCAACATCAGCAAAAGAATCTTCGAGCCGTAGTTGCTCAAGAGTCGTCAAGAAGAGGCGGAACGTCGATTGCAAAAGTGGTGCCACTCAAGAGCTAAGGACACAATACCTTAATCTGCTGGCCCTCATAAAGAAAGTAGTAATTGGCAGTCACCAACAAAGATGTTTCTGGCGATGAAGAACGCCATTGGGCTAGTGAATGCCCTATGAAGCAACCAGCCTCGACGCAACAAGAAGACAACAATGTACCAGAGTCGCACAACAATGACACGGGTGTGTTACAACTGCCACAAGGAAGGCCATTATGCTAATCAATGCCCACAGAGAAGACAATCAATGTCTACGGCCATGGATGTTCCAGAAGTTACCTCGGTCAAGTTCATAATGCCAAGAGTGAGCAGTAAAGTCGCAGGAGAAGTTTGTACGGAGAATCAGTTAAAGAAGAGGCATCTGAATGAAGACACTGCCTTAGTCGACGAATGCTCAAGGAAGAGAAGTGGACCTAAGCTTTGTTACACCTGCAACAAGCCTGTGCATTTTGCTAACAATTGCCCTCATAAGGAAGTGATCGCCCTAGTACAAGTCAATCTCAGTTCTGTTCCAGTCAAAACTTTAATGCCAATGCCAATCGAGGAAATTTAGAGCGATGATTTTAGCCTATGCAAGTGTCATACCCTCGTTTGTAAAAGAAAAGTGACTAGAGATGAATTCCAGGTAAAGATTTTCGTGCCTAAATAAATAAAGTAAAGATGGTTGAGAGGTTGATATGTGAAGTGTTGGAATAAAAGCATTAATGATAAAGGATGTTTCTGAGTATTCCCCTATGTTGACGGTTCGCCTGAAGATGTTGCATGTGCAATGATGATCAGTTCAGTGGTGTTGGTAAATCTTGTCAGCCCGAAGATTATCATTGTCTGAAAGTACAGTATTGCTTGATCTAACCTAGAATGTGATGGAGTTAAGTTGGAGAAATGTTTTTAGCGAACGATATTGATATCGCACTTAGATGCTACTCCTGAAATGAAATGGGTCGTCCGGACATAAGGCTGTCTTGGAGTTTGGTCAAAGAATTGTGTCACTAAAGGCCCGGGAAGCGGGAAAATGGAATTTCACACGACTACGGTTCGTGTTGGTCAGCAGAAGGTCAATAGCGTGGAAGTTGTCAGCTTGGAAGATGTGCTAGTTGTAAGGGAGTATTCAGATGCGTTCCTAAGAATCTTCTTGGTGTGCCATCAGATCGAGAGATCAAGTTGTTAGTAATTTAGTGCCTGGTACAGCACCAAAAATAAAAAGACCTCATCGGATGCCTATTGATGAGCTGGTTGAGATGAAGAAGCAGATCGAAGGGTCATAGAAAAATACTTCGCTAAAGCTAGTTGTCACCATAAGAAGCGCCTATTCTGTTTGAAGATGGGAGCATAAGAATGTGTATCGACCGTCGAGCATCTAATGAAGTGATGATTAAAAGGGTAAGTATTCGCTACCCAGGATCGTAATTTGTTTGATCAGTCAAAAGGAGCTGGAGTGTTCTCAAGGATAGATCTTCGATCGAGTTTCATCAGTTAAGAATTCGTGCAGAGAATGTTCTTAGGTCAGAGTTTTCTACGCAGTATGGGCAGTATGAGCTTATAGTTGTGTCTGTTAGAATGATCAATGCCAGTGAAGGAATTATGAATGTGACGAATGGAGTTCCATGGGAAATTTGGTCAAGCTGTTATGATGTTTGGATAGGATGTCTTTGTTTGCTTCAAGTCAAAAGGAAAGTATGCAGAACAGTTGGGATTAGTTTTGGAAAGGTTGCTAGACCAATGGCTATATGCTAAGTTTAGCAAATGTGACTTTTGGAAGGAGAAAGTGGAATTTCTTGCCATGAGATGACTGCTAAAGGAGTTACCGTGAATCCAACCACAAGCGATGTTACGTGGGAGCAGCCGAGACCGCTTAGGCAAGTAGGAGAAGAAGTGTGCATGGACGCCGCAGTGCGAGAAGAGTTTTCTGTGATTGAGGAAACGTTTGACGATAGCACCTGTCTTAGTGTTGCCGGATGTGCAAACGCAGCTTTGATATATACTATGATGCCTCAAGACAAGATCTTGGATGTGTGTTAATACAAAAAGGCAAAGTTGTTACCTATGCGGCGGGACAGTTGAGGCCACATGAAGAGAACTATGCTACGCATGAATTGGAAATTGCTACCGTAGTGCATGCTTTGAGGTTATTGCATTGTTGGAGATATGTTCCGACCATAAAAGACCTTAATGTGGAACGAAGAGGATGGTTGGTGTTGATTAAGTATTATAAGGTGGGATCTGTTATCATCCCGTAAGGCTAATGGGTGTCCGATGTCTTAAGTCGTAACGGTCATAGTGCCAATACACTAACATCAAGGGATCAATCGAAATTATGCAAGGAGTTTCAAAAGTTGAAATTAGAAGTGGTTTCACAAGGATTTATAGCAACTTTGGAAGTTAAGCCAATGCTTGACGATCAGATCAAGGTGGGTCGAAGGATGAAGGCTTAGCTGAAAATTTTATCGTGGATGACCAAGGAACCACACAGTTTAAAGGTCGAAGCTATGTATCGAATAAAAAAGAGCTTAAGCAATTGATTTTGGAAGAAGCTCATGATTCTAAGTATTCAATCCCTCCAGAGAAGTGCTAAGATGTACCAGGATTTGAAAGAGAGATTTTGGTGGCCTAATATGAAGTGTGAAGTAGCTGAGCATGTTGCTTTATGCGACGATGTCGAGGGTAAAGCTATGCATCAAAGACCACCGTTCAAGGCGGCCGTTGAAAATTCCGGAATGGAAGTAGGAGGAAATTGGAATGGACTTTATCACCGGTTTACCTAAGACGCAGAGAGGTTATAATTCCATTTGGGTCATTGTGGATCGCTTGACCAAAGTGGCTCATTTCATCCCGGTGAAGACCACTTACTCGGGAGATCGTTTAGCAGAGTTGTACATGTCAAGGATTGTATGTTTGCATGGGTACCCAAAAAGATGGTGTCAGACAAAGGAACCCAATTCACCTCAAGATTTTGGAACAAGTTGCATGAAGCAATGGGGACCCGTCTGAATTTCAGTACAACATATCACCCACAGACGGATGGTCAGACTGAAAGAGTAAATCAGATTTTAGAGGATATGTTGAGAGCTTGTGCTTTAGCTTATGCTACGTCTTGGGATAAATGGTTGCCATATGTAATTGGCCATAATAATAGCTATCAAGCTAGCTTGCGATGTCACCATTTGAGGCGTTGTATGGACGTGCTTGTTGTCGACTCGCTAAATTGGAACGAAACAGAGAACGTTTGGTTTTTGGGCCAGATATCCTCGAATAAGCCGAAAGTCAAGTCGCAATGATCAGAGAAAGGTTGAAGATAGCACAATCAAGACAGAAAAGCTACGCAGATAACCGTCGTCGAGATTTGAGTTTTGAACTAGAAGATCATGTGTATCTCAGGGTTACCCCTCTTAGGGGCGTTAAGAGATTTCACGTTAAAGGGAAGCTCGCGCCAAGATATGTCGGTCCGTTCAAGATTCTGAGCCGTCGAGGAGAGGTAGCGTATCAGTTAGAGTTGCCTTAGTCATTGGCAGGAGTGCATGATGTATTCCATGTGTCGCAGCTTAAGAAGTGTCTCAGAGTGCCAACAGAGCAAACCCGCTGGATGCAATAGAGTCGCAAGAAGATTTGACTTACAAAGAGCAACCAATGTAATTTTGATGTTATGGAACGCAAGACCGTAAACAAGTCTATTCGCTTTGTAGAGTTCAAGGAGCAATCATTCAAAGTGAAGCCACTTGGGAGCGAGAAGAAGATTTGAAGTCGTAATTTTAACCTATTCTCTGTTAGCCCCAATCTCTGCCGAGATTCTGTTAAGGGAGGAGGTTTGTAACATCCCAAAATTTGGCTTAATTAAGTTTTTATTGCTTAAATGTGCATTTATGATTTTCTGGAATTTATTTGGATTTTTCTGGATTTATTTGAATTAATTCTTATTTCAAGTTTATTGCCTTTTATACAAATCTATTTAAATCTGTGCAAAGTTAAAATAAAGTTTTGCCAAAAATATTTTATTTAAGTCTGAAATGTCTCAAAGTATTTTTGAGATTTTTCTTGGATTTTTTCTAATAGTTTTATCGCTTGAAATAAATAAAATGAATTTCTGTAATTATTTTAAATCAAAACTCTTTTAAAAACCATATGAATAGTTTCGGGCCGGCCCACTTTCTGTGCGGCCCAATCAGCCCGTCTCCCTCACCATTGCCGCTTCTGATCTCAGCCGATGAATCTTAATCGTGCGATCAGGGTTTGTCCACATCGCTGATGCTTGTGAGCTGTCGGTTGATGCCACGTGTACGCACGGGATAGAGCCGCATCGTTTCTCCGTGTTGCCGCCGGAGTCCGTCGCCGCCACGAGAACGTCTCCGACTTCCGCGCTGCGCATGCCTTCCCAAGCCCCCTATTTAAGGAGCAGCCCTGTGCATCGTGAAGGCCAAGTCGCCGCTTCTTTTGCCCTAGCTCGGCTCGAGTCGCCGCTCTTCCCGCGCGAACTCATCGGAGTTGTGAAGGAGACCGTCGCGGTTTTGGCCGTTTCCGCCGCCGTCGGCCGGACCGAGCCGTGTGGATTCCAGATTTGTGACCTCGGCCGGATTGCATCTAGCTCGCCGCCTCCCGCCGCCGATCGCCACGAAGCATCGCCGCCGCCATCATCTTCTTCGCTGCCGGTGAGATCGCGCCACAGACGCCATCTTCGAGATGAAGCTTTGTTAACCGTCCGATCTAGGTGGACGCCGGATTGAGCCCGCAGCCGCCGTTATCGCCATCATCCGAGGCCGTCTGATCTTCCGCGGGCGGTTCTGATCCTGCCACGCGTCGGTGATCGAGGCGCGCATCGCATGCGGTGCTGCAGCCAACCAGATGCAGCCGCGTGTCGGCACGAGTTGCGAGGTGCCGTGGACCGTGCCCACGGTAGGCCAGAGGTGGTCCCGTGGACCGAGTCCATGGACCGGGACACGTGTCGTGCTCTGATTGGTCCAGGCCAGGCTGACGCCAGCGTGGCGTCATGCTTGCGTCATAAAGGGATTTTCAATTGGAAAAATAATCCGATTGGAAATTCTGTGATGATGACGTCATCATGAGGTCACGCTGACGTCACAAATCGCTTTTTCAGAATAAAAATAAATCTGTTAATTCTGAATTTCTAATTTCTGTATTTTCACTATTTATTTCAAACTTCAAAAGGCTATATCTTTTGCATCGTAACTCGGATTTGAGTTATTCAAATTTCTAAAAATTTGTAAAATTGAGATCTATTTAATGGTGAATTTTATTTGATTTTTGGAGTTCATTTGCTCTCTGTTTTGGTATTTATTTGCTTTTTTCCTTCGGTACGCGTAGACGTTGAATTGTGCGACGCTCGAGGAAGATTCAAGAACTCAAGATCAAGTTCCGAACCAGATCAGGACCTATTCCAAGGCAAGTTGTGCTTTGATCATGTTGAACCCATGTTTATAAAATTGCTATGTTTGTTTTACCCTATAGCATATATTTCAAATATACAATTGTTGCACATTAGATTGGGTTTAGCTAATATACCAGATTGATTTATACCCTACCTTGTCATTGTATGCCATGATCTATTGTCACCCTAGATTGGTTCAATATAGTTGGTTAGTAATTATAATCAACATGGGATGGTTAGTCCGTATTAGTTGCTTAGCCATGCCACGTCATCACATGTGTCAGAATCATTGATAATTAATCTTGATTAATGGAATATGGAACAATGTTAAGAACTTGTGTGTCATGTGGAATCACACGATGAGATTGAGTTGTTGTGGCGAATCATGTCACGCAACGATGTTGAATTGTTGATGGCACGTGGTGCTTGGTAATCAACTGGGTGATAATAACTTAGATTGGGGCAAGTGACAAGGGGCGAGTATGCCAAGGTGGGCCCAATGGGCAGAGGGTATGTGGATGTCTTGCCTTGATACCCCTAAGGACTTAACCTTGCAAGCCTGTGACCTGAGTCAATCATGCAACCACATGTTGTAATGGGACAGCCTAGCTGATTAATTTGTAGTGTCTTAACTTGGTACTATCATTGGTGGTGTGAGTTCCCGAGTTATGGTGTAATTCACATGGCGCAAGAGGGGGGCCCTGGTTGTGGTTTTCAGACCCACCAGTGTTGAAACCTTAACGGGTAGTACTGGATTAAGCCAGAGCATTGTAAAGGCTTTGTCATGATCTCTTCGCCGACACACCAAAGGAAGTGTGTTAATTGCATGGCACGAAGGGACGATCATGTCGTGTGGGTAAAGTGCATAACCTCTGCAGAGTGTGAAACTATTCGGATAGCCGTGTTTCATGTATTGAGCAATGCTCGGAATTACGATTAAGGGTTAGCTTAATTAAAATGAACAACTTGGTTGGGATGGCAGAATGCCATATGGAAGATGGAATTTGACTTAAGATTGGAAACTTGGTTTACTTGAGAAAAGCTGAATCTATCATTATTGTTATTTGTTTTACCGTCTTTACAATCTATTTATTGTATTTGTTCAGAATGTCGCTTGTTGCAAAATAGCCATGATAGCCTATCCTTTGGAATAAGCCTTGCATATAGTTACATAGAATTGCATTCTGTGCACAACTTGTTGAGTGCTTTAAGTACTCACCCTTGCCAACAAAAACATCACCAGTTGAAGAGTCTACATCAATGCTGGAGGAAAGATTCCAGGAGGAGACGAATGTTTAGGGCGCAAGCCTTGTCAGTTGCCTGTGGTATACTGAGGGGTTACCTACGTTTTCATTCCGCTGCAGTTTAATATATTATTCAGCCTTGCGAGGCATAGTCATGTAAGTGGACCATAAGGTCATTCAACTAGTAGTATGTATCATATGATGTCTTTCATAAAATTTTCGCTATGTATGATTGTGATATTTACTTATGTTGAGCCTGTGTGCACTAGCGTGATCCTGGACTAGTGCAATATACACAGAGGGTCCGGATTTGCATATTCGGCCACCACTCTTGTAGTTCACCTAAAATAGTGTTCCTCTCTTGATTTTAGGTACCCAAATACTTTTGGGTCCATTAGTGTTAGTCTGAACAACTTTGGGGCCAAATTGATTAGTAATTAAAGACTTAGGCACCCAAATAGCTTTAAGATTTTTGTCCGGATTAGAGGGGCCAACATATTTAACATTCATTTTACCCCTATAATCCTTAAACAACATGTAATGAGCATTAACCATACATCTTCTATTTACCTTAGTATATGAAGTACTAGCAAAGGTGCAATTTTTAGAAATATGATTGTTATTATGACAGTAACAGCATTGAGTCCTACTCTTGATAAAATTTATCTTAGGTTTTAGCTGTTCATTCTTTCTGGGCATAGTTTTGACTTTATAACCTAATCCCTTTTTACCCAGAACAATCTTTTTCTCCCCAAGAATTTTATCAAGAGTGAGACTACCAAGGAAGCATTTTTTTAGTCCTTTGTCAAATTTAGCTACCTTGTATTTCAGCTCACTGTTTTCTAGCATGAGTTCTTTAACATACAAAGAATTTTTGCAATTTTTACTACAAATGCTAGATGAGCTAGGAATAAATATTTCATTAGAAAGTAAATCACAGTTAATTGAAACATTACAAGATGAGATACATTTAGATTTGCTAATCTACATCTCATTGTCAATTTCTAGGTCATAGTATTTATCAAGCAATTCATCATGTTCTTTAACAAGTTGTATGTGTGTGGTTTTCAAAGAATCATGAGAATCAGTAAGAAGAGCATGATCAGTATTTAGTACAGAATGAGCATGTGAAAGTTTTTCATGTTCATCTATAAGCTCATTTTGACTAATCTTTAGCACATCATATTTTTCTTGCAAGGTCTTAATGTCAGATTCAAGTGTTTCGACTCTAGCAATAAGCAGATCATTCTTATTCATCAAGCTAGTAGCATTTTTCTTAAGAGCTTTATCTTTTGCAGTTTTAACACATAAAGCATCATTAAGCTCTTTAATGATCTCCACTAGCTCTTCATAAGGAGAATCACTCACCTTTTCTTCATCATTTTTGGTCATGAGGCATAGTGGTAGTGAAGATGAAGGTGAAGGTGGTGTGGATTCATCCAGAGCAAGCCCAGCTAGTCCTTTGGACCTTGGCTCTTCTTCATCTGAGGAGGAGGAGGAGGATTCTTCACTTGAGCTTTCTTCATCAGTGATCCATTCACCAATGTGTGCCTTCTTCCCTTTTCTCCAATGTTTCTTGGAGTAGTGCTTCTTGCGGTGGCTCTTCTTGTAGTTTCCTTGAGCTTTCTCTTCATCATTGTCATCCTTGTTCTTGAATTTGCCCTTCTCGTCACTTTTATTTGCACAACGAGCAGCTATGTGTCCTTTCTCATTGCACTCAAAGCAGATAATGTTAGAGAAAGGGTTTCTTTTTGAGAAATAGTTAGATGACTTACCTTTGGCATTTACCCTTCTCATGATTTTATTTGCTAATCTCATGAGCAATGCCAGTTTTCTTACATCTTCATCCTCTTCATAGCTTGAATCTTCTTCTTTTTCTTCATCAAAGGAATCTTGAACTTTCTCCTTGGCCTTTAGAGCAATAGATTTCTTCTTGGTCTCAATTTCATCAACCAAGGTAAGCTCATGAGCTGAGATTTTGCCCAATAGTTCAGTAGGTGTGAGCTTCTTCAGATCACCACTATTGAATAGGTAAGTGATCAGGCTGTGATAGGCTCGAGGTAGAACCCTGATCATCTTCCTACATACTTCAACATCATCAACTTTAGTTCCTAGACCTTTAAGCTCATTTATGATGGGATTTAGTCTAGAAAACATGTCATTAGAATTTTCTTGAGGAAGCATTTTGAGCTGATCAAAATTTTCTCTGACAACAAAGTATCTTTCCTCTTTTACATCAGAGGTACCCTCATGAATCTCTCGAAGAGTAGTCCATATATCATAAGCAGTAGAAAGATTGCTGACTCTATCAAAAACTTCAATGCTGAACAAGAAAAGATAGCATTTCTAGCTTGAGAATCATATTGCAAATTTCTTATTTCCCCAGGTGTAGGTTCTGAGGATGTGTGTTGCCCTTCAGGTACGACACGTGGAGGCAAAGGTCTTTCTGTGACTCTCCACACATCATAACTTACGTCTTCAAGATAGCACCTCATTCTAATTTCCCAATAAGCATAATTTGTGCCATTAAAAATAGGAACCCTTCCTACACTTACTCTAGCTGATCCTATTCCCTCGGCCATTTTACCCAAGCTGTTAAGCTTTTAAAATGGGTAACCTTGCTCTGATATCACTTGAAAGGATCAAGTTGGCCTAGAGGGGGGGGGGGTGAATAGCAACTTTAAAAACTTTTAAGTATTAAGAAAAAATTTTCTCAATAAAACTTTAGCAACAGAAAATAATTAGAATAGGGAATCAGCATAACTTAGTTACAGTAAGAACTTGAATGAAAACTGACAAAAAGATGAACACGCAAAGATAAACCAATATCAGGACGACTCAAGGATTTTTCACCGAGGTTCAAAGACCAATCTCCTACATCCCCGTTAGAGCACTTCTTCAGAAGTATTGCTCCAACAAATAGTCAATCTCAATAGCTTTTGGTCTTTCACTAGCTTGACTCTTACACCACTTCGGTGAGGTGAGTCTCAACATTTCACAGTAATGGTGGCCTTCCACAATCCCTTTTGGATAGGTCTCACCAACAACTTCTCCAACCGTCTAGGAACAGCTAGTTCTAAGAGTAATAGACTATCCACAAGCCCTGTCTCTTGGTTCAGTAGCTAGATGCAAACTAGACTTAGCTTGGAGCAAGAACTCTAAATGTTTAGAATGAGTGTTTGTGGTTTCTGAGTTGAAGCTCAAACTCTTTGATAGAATGAAAGCTCAAAAATGCTAAAGATCAAAGAGTTGTAAATGATTTGAAAGATGTCAACGATGTTCAGAATGTCAAAGATGTGTATGTGCAAAGTTCTGTCTTTTTTTGTGAACTCAAGCACTGTATATATCGAGCTTAAACATAAATAACCGTTGTACTTACCATTTGCCCATTAGGGGTGGCAGGATGGATGAGACAAGTCAACTATGGAGTCACGGGCTGCCTCTTTTATAAGTATTTTATGGTGTATGAGACATACCGGACTGATATGATGAAACATATTCACGCGCCGGACTGAAAATGTTAGTCCGGGGTACACAAGATTGGAGAAGTATTATTGTACCCAGTGTAACCATTTGCGCCGGACCAGTCCGTCGTATACATGTATTGGTAAAAGTAAGTTTGTGCCAGACCGACAAAATTGGTTTGGTGTACACATGCTTTGTTCCATTTGGATACCAGCAAAATAATGTTTGCGCCGAACTGAAAAATTTGGTCCGGTGTAGAAGGGAAAAACTGCTGGTTTTACCAGAGAGAATCATATTTGCGCCGGACCGAAGAAGTTGGTCCGGCGTACACTTAGAATTTGGTCCGTAGCAAACGGCATGTTCTCGGTTAAGATTTGAGTAAAGGAATTCTTAACGCCGGACTAGAAATGATGGTCCGGAGTGAAAAATAACATACGCCGGACTTAAAAATAAGGATGAATTCATATCGGTCTGACGTAAACGGTGTATGCTCGGTTGAAATAAATCAGAAGAGAGCTCTTAGCGCCGGACTGGTAAAGTCGGTCCAACGTACATGGAGTGCGCTCGGTTAGAACTTGAAACTTGATGTTTCAGCGCCGGACTAAATGTAGTTGGTCCGAAAAAGAACTCCTTTTGGCTAAGAGAAGGGATATCTGGATTTTTGAATGAGAGTTATGAAATGTCCTATGCTCCAAGTAATCTTAGTGATTTTTGCATATGGACCAAGATTATTACTTGTGTATAATCCCTCTTAATAGTACAGTTATTCTAGCTATATGGCTTGAATCAAGTCCCAAGCCAAAACTAAAGATAAACACCTTAGCTTTGTTCTTCAAATATAGTTGTTGTCAACTTATACTAAGGATGCTTCTTGATTATCAACACCAAAACCTACATAATATGCATAACTGACAAAAATAGGTGGCCTAGATGATCTCAAGAACACAGCTTGCAATAGTTCTTAAACATGTGCTACTTGCATGCGAAGGTGTAGATTCAAAGGATAACCTACTGAGCTAACAAAAGCAGATTTTTAATTTTGAATTTTGACCACTTTGCCTTTCCAACCTAGCTAATGGTTAAATTAACTCATGTCGTAAAGGAAGGCTTTCCACTTTTTGTTCGAAGCATGCATGCAGCTAGCTAGGGAAAATTTAATTAGCCTTTTGCACAATGTTACACAATCTACAAAGACCCAAGTAATCATATGAACCCATAGCCAGAGAAGCTACAAATCAATACTTTCTAGCACTAACAGGAAGTAACTATCTAGTTCAAGGCCAAACTTACTACTGTAATTGTGTAATTCAGCTTTTAAAGACCCAAATACATCACTGAGCATACAACCAAGCAACAAATAATCTAAGAATGAATTGTTGTCACAAATTGTCTCCCTAATGCCCAATCTTAAACGAACAATGCACATGAAACATCTACAACACCAAGTTGTTACCTTGTAATAGTCCAATTTTCTCTAGAGCATCCACTAGAAAGCATAACACAAGCACCTCATCTTGAAAAATTTATCAGTTGTAGCTAGCGACGAAACTGCAGGAGATTCTATCACAATATGTAACGATCCATGGTTTTTTTCACTAATTTAAACATCTGAAGGACCAAAATCGGCGAATAGAGGGGGGTAAATAGGAGCCAAATAAAAAAATTTCTCTCAAAAATCTCTTCTAGAACACTAGTGCTATGGAGCAAACACTAGCTTCAAGAATACACGCACAACACAGTGAATGGAGCAAGAATTTCAGCAACCCAGATAAGCAGAAATTTTAAACATGGCCGTAAAGAAACGTGAATAACATTAAATATACTCATCTAAAATTGATGAAATTTGAATAATAGCAAGATAAGGTCCTCAGGGTTTTGATTCCTAAAGTAATTTCAAAATAAATCACAAAAGAGAGACCTTTCTAGCACAACAACCACGCTGCTCAAAAAGTGGCTTTCAGAAACTTGGCTGGAAAGAAATCTCTATAACTTTCGATCTACTCATCAAAAGTTGATGAAATTTGAAATAAAGCAAGATAAGGTCCTCAGCATCATGATTCCAAAAGTAATTTCAAAATAAATCCCAAAAGAGTGATCTTTCTTGCTTAACAAATATACCGCACAAAAGCAGATATTTCAGTAACTTTGACCACAAAGAAACCTCAATAACTTTTAATCTATCCAACCAAACTTATAAAACATGAACCATGCCTAGGAAATTACCTTAGAACTATAATTCCAGAAGTAATTGCAAGAATAAGCCTAAGATTTCAACTTTTCATGCAAATGGTTCAAGCTGCACCAAAAACAACGATTTCAAATCAAGAACACAGTATTGAAAGCATAACTTGAGCAAGAATGAGTTCTAATGGATTTTTTTTGCATTGGGACATGATTTAGATGAGTTCCTCAACCACTTACACATTCTAGATCCAAAAGAACTACAACAAGTAGAAGGAGGGGATGCAAAGCTCAAGTTGTAAGAAAGAACCAATAAAAAATTCTTGCAAGAATTAAGATAAAGTTGCCTAGTTGATTGAGATATGATATGAAGAACATTCATCCATAAATCATTCATCCTTGGCATAAAATCCACAAGCATTTAGAAGAATGGGAGGTAAATTCAAATGTGTAGAAAGAAAATTGCAAGAATTTAAAATGCGGAATGTAAATTGCAGGAATTTAAAGTGCGGAATGTAAATTGCAAAATATAACATGAAATTAAAATTTCATTGCTTTGAGAGAAAGGTTTACAAAGCCTCACGACCAGTTGGGCAAAGATCAAAGGAGCACAAGGAGACCACAATCCTTCTCAAAGACTTGACTTAGAGGCATCCCTGCACCCCTCTATTTATAGCACACTAGGAGCAACCTCCACCCTTGATGACCTTCTTGGCCCTCAAGAAACCTCATAAAGGGTTGAGATTCACTCCCCCACTCATACATGGTGCGAGTAATCTCCACTCTTAGATGACCTTCTTGACCCTCATCAAGGTTTGAGATTCACTCCCTCACTCATAAATGGGCTAACCCACAACCCAACAACATAACTAGTTTTAACCTTTTACCACTAACTTTACCACGACACACACACACGAACCCTTGATCCAACGATCCTCTTTCGCTTGAGTATGGCTTAAGCTAGCATCTCCACCATTCACTTGTCTTCTTGGCTTACAGCTACTCCCTAGCCTCAATCATCTTCCAACATCACCTTGACCGTCTGGACCTCAGCTCTCCTAGCCTAGTCACGATCTCCTCCGCCTCACCATGTCCTATCTCCGAAGTCCTGCAACCATCACAGACAAGCAAACACATCACATAGCATTTGTCAGGACCCGAATATGCAAATCCGAACCCTTTATGTATATCGTACTAGTCCAGGATCACGCTTGTGCACAAAGGTTCAACATAGATGAATATCAAAATCATACACAATGGAATATAATAAAAGATTTTATATATTAATTATTAACCTGTGGACTGACCTTATAGTCGACCTTACATGAATATGCCATGTAGGGCTAAACTAAGAATAATAAATTAAATTACAGTGGAATGAAAGCGTAGATAACCCTCAGTATACAACAAGAAACTGACAAGACTCACATCCTAGACATTCGCCTCTTCCTGATATTCCTCTTTGAGAGCTGGTGTAGATTCCTCCTCAACCGGTGATTTTGTTCTTGGCAAGGGTGAGTTCTTAAAGCACTCAACAAGTTGTGCACAGAATGCAATTCTATCTTACCTATATGCAAGGCTTATTCCAATGGAATGGCTGATATGGTTGTTTTGTAGTAAAACAGTATTCACAAATGAATACAGTAAATAGATTGAAATGACAGTAAAAAAATAATAGTAGTAATAACTTTCAGGTATTTCTCCAAGAAAACTGTCTCTCAGCCCTAAATCATATTCCAAACCTTCCATGGCCCACTGCCTCCCTTTCCATGTTTCATTTTATAAAATCTAACCCTTGACTGTAATTCCCGAGCATTACTCGATACCGTGAGCATGGCTATCCGAATAGGTTTTACACTCTGTAGAAATTATGCGCTTTACCCATAAGATATGATCGTCTCTTTGTGCAACATCATTAGCACACTTCCTTTGGTGTGCCGTAGAGAGATCATAACAAATCCTTTACAAAGCTCTGTCTTAACCTAGTACTACCCGCTAAGGTTTCAATACTAAAGGGACTGGTTACCACAACAGGGCCCCCCTCTTGCGCCATGTGAGTTGATCTGTGTAACCCAGGATCCGCACTACCACTGGTAGTACCAAAGCTAAGACATTACAAATTAATCAATTAGGTCCGTCCTATTCCAGATATATGGTTGCATGTTTGACTCAATTCAAAGGCTTACAAGGTTAAGTCCTTAGGTCGACCGAGGCAATACTTCCACAACCCAACTATCGTACTGACCCACCTTGGCAATCTGCCCTTGTCACTTGCCTCAATCTAAATTATTTACCCCCCTAGTTGATTACCATACACCACGTGCCATCAACAAGTCAACATCGTTGCGTGACAACCACATCACTACAATTCAACACAATTGTGTGACAACACCTGACACACCAATATGATATTCCAAGAGATATGAGTTATATGTGGCATGGCTAAGCATACTAAGCACGGTCTAACCAACCCATGTTGGCATCCAATAGCAACCAACTATAATGATCCATCCTAGGGTTACAAATAATCATGGTATACAAATGACAAGGTAGGGAATAATCCAATTGGGTTAAATAACTAGATCACAAACTAATTTGAAATCAATTGTACACCTGAAATAACATGCAATAATTTAAATCAATATAGCAATTTTGTAAAACTGGTTTCAACATGGTCAAACCACAACTTGCCTTAAAATAGCTTTTGTTCCTACTCTAGACCTTGGTCTTGGTTCAACGATTCCTCCTCAGAGGCTATGAGCACTTCAACGTCTACGCGTATCGAGAGAAAACACCAAATAAATAAAAAAACTAGAGAGCAAACAAACTCTAAAAATCTAATAAAATTCACCATTAAATAAATCTCAATAATACAAATTTTTAGAGATTTGTATCCCCTCAATCGGAGCTCGTATGAGAAAGAACAGGCTCACGAAAGTTTGAAATAAAAGAAAAATACAAAAAATAGAAAAAAAATCCGAATTAATTGAATTATTTTTCTACTGGAAAAAATATTAACGACGTCATTGCTGACATCATCAGATATTTCGTTTTTAGCCAAATTATTTTCCTATAGGAAATTCGATTTATGACGTCACCCAATTTATAGAGAATAAAATAAATCTAGAAAATACTTACTAGGCTGACAGGTGGGGCATGGGTTCATGAACTCAGCCCACGAATTAGATCAATGCACCATGGACTCAGCTCACAAAAATAGTGCACCACACGATGACGCAAGCACTAACGTTGCGTGGGTGACATCAGCAACGACGCGCGACATACTACGGCGGTGACACGTGGCACGATCCAGACCGTCCAAGCCAAAACCGACGGCGGAGCATAGAGAAGATGTGGACACGTGGCGCACGAACACCGCATCCACATCGTGCGATCGCAGTGGTTCATCACGGAACCGATGGATGCGGCTTGCGCGTGCGATGGCAACACAAGAGGGCAACGCGTGGCTTGATCTGGTGCATTGGCATGAGATTGGACTGTTGGGAAATGTGGAGAAGGATGGGTAGCACGAGGTCCTTACCAGACTTGGAGGAGATGACCATGAGCACCGTGATTCTAGCACGAATCTGAGGCGGCTGGGCGCAGATCAAGAAGTACTCCTTATGACGGTTCTGCATCTGGTTTTCGTTGCCGTGGAGGCTCCACAACGGCGACAGAAAAGGCAAAACAACGCGGCGACACTTTCTCCTACTCTGGTGAGCTCTATCTCCTCGATGACAGTAGCTTGGGCGATGAGGTCTAGGGTTACGGGTGTGACACGAGAAAGGGATTCTTGGGGCAAGGTCGGCGGCCTCATATAGGGTCTTAGCTTTCGTGAAAAGCGCGTGGAGATCTTGGATGCGGCGGCGTAGAGTCCCGCTCGGTGAAGACAACACAAGGTCGTCCATGTGGTAGATGGATGGCCAGGATGTACGCAGTCACACCGCAATCTTGACCGAACATGGCAATGCAACGCAGAAAAATCTAGTGCATCGACATGGCAATGATCCGACGACTCACAATGCTAGAGCGACGTGGCGCCCGAGATTCTGAGGGCTAAGGTTAGCAATGCGGGCTGGGCTACGACGCGCTAATGGGCTGGGCCCGCGTGGCATTGGGCTAGGCCCTATTGGGTTTACACCCAAGTGCTGTGTTAAGCATTTTTCAAACATTTTGCATTTAGAATAATTCCAATAATTGAAATAACCAACATAAAATAGTAAAAATATCAAAACAATTCTAGAAAAAATTCTAAAAAATATTTTAAGACATTTTGAACTCAAATAAAATATTTCTAACAAAATTTTATTTAAACTCTCCAAACTATTAAATACTTTTCACATTTAACATATTTCAAGAATAATAAATAAATCCACATATATTCTAGAACATTCAGAAAATTCATGAAATGCATAAATAGAAATACTGAATTAACAAAATGCAAAAATTTGGTTGTTACAGTATTGCACAACAAAATATGCAATATATAATTAATAGCAGCATGATTCCCAATTAAATGCATCGCTCAAGCTCATTGGGAAGGCCGACAACAACTCAAAATTGCAAATCTAGTTTCTAAACTAAAACAAACTCACACAAAATGACATAAGCATAACAAATATCAAATACTAATCACACATCCATGGGTTGACTTCCACATGGTCTCAAAACCTCCCCCTTGGTGAGTATATTGACAAACACCCAAAAGGCATCAAATTAAGTTTGTTTTGAAGTAAATGCAATTTTAGTTGCAAGAGCCTCACTTGGTCCAAATGCAAGATAAAACAAAGATTATTACCAAGTTGGCAAGATAAAAAATAAGAGCAAGCAAAAGGAAAGAACAATTTTTACACAAATGCTCTAAAAACCAAGAAAAACTCACAAAAGCTCAAGTATATTTATGATCCTAAGAACTATCAATTTTCACCATGATCATAAGATGCAAGATGCATTTCCACATTTTCTCCCCCTTTTGTCAATGTAGGCATCAAGAGAGTATTTTCTCCCACATTTAACATGCATGCATGAAATGAATCCTAGAAGAGCTTCGAAAATTATCCAAGTGACCACATAGACAAAGTATGACACCAAGCAACTCAAGTTCAGATTATGCTAATCTAAGACATGCCCAAGTGCAAATTGTAATATCTTTGCTAGCAATGACAAATAAGACTATTTTATTTTTTTATAACATCCCAAAATTTTGCTTTCATTGGATTTATTGTGCTTTTTCCCTTTTACTGAATATTCTGGGATTTTATTTAATCCATTTTGAATTTGTGGAATTAAGCCTTTTGCTATCTTTTAATTATTTAGTGAAAAGTATTGGTAACCTTTTGTTGGAAATATTTTATTTGAGTTCTAAATGTCTTAAAGTATTTTTTGAATTTTTTTGCGATTTTTCTTGATATGTTTGCTATTTATTTCGGCTTTGTTTAATTATATAAATTATTTTTATTCGGATCTGTATTAAAAATCATGTGAATAGTGTTAGTCTAAAACCCATTAGTCCGGCCCAAACCGCCTGTGCAGCCCACCGCCGTGAAACCCTACTCGTGCAATTGTTGGATCTTAATCCAACGACCGAGAGTCTTCCACATCGCCCGTGCGTCTGAGTCATCGGATCGTTGCCGCGTGGTCATCTAAGATGCTGCCACGTCGCCCTTCTGTATCCTCGCCGGATTCCGCCGCAGTATCCGAGCGAACCTCGTTTCACGGAAGCCGAGGCCGCTATTTATAGCGCCACCACCACCCTCATTTTCTTCACCCCGCGCAGCATATTTTGGTCTAGTTGCGCATGCCGAGGCATGCCGTAGCCGCCGCACGAGCTTGCCGAAGTTGTTGCCTTCGCCGCCGCCGTCACCTTTCACGTGTTTCCGCTGTCGTTGAGCCGCCTCCACCGTCACCGTTGGTACCCACGTACATATCGCGTCAAGACGCTTTGAACGCGCCAAGTAACGTCGCAGGAATCATCCTCAAACACCGTCGGCCGTGTCGTCATCTTCGTCTCCGGCGAACCAGTGTCGCCGCACCGTCGCCATCATTGCAAGCTTCGTTAGCCATCGGATCTGGTGAGCGCTATTGAATTTCTTCCACGTGTCGTGCACCAGAATAACCTTGTTGACGCCTTCCCGTCGCCGCTTTGTCACCGTTGGATCTGCATCATCCGTGTCGTAGCCATCGGAACCGCAGCGTGCGTCACGGATCGTGCCACGTGCCATCCACCGGGCTAGCCACATGCTGCATGTTGCCTCCACAGTAGATCAGAGCTGTGTGGTGTTAGCTGATCTCAGCAGTTCGAGTTGAGTTGGATGGGCGGGATTGCGCCAAGCCTCATGCCAAAGCGTAGCACCGCGTGTCGCATCGTGATTGGGTCGCATGCTGCCACTGACGCCATGGCTTGCGTCAGCCGGCGCACTAGCACAGTGTCACCGGTTCACGGTGGACCGAGGCCGAACCATGTACCGAGTCCATGCGACAGTGATGCATGTCGCTTCCAGATTGCGCCACAAGTCCGCTGACGTCAGCGTGACATCATATTTTGGTTTTTCCGTAGAAAAATAATTAACCAAAAAATTATATTAGGTGCTAACATCAGCATGATGTCATAAAATGCTTTTTTCCAGCATAAATGTAACTTGGTTAATTCGGATTTTTCTATTTTTCTGATTTTCATTTTATTTCAAACTTGAAAGGGTTCGTTCTCCCTGATACGAACTCCAATTGACGTGATTCCAGTTTCCAAAATTTTTGAAAATCAAGCTCTATTTAATTTTGAATTTTATTTAATTTTTAGGGTTGATTTTGCTCTCTGTTTTTGGTATTAATTGCTTTATCTCTTGTTTCTTGTAGACATTGAAGTGCTCAATGTATTCGTGAGCAAGGAGCTAATCCAAGACCAAGGTCCAGAGCAGGATTCAGAGCTCTTTGAAGGCAAGTTATGCTTTGGTCATGTTGAGCCCATGTTTTAAAGTTATATTGTTTTAAACTATTACATGTTAATTCAATTGATACTTCATTCAATTAATTTGGGATTAGCTATTCGTCCAAATTGAGTTATATCTACCATGTCATTTGTATGCCATGATTCATTTGTTACCCTAGTATGGTTCCTCATATGTTGGTATCTATTATTTGCCAATGTGGGTTAGCTAGAACGTGATTAGTTTGCTTAGCAATGCAACGAGTTATTGCTATCATTTTATGTGAGAAATTTTAATCTTGCTTAATGGAATATGGAAAAAGTTTTTGAAAATGTTTGTCAGGTGTTTGCACGCAATTTTGTTGATGATTTTTTGGTTAGCGTCGCCTTGGTCAACCTAAGGACTTAACCATGCAAGAATTTGACCTCGGTCAATCATGCAACCACATGTCTGTAACGGGATGGACCAAGCTGATTAATTTGAAATGCCTTAGCTTGGTACTACTAGTGGTGGTGTGAGCCCCGACTTTATGGGTAAACTCATTGGCGCAAGAGGGGGCCTAGAATTTGGTAACCAGTCCCATCAGTGTTGAAACCGTAGCGAGTAGTATTAGGTTAAGATAGAGCTCTGTAAAGGCTTTGCCATGGTCTCTCTGCCGACACACCAAAGGAAGTGTGTCAATAGCTTGGCAGCAAGAGATGATCTTGTCGTGTGGGTAAAGTGCATAACCTCTATAGAGTGTAAAATCTATTCGAATAGCCCTGCTCGCGGTATTGAGCTATGGTCGGGAATTACGGTCAAGGGTTAGATTTTATTAAAATGAATTGGGGATGGAGGCTGTATGCCTATGGAAGTTTGGAAATTGATTTAAGGTTGTGAGTTGGTTTATTTGGGAAATAATTGAGAAATTTATTATTGTTATTATTTGTTTTGCTGTCTTTACAATCTATTTATGCTATTTCTTCATAAATGCTGCCTTATTGCAAAATAACCATGTTAGCCGTTCCTTTGGAATTATCCATGCATATAGTATGATAGAGTTGCATTCTTTGGACAACTTGTTGAGTGCTTTAAGTACTCACCCTTGCCAACAATAAAATCATTAGTTGAGGAGAAGTCTACACCTTTGAAGGAGATGGAGTTCTACGATGAGGCGATTATCTAGGAATTGAACCTTGTCAGATGCTTGTGGCATGTTGATGGGATTCACCGACGTTCTTCGTTCTGCTACTGTTTATTTGCTTTGATTCAGAGCCATCGAGGACATTATGAGTTCACAGTCATGTCATTTGGATTGACAAATGCTCCTGCATATTCTCTCTGTTTTTGGTATTTATTGCATTATCGCTTGTTTCGCGTAGACATTGAAGTGCTCGAGGTATTTGTGAGCTAGGAGCTAATCCAAGACCAAGGTCGAGAGGAGGATTCAGAGCTCTTTGAAGGCATGTTGTGCTTTGATCCTGTAGAGCCCATGTTTTAAAGTTATATTGTTTTAAACTATTGAATGCTAATTCAATTGATACTTGTTTCAATTAATTTGGGATTAGCTATTTGTCCAAATTGAGTTATATCTACCTTGTCATTTGTATGCCATGATTCATTTGTCACCCTAGTATGATTCATTATATGTTGGTATCTATTATTTGCCAATGTTTGATAGCTAGAACGTGAATAGTTTGCTTAGCCGTGCAACGAGTTATTGATGTCATTTTTGAAGGGATACGAGTAGGCTACACTAGCGCACAATAAAAAATTTTACCTCGTAAACTAGAAAACCATGCAAGTAGATGATCATGGATCGTTACCATTAGACGCACAGTGCAGAGGAAGGAAGTTGATGCAACCCGAATCAATGAAGTGCGCGTCCGGTTGTAGTGGTCGATCCTCCTCACGCGGTGGCCGATCGTCCCAAACAGTGTTGCAGTAGCAGCAACACCTCTACCGGTGTCTACACATTCGGGGAAAAGAACGCCGTGCGTCAGTGTGCCATCACCAGAGCGCAAGGGAAGTTTCAAGTGGTGATGGCTAGGGTTTCGATGGCTAGGCCCTCTTTTTATTTGATCTATTGCAATCACGAACCCCTTTATATATCCACCCTCTCCCTTATGGTGGAACCCTACATTAGGGCCTAACTGAAGGACAAAGCCCACATGGCCCATTAGTGACGGATCCAATCCATACCACTATATTCCAACCCCTTAAGTGTGTGACCCTGTAGGTTCATGCATATTTGGACACGACTCGGAAACACCTTTCCGGCCGATAATTGATAACGGTACCTAGCAGTACATATCGATTCCAAAATATCCATAAAGCATTGAACGAACCTACTATAGTGTGATAATGTAATGTTCCTTTGCTTCACGATATCAGATCGAGCTCAAGGCGAGTCGTGTCATCCTATGACAGCTCGATCTCTTCACTCATACCGTAGTGGAATAATTTATCTGGATTGACTCTCAATCACATTCGGTATGGCCATGCACTTCCTTAATCCATCTACTTTAAGGGGCCGAGAGATATCTCTCCGTTATATAAGAGGAGCAAATTCCATCTTGATCATTCATGTACTTCAGCATGTTTAATGGTAAACCCGAAAGCTTCTTTTATAAATACCTGGTTAAAGAGTAGCGTTTAGGAGATCCTAAGTGAACCATTACACATCTAGGAAACCAATGACAATCTCAGGTCTAAGGATCATACATACACTATGCATGAGATCAACTAATGACACATAAGAACAATTCTCGCAGTGTCTCATATGGGTCTATCCAATGCAACATGTGTCCACATTATTAATTAGATATCTCCATATCTCTATTACCCGTGAAACTTGGTCATCAATCAATGCATGTATTGATCTATGAAGCATGATTGTCCTATATTATGATAACCGATCAGGGATAACTTGAATAATATCGATATATGAAAAAAGTTGCACGAACAAGTCACTTACTCGTTGATTAATCCAATCAATATTTATTCAAAGGACAAACAATTATACTGTTCCATAAACATAAGGCGTGATACAATCATCTTTATGATTGCCTCAAGGGCATATCACCAACAATTTTATGTAAGAGAATTTAATCTTGCTTAATGGAATATGGAACATGTTTTGAAAATGTGTGTCAGGTGTTGTCACGCAATGTTGTTTTTGGCATGTGGTGCATGGTAATCAAGTGGGGTCGTAAAATTACTGGGGAACGGGTAGGCCACTCTAGCAAAAAACAATAAATTTTTACCGCGTAACTAAGGAACCACCGCAAGTTATAGATCGCAGAATTACCATTAGACGCGTAGACCCGTAGTAGAAGTAGAGTCGATGTAGCGCGGTGGTGCAGGTGTAGTCATACTAGCCTCGCTCCTCCTCCAATAGCTTCTTGTCAGCGACGCCGGTTGTGGATCGTCCTAGCGTTGAAGCTTTGCAGCAACGCTTCCAAGGTATCCACACGTACAGGGCAAGAACACCACGCGCCGGAGTGCTAGCACCGACTGCGCGGTTCTGGGCGAAGGAGGGGTGGTTGCTAGGGTTTCAGGAATTTCGAATTCCTATTGTGTTTTTTGTGTGTCTCTCTGTGCTGCAAAGCCACAACCTTCTCCCTTTATATAGATGTCCCATAATGGGTTTCAACCTTTGAATTCTATTAGGAACTCTAAGCCTATTACAACTCGGATCCCTATCTGAATTGGTTATAGCCCCTTAAGTGTGCGACCCTATAGGTTCACATACACTTGGACATGGCCCGAGTTTTCCTACTCGACTAGACATGGCTCGAGTACTCCTACTCGACCAGACATAGCTCAAGTACCCTTATTCGACCAGTCAGGCTCGAGTACTCCTACTCGACCAGACATAGCTCAAATACTCTTACTCGACCAATAACCGGCAGTGGCCCTAGCAGGACGTGCCGATTCCCAAGTACATGTAAAGATTGGATGAACCTCAACAATATCCTATATGCATTTCCTTTTGCCTCACGATATTAGTCAAACCCAAGGCGAGTTGTTGTCATCCTTGTTTGGATGGCTCGACCACTCTTTCTCGATGCCGTGACTCAGATTCCCCAAATACATCGAGTTAACTCCTTAACTCGATGACTCGAGTAACTTTCTACTCGAGTAGCATGGCCATGTATTTTCCGGAATCCAACCACTCGAGAGGCCTAGAGATATCTCTCCCGATATATGGAGGGGCAAATCCTATCTTGATAGACCACGCCTCGTAGTATGTTTCATGACAAACCCGAAAGCCATCTTTATAACTACCCAGTTATAGAGTAGCGTTTGACGACCCCTAAGTAAACCATTACGCATCTTGAGAAAAAGCAACAATCTCAAGTCGAAGGATATAGCATACACATCGTATATGAGACGAACTGATGACATGAAAGAATACAACGTTCTCGTAGTATCTCAAAGTAGGTCGATCCAACTCCATGTTCTCCAACATGTGTTCATATTATTGGTTTGATATCTCCGTATCATGACCCGTGAAACATGGTCATCGACCAATACATATGCTAGTCTACTCATATTTCCTCATATGATTATCGACTAGGGATCACTTTTGGAATGAACATCATAAAGATGAATATCATTGTTTATGAACATTTATGGAAATATAATCATCTCTATGATTGCCTCTAGGGCATATTTCCAACAAAAATGATTTAGACTGATGCATGTGGCAAGAATTTATGGTGGACCAATGTGGCATTTAGGCGGTCGCTTGTTTTTGATAATGGTAACAGTAATGATGAATTTTTGGTTAGTCTTGCCTTGGTCAACCTAAGGACTTAACCTTGCAAGCATTTGTCCTGAGTCAATCATGCAACCACATGTCTGTAATGGGACGGACCTAGCTGATTAATTTCCAATGCCTTAGCTTGGTACTACTAGTGGTGGTGCGAGTCTCGACTTTATGGGTAAACTCATTGGCGCAAGAGGGGGGCCCTGAATGTGGGAACTAGTCCCATCAGTGTTGAAACCTTAGCGAGTAGTACTAGGTTAAGATAGAGCTCTGTAAAGGCTTTGTCATGATCTCTCTGTCGACACACGAAAGGAAGTGTGTCAATAGCTTGGCAACAAGAGATGATCATGTCATGTGGGTAAAGCGCATAACCTCTACAGAGTGTAAAATCTATTCGAATAGCCGTGCTCGCGGTATTGAGCAATGCTCGGGAATTACGGTAAAGTGTTAGATTTTATTGAAATGAATTGGGGATGGAGGTTGTATGGCTATGGAAGTTTGGAAATTGATTTAAGGTTGTGAGTTGGTTTGTTTGGGAAATAACTGAGAAATTTATTATTTTTATTATTTGTTTTACTATCTTTACAATCTATTTATGCTATTTGTTCATAAATGCTGCCTTATTGCAAAATAACCATGTTAGTCGTTCCTTTGGAATAAGCCATGCATATAGTATGATAGACTTGCATTCTGTGCACAACTTGTTGAGTGCTTTAAGTACTCACCCTTACCAACAATCAAATCATCAGTTGAGGAGAAGTCTACACCTTTGAAGGAGATGGAATTCTATGATAAGGCGATTATCTTGGAGTTGAACCTTGTCAGATGACTGTGGCATGTTGATGGGATTCACCGACGTTCTTCGTTCCACTGTTGTTTATTTTCTTTGATTCAGAGCCATCGAGGCTTATTAAGTGTAAGTTTGACCTTAAGGTCATTCAACTATATCTTAGTTAATAAATAAAGTCTTTAATTATGTTTCTACTGTGTTTGATTGTGATATTCATTTATGTCGAGACTGTGTGTACTAGCGTGATCCTGAACTAGTGTGATATACACAAAGGATCCGGATTTGCATATTCGGGTCCCGACATTTTTGCATGATTTCAACAAGTGCAACACTTAGTATAATCTCCAAACTAGAAACATAGCCATACAATGGATAAAATTGATGACGTAGAGTTCTACCTAGTCAACACTTTGGGGAAGCTACATATGCATAAATGATCCTTCGTACTCAATTATCTTTCATGCATTTTTTTTAAAAAAAATTAACGCACATAGTGGGGTGTATTTTGACATTATTTGCACTCTTTACCCACTTTTCCTTTTGAGCACATAGTGGGGGTGCAAATGTTTGATAATATTTGAATTCTTTACCCACTTCTCCTTTTTATTTATTTGCATTTTTCATTTTGATTGGCTCAAGCCATGATCGACCATCTCACACAAGAAGCTTAAAGAATGGTCTTGGTCATACACAATACATTCCAAGTTCATCCCAAGTGCAATAGGAAGCAGTCTCGTGAATGTAGAGTGTTGAGTTCAACTTTAGCACACAAAAGTTAACATTTTATCATTTTTAGCACTTAGATTCATGAGCAAAAAGATGGATTTTAGTATGGATCAAATTAGCTTCACCCAAGCTGCTATAGGGACTCTAGCAGAAATCTAAGATTTCACAAAACATGGCATATGCACCAAGTGAGGAAACAGAGCAAGTAAAAGCTACAAGCTAGTTTCATCAAGTTTTCATTAAAGCTCAATTTTTATTTTTAGCAAGCTTAGCATGATGAAGCAAAATGAACTTAGACATGGCTAACCTAGCAATGATCTTTAGAAAAGTAGCAAGGTGCATAGCACGAATGATAGCTTATTTGCATAATAGACAAATCTCATTAAAATAGAAAATGAAGTCTATATGCAACGCATGATGAAAATCTTCTTGAAACTCCCTCTAAACAAGTGAATCAATTTTAAGCACAATTCTTGTTCAACTTGAGTTATAGCAAAATTATGTGCCCAAAACTCCAAATAAACTCCACAAAAACCAAAAACACAGAAAGCATAGAGGAAACCAAGAAACTAAAAAACGCGAGGGGGAGCTCGGGGGGATGCCCAGGGGAGTAGGGTATGATTAAGGGGAATGGTGTGCAATAGGCACTTTTATACCTTAGACATCACAGATGGTTCTAATATAGAACTGTCTGTGATGTGTTAGTATCACAGATGATTCTATACTAGAACCGTCTATGATGTTTTCAATATGGATGACATTTGAATTTATGATTTTTTTGTTAAGTTGTAGCTCATTCAATAGTTACCAAAAAGTTTTAGCAAAGCATGTTGCCTTACTTACTTTTCGTTACTTCGTCATAGGTGATAGGGCATGTTTTGTTTGTCCGGAACAATGACCATAATGACATGGCGCAAACAGGACATGTTTGGAAAGTTCGTAAATTTTATTGTAAATCACCTGGCACAAACTTACGGTGCGGCACATGTATGTAACCTAGATATTATGGTGCAAATAAATCAGATGAATACATAAAGATGTTTCAACTTTCGAGCGTTTCATTGAAAAAAACTTTATTGTGCTGGAGAGTACACTTAAAATCATAACTCCACATGCTTATTATTTTTTATAAAAATTAGCCCTTCACGATGATCGATGCATGTGTAGCTAGCTTCCTTAGGTTGTTCTTCCTCGACTATTATGCCATTTTCGATAGGAGGCAGCTCGTCAAATTGGTTGTATTCTTCCTCATCTACTACATTCTCGACTTTGAAAATCCTTCTTTTTCCCTGAAGAACTACGTGGCGCTTTTTGTTAGATGGGTCAGTTACATAGAAGACTTGAATAACTTGATTAGCGAGTACGAATGATTCGTCTTGGTATCAAATACGTTTGAGGTCCATAGTAGTGACACCGTTCTTGTCAACCTTTACATGTTGGAGGTGGACCCAAAGGCACAGAAATAGAGGGAACTTGAAAAGTACATAGTCGAGCTCCAAAATCTCCTCTATAAACCTATAGTAGGAGCTCTTCATCGACCCTGTGGTATTGAACACATCTATGTGGATACCATTGTTCTAGTTTGTGCTCTTCATATCCTGATCTGTCATGTAAAATGTGTACCCATTTAAGTCATATCCTTTCCATGTCACAACTGTAAATGTTGGCCCTTTTACCAACCATGGCAGCGTATCACCCGACGAGATCCTAGTGACGGGTTGCTCCTTCAACCATTTGTTGAAATGAAGGTTGTGCTATCTCGTGATCCAAGACTCCTGTTGCGCCGGATTTTCTTGCCATAGCCAGTGCTTATCGATATACTGGGACACTACAACCATATGTTGCAAAAATATGAAATGGGCTTGAGTAAATGCAACTGGATCAAACGTGATTGATTTTCTTCTGATGGTCCTAATATCCTCGAGCCTTCCTTCATGGCGAGATCAATGCACACCTATCGGTTCGATCTGAGCCATATAATCGACGCAGAACTCGACCACCTCTTCGGTTGCATAACCTTCGACAATGCTACCCTCTGGCCGAGATCGATTCCGTACGTAGGACTTGAAAATTTTCATGTACCTCTCGACTAGGTACATGCTACGTAGAAACATGGGCCCACACATCTTTATCTCTCTCATAAGGTGAACAATGAGATGGACCATGATATCGAAAAACGATGGAGGGAAATACATCTCAAGATTATATAGAGTCATCGCCACCCCAGTCAGCAGAGCATCTAGTCTTTCAGGATCAATGACCTTCTGAGCAATTATGTTAAAGAAATAACACAACCTCGTGATTTTTCCCGATGTTTTATCAGCAAAATACTTTTGATTGTGATAGGGAGTATCTGTGTCATCAGCACATGATAATCAGGAGACTTCATAGCAGTTAATTTCAAATCTTGCTTCGAAACAAGTCTCTTCATGTTGGAAGAGTAACCGGACGGAACTTTCACATTATGGAAGCACTGACATAGTTTAGTTCTCTCGGCCTTGGATAGAGTGTAACCAGTAGGTTTACTGTACGTTCAGTCTTTATCGGTCTCTTTCGGTACTAATTCAGGTTTGATGCCCATATCGACCAAGTCAAGCCATGCATTGATACCATCCTTTGTTTTGCCCTTAATGTTCATTAAGTGACCAATCAAGCTATCATATACATTCTTCTCTACATGCAAGACGTCAATGCAGTGGTGAACTTCTAGGTGCACCCAATCAGGTAGGGTCCAGAATATTGATCTCATCTTCTAGATGCTCTTATTACGGGTCCTCGATTTACGTCCCTTTCCATACGCAACATCCAACTCCTTAACCATATCATGAACATTTCTCCCGCTTAAAGACCTTTCAGCTGAAACGTCCACATTCCTTCTGTCAAATTGTTTCTTCATCTTACGGTGTAGGTGATTCTTTCGAAGGAACCTACGATGACGCATGTATATGGTTTTGTGTGAATGATTCAGACATACACTCTCGGTATCCTCTAAGCAGTGAGTATAGGCTTTGGCTCCGTTTGTACTCTGGCCCGACAGGTTAGCAAGGGCAAGATAATTACTTATGGTGCAAAACAACAGACAGTGCAAAGTGAAGTTCTCTTGTTTGTATGCATCCCATACTTGTACCCCAGGAACCCACATTATTTTCAGATCTTCCACCAATGATGCTAGGTACACATCAATATCGTTTTCAGGTTGCTTCGGGCCTTGGATAAGTATAGACAATAAAATGTACTTCTGCTTCATAGACAACCAAAGTGGAAGGCTGCAAATACAGAGATTCACGGGCCAAGTGTTATAACAACTTCTCATGTTACCGAAAGAATTCATTCCATCTGTACACAATCCAAACCTTATATTCCTTGGTTTAGCACCAAATTCTTCAAACCTCCAATCGATGTTTCTCCACTAGGCGGAATCAATAGGGTGTCTTAGCATTCCATTATTCTTACGTTCCTTTGAGTGCCAACGCAGCTGTGGAATATAAGAACCCGGGTACCCTCATGACAAGCCCAAGAGGGAGGCCCAGAAGATACTCCCCGCGTCAGGCCCCGCTGTCGTGCGCAAGGGGACATATCCTAAAGGAAGTTGAACTTATATTTAGATATGATAGATACGGTTGTAATCCGAGTGGTTAATAGGGTAGATAAAGATGTAAACTCTATCCTATTAACTGACTAGAATCTTGTAACCGATCGGAATCTCCAAACCGATCAGGACTCTGTAAGCCGCCCCACCCCCGCTATATAAGGGAGAGGGCGGGCAACAACATAGGGATCCGATCATCCAAGCATAGAGCAATCAAGCCATAGAGCATAGAACACCTCATATCGCCCAGAGCACATAGAGCTTTGAGCAACCCCGGATCCAAGAGATCCATATAATCCCAGCACACAGGATTAGGGTATTATCTCCTCCGCGAGAGCCTGAACCTGTATAAACCCCTTGTCTTGTGTGACCTTCGAGTTTGAGATCGAGCGCCTACCCCATAAATTCATTGCCGACTACAAAAGTCGACAGTTGGCGCGCCAGGTAGGGGAAGCGCAATAATCTTTTCCCACAGACTCGATGGCAGCAATCGGTGGATTTGCCGCCACCTTCGCCTCTCGGCCAGCCTTCCGCCGAAACACGGACTTCGCCGCAGATGCGCGCGGAGAGCTTGTCTGTTTAGTCCAAAACCAGATCCGATCCGTAAAGATCGAGCCAACCCATCTCGTGTATGTCACTTTGACTTGGCCGCAAACCGATCGGCGCCGCGAGGAATTGCTGCGATCTTCGTGGCATCTTCGCGATAGAAGAGCAGAAGACCGATCTCCAACGCCAACAAGAAGAACAGGAAGCTGCAGGGGAAGATCGTCTTCGTAAGGGTAAGGAGGTGCAGGTGCGATCGCTTCGATCTCGCGGCCGCAATGTCCGCGAGGACTTCCTGCAATCCAGGTTGGGCGATCAAGCCGTTTTCCGCACGCCAATACAGAACGTCGTCGCCTCCAAGACACTTCTCGACAAACTGGACCCGATGATTGCATCGGATAGCTCGGTGGCCCCGATCGTGGACCAGATCAAGGCCATGGTGACGGCGGCCGCAATTTAGCGAAATCAGGAAAAGCCGGTAGGTGAAGCGCACTTGCGCTCCCACGCGGCTTTTGGCACGGCCACGAGCCTACGCCTGCGCCCGAGCGCCACCTTCGGCACGGCCAAGAGCCACGCCTGCGCCCTGAGCGCCTCCTTCGGCACGGCCACGAGCCTACGCCTGTGCCCCGAGTGCCACCTTCAAGACGACCACATGCCACGCTGCGCCCGAGCGCCGCCATACTCATCTACAAGCTTACGCCGCGCCACGAGCAAAGATGGCATGATCGTCAAGAATATATGGAGCATAAAGCAGCTAAGTCGCTTTTACTCAATTATGTCATTATAAATAAAATTGTTGACTTTCTCGACTTGCTACTTAGTTGACCCACAACTAAGCAAAGAAGTCGGGGCTACCTAATAGCGCGCATGCGCACATCTTTTGAGTTGTATTTTTCTTCTTTTGCTTAACGATTGCGAGTGAATCTGAAAGTGCGATAACTCCAAATTGTGAAGCTCGACCCCATGAACGATTTAACTTTAGTCACCCAAAACACGTGCTCGGAAAAGAGCCATGAGCCGACTCCCAACGCTCGGGGCTAGACTAGTCGGGCAAAGTGCTTAAACAAAAGAGTCAAACCACTGCATGAATTCAAAATCAATAAAGAAAAAGAGTAAAAACTCTAAAATTATATATACACCAATGACATCACATCCGAGTGAATTGTTTTTACATTGCCTAAGTTACGCATATACATGATTTCAGGGCTACTAAATTTGATGCGATGTGTGTGAGCTAACGCTTCAACGATTTACATCAAGAACTTCGCGATTTAATGAATTTACAGGAGTGGCGCTGAATTTTGCCTCGGCGGAAAAGCGTTTTGACTTCTGCATATCGTTTAGGATATAGTATGTCCCAAGATGAGCCGACTGCCAGAATTCCAATAATGGGGCTAGGAACCACTTGGAAAGTTTAACACGTGGAGCTCTATTGAGTCCTTCACGACCTCTATGCCTACAACAGGCACTTACCAGAAGGAAAACTAGACGGAAGTCGATCAAGAACTGGAAGCACTCGTCGTGAAGCATGACTCAGTTGGGTTGCAACCAAGAAGGAAACAACTCGATCGCAAAGGACTCGGGGGCTACTGTGGAATATAAGAACCCGGGTACCCTCATGACAAGCCCAAGAGGGAGGCCCAGAAGATACTTCCGCGTCGGGCCCATTGCCGGCGCAAGGGGACATATCCTAAAGGAAGTTGAACTTATATTTAGATATGATAGATACGGTTGTAATCCGAGTCGTTAATAGGGTAGATAAATATGTAAACTCTATCCTATTAACTGACTAGAATCTTGTAACCGATCGGAATCTCCAAACCGATCAGGACTCTGTAAGCCGCCCCACCCCCGCTATATAAGGGAGAGGGCGGGCAACAACATAGGGATCCGATCATCCAAGCATAGAGCAATCAAGCCATAGAGCATAGAACACCTCATATCGCCCAGAGCACATAGAGCTTTGAGCAACCCCGGATCCAAGAGATCCATATAATCCCAAAGACACAGATTAGGGTATTATCTCCTCCGCGAGAGCCTGAACCTGTATAAACCCCTTGTCTTGTGTGACCTTCGAGTTTGAGATCGAGCGCCTACCCCATAAATTCATTGCCGAGTACAAAAGTCGACAGCAGCAGTTTTGCATCATTTGGGTTCGCAAACAAACGCTTCAAACGAGGAATTGTAGGTAGATACCACACCACCTTAATAGGAGGTTCTTTCTTCACCTCGATGCCCTTGCCGTCATCATCTGAATGATTCTTGTGCTTGTACCAGGATGCGTTGCACACTAGACATACATGCAAGTTTGAATACTCTTTGCACTAGAGGATATAGTCATTCGGACATGCATCTATTCTTTCTATTTCCATTCCCATGGGAGAAAGAACCTTCTCGACTTTGTAGGTGGTTGTTGGCAACTCGTTTCCCTTTGGAAGCATGTTCACTAGTAGACCTAACAACGTCGTGAAATTCTTGTCGAACCAACCGTCGTTTGCCTTCAATTTCAGAAAATCAAGCACAGATGTCAACCTTGTGTATTTCGACTTGCAGCCTGGGAACAAAAGTTTCTCTGAGTTATCCATCAAGCCTCGGAATTATCATACTCTCTATCATCAATGTTCCCTTCTGCATCACACAGCATTTGATTCAGATTGTCATTGTGCAACCTATCCTCATCGGAAGCACAATCGATATCATCCGGCATATTGTTGATTTCGTTGGCAATGTTCAAACTACCTACTTCTTGTACAATCTGCTCTTCACCGTGACTGGGCCAACATGTATTTCCCTTTTAAAACCCTTTAGAATCAAGTGTGCTTGATCAACGCTGAGTTTTGAAACATATTGAGATTCTCGCAGTTAATTCATGGACAACACATAAATTGCACCGCACTTGTTAAATATATCCTCCTCTGTAGCTCTTCTAAAAGCAGAGACACCATTAATGGACTCAGCATACGTCCAGTTTCAGTCCATCTACACTACGCTTATAACAATTAGTTTTAAATACTGAAGTACACTAGGTGTGTGCATGCACACATTCTTTACCAACCAAGCTACAAACTCGCACAACCTCCTCTCAAAAGTTCCACTCCATCTAGAGAAAACCTATCTGGCATCTTCACCTATGATGATAGGTAGGCCCATAGTTCCCTTGCTTAGCTATCAGATGTGCTAGTTTAGCCTATTATTAGTAAATTTGTTGTTCCAAAATAAAAATTCCCCTCTGTGATGATGTTTTCTAACACTCTGGCCTAAAATCCATATAGACCTTAGCTTATTATGGGGCAGGCTCACACATGCATAGCACCACACTTGCACTTTTGTCTCACACAAAAGAGTTAACCCAAATGTGCTACTTTGGACCCTATTGAGTTTAAGTGTGATACTAATATGTTTCTTACTCTATCTTAAATCTACTCTACATAGAGTTTGTTATGTACCACTATAAATATGTCCCTGTAGTTCATAAAAAGAGCGAGAGCTTCATTGTAAACATCTCATCATAAAGTGATATAGCCATTATACTCCTGTTGTTTTTCCCAAAAGGATTCTCCACATAAAATTTGTGTCTTCTATTCCTATTTTTCTGTAGGCTATTTTCAACAAGTGGTATCAAAACACAGAATATTTGATTAAAAAATTGTAAAATTGATCCATCCCTCGAGTGCAAAGCCTAGCTAGTCATAAAACCCTAGGCAGAATCAGTTCAACGATTCAAATTTCGTTTTGGATGAAATTTCACCGACGACCGAAATCCGAAATCTCACGGAGATCTCGGAATTTCGGGCAAATGTCGGCTCACATTAAAACACAAAAATTCAAATCCGATTTTATTTCTACCGGGAAAAACGAAATTTCAGGCAAAATTCCCGAAATCTCGGCGAGATTTTGGTGAATATTCACCGAGTTAAAAATGGTTCAAACTATGTCAAAAAATTTTGAAATTTTTTTTGGAGGTGACTGACACATCACTGATGTTTAAAATTTTTTAAATGATTATCAAATCTGAGGAAGTTTTAAAAATTCAAACATTGCTAATGTCCTGATAAAACGCTGACTTGAAATTTTGAACTGAATGAAAAATGGAACAAACGAGGTTAGAAAATTTTGAATTTTTTGTGAATATTTATGACATATCACTAATATTCCGATAAAATTTTCAGGTGATTATCAAACTTCATGATGTTTTAAAAATTGGGAAAGTGCTACTGTCCTATTAAAAGCCTTACCGACAAAATTGAACAAAAATGAAAAATGGTTCAAACCAAGTTAGAATTTTTTTTAAAAAAAGTTGTATGGTCCTGATGTATCATTAATATTTCTATAAAATTTTTATAAGATGATAAGGCTTCAAAAATTTTCAAACATTCTGACAGTGCTACATCGTGATAAAAGCCTAATGATCAATATATAGATTTGCTTTAGGAATCAAAAAAGGTTTAAAATTTTTGAACATTTTAAAGAAGGGTTCTAAGGAAATGATTAAGATCTCATAAAATTTCTGAATCGTGATCACACTCCGGTGAATTTATAAAATTCTTACAATGGCACTGTACCATTTATGTTCTTTCTGTTTTTGATTTTTGAAATATAACAAATGAAGTGCAATGCTTACATAGATTTGATTGAGCTAACAAAAAAAGTTTAAATTTTTGAAAATTTTATATAATGGTACTGAGGAAATTAAGCTCTCATAAAAAATTTGGATCATGATCACACATGAGAAAATTTATAAAATTCTGACAAAGTTACTGTCTCAATTATGTTCATTCAGTTTTTAATTTTTAAAGATAACAAATGAAGTTAAATTATTTTGAAACTTTTTATGTATGATCTTACAATACTAAATATAGTACCATAAATTTTTCATAGCATTAAAAATCATCTTTCATTTTATAAAATTCCGAGAGTATTTTTGCCAAAATTTAAAAATGTCTCAAAAAATCTTTTTTCGACAAAGTATCATCTAAGATCACTTTCGTATGCGTTATTGATGTAATTACAGTCAAATTCGGCAATAAAACAGCAAAATCCGGTCCAATCACATGAAAGTTCGGCGGTTTTGGATAAAATCTCGCCGAAAAAAACAAAAATACTGTAATACTTTCAATTTGTTTTATCTAGCTGGTAATTTGGATTTCGTGGGGCCCGAAATCTTAGATTTCGCCAAAATTTCGCCAGATTACGCCGAAGTTTGTATCCTTGAGTCAGTTCGACTCGCGAGTCCGACGCCTAAGCAGAGTTCTTGCTAACCTCTGCAGTTATTAAGACAAAAAGGACAAGCAAAAAGAGTCGCACATCAAAAGTAATCGGAGGTGATGTTCTGCTGTTTTATGTACTATAAAATTACAAGAGCATTGAAAAAAAGAAAGACTTGGTTCAGTGTGTTCGAAGGGGAGCAGCAGCATTGCCTTCAAGGCCAACGATCAAAAAGAAACTCCGTTTTGCCTTGCTCTGCTAAGTGCATACGAAGGAAGAAATTTGCTGGCCTTCATTGCTTCGCGTACACAGTTAGTGTGCTAGCAAGATTGCCAATTTTTCCTAGGTTCACATAATTCGTACCAGTAAGTTTTGGATTTCTTTCAAATGGCGACTCTGAAATATGATCTTTTGTTATTGGATTGAGACACGAGGTTTTCTCTATGGCAAGTAAAAATGCAGGTTGTGTTTGCACATCTCGATTTAGATGATGCTCTTTTGGAAATCGACAAGATGCCCGCTACATGGTCCCTTGAGGAGAAGCAACATAAATATCATAAGGCATTAATGACACACCTTCCAAGAAGAAGGGAGTCACCAGAGTTGCCAACAAGAAGGCTCCGTCATTATTCGCTACTCACTTGCCTCATGGCAAAATGGGACCTTAAGGTAAAATCCAATGATATTGATGAGCCCTCCTATGATGAGCTAATAGACATGCTTGAGGATTTGAATGAATACCTTAGCAAGGAGAAGTCCAAATATAACACTTTGAGAAAAGAATTTCATTCTCTCAAGGACTTTTACGAGGAGCTAAAGGATGCTCATGAGACTCTCCTTCTCAAGGATCATTCAAAGTCCAAACTAGATGTAGGAATTTTTGTAATATTCTTGATGCCATGCATTTAGAAAATTCATCTAGCAATACATCTAAGATTAGCATATCTACTTCATACGATGGTTTAACTGATATGCCATCTTGCTCAATTTCAATTTCTAATCAAAAATTGAGTCATGATAGTAATTATCACATGAACAGTACCAACCCTTGGTGACCATGGGCATGCCCTTTTTAGTGAAAAATAGGCCATGCCTTTGGATGAAGGGGCAGACTTGATTTTTTTGTTTAGGTGATGCCGTTAGCCACTGTTAAACAACTGAGTCTCACAAATATTTATCCTTTGAGTGAAATTCTTCCGTTGTTGCTCTTGCGTTTTCTCTTGGAATTGCTCGAGCCGTTCTTCATGAACAGGCCAACAGTGTTTGTCACGGTTAGTAACCATTCGAGAAGTGGTGTAGCGATTGCGAGGTTGCTAGTCACGAACTGGTCGTGGTTAGTTTCCCCTTCATCAACATCGCAACTCAATTTATCGGATTTCTCCTACGATGGAAGATCGGGACCAAATCCATGCGTACGCATCTTAAATCGAGGTGTGTGCATTTCAGGTGGTATCAGAGCCTTCGTTGCCAGTAGGAATTCATCTATCCTTTAGTAGTAAATTCAATTTTTTTTACCTACAACCAGAAAATTGCCAAACAAAAATATCCAACTCCTAACCTGTTCTTGCCGTTCGATCTGTTAGTTTCAATTTACTTTATTGACTTTTTGTTCATCTTTTTGTGTCTAGTTGCTGGTCTAAATTTCCTTGTTGCACCACCTAGAAATCCCTCAAAAAAAATTAGCAGTTGGAGATCTTGAAATTCCAATTTCGGCCAGAAAATTTCTCCTTTGTGCAGTGGCCGCCAGAATGTGCATGTCGTTGTCTCTAGAGAAATCCAAATCAATCCAAACTACTTTTGTTGGCTTTCTAACTCAAAAAACGACGTTGCTGTAAAATTTCGTGGTGATTCGAAAGGTAGTCTGAAATCTGCATGCGCTGCAAGTGTGAGCAGCTGCTGTCTCCGTTGTTAATCATGCACCAGTAATAAAAAAATATACAGAAGTTCCATTTGTTGCAACCTGAGTTTTGTTCTTGACCACTAGTTTGTGTTTGTGTTGAAGCCATCCTGTGATCAGCAACTAAGACTAGTACATGAGTGAACTTTTATTCAATCTAGCAATTTCTAAAATTACTTATCGCTACTCTTGACTGCAATTTCCACACCTAGAGCTCCACAAATTTGCCATTGATTGCTGTGTTCTAGTACCTTGTAATCGCTTAACTAACTTCCGTTTGATGTAGCCACGAACCAGCAGCACACGAGCAAACCTCGAGAAGGGCAAGAACTTCAATTGGTAAGAGTTGTGAGGTAGTGTTTTCCACCTATGAGGACAATAGTGTTGGCCAACCAACCGCAGTGCCATTGACCCCACGCTCTCAAGCATTGATGAACCAATTCACAAGCACTTTCGAGCGGATGTTGTCTGACCAAGTGCTTGTTCATCTGGATAGTATGGAGAATCGTCTTGGCGGACTTGAATCCCGACTTGAGTAAGCAGAACATACTTCTCCACGTCAACACCTGCCACCTCTAGTACCTCGAGGCCCCAATAGAGCCTATAACAATGCTGCTGCTCCAGTTCATCCAAGAGCGAATTTCAATGCTGCATTTCAAGAAGCTGCTAATGAAGAGGCAGCGGAAGATTATGTGGATGATAATGAAGAAATTGATATGGAATATGACCTGCAATGTCATGTATGTAACCGCCAAGGTATGGGAGGCAATGTGGTTCATGCACGTCACCGTCATGAAGAAAGAAGAGAAGATGCTCTGAGTAAGATTAAATTTACTGTGCCCAAATTTTATGGGAAGTTTAATCCAGAAGCAAATCTTCATTGGGAACTACTAGTTGAACAAAAATTTAGTTGTCATCATTATCCAGAAAACTGCAAAGTACGTGCTGCTACTAGTGAATTTGTTGATTATGCCTCTATTTGGTGGAGTCAAATCCGGCAAAGAAATAGAGATCCCCATACTTGGGATGAAATGAAGCGCTTGATGAGAGCCAGGTTTGTGCCCTCCTATTTTAAAAGAGATTTGCTTAAAATATTAACGAGATTGAATCAAAGTAGCAACTCTATGGAAGACTACAATCAGGAATTACAAGTGGGTATGCTTCGTGCTAATGTGCAAGAAGAGGAGAATGCAAAGATGGCTAGATTCTTAGGAGGTTTGAATAGAAAGATAAAAGACATACTTGAATTTTAGAATTACAATTCTTTAGATCAGCTTTTCCATTATGCCTGCAAGGTTGAGAGGCAAGTTCAAGGGAAGAAACAGAGTTACAACAAATCTAGCCGCAGCTACCGTGGTTCTTCCACACCTTGGAAGAGTTCTAATCAGCAACAGAAGAGTGCTACTCCTCCATCTAGCCAAGATGCTGCAACCATTAGCCGAGAACGTTCAGCAAGTCGTACCATTTCTTCAATCCATAAACCTGCTGATTCCTACAAGACAGTTGCTGCCCCTACAAAGAGTGCATCTTCGGTTGCTTCCACGGGTAAAACAAGAGAGATAGAATGTTTAAAATGCAAGGGAAGAGGCCTGATGATGACATCACTACTATGGATACATCCACACCTAGTTGGACCAACTCCAACACGTCATTCATGGGCCAAGAAGATAGTGTTATCAAATCCATCACGTTCTGGAATGAAATTCGGCCTCCGGATACCAGCCTGAAGCAAAACGAGCATAACTTTTGTATACCGTGTCCGATTGGAGGGTTCTTGTATTTGATTGAAAGCTTATAACAAGACCTTTCGAATGGGTTTGGTCCCATCCACAGCTTCATCGTGGATCAGCAGAAATCATCAAAACAATATGCTACAACACTATTTTGTGCTGTTTTGGGCCTTGTAAGCGCGAGGGGGCCCAAGCCCAAGTTGTGTGCGTCCCCCTGCTGCACACAACCCTAGGATGACCCTCTCACGTCCATCCCTCTTATATACTCAATAGCCACCGCTTAAGACACATGGGTTTTGTTTGATTAGTTTAGCCAAGTACAAACTTTGAGTCTTCGAGTTGTGCTGAACAGCCACCTTGTCAGACCTTCAATAGAACCCCACCTTGTTTTACCTTCATTCATATTCACAATTTCAGATTGATTTTACTATTGTTCTGTAACATCCCAAAATTTGCTTTATTAATATTTTATTGGTTATTTGAGCATTTTATGTTTTTTTTGGAATTTATTGGATTTTTCTGGATTTATTTGAATTTACTTTAAATTAAGTATATTGATATTTTGTTTAAAACTATTTAAATT
This sequence comes from Otatea glauca, assembly GCA_036346275.1. Classification (NCBI taxonomy): domain Eukaryota; kingdom Viridiplantae; phylum Streptophyta; class Magnoliopsida; order Poales; family Poaceae; genus Otatea; species Otatea glauca. Next base: position 706,050 of record CM070720.1, on the reverse strand, counting down.
TATGCAAAGTTAAAATAAAGTTTAGTTAAAAATATTTTATTTGAGTTCAGAATGCCTCAAAGTTTTTTTGAGATTTGTCTTAGTTTTTTTCCCGATAATTTTATTGCCCAAAAAAAACTAAATGATTTTCTGTAATTATTTTAAATCAAAAACCCTTTTAAAAATAAGTGAATAGTAGCGGGCGGCATGTGTATGGCGGCCCAAGTCACCATGTGACCGTTTGCTTGTCGAAACCCTAACGCTAAACCCGCCAGCCGTTGGATTGAGATCCAACGGCTGTGCTTTCTCCGCGTCGCCAATCGCTCGCAGCCATTGGATTGTTGCCTCGTGGACGCACAGGATGAGGCCACGTCGTCTCTCCGTGTCGTCGTCGGAGTCCACCGCCACCACGAGACCGTCTCCGATTCCGCGCAGTGCATGCCTCCCCATGCGGCTATTTAAGGCGCCGTCGCGTGCGCTGAAATCTTCACCTCGCGCCGTGCGTCTGCTGCAATCCCGGAGACCTAAGACGCCGCCGTTTTCGCGTCGGAGCTCGTCGGAGTTAGCGTTTCAAGCTGCCGCAGGTTTTGATCAAAATCGTCATCGATCTACCGTCTCCACTGTTCCAAGGACCAGAACCGAGACCCCCGTCCCTAGACGCACCCGCGTCACTAGAAAATGTCGTCGTTGGACCGTCGTATCGTCGCAACGCCATCATCGTCTCCGACTCCGGTGAAGTTCTCCGCCGCCGCCTCGCCATTAGCCTTGGGTGAGTTCTTGAATGTTGGATCCAAAAAGAACGATTTAGATCGTGCCACGTTGCTCGGTAAGCAGTAAACCCCATCTTCCAATCTCTGCTGTCGGATCTGGATGAGCGGATGGGATTGAGCCACGTTGCGTGCGTTCGTCGCCATTCGATCCAGAGATCTTGTGGATGCGCGCCGCGTGTCGAGCATCAGCACGGGCGGCATCGCAGCCAATCCGGTGTCGCCGCGTGTCGGGCGCTGGCACCGAGGCGCCATGAACCGGGTTCACGGTGGACCAAATCCGAACTGTGGACCGAGTCTATGGACCAGGATGACGTGTCGCCATCTGATTGGTCTGAGTCAGGGCTAACGTCATGCTGACGCAATAAATCGATTTTGCAATATAAAAATAATTCAGGTAATTCTAATTTTCCAATTTCTGTATTTTTAGTATTTATTCAAACTTCAAAAGGATATATCTTTCACGATGTTTTGGTATTTATTTACTTTTCTCCTTCGGTATGCATAGACGTTGAATTATGCGACGCTTCGGAGGAAGATCCGTCGACTCAAGATTAAGTATCAGAGCAAGAGTTGAACCCATGTTTATACAAATGCTATATTGTTTTACTTTATTGCATAGTATTTCAAGTATACAATTGTTTCAATTTAAATTGGGGTCTAGTTAATCTACCCACTTGATATATACCCTACCTTGTCATTGTATGCCATGATCTAGTTGTCACACTAGGATGGTAAACTGATAGTTGGTTAATATTGATAATCAACATGGGCTGGTTAGACCGTCGTAGATTGCTTAGCCGTGCCACATCATCATATGTACATGAATCATCAATGATTAATCTTGAATAATGGAATATGGAACAATGATGTGAACTTGTGTGTCATGTGAAGTCACACGATGAGATTGAGTTGTTGTGGCGAGTCATGTCACGCAACGATATTTAATTGTTGATGGCACGTAGTGCTTGGTAATCAATTGGGATAGTAATCACTTAGATTGGGGCAAGTGACAAGGGGCGAGTATGCCAAGGTGGGCCCGATGGGCAGAGGGTATGTGGATGTCTTGCTCTGATCACTCTAAGCACTTAACATTGCAAGACTTTGCCCTGAGTCAATCATGCAACCACATGTCTGGTATGGGACAACCTAGCTCATTAATTTGCAATGTCTTAACTTTGGTACTATCTTGGTCGGTGTGAGTTCCCGAGTTATGGAGTAATTCACATGGCACAAGAGGGGGGCCCTGGACGTGGTAAGCAGTCCAACCAGTGTTGAAACCTTAACGGGTGGTACCGGGTTAAGCCAGAGCATTGTAAAGGCTTTGTCATTATTTCTCTGTCGGCACACCAAAGGAAGTGTGCTAATGGCCGGACGCAAAGAGAATATCATGTCTTGTGGGTAAAGTGCATAATGTCTGCAGAGTAAAAAAAATCTATTCGAATAGCCGTGCTCACGGTATTGAGCAATGCTCGGGAATTACAGTTAAGGGTTAGCTTAATTAAAATGGAAAAACTTGGTTGGGATGGCTGGATTGCCATATGGAAGGTTGGAACTTGATTTAGGATTGGGAAACTTGATTTACTTGAGAAATGTTGAATCTATCTATTGCTGTTATTTATTTTACAGTCTTTACAATCTATTTATTGTATTTGTTCATAAATGCTGCTTTTTGCAAAATAGCCATGATAGCCTATCCTTTGGAATAAGCCTTGCATATAGCTATGTTAGAATTGCATTCTATGCACAACTTGTTGAGTGCTTTATGTACTCACTCTTGCCAACAACAACATCACCAGTTGAGGAGTCTGCATCAATTCTGGAGGAGAAGTACCAGGAAGAGACGAATGTTTAGGGCGCAAGCCTTGTCAGTTGCCTGTGGTATACTGAAGGGTTGTCTACGTTTTCATTCCGCCGCAGTTTAATGTGTTATTCAGCCTTGCGAGGCATAGTCATGTAAGTTGACCATAAGGTCATTCAACTAGTAATATTGAATATATGATGTCTTTCATAGTACTTCCGCTATGTATGATTGTGATATTTACTGATGTTGAGCCTGTGTGCACTAGAGTGATCCTGGACTAGTGCGGTATATACAGAGGGTCTGGATTTGCATATTCGGGTCCTTAGAAGTGGTATCAGAGCCATACTGACTGTAGGCCTTGATCCTAGATAGTCTGGTCATCTCTATAGGATCTTGAAAATTGTTTTCTAAAGGAAAGAATTAACTTGGAAGAATAATATGTTCTTGACTTATCTCATTCTTCTATTCCTTTCCTCGTCAGAATTTCTCTCTTTTCCCCTGCTGAATTTCTTTCTCTCTCCCTTGCTGGATCGAGTTAAAAACCTTATGTGAGTTGTCTTAGTAGTTGACGTGCCACATCATAGGAGAAAGCATCAAGTGCTTGATGTCAACCCTAAAGATCATGAAGGAATCGTCGAGCTCAAGGAAGGAGTGGGTTGATGAAGTGTTCCAGGAGCTAGAAGACCTATGCGTCGAGTAGCCAGTTGAGACTCATGTGTGGGAGTCGCGTCTGCTTAAGATAGAAGTGTTACACCTGTAGGCGGTAGTTTTGTGTGTATAGGTTGAATTGGTTCTTCCTTGATTGCTGAGTGTGCAGTATGTGTTGCACAGCTTTTAATCTTATATAAGCAACCTTACCAAGTTATTAATATTGTTTGCTTAAGTTATTGGGTTCAACTTATCTCCCCTGCTTTAGGATTCCTGCTTCTTACCTATGCTATTTCCCTCTTCCCTAACCCAGTGAAGCAATCAAGCAGATGGTTCAGATTCATGGAAACAACAGAATCAGTGGAAGTGAAAATCAATCCAAGGAGAATCTCAACAATGGATTAGTTCTTCAACCGTCAGTACATATGGATATGCAGAGTTTCTGGGAGTTCTTGACTGTTCAAACTCAGTTGATGCATGCAATGATGAAGCAAACGCAGAATATGACCGATCAAGCCAATGTCAACAGAGTGTCCCAAGCTGTCATCAATGATCCCTGTTGTTACTCAAGGTTATCAGAATTCATAAGGACTCGTCCACCGGCGTTTTCAGGAAATGTGTTACCTTCGGAAGCGGATGATTGGCTCAAGACCATTGAGTGGAAGCTGCTCATTACTCAGTGTGAAGGCGATGAGAAAGTCCTGTATGCTTCTTATCAGTTACAAGGAATTGCTGCGGAATGGTGGAAGAAATATTGTGCTGTTCATAAAGCCCCGCGGAATATCACTTGGAATGAATTTGTTGTTGCTTTTCGTAATCTTTTGCCCCACCTGGAGACAGTATGGTCATGGTAAATACGGAGCATAATACTAGCCCTGCACCTTGTACGACATCTAAGCGTTGCTCTCTGAAGTGTTATCAACCAAACAAGTCAGAAGATCGTGCGTGCATTCACTGTGGAGAAATAGGACATACCGCTGACGAGCTTGCGATTAATTGCTCCAGCTGTGAAGGAAGTCATTCTCTTAGAGAGTGCCCTATGAGTGACATCACATGTTTCCTGTGTGAAGGTCGAGATCATGGTCCAGCTCAATGTCCCTTGGATCCAATAGTTACTGCTATAACCCAGCATCAGCAAAAGAATCTTCGAGCCATAGTTGCTCAAGTGTTGTCAAGAAGAGGTGGAACGTCAGCTGCCAAAGTGGTGCCGCTCGAAGAGCTAAAGACACCATACCTTAATCCTGTTGGCCCTCATCAAGAAAGAAGTAATTGGCAATCACCAACAGCATGTTTCGTGTGTGATGAATAAGGTCATTGGGTTAGGGAATGCCCTATGAAGCAGCCAGCTCTGACGCAACAAAAAGACAACAATGTGCATGTAGTCAGACAACAAATAACACGTGTGTGTTACAAGCTGTCACAAGGAAGGCCATTATGCTAATCGATGCCCACAGAGAAGACAATCATTGTCCGCGCCATCGATGTTCCGTGGTTACCTCACCAAGTTCATAACGCCAAACGAGAGCGATAAAATCGCAAGAGAAGTCTGCGGAGAATCGGTTGAAAAAGAGGCGTTTGAATGAAGACATCGCCCGCTCGCAAATGCTCAAGAAAGAGATCTTGCCTCAAGCTTTGTTATACTCGCAACAAGCCCGGCATTTTGCTAACAATTGCCCTCATAAGAAAGTGATCGCACTAGTTCAAGTCAATCTCAATTGCCTCACCAACACTTCAAAGACCAACGTCAATCGAGGAAGTTTAGATCGATGATTTTATCCTATGCAAGTGTCATATTCTCGTTTGTAAAGGAAAAGTGACTAGCGATGAATTCCATGTAAATATTTTCTTCTGTAAAGAAATAAAGTAAAGATGGCTGAGATGATGGAAGGTGAAGTATGCACCTGTGATGGTGGTTCACATGAAAGTGATGTGTGTGCAGTGATGGTCAGTATTGTGGTCATCGTGAAACTTGTCAGTCCGAAAGAATTGCCGTTGCCAGAAAGTACAGTATTACTTGATGTAACCTAGAATGTGATGGAGTTAAGTTGCTTGTTGTTGGAGAAAAGTTTCTAGCGAACCATATTGGATACCAGAACCGAAATGCTACTCTTGAAACGGATTGTTCATCCGAACATAAGGCTGTCTTGGAGTTTGGTCGAAAAGTTTTGTCAGCTAAAAGCCCTTAAGGTGGGAAAATGGAATTTCAAGCTACTACAGGTCATAATGGTCAGTTGATGGTAAGCGGTGTGGAAGTTGCAAAAGATGTGCCAGTTGTTGGGGAATATTCGAATATGTTTTTCGAGGAATTGTCTAGTGTGCCACCAGATCGAGAGATCAAGTTTGTTATGGAGTTAGTACCTGGTACAGCGCCAAAAGCGAAGAGACCTTATCGAATGCCTACAAATGAGCTAGTTGAGATGAAGAAGCAGATCGAAGAGTTGCTAGAAAAATGTTTCGTCAGAACCAATTTGTCACCATAGGGAGCGCCTGTTCTGTTTGAAAGATAAGAGCTTAAGGATGTGTATCGACCATCGGGCATTTAATGAAGTGACGATTAAAGAATAAGTACCCGTCGCCCATGATCAATGATTGTTTGATCAGTTAAGAGGAGCTGGAGTTTTCTCAAAAATAGATCTCCGATCGAGATATCATCAGTTAAGAATTCGTGTACAGAGAATGTTCTTAAATCGGAGTTTTCTACGCGATAGGGACAATATGCGTTTACAGTTGTGTCTGCTAGAATGATCAATGCCATGGCATAATTTATGAATCGGATGAATGAAGATTCATGGGATAATTGGACAAGCTGTTGTCGTGCACATAGATGACATTCTTGTTTACTCCAAGACAAGGGAAGAGCATGCCGAGTAATTGAGATGGGTTCTGGAAAAGCTGCAAGGGCGATAGTTGTGCGCTAAGTGTGACTGTTGGAAGGAGAAAGTTGAGTTTCTTGGTCATGTAATGGCTTCGAAAAGGGGTTGTTGTTGATCTGAGCAAGTGAAAGTAATGTTGTATTACGAGCAACCGAACTCTGTTACCTGGATTCGTGATTTTCTAGAAATGATAGGGTGCTACCATTGATTTATTGAAGGATTCTTGACGATTGCGAGACCGCTTAAGCAATTGTTGAAAAATGAGAAGAAGTTTGCATGGACTCCGTAGTGCATGCTTTGAAGTTATTGCGTCATTATATTCATAGAAATATGTACAGACCATAAGAGTTCGAAGTGCAGACCTTAATATGGAACGAAAAGGATGGTTGGAGTTGATTAAGTATTATAATGCTGGGATGCGTTATCATCCTGGTAAGGCTAATGTGGTATCCGATGTCTTAAGTCGTAAAGGCCATAGTGCCAATACACTGATATCAAGCGATCAATCGAAATTGTGCAAGGAGTTTCAAAAGTTGAAATTAGAAGTTGTTTCACAAGGATTTATAGCTGCTTTGGAAATTAAGCCAATGCTTGAAGATCAGATCAAAGTGGGTCAGAAGGATGAAGGCTTAGCTGGGGCTTTTACCGTGGATGACTAAGGAACCACACGGTTTAAAGGTCGAATCTATGTATCGAACAAGAAAGAGCTTAAGCAGTTGCTTTTGGAAGAAGCTCATGATTCTAAGTATTCAATTCATCCAGAAATTTGCTAAAATATATCAAGGCTTAAGGAAAGGTTTTGGTTGCCTAAGATGAAGCGTGAAGTTACTGAAAATATCGCTTTGTGTGATGTGTGTTAGAGAATGAAAGCAATGCATCAGAGATCAGCGAGTTTGTTACAGCCGGTGCAGACTTCTGAGTGGAAGTAAGAGGCAAATCAGTAATAAGATACCTAGCGTTGAGAATGGTCGAGAATCCAGAAGGGATATGGTTCCGTTTGGGCCATCGTTGACCGTTTGGCCGAAGTTGCTCATTTCACACCATTAAGACTACCTATTCAGGAGATCAGTTGGTAGTACTATTTATAATTGTGTGTTTGCATGGTATGTCTAAGAAGATTGTGTTAGATAGAGGTACCCAATTTACCTCGAGATTTTGGAATAAGCTGCATGAAGCATTGGGAACTCGTTTGAATTTCAGTACATCGTATCATTCGCAGACAGATGGTCAGAATGAGGGAGTTAATCAGATTCTTGTGGATATGCTGAGAGCTTATGCTTTAGCCTGTGCTATTTCATGGGATAAGTGTTTGCCGTATGCAGGATTTAGCTATAACAACAGTTATCAGGCTAGTTTGCAAAAGTCACCATTTGAGGTTTTATATGGACGTGCCTGTCGTACTCCGTTGAATTGGAATGAGACAGGAGATCGTATGGTATTTGGACCTGATATTCTCAACGAAGCCGAAGATCGAGTTGCTATGATTAGAGAGAGGTTGAAGGTAGCACAGTCAAGGCAAAAGAGCTACGATGATAACCGTCGTCAAGATTTGAGGTTCGAGCCAGATGATTTTGTGTATCTCAAAGTTAGCCCTCTTAAAGGTGTCGAAAGGTTCCACGCTAAAGGGAAGCTTGCGTCAAGATATGTTGGCCCGTTCAAGATTTTTAGCTGTCAAGGAGAGGATGCTTATCAGTTGGAGTTGCCGCAGTCAATGGCAGGAGTGCATGAAGTGTTTTATGTGTCGTAGTTTAAGAAATGTCTCAGAGTGCCAGCGGAGCAGGTGCCATTGGAAGCAATTGAATTGCAGGAGGATTTGATTTACAAGGAGCAGCCAGTCAAAATTTTGGATGTTACAGAGCGCAAAGACAAGGAACAAGTCTATTCGCTTCTGCAAAGTTCAGTGGAGCAATCATTCGGAAAACGAAGCAACTTGGGAGCGTGAAGAGGATTTGAAGTCAGAATTTCCAAACCTATTCCTTAGTTAGCCCTGAATCTCGGGGTCGAGATTCTGTTAAAGGGGAGGTTTGTAACATCCCAAAATTTTCTTTATAAATATTTTATTGGTTATTTGAGCATTTTATGTTTTTTTGGAATTTATTGGATTTTTTTGGATTTATTTGAATTTACTTTAAATTAAGTATATTGATCTTTTGTTTAAAACTATTTAAATTTATGCAAAGTTAAAATAAAGTTTTGTCAAAATATTTTATTTGAGTTTAGAATGCCTCAAAGTTTTTTTGAGATTTTTCTTGGTTTTTTTCCTGATAATTTTATTGCCCAAAACAAATCAAATCATTTTCTGTAATTATTTTAAATAAAAAACCCTAATAAAAATAAGTGAACAGTAGTGGGTCGGCCCATGTACTGTGCGGCCCAAGTCAGCCCGCGCAGCCCGTTTGCACCCAAAACCCTAACCCTAAACCCTCCAACCGTTGGATTGAGATTCAACAGCTGTGCTTTCCCCGCGTCGCCAAACGCTCGCAGCCGTTGGATTGTTGCCTCGTGGACGCGCAGGATGAGGCCACGACGTCTCTCCGGAGTCCGCCACCGCCACGAGACCGTCTCCGATTCCGCGCTTTGCACGCCTCCCCATGTGGCTATTTAAGGCGCCGTCGCGTGCGCTGAAATCCTCACCTCGCGCCGCGCGTCTGCCGCAATCCCGGAGACCTAAGCCGTCGGCGTTTTCGCGTAGGAGCTCGCCGGAATTAGCGTTTCAAGCCACCGCGGGTTTTGATCAAAATCGCCGTCGATCCGCCATCTCCATCATTCCAAGGGCCAGATCCGAGACCCCCGTCCCTAGACGCACCCGCACCGCCCGAAAACGTCGCCGTTGGACCGTCGTATCGTCGCAACGCCATCATCGTCTTCGACTCTAGTGAAGTTCTCCGCCGCCACCTCGCCATTAGCCTCGGGTGAGTTCTTGAACGTAGGATCCAAAAAGAACGGTTTAGACCGTGCCACGTTGCTCGGTAAGAAGTAAACCCCATCTTTCAATCTCTGCCGTCGGATCTAGATGAGCGGATGGGATTGTGCTACGTTGCGTGCGTTCATCGCCATTTGATCCAGAGATCTCCTGGATGCACGCCGCGTGTCGAGCATCGGCACAGGCGGCGTCGCAACCAATCCGGTGTCGCCGCGTGTCGGGCGCTGGCAACGAGGCGCCATGAACCGGGTTCACTGTGGACCAAATCCGAACCGTGGACCGAGTCTATAGTGAACCCGGTAAAAAAATCTCTGTAGAGTAAAAAAAATCATGTTTTGTGGGTAAAGTGCATAATCTCTGCAGAGTAAAAAAAATCTATTCGAATAGCCGTGCTCGCGGTATTGAGCAATGCTCGGGAATTACCGTTAAGGGTTAGCTTAATTAAAATGGAAAAACTAGGTTGGGATGGCTGGATTGCCATATGGAAGGTTGGAACTTGATTTAGGATTGGAAAACTTGATTAACTTGAGAAATACTGAATCTATCTATTACTGTTATTTGTTTTACAGTCTTTACAATCTATTTATTGTATTTGTTCATAAATGCTGCTTTGTTGCAAAATAGCCATGATAGCCTATCCTTTGGAATAAGCCTTGCATATAGCTATGTTAGAATTGTATTCTGTGCACAACTTGTTGAGTGCTTTATGTACTCACTCTTGCCAACAACAACATCACCAGTTGAGGAGTCTGCATCAATTCTGGAGAAGTACCAGGAAGAGACGAATGTTTAGGGCGCAAGCTTTGTCAGTTGCCTGTGGTATACGGAAGGGTTGTCTACGTTTTCATTCCGCTGCAGTTTAATGTGTTATTCAGCCTTGCGAGGCATAGTCATGTAAGTTGACCATAAGGTCATTCAACTAGTAATATTGAATATATGATGTCTTTCATAGTACTTCCGCTATGTATGATTGTGATATTTACTGATGTTGAGCCTGTGTGCACTAGCGTGATGCTGGACTAGTGCGGTATACACAGAGGGTCCGAATTTGCATATTTGGGTCCCGACATGTTTTTTCTTGTTCTTCGGTTGCTTGCAGGAATTGAACCTCGTGTTCAGGTTGATCGTGCCAACGGCAAGATCAATAACACTCCGAAGTTGGTTTAGTGATTGCTAAGGCGCATCATCATCGTACGTTGTAGTCGGATCGTCAAAGTTAGTTCCACCAAATCGATAGTTATCGCTCTCATCGAAAGATCGGGACACAACCTCACATCAGGTGCTATCAGAGCGCCAAGTTGCTTGGTGAGAGATTCAGTACGTAGATTAGTTTCTATTTTCTATCCTAAATTGAAAATTACTCTAAAAACTTCAACCTCTAGATTTAATCTTGTATTTTAGTGAGTTTTGTTAGATTTTGATCTGTTAGAGTCCTTGTTTTAGTCGCTGATCTTTTTTCTTTCGCATAGCTTTTCTTTTATTCTGTCCAGTAATTTTTTCTCCATAACTTTCGCATACGAGCTCGGATTCAATTGTTCTTGCAATTTCTTGAAACCTGGGAACGAGCTCTAGAAAAACATATTTGGGTATGGACACTAATTCCATATCCAAGTTTGATTAATTAGGATGTCAAATTTGGTGTAGCCATTTGTACTTCCAATCCAGATCGGTTCGGTATTTTCATCATAATTCTCATCCGAACTCTGATTGGGAAGTTTTTATACTTTCCTGAATCCTTGAAGAGTCCTCTATAAAAATGTTTTTGGGTGTCCTTTGTGATTCGGACTCCTTCAAACCGAATTTGATTCGGATTCGGAATCAGCCTCGTTAGGCTGAAATTGGGACTATTCTGTGGTGTTCGGTTTTTGAGCCATAACTTTCACACCTGAGCTCAAAATTGTGTCTTCTTGTACTCTATTGAAAGGTGAGGACATAAGCTTCATTTCTTTCCATAGTGATCCTTCCAAATTCGGTGTTTTTCAAACTTTAATCTAGGCGACAACTCTGCTGCCCTAGAAACACTGAATTTGGGTTACTTTCTTCAATTGATGTTCTAGCTTTGTTCCTTTGAGTTGGTTGAGTCCAGAAGCATATACAAACAATAAAACTCCAAACATATCAGTACACATACCTTTGAGAACCAATTCATCCTTTCCAAATACATTGATCCCAATTGAGACTAGCTATTTAATATTGCTTAGGGCTGCTCTACTTGATACATTGCATACTATCTTGTGACATCATGTTAGGGATTTCAAAACTTTGTTCATACTAGTGTTGGCCGAAAGTCACTCAAAGAAAGAAAAGAGAAAGAAAGAGCCAAAAGGCAAAAAAAAAATAGAAGAAAAAAGAAAAGATAATAGTGTCCGGTCGCACTACATTGAGCAAAACCCTAATTTATGTTCATTATTTTTCAGATTGTGCAATTGTATTAATTAGTGAACAATCTTGTGCCCTTTTACCTTTTCTGAAGCATTAGCTAGTGTCTCTCCATAACTTATGCAACACAAGTATTGGTGCTGAAATTATACTTATATAGCACATTCCATTGGTTGCATTAAGTTCCATCATCTTTGCGTGTGAGTTGCCTTGAATTTCGCTTATATCTTTGAGATCGGCAACTAGGGCTTATGAATTCTAGTTTGGATCATTACTTATCATTACAACAACTAGAATTATCAGATTGCATAGGACATAAATATCACCTACATAGCTCCACATATACTACCTCGTACGTTTGTTCGGTCCCTTGGCAATCGCTTTATCCAAGCTTCAGAGAACTTTTAACACCGCCAACGGTCGACAACTCCTGCTGCACGGTAAGAATTGTAAGAGCTTTGGTTAAAGCGTGAGAGTTGAGCGACTTTTTAGCACATCCTAGTTGTTGGTAAGGACATATCCATGTGATTTGTTTCTTGTCTTCACTAACAATGGCAGGTTCTCAACGTCGTAGTCCTTGGGCCAATAGCATCCTAGGAGAAGAGATAGTTCACACTCCGAGATACGAAGATCGTACAAGCACAGCTTCATCACCACGGGAGGTACGACGACATAGCACACGTACTAAAAGTAAGTTCACCGTACCCATTTTTATTGGTAAATATGATCCTGAAGGTTATCTTACTTGGGAATTAGCTGTAGAATAATCATTTGATAATAATGGAATTCCTGAGCATGAAAAGGTCAGGGTTGTTACTAGTGGATTTACTGATTTCGCTACTCTTTTGTGGAATGATTATATGCGTAAAAATCAGGACATCCCTAGCACATGGATTAAATTGAAGAAAATTATGAGAGCTATATTTGTTCATTCATAAGTTGCTCGCAAATTACAGAATGAATTGCAATGTTTAAAACAAGGCAGTAAAACTGTGAATGAGTACTACCAAGAATTTCAGAGTAGATATTTGCGTTGTGGGTTAGAAGAGACCGAAAAGACTCGGTTGAACAACTTTTATTCTGTACTAGATTTTGATATTCAGATCATGATATCTTGTAAAGAATTCAAATCTTTGTCATGTTTGCTTAATCTTTCATGTGAAGCTGAAAAAAATACAGAGAAGATAAACAACAGTTCAAGTTCCCACAGAGTTAAATGCTACTCCTGTTGCATGTACTGCACTAAACCTTAATGAGAGCATACACCCCGAGAATGCGAAAGGAATACCAGAAAATTCAAGTGAAATAGAGGATAGCACATGTAAGGATGATTCATAATCCAATCTAGTTCTGTTACTTCTATTGTTGCTGTTCCATGTAATATGCAGGTTACTTCTGAAGAAGGGGAGATACAAGTTGAAAAACTTGCATCATCATGTGAAAGTTTTGAGTTTCCTACTTCTTCTGAGGAGGACGCTAATGACCATGGTACATATCTGATTTTACAACAAGAAAGGGAGCTAATTTGTGAGTATATTCATGCTATACTTAATTCTAGTGAGCTACCATCGTGTGCCACAATTGTAGAACCTTGTGATGAATTGCATTCTTATAATTTTGATCATGTGGTGCTAATTACACGTAAGGAAGTGATAGCTAGAATATCTCCTGCCACTGTTTTGTGCTATATCATGTTAAATGAGCCTATTAGCTTGAATTGTGCTATGGATAAGATTTCTGAAATTTCATCTCTTAAGTCTTTATCTAGCGCATATGCCTACTGTTTAAATTAAATTTATTTGGGGATTATTGCATAGATGGCAAGTTTCTTGTTTACATAATATGCATAACTTGTGATAAACTCGCTTAATTGAAGCTTGTTGTTTTGGGCAATACTAGTTCTATGCAACAACTTGTTTCATGTAAGGCACCATCAAATTTTCCTGATATGTGTGATACTCAATACTTGCTACCTCATTGTTGAAATTTTAGTACATTGACTTGTATTACAAATCAGCATGTCGTAGTTGATGAGTGGAAGCCTATTAATATTGTGTCACCGTTGTTGGAATGGTTTGATATTGCTTGTTTACAATCTGATCATATGAATGAGCTATGCTTGTTGCCAAAACTTGTAGTTTTGCCCATCTATATTATTGAACGAGGCTTACAAAACATAAGTATTCTTTATCCAAGGACAATGATAGATATGTGCTTTACTTATATTTGCAAATTAAGTTGCAAACTAAATCATGTTAATATTTATATTATATGCTTCACTTATAACCACAAAATGAGTCGCAAAATTGTGAGGAAAGGTGTTTTGCTTAAATCTGATTTCCACATTTGCTGTTATGGATATAGCATTCCGCGAAACCAAAAGAAAATTGAAATATGGGATATATACATATATGTTGCATACACGTTGTTCTTTTTGTTGCATGTTTCTTTTTCAGCATGTCCGAAACTAAGGATGGTTTTCCTTCAAGGATGGGAGGAAGCATCCAAGAGTGCTAGCTTTCATCATGCCATTATATGTTGGAAAGAAGTGTTGAGCTATATGGATAATTATCAGGTGAATCCTCTAATGTCTTTCATATCTTTAAAATATATAAAGAGGCGGAGCTACTATTTTATTTAGATAAATGCAGGACCTATATGAGAATATTTGGTGCTGAAGACGAGCTAAAAGGTGAGCTTGAGTCGAGGATGACTCAAATTAAAAAAGAGGAGGATGATGAGGACATCACTACTATGGATACGTCCATAACTAGTTGGACCAACTCCAACACGTCATCCATGGGCCAAGAAGATAGTGTTATCAAATCCATCACGTTCTGGAATCCAATTCAGCCTCCGGATACCATCTTGAAGTAAAACGAGCATAACTTTTGTATACGGTGTCCGATTAGAGAGTTCTTGTACTTGATTGAAAGCTTACAACAAGACCTTTCGAATGGGTATGGTTCCATCCACAGCTTCGTCATGGATCAGCCAAAATCATCAAACAATATGTTACAACACTGCTTTGGGCTGTTTTGGGCCTTGTAAGCGCGAGGGGGCCCATGCGCAAGTTGTGTGTGCCCCCCTTGCTGCACAATACCCAAGGACGAACCTCTCACATCCCTCCCTCTTGTATACTCTGTAGTCGTCGCTTAAGACGATTGGGTTTTGTTTGATTAGTTTAGCCAAATGCAAACTTTGAGTCTTCGAGTTGTGCTGGACAACCACCTTGTCAGACCTTCAATAGAACCCTACCCTATTTTGCCTTCATTCGTATTCGCAATTTCAGATTGCTTTTACTATTGTTCTTGCTTGTTCTTCAGTTGCTTGCAAGAATTGAACCTCGTGTTCAGGTTGATCGTGCCAACGGCAAGATCAATAACACTCCAGAGTTGGTTTAGCGATTGCTAAGTTGCATCATCGTCATACGTTATAGTCGAATCGTCAAAGTTAGTTCCACCAAATCGATAGTGATCGCTCTCATCGAAAGATCGGGACACGACCTCACATCAAGGCCACTATATGCAAGACTACCCAAATCAATGAGCTCTTGTCATACGAGAAGATGGCGAGTACTCATCGGCAAGTGAAATGGAGGAGGAAGAATCTGGTTATGAGAAGTCAGAGCATAATTCTGGGTCTGATCATGAGGAGATTACATTTGATACAAGGCATACTAGCCTTGTTGTTTGCCGAGTTCTCAGCTCTCAAATGGAGAAGGCCGAAAGAGGATAGTGCCACAACTTGTTCCAATCAAACTTTGTGATCAAAGAACACTCATGCAAGGTGATAAATGATGGCGGGAGCTATAACAACATTGCAAGTTCAGAGATGGTTGAGAAGCTTGGTTTGTCCACACTCTCACACCCACAGCCATACTACATCCAGTGGCTCAATTCTTGTGGCAAATTGAAGGTAGCGGCGATGGTATGTGTGCATTTCTCTGTTGGAACCTATGCTGATTTTGTGGACTGTGATGTCGTGCCTATGCAAGTTGTGCATTGTTACTTGGAAGGCCATGGCAGTACGATAAGGATACTACACACTATGGGCATTCGAACAAGTACTCCTTTATGCACAAGGAAAAGAAGATCTCACTTGTTCCGATGTCACCAGAACAGATCCTCAATGATGATTTAGATAGGGTTGAGAGAGAGAAGAAAGTAAGAGAGATGGGTGACATCCACAAAAAAAAAGAGTGAGCACCACCAGCCCAAATTGAGAGAAAAAAGAAAGCAGTGAAAAGAAAAGAGAGATACAACTTAAGGAACAGGTTTTGATAGCCACAAAGAGCGAGATTCAAGAATTAGAAACCCATCCCCAAGAGTGCTTTGTGCTTGTGAGCAAAAACATCCTCTTTTCTACTAATTCTTTGCCCTCTACCTTGCCAATTTCGGTTGTTTCTTTGATGCAGGAGTTCGCATGTGTGTTTCCAAATGAGATACCGGCGGGGCTGCCACCATTGCGAGGAATAGAGCATCAAATTGATTTGGTTCCAGGGGCATCGTTGCCTAACCGTCCTCCAAACCGAACCAACCCTGAGGAGAACAGAAATTCAGCGCCAGGTGCAAGAACTTCTCGACAAAGGGTACGTGCATGAAAGCTTAAGTCCTTGTGCTGTTCCTATTCTACTTGTGCCAAAGAAAGATGGATCATGGAGGATGTGTACAGATTGTAGAGCTATCAACAATATTACCGTTCGTTTCGTCATCCTATTCCTAGATTAGATTATATGCTTGATGAATTGAGTGGCTCTACTATCTTTTCTAAAGTTGACTTGCGTAGCGGTTACCACCAAATAAGAATGAACCTAGGTGATGAATGGAAAACGGCATTTAAAACTGAATTTGGATCTATGAGTGGTTGGTTATGCCATTTGATCTTACTAATGCACCTAGTACATTTATGAGCTTGATGAATGAGGTGTTGAGAGCTTTTATTGGAAAATTTGTGGTTGTTTACTTTGATGACATACTAATTGTGGAATATAAGAACCCGGGGTACGCTCATGACAAGCCCAAAGAGGGAAGCCCAGAAGATATTCCCCGCAGGCCTGCTGCCGTATACAAAGGTACATATCCTAAAGGAAGTTGAACTTATGTTTAGATATGATGGATACAGTTGTAATCCGAGTTGTAAATAGGGTAGATAAAGATGTAAACTCTATCCTGTAACCGACTAGGAATCTCGTAACCAATCGGAATCTCTTAACCGATCGGGACTTTGTAAGCCACCCCCACCCTGCTATATAAGGGTGAGGACAGGCAACAACATAGGGATCCAATCATCCAAGCATGAAGCGCCGTCTTTTGCCCAGAGCATATAGCGCTTTCAACACTTCCGATCCAAGAGATCCACATAATCCCAGAACACAGGATTAGGGTATTACCTCCATCGCTGAGGGCCTGAACCTGTATAAATCCGTGTCTTGTGTGACCTTCGAGTTTGAGATCCAGCGCCTACCCCATAAATTCATTTCCGACTACAAAAGTCGACAGTTGGCGCACCAAGTAGGGGAAGCGCTATAATCTTTTCCCATAGACTCGATGGCAGCAATTGGCGGATTCATCGCCACCTTCATCTCCGGCTAGGCCTTCCGCTTCAGAAGCCTGGATTTCGTCGCAGATGCGCGCGGAGAGCTTGTCTGCCTGGTCTGAAACCAGATCCGATCTGGTGAAGATCAGGCCAACCTATCTCAGGTATGCCACTCTGACTCACCCAGAAAACCAGTCGGCATTGTAAGGAACTGCTGCGATTTTCGCGGTGTCTTCGCGATTGAAAAGCAGGAGACTGATCTCCAACAAGAAGACCAAGAAGCTGCAGAGGAGGATCATCGGCGTAAGGGTAAGGATGTTCTGGCATGGTCTCTTCGATTGCGCGGCCGTAATGTCCACGAAGATATCTTGCAGTCCAGGATGGGAGATCAATTCGTCTTTCGCACGTCGATGAAAACGTCGTCGCCTCCAAAACGCTCCTCGATAAGCTAGATCCAATGATCGCAGCGGATAGTCCAGTAGCCCCGATTGTGGCCCAGATCAAGGCCATGGTGACGGCGGCAGCAATTCAGCAGAACCAGGAAAAGCCGGTGGGGGAAGCACACTCGCACTCCCACGCGGCAACCCGAGTCACCAGCAGTCGGACCACAACCAGTTGGAACATCGGCAAGTCGGCGGCAGACACCGCCAGTCGGGGACGTCCGCCAGATTCTCAACCGCGACCTCTGCCAGGACATCACAGCCAAGCGACAGGAGCGGGACGAGGAAGAAAGGCGCGGGCGCCATGACGACTATGAGCGTTGCGGCACCGGCCGTGATCGACGAAATAATCAAAGATATGATAACCACACCGACCACCGCCGCCGAGGTGGGAGCGATGACGAACGCAGAGTCTTGGACTCGCCGCACCGTGCCCCACCCCGGCGTATTGATGATCATCGCCGAGCTAGAAGCTCACCACGACGGACTTCCCCTCATCACGATGAGAGATCTATCGACGGGATCCGAGCGTTTACTCCTCAGCTGCGTCGAGTGATATGGCCTGAAGGATTCAATCCCAAGGGCATCGTGAAATTCGACGGAGAGCGGGACCCAGAAGCTTGGCTACAAGTTTACACCCTGGCAATTAAAGCCGCCGGAGGAAACCAGACTGTCATGGCGAATTATTTGCCGGTCAACCTCACCCCCTCCACTCAAGCATGGCTCACGGGCCTCCCTGCAAACTCGGTAGACTCCTAGAGTGATCTTTGCGATCAATTTATTTCTAACTTCTAGGGCACATACGAAAGGCCTGGCACTCCATGGGACCTGTACCAGCTACACCAGAAAAAGGACGAGACGCTGAGAGACTTCATCCGGCGTTTCATGCAGAAGAAGAACACCGTCAGGGATGTATCCGAGGCGGTGGTGGTGGCGGCCTTCCAAAAAGGGGTAAGTGATCCTGATTTAATCAAAAAGATGTCCAGGAAGCCCCCGACCTCCGTGAAGGAAATGTTTGCGTTGGCCGACCGCTATGCCACAGCCTCAGATGCCCTGGCCGAACGTCAAGAAGATCGCCCGCCGCAGAAGAACAAATGCGACAAGCCCGAGTCCTCAAAACACAAGGATAGAAAGCGGAACGGCGAAGAGCTAGTTGCGGCAGCCGAACACCGACCCCCGAGCTGTTCGGAGGGAGGCACCCGACTACAGCACCGTCATGGAAGCAATCTTTCCTTTCCACCCTAAAGGAAAACACGCCGCTAAGGACTGCTTCAATTTGATTATACTGATCTCAACAAGGCATGTCCGAAGGATCCCTTTGGGTTGCCTCGAATCGATCAGGTGGTCGACTCGACCGCCGGGTGCGAAATTTTGAGCTTTCTCGATGCCTATTCAGGCTATCACCAGATTCGCCTAAAGGCGGAAGATCACATCAAGACCTCGTTCATCACGCCCTTCGGAGCATTCTGCTATACCACGATGGCATTCGGGCTGAAAAATGTTGGCACGACTTATCAACGCGCTAAACAACGGTGTTCTCATGCCCAGCTCGGGCGCAACGTGGAGGCATACATGGACAACGTCGTGGTAAAGACTCGGGAAAGGAAGGATGTTATCACCGACCTAACCGAGACATTTGAGAGTCTGAGGACCTTCAGCATGAAGTTAAATCGCGAGAAGTGTGTTTTCGGAGTCTCTTCGGGAAAACTGCTTGGGTTTATCGTATCTCGGCGAGGAATTAAGCCAACCCGGAGAAAGTCAACGCAATATCAAACATGAAACCGCTGACTTGCCAAAGGGACGTCCAGAAGCTTACGGGGTGTATGGCCGCACTCAGCAGGTTCATCTCCCGACTGGGTACGCGAGGAATGCCATTTTTCAAACTCCTCAAAAAGCAAGACAAGTTCCAGTGGATGCCAGAAGCACAGCAAGCATTCGAAGACCTGAAGACCTTCTTAACGACACCCCCAGTGTTGGTCTCACCGATGCCAGAAGAACCTCTGTTACTCTACATCGCGGCAACGACTCATGTAGTCAGCGTTGCCATCGTCGTAGAAAGGGAGGAGCCGGCTCACGTGCATAAGATCCAACATCCAGTCTACTTTGTTAGTGAGGTCTTGAGTGAATCCAAGGTACGATATCCACAAGTGCAGAAATTATTATACGCCGTACTTCTTACATCTCGCAAGCTTAAGCATTACTTCCAAGAGCATGCCATTTCGGTGGTCACCTCCTTCCCAATTGGGGACATACTCCACAACCAGGATGCCACTGGGAGAATAGCCAAGTGGGCAGTCGAACTCGGGGCCTTCGATATCTCATTTAGGCCTCGAACTGCCTTCAAATCTCAAGCGCTCGCTGACTTTACGGTCGAGTGGACAGAGCTTCAGAACCCGACGACTACCAAGGAACTCGAGTATTGGACAATGTACTTCGACGGTTCTCTCATGCTCAGCGGCGCAGGGGCTGGTATAGTGCTCATATCGCCAAGCGGGGAAAGATTGAGATATGTCCTCCAAATATTTTTTCCTGCATCAAACAACGCCGCCGAGTATGAGGCACTCATTCACGGCCTCCGTATTGCCATATCCCTCGGAATCCGACGGTTGACAGTTCGCGGAGACTCAATGCTCATGGTCAACCAAGTGCAAAAGGAATGGTCATGTGTCGAAGACAACATGGCAGCCTATTGCAGGAGGTGCGCAGGTTAGAAAGCAACTTTGATGGCCTGGAGCTCGTTCACGTGCTCCGGCGAGACAACGAAGCAGCCGACGAGTTGGCGAAGATGGGATCCTGCCGGTCCAGAGTACCCGTGGGAGTTTTCGTGGAAGAAATCCATAAGCCCACGATTAGCACCCGGCCAAAAGCGGATTCCCCGAAAGGGAAAAGCGAAGAAGCGGAGGTCTTGGTCATTATCCCAGATTGGACAGCCCCATACTTGGATTACCTGATGAAGGACAAGCTCCCCGAGGATCGTGTGCAGGCTGAAAGGATAATGCGCCGAAGCAAGAATTATGTGGTCATCAGAAAAGAGCTCTATCGGAAAAGCTCCTCCGGCATACTGTGACGGTGTATATCAGAACAAGAAGGGAGAAATTTGCTCAAGGAAATCCACTCGGGAACTTGTGGGAATCACACAGCATCATCGACCCTAGTCGGGAAGGCCTATCGCCAAGGGTTTTTCTGGCTGACCGCTATCACAGATGCGAAGGACGCCGTCCAGACATGCGAAGGATGTCAGTTCTTCGCACGTCAAGTAAACAAGCCAGCGCAGGAATTACAAACCATCCCGATCACGTGGCCATTTGTGGTATGGGGGCTCGACATGGTGGGACCTTTGAAGAAGACTCAGGGAGGTTATACTCATCTCTTCGTAGCCACCGACAAATTCACCAAGTGGATTAAGGCCAAGCCAGTCGCCACCATCACAGAGCAAAAGCCAAAGAATTCTTTCACGAAATCGTGGTTAGATTTGGCGTACCCAACTGAATCATCACAGATAATGGCACTCAGTTCAGAGGAGGGATATTTCAAGACTGGTGCGAAGAGCTTGGCATAAAAGTTTGCTTTGCGTCAGTGGCGCACCCCCGAAGTAATGGCTAGGTAGAACGAGCCAACGGCATGGTGTTACAAGGCATAAAGGCAAGGATTTTTGATCGGCTTCAACCATGTGCCACTCGGTGGGTCAAAGAATTGCCTTCGGTGCTCTGGGGGCTGCGAACTACCCCCAACAGAGCAACCGGGCAGTCACCTTTTTTCCTGGTATACGGCTCCGAGGCGGTACTACCCACCGAACTGGAATTCGGATCCCCATAGGTTCGGAGTTATGAAGAAATCACCTCAGAAGGCAGCCGGCTAGAAGACCTGGATCGACTGGAAGAAGCGAGGGATGTCGTGACAATTCGATCGGCAAAGTACCTCCAGAGCCTGCGTCATTATCACGATCGCAATATAAGAAGCCGCGAGTTCTCAAAGGAGATCTAGTCCTCAGAAAGAACCAGAAGTGCGAGCATAAGCTCTCCCCAAGCTGGGAAGGCCCTTACATTGTTGACGAAGTGGTTCGCCCGGGAGCCTACAAACTCAAACGCGAAGATGTCACGGCTGTCAGCAACACCTGGAACATAGAACAGTCCAAAGTTTCCACGATGGACAGGGAGGCGTCCTTAACTTCCTCCTAGAGCTCAGCGGTCCGATCCTCATTTACGTTGCGGGCATAGCCTTCCTTGATGGCTTCAAGATCCACTCGAGGATAGAGTGACTTGGTGATCGCCAAAGCCTGGCTGGCACCATTGGCCGCCGACTCCTTCAAAAGATTTTTGAGCGCCATGGGGGCTTCCTCCAGCTGAGAGATAATTTGGTCCCTGCCGAGTGGCCTCTCACCCATGGGGTGAAGCGAACCCAGCAGCGGCCCAGAGGCCTCCTAAAGCTTGGCGTAAGACGCCTCAAGGACTTCCACCTTCTCGCTGAAAACGGCGTATTGCGCCCGAGTTTTGAATTTGTAATCTGCAAAGACAAAGCATTAGAAACGGCAGTGAAAGTAGGATGAAGCCAGATCACCAGCTGTACCTTCAAACTCCTTCTCCAGTTTTGCCCTGGAATCTTCCGCGGCTTTGAGTTGTCCTTGAAGCTTCACGAAAGAGGAATCCCGGGCTGACGACGAGACGGAAAAATCAAAGGGCTAGAATGCTGAACAGAAACATGGGGTAGGCCCAACAAATAGCTACCTCGAAGGGAGCCGATGACGTCCAGCTTCTCCTGGCGAAGAGCGCTCTGCTCCTCTCGTGACGCCTGGATCTCGGACCGTAGGAACCGTAGCTCGGCCGCATACCTGGCCTTGATGCGCTCTAAGTCGGCCAAGTATTCCTGGCGCGTCCGTATTTCGGGGAGCATTTTTTGGAAGCATTCGGATTTCTGCTCAAAGCGTTCCCCAATTTTCTGTAATCATCACAGGAAAAGGTAACCACACGACCAACGGCGGAAGCAGGAGCACAGCGATTGTGGCGGAGTGCTTACCTGGGCCGCACGCGAGCAGGCTGAAACGTGAATGTAAAAATTATTCCTCTCCTTTTCTTCCTCCTCCGGGTCGTCCAAGAGCTTCAGACCTTCCTCCTCGTCAATCCATGCAGCCTCTGTTATAAGCCGGGGACGAGTAGGAGCCGGGGGGTCTCGATGAATTTCTTCGACCTCGGGGGACGGGCAGGAAGTTGGCTCTTGAGCAGCAGGGTTTGGCATCGAAGCAGGAGGTACAGGAGACGGTATCGGAGAACTGGGAGGCGTTCCAACATCCCCAATGACAGTTCCCGCGACCGACGCGCAAGCCCTCGAGAGCTCAGCCTCTGCAGGAGATGTAGTCGGCGTCCCGATAGGAACTTCGAGCGAAGGATCCCTATGAGGAAAGATTATCAACAAAATGGCAAAACAAGTCAAACGGGAGTCGGCCAGGAGATGAACCTGTCGGACTTCCTCATCTTCATTGGTGGCTTCTTCCGAGCAAACGGACCGCCTTTGGAGGAACCACTCGGGGCGGTACCGGTTGGAGCTTGGAGCCCTTCTTGGTGCGGCGGAACCACGAGCTCATATGAAGAGAAAACCGAAGACGCTGGAGCTCCTGCCGACGGGTCTTAAATCTTAGGACCACCGGCCGAGCATCGGGGTGCCACGGGATCCTCGGTCAATACTTTTTTCCCCTTCTTCGCGACAGGGTTTCCCGCAGGGGAACTCGCCCACCGCTTCGGGAAATCACCTATACGGGCGGGCATTTCCGGGAGTGGCGCGACACTAAAAAAGGCAATGCGATCCTACGAAGGGAGACTAAAAATTAAAGGACATTCTGAAACGAAGACGAAGATCTCTTAAAGTGAGCTCACCTCAGGAGGGGGGTGAGAAAGAGTGAAGGACTTAGGGCATCTCACGGAAGATATATCAACGTTCGGTATGAAGATGTCGCCGACCCGGGCAAAGATTTGTTCCTTAGACAACTCATCAGGCTTTTCACGGGTCGGGTCATCCGTTCCTTCATACGCAAATCCCAGTTGGACTCGTTCCTTCAGGGGTTGTATCCAGCGAGCGACGAAATGCAGAGCCAAGCCCACCCCCGTAAGACCTCCTTTCTTCAGCTTTTCGATCAATGCCAGAAGGTCATGAACCTGGTCCTTGTCAGCAGAATCGGGAGTAGCTATCCAGGAAAGAGACGCTTTGGGCCGGCGCCCGGCGAAGGGAGTTAGGGCAGCGTCGAGGTTGGCGCAATAGAACCACTCCCGATGCCAGCCTTTGTTGGAAGTTTTGAAGGGAATCGCGAAGTAATTCTTCTTCAGCCCTTCCCGTAGTTGATATCCGGCTCCCCCGACAACTTTGGGGTCGCTCTTGGAAGGATAAGGTTTCAAAAGGTAAAAATAGCGAAAAAGGTTGAAATGGGGGCTGACGCCCAAGAAAGCTTCACAGAGATGGACAAAAAGAGATATTTGCAGAATAGAGTTGGGATTCAAGTTCACCAGCTCGATTTTATAGAAGAAAAGAAGACCGCGGAGGAAAGTGCTGACCGGTAAACCTAGGCTGCGTTGGAAGAAGGATTCGAATACCACCACCTCTCTAGGACGAGGAGTGGGGACGGATTCGCCGGCGGCCGGGCGAGCGGAGATCAAAACCAAGTCTAGGAGAATCACGTCTTCCACCATGGACTGCAGCTTTTCCTACATCGTTGTTGAGGTCGTCCAATCCTGCGGCGAAGGAGGCGAGAAAGAAGAAGACATCTTTGAAAGAGAAGTCGGAAAGGCAAGGGAAAAGAAGGTGAGAGGGCGCAGCAAGAAAATGAACTATCGGACACCGTACGGCCTAAACTTTTTAAAGAGGGGAGAATTGGTCTTCGACGATTCGGCGGAGAAAAGATTGCGAAGCGTCGCGTCTTTCCAGGGTTCCCCATAAATGATTTGCAGTCTTGTCGTTTCAATTCACAGAGTTTGACAGAGTTTGACCGAGTAAAATCGGGGCACGTCGCTTCGTGCGGCGGGGCATTTACTCCACTTTCCGCTCTAAGCGGGGCGTGGGTAGTCTCCAAAATGGACAAAATGTATCTTCTCATGGTATGCCCCACGCTGGGTCATTTGGTGGTTACCGCACGTTAGAATCATGTACCGCGGGTCGAGTTTAAGACAGGCATAGATCCAAGGGTGTGCCCCACGAGGGTCATGAAAAGCCATGCGTCGTATCAAACGGGTATGGAATCCCTTCGGACGAAATCATGATACGCTCCAAGAGAGTCTAAGCCATAACCAACATCAGTTGGGAAAGGGTATCACTCGGCCAAGAGCCGTGTAAGGGTGGTATGCTCCAAGAGAGCCTAAGCCGTAACCGACTTCAGTCGGAGAAGGATACCACTCGGCCAAGAGCCGCTTAAGTGTGATACGCTCCAAGAGAGCTTGAGCTGTGACCTACGCTAGTCGGGAACGGGAATCACTCGGCCAAGAGCCGCATAAATCCTGATATGCTCCAAGAGAGCCAAATTGTGTCTTAACAACATGAGTATCATTCGGCCATGAGCCGGAAAAACCTTGATGCGTCCCAAGTTGGACGAAAAGCTATCTCCTGCAGCGGTCGGATGTGAGGATCGATCAGCCAAAGGCCACGATGTGCTCCAAATTGGAAGCTTAAGCGATTCCGGGTGATCGACAGGTTTTGGGTGTTATTTGGCCTTTAGCCAGGTACTTACGATATGCTGCATATTATGCATCTCGCTGGACATCTCTCGGATGATAATCGCGTGAAGCATATTGAGCTTCGTGTCGAGCTCAAGTTATGTTTTATAGCGGATAAATGCGTCACCGAGTTTAAAAGAACACGCGAGGTCGAAGATGCCTGAGAATGGGTCAAATCCACGATTGAAGGACATTTCTCCACAAAGGGTATTACTTTATTATATACAAAGGAAAAGATACTCTAGGTATTACGCCTAGGAGGCTTCACGCAGCGGAAGAAGAACTCTTGGTGTGCGATCCATCTGTTCCTCACAGGCTCGGTCGAACTCCTCCCAGCGCTCGATTAGCCTTGAGTCCACCTGTGCACGATGATACCACCGAGGCATGATGAAGATGAAAGCTTGAAGCAGAAAAGTGAAAGACAGAAAGTGAAGAGATACATTTTAAGCCAGCGCCTTTTATAGCCGATTTGGTAAAATTGAAGTTATTAAGCATCGGAAGCCGAAGAGGCTTTGAGTAAATGCAACTGCAGAAGACGAAGAGTTTTTCGGCAAAAACAAGTTGGCGCGGAAAAACAAAACGACCTCGAAGACTGCTTGATGGATATCTACGGTGAAGATAAAAAATTCAAGCGAAAAAATATTCAATCTGCATAATGCGGGATGAAGTCCGCGAGGCTGCTTGCGATAAAGCCTACCTAATCAAAGGTTGCATTTGGGGAAGGTCGAAAAGATTAAGGATTATAATTGAGTACTTCATAAATTCGCTCGCTACAAAAAGAAAATTTCTGATCAAAGGGAAGGAATCAGTCAGAGGTTCGAGTCAGGGACCAGTCGGAATTTCAGGAAACAACAAATGTGAGTAAAAGTTTGAAATCAGAATATAGCGATCGGATCATGAAGCACTCGGGGGCTACTGTGGAATATAAGAACCCGGGGTACCCTCATGACAAGCCCAAAGAGGGAAGCCTAGAAGCCGCAGGCCTGCAGCCGTATACAAAGGTACATATCCTAAAGGAAGTTGAACTTATGTTTAGATATGATGGATACAGTTGTAATCCGAGTTGTAAATAGGGTAGATAAATATGTAAACTCTATCCTGTAACCGACTAGAATCTTGTAACCGATCGGAATCTCTTAATCGATCAGGACTTTGTAAGCCGCCCCCTCCCTGATATATAAGGGTGAGGACATGCAGCAACATAGGGATCCAATCATCCAAGCACGAAGCGCCATCTTTTGCCCAGAGCATATAGCGCTTTGAGCACTTCCGATCCAAGAGATCCACATAATCCCAGCACACAGGATTAGGGTATTACCTCCATCGCTGAGGGCCTGAACCTGTATAAATCCCTATCTTGTGTGACCTTCGAGTTTGAGATCCAGCGCCTACCCCATAAATTCATTGCCGACTACAAAAGTCGACACTAATTTACAGCAAGTCTATGGATGAGCATTTGGATCATTTACTATAACACCCCAGGACCAACAAACGCCCAGGATGCTACTAAACTACCTTACAACCATGCAAAAATATAAAATTTCGGCAACACCTACTCTAAAAATAGAGGCAATGCGGAAGCAACAAATAATTACAGATATATATAAGCAACACGCTATCATGTTTAACACCTTAAGCAGGAATAGGTATATCAAAGTCAACAGCTCTAAGGCTCATTTAAGCATCTTAAACCAGGCCGTAGTGATTACATGCTTATTATTAAAGCACAACATTAAAAGACTAGGTGATAACATGAACGTGCAGAAGTGCTGCTACTTCCCATCCCTTCAAGAAAGACATCCACTCAAGCACCTGGAATGATAAAGCAAGAGTGAGATATAAAATCTCAACAAGTAAACTGGTTTTAACAAGCTATTTAAACCACATTAGATTAGACAACAATTTAATGCTTCACTAAGTATGAAGATAATAGCATAACTTCAATGTTCATAGCAGTTTCATTTTTCAATAATTTGAGACCTTATTTCCTAATTAATATTAAGGAATTAAAGTGAAACAGCTACAACATACGATTAAATAAGGGTCAACCATCATTATAAAAAAATTACTTAAGATCATACCATGGTACTACAATTTTAAAATTCTACTTAACCTCTCATAAGACATAGAGCACTACTCAAGATGTGGGTCATGTTAACGACAACATAAACCGTTTCAAAGTTATGAGTTTACTTAAATAATTAAGTTAAATCTCCAGTAAGCTCTATATACCCCTCAACATCAAGAATAACTTGAAATCCATAAGGAGCAATAGGAAACCACCCACAAAAAACCCATCAACACATATATAACCGCATAATAGCTGTATGGAAAGATATTGTAGAAGTTCTGCAAATAATTCGTCATAAGCATAATTAAAAGGAATAGCCTTCCAATGAAATTAAAGTGCATGTAGATGCAATGCAAAACCACATATGACTTCAGTATCTTCATAAATGCACAAGTCATACTACATTGGATATAACAACGGAGAAGCATTGCTTCTCATAATAACTTTCAATGCAACATTAACAAATACCACATTCAATTCCATACATCAATGCATATGAACTCCTGCCTGCATACCCAACAAGGTATGGAGCTGCATCCTTCGATGCTGTATCGGTACGGTCGCAACCATAAGATCATGACATAACTTCCAATGTATGTGCAAATGATGCACTTCAAATGACATATGACATTCACATTTACCACGAACTTCAGTATGCACAACAGTAATATGATACTCCACAAACGGCAACAAGTAAGCATATGCCACTGACATCAACATATAAGTAATACTTTCAAGATAAAACAATATAAGCCACGATCTTTGGTATATAGCAGCATATATTATATGTGCTGAAATTTGACTAAGAGGCTACTCCATAAGATCTATCATACGAAAAACTATTCCCACACAAACTATCTACAAGTTAAGTGCTACACTTAAAGTAACTTCTAATTCACTTCTTCATCTAACACATCAGGTGTAGGACAACAAGACTACGTTAACGAATCTTCCATGGCAAATAAATTAACCAAGATATGAACCTCCATTAAACAACTACCCTAAAGCTACAAAGACATAGGCACAACCTCTATCTATATCTGAAAGAAAACTACAAATTCAAATTTCATTCACTTAGCATGATTTAGCAAACCTCACTCCTCCAACCCAACAAAGGCCAAAGACTGACAAAGGCCCATCATCAAAACCATCTCTACTGCCATAGTCAACATAAAGATATAAATCTCCACAAACAACATATAGCGAAAGATTTGACCCACAAGGCATATGGGCATACTTCAACATGAAACATGTCACAACATAAACAAAGCATCATTTAAACTTGGCAAATAAGGTTGGTGATTGTACTAAAATTTATGGTTTAGATAGAATAAATAACAAGTTAAAACCGTAGCAACCACCGCTACGTTTACTTGCCTTTACCGACGATGAAAGCAAGACATAAACGCCTTCGAGCAACACCACCTACTCAAGCACACATATATCAGCACCATAGCATATCACACAATATACAAATAGCAAGGAACACAATCCTACGCCCCACAACCTGTCAAACATACAAACCGACATTCTTCATGTTTGTCTAACTGCAGCAGTACTTGACCTTTTCGTATATAATTTTATACAACAGCTATGATAGCAAAAGAATACATATTTGAAAACTACAGAACGAGAGCTACAACTTTCGTGGAGAAACCATAATTTTATCATGCCTCCAAGATTGCCTAAAAAGCCCCTAAAGAGAGCTCTGAGAATCTGACATCAATTTCAAACAGCAGACATTCAAACCTTAATATCTCCAAAATTACTGATCATAAAATCCTGAAATTTCACCAGAGAATATAAGTTTTCACCCTCTACAACTTCTTAGTTATAGGTTTTTGGAGAAAAAATCAATAAGATGGCCTAAACAGGGCATGAACATCGACTGCAGAATCTGACAGAAAAACAAAACAGACGACTTCAGAAATTCATATCTGGAGTTCTACACAACGAAAAATTCTGCACTTGACCAATCTGAAAATCTTGTGAAAAAGGCTACAACTTTCTAGTTATTTTTCAGATCTGGTTCGGCTTCTAATGTGGTAAAAAACTGAATAGATCTAATAGTGTTCTGAAATTCCCTGACAGCCCAATTCAAACATACA
Organism: Otatea glauca; assembly: GCA_036346275.1. NCBI lineage: Eukaryota > Viridiplantae > Streptophyta > Magnoliopsida > Poales > Poaceae > Otatea > Otatea glauca. The sequence goes on along the minus strand of CM070720.1, from coordinate 676,829 downwards.
TAACTCCTAAACCAAGAGGGCTATGAGTGTGTCCTTTGAGCCAAAAGAAAGGTGGAAAAGATCTGTACAACAATATTAATTTTTACTGAATTTAACAAATAAAAAAGATGGCCTAATCGCCTGATTAACAGCAACTGCATAAACTGCAAAACCTGAAACACGTCGATTCGACGTCTACCGCCAAAACCTTGCCTATACTCCTTCTCAACCATGAACTACCTGTCGACTTTTGTAGTTGGCAATGAATTTATGGGGTAGGTGCTCGATCTCAAACTCGAAGGTCACACAAGACAAGGGGTTTATACAGGTTCAGGCTCTCGCGGAGGAGATAATACCCTAATCCTATGTGCTGGGATTATATGGATCTCTTGGATCCGGGGTTGCTCAAAGCTCTATGTGCTCTGGGCGATATGAGGTGTTCTATGCTCTATGGCTTGATTGCTCTATGCTTGGATGATCGGATCCCCTGTTGTTGCCCGCCCTATCCCTTATATAGCGGGGGTGGGGCGGCTTACAGAGTCCTGATCGGTTTGGAGATTCCGATCGGTTACAAGATTCTAGTCAGTTAATAACATAGATTTTACATCTTTATCTACCCTATTAACGACTCGGATTACAACCGTATCTATCATAAGTTCAACTTCCTTTAGGATATGTCCTCTTGCGCACGGCAGCGGGGCCTGACGCGGGGAGTATCTTCTGGGCCTCCCTCTTGGGCTTGTCATGAGGGTACCCGGGTTCTTATATTCCACAGTAGCCCCCGAGTCCTTTGCGATCGAGTTGCTTCCTTCCTGGTTGCAGCCCAACTGAGTCATGCTTCACGCCAAGTGCTTCCAGTTCTTGATGCAGCTTCCCATCTAGTTTTCCTTTACAGCCGAGTGCCCCGTTGTAGGCAAAGAGATCGTGAAGGACTCAATAGAGCTCCACGCTTTAAACTTTCCGAGTGGTTCCTAGCCCCATTATTGGAATTCTGGCAGTCGGCTCATCTTGGGACATATTGTATCCCAAACGATATGCAGAAGTCAAAACGCTTTTCCCGCTCGAGGCAAAATTCAGCGCCACTCCCTTTAAATTCATTCACCGCCGAAGTTGCTGATGTCGTCGTTGAAGCGTTGGCTCACACACATCGCATCCAAATTTAGTAGCCCTAAAATCATGTATATGCAGAACTTAGGCAATGTAAAAACAATTCACTCGGATGTGATGTCTGACTGGTGTATATATAATTTTAGATTTTTTTTACTCTTTTTCCTTATTGATTTTGAATTCATGCGACTGGTTTGACTCTTTTTGTTTAAGCACTCTGCCCGACTAGTCTAGCCCCCGAGCGTTGGGAGTCGGCTCATGGCTCTTTTCCCAGGCACGTGTTTTGGGTGACTAAAGTTCGCCGCTCATGGGGTCAGAGCTTCACAATTTGGAGTTATCGCTTTTCGGATTCACTCGCAATCGTTAAGCAAAAGAAGAAAATACAACTCAAAAAGATGTGCATGCGCACACTATTAGTGTAGCCCCGACTTCATCGCTTAGTTGTGGGTCAACTAAGTAGCAAGTCAGGAAAGTCAATAATTTTATTTATAATAACATAATTGAGTAAAAAGTGACTTAGTTGCTTTATGCTCCATATGTTGCTGACGATCATGCCATCTTTGCTCGTGGCGCAGGCGTAGGCTTGTAGATGAGCTGTAGGTGGCGCTCGGGGCGCAGGTGTGGCTCGTGGCCGTCGCCGAAGGTGGCGCCGGTGCGCGCGAGGCTCGTGGCGCGCCGGCGAGGCGCTTCGAAGCGCAGCGTGGCTCGTGGCCGTGCCGAAGGTGGCGCTCGGGGCGCAGGCGTAGGCTCGTGGCCGTGCCGAAAGCCGCGTGGGAGCGCAAGTGCGCTTCACCTATAGGCTTTTCCTGATTTCGCTAAATTGCGGCCGCCGTCACCATGGCCTTGATCTGTGCCACGATCGGGGCCGCTGGGCTATCCGATGCAATCATCGGGTCCAGTTTGTCGAGAAGCGTCTTGGAGGCGACGACGTTCTGCATTGGCGTGCGGAAAAAGGCTTGATCTCCCAACCTGGATTGCAGGAGGTCCTCGCGGACATTGCGGCCACGAGATCGAAGCGATCGCACCAGCACCTCCTTACCCTTACGAAGACGATCTTCCCCCGCAGCTTCCTGTTCTTCTTGTTGGCGTTGGAGATCGGTCTTCTGCTCTTCTATCGCGAAGATACCACGAAGATCACAGCAATTCCTCGCGACGTCGACTGGTTTGCCGACCAAGTCAAAGTGACATACCTGAGATGGGTTGGCCTGATCTTAACCAGAGCGGATCTGGTTTTGGACCGGACAGACAAGCTCTTCGCGCGCATCTGCGACGAAGTCCAGGTTTCCGAAGTGGAAGGCCTGGCCGGAGACGAAGGTGGCGGTGAATCCACCGATTGCTGCCAACGAGTCTGTTGGAAAAGATTGAAGCGCTACCCCTACCTGGCGCGCCAACTGTCGACTTTTGTAGTCGGCAATGAATTTATGGGGTAGGCGCTCGATCTCAAACTCGAAGGTCACACAAGACAAGGGGTTTATCTGAGTTGAGCTCGCAGAGGAGATAATACCCTAATCCTGTGTGCTGGGATTATATGGATCTCTTGGATCCGGGGTTGCTCAAAGCTCTATGTGCTCTGGGCGATATGAGGTGTTCTATGCTCTATGGCTTGATTGCTCTATGCTTGGATGATCGGATCCCCCTGTTGTTGCCCGCCCTCTCCCTTATATAGCGGGGGTGGGGCGGCTTACAGAGTCTTGATCGGTTTGGAGATTCCGATCGGTTACAAGATTCTAGTCAGTTAATAGTATAGAGTTTACATCTTTATCTACCCTATTAACGACTCGGATTACATCCGTATCTATCATAAGTTCAACTTCCTTTAGGATATGTCCCCTTGCGCACGGCAGTGGGGCCTGACGCGGGGAGTATCTTCTGGGCCTCCCTCTTGGGCTTGTCATGAGGGTACCCGAGTTCTTATATTCCACACTACCTCACCAAAACCACCTTAAAAGATGTGCTACAGTAGGGGATCAAGTCTCACCTAGGGTTTCCCTTGAAAACAACAAGGGGAAGTTGGGGAAGACGCCAATCTAGCACCTCTTCTTGATCTTCTCCACCTCCTCTTTCCATTTTGGTATTCACCTTCTTGATCCTTGCACCAAGGGAGAGGGAATAGAGGGGGATTTGCTGTGGGAGCAGAGGAAGGTGCAGGGGGGAGGAGGGGGTCACGAAACCGGGGGGAGGCACTAGGGAGGGGAAGGGGCTACAGTTTTGGGTGAAGAGGAGGGGGCTGCGGCTGGGGTGGGGAGGAGGAGGGGTGATGCTAGGGTGAAGGTTTCCCCCCTCACTTGGGCCAAAGCCCACCTCCTTAAGCCCACAGATATCCCCAAACCGACCCAAAACCCCAAATGATTCCTCTAATTCCTAGGAAAAAAGATCTGTCTTGCTAGAGAAACAGCCCCACAATGGTTAGAAATAAATGGGATATTACATTTGTGCCAAATCTTTACTGCTTTGAGAGATACGTGCTTGTTTGGTAACCTTGATAAGTGCACCTTTTGCATCGATCGAGTTGTGTTTCTTGGCTTTGTCGTGACTGCGCAGGGCATTGAGGTCGATGGGCAAAAGGTGGAAGCTATTCGAGCATGGCCTACACCTACAACTATCACTCAAGTACGGGGCTTTCATGGACTTGCTGGTTTCTACCGCCGGTTCGTGAAGGATTTTAGCACTCTCGCTGCCCCGCTCAATGAGTTGACAAAGAAGAACTTATTTTTCAAGTGGGTAAAGCACAAGAGAATGCCTTCAATACGCTGAAAGATAAGTTAACTAATGCACCGCTTCTACAACTTCCTGATTTTGATAAAACTTTTGAGATAGAATGTGATGCTAGTGGTATTCGAATTGGAGGTGTTCTTATGCAAGATAGGAAACCCATTGCTTATTTTAGTGAAAAGCTCAGTGGTCCAACCTTAAACTACTCAACATATGACAAGGAATTATATGCTTTGGTTAGAGTATTAGAAACATGGCAACATTACCTCTGGCCAAAAAAATTTGTCATGCATTCAAATCATGAATCATTGAAGCACATCCGTAGCCAAAGTAAATTGAACTGTAGACATGCTAAGTGGATAGAATTTATTGAGACTTTTTCGTATGTGGTGAAACATAAGAAGGGTAAAGATAACATAGTTGCTGATGCATTGTCTCGTCGATACACGTTATTGTCTCAACTTGATTGCAAAATTCTTGTTCTGGAGAGTCTAAAGGATTTATATGCTACTGATTTTGATTTCAAAGACATATATACTAACTGATTTCAAAGACATATTTGTTGAATGATGGCTATTTGTTTAGAGCTAACAAATTATGTGTTCCCGCGAGTTATGTTCGTCTTTTGTTACTATAGGAGGCGCATGAAGGTGGTTTGATGGGTCATTTTGGTGTTCATAAGACTGAGGATGTGCTGACCACACACTTCTACTAGCCAAAGATGAGGAGTGATGTAGAGCGATATGTGAGGAGATGCACTACTTGTCAAATAGCTAAGTCTCATTTAAACCCCCATGGATTATATACACCTTTTCCTATTCCGAAAGCACCTTGGGAGGATATTTCTATGGATTTTGTGTTAGTGTTACCAAGGACTAAGAGGGGAAGGAATAGCATATTTGTTGTTGTTGATAGGTTTTCTAAGATGGCTCATTTTATACCTTATCATAAGAGCGATGATGCTACCCATGTTGCTAATTTATTTTTCAGGGAGGTCGTTCAGTTGCATGGCGTGCCAAGGACGATTGTTTCAGATCGGGATGCCAAATTCTTGAGCCACTTTTGGAGGACACTATGGGGAAAGCTTGGGACAAAGCTGCTGTTTTCTACAACATGCCATCCCCAAACATGCCACTAGCTGCATGAGAGTCAGAAGGCAAGGGCTGGCCTTCCTAAGGTGCAGAAATGGAAATAGGATGCACCTCAGGTGTAGAAGGACTGGATCAGGTGAAACAACATCATCTCCATCATCCTCATTGTAACAACCCAAAATTTAGGTTTTCAAAAATCTATGGTTTAGTTCATCTTTCCAAAAATTCCCGTTGATTTTCTCTCTTTAATAAAGCTTAATCTGAAATTTTTAATGTTAAAATAATTTACTTGACTAATATAAACTTCAATTAAAATAAATTTAGTTTTATCTGAGTTCATTTTGCTTCAAGGAATTTTCTGTAATTTTTTGAGATTTTTCGGAGTTCGTTTGCTATTTATTTGGAATTAATTTATATTAAGCCTTTTGTTAAATTTAATTAAATTCTACAAAATTTTAAATAAATTTTGGTTCAAAATATTTTATTTGAGCTCCAAATGTCTTAAAATATTTTCTAGAATTTTTGTGGAATTTTTCTGGTATTTTTATTGCTCTAAATGAATTATTTTAATTTCTGGAATTATTTTAATTCGGAAATGGTTAAATCCACGTGGCGGCTCCTGAGCTGGCCACGTCATCGCCTAACCTCAGCCTTCCGATCTCCATCCGACGCACCAGAATGAGCCACGTCACCCGTTTACTGTTCAATATGCGCTAGGTGTTCGATCCGATCCGTTTTCAATCCAAATCCGGTTTTTCTTCGTGTTTCCTTATAGGACACGACTCCCTAGCCTATATAAGAGTCCTAAGACCCCTACCACGCACCCCTAATGCCCAGAGCACCTCCCAAACCCTAAAAAATGCAGCCATGTCTTTCCGGAGCGCCGCCAACGTCGGCTGATCTTGGCATCGCGTTCCCCGTCGTCTCGGTGAGTTCTTCTGAAATCCTTTCGCGTCAACCCATGCCATATGGTCCAGTCTAGCTCTCCACCAAATTTGGTGCAGTTTCATCTAGGAAATCAAAAGTTATGGCCGTTCTAATCTCGAATCTTGCCGTCACCCGTTCTCCTTCGTTTTTGCGAGTTTGACCGTGAAATTTATTCTGTAGACTCATCTTGATGTCCTCTACCTGGTGCTCACCCTAACTCAAGGTTTTGTCCATGGGATTGCTGCAGAAAATTCAATCTTCCCGATCGATCTGCGACGCACAGCTGAAAACTTCGTCGCGCGTTCCCGTTGATCCAGAAGGTAAAACTCAGATCCGTTCGCGTCATATTGTGCCAAATGATCCCAGATAGCTCTCTGTAAATTTTGGTTAGGTTTCATCCATTATCTTAATAGTTATGGCCGTTTGATCTATTAGCTTTAGCACCGTTCATCGGCAGTTTGTGATCTGTCCTTTGGGTTGCCGCCAAATCCGCTTATACCGTTGAGATCGTCTCGCCGCGTTCTACGTGGTGCTCACTTCCCCTTTGCTGTTCCATCTACCGAAAATTTTTATATTCGTTAGCCGCGCTTTCGTCGATCGCTACCGCCTTTTGCCGCCAACCATCTTAGTTCTCTTTGGTCGTGTCATCATGTCCAGTAGGCCATCATTCTCTGGTTTGCTCATCTTTAGAGTTCATTTGATCTTGGTTGCCATCAATGCCATATTCTAGAATCAACCCGCCGTCGTTCGATCCAGTTCTTTTATTATCGGTTCGTGTTTGGTTAGCCACCCTTGGTAATCTTTTATCGCAGAGCCAACCCTACCTATCCTATCCCTATGCCAAATGGATCTATCCGCATGTCGCTTCTCTCAAACCCTAATTGAACCTTGTGTCCAATCATGCGTTGACGATGGATCATGTCATGTAAACCTCGCAACTCGCAGATCAATCACGTGCCATATAATATCCTTGCTACCATATCATTGTACCGACGATCGACATCTCATCGTTGCATGAGTGTCCGTCGTTGCCGCTATCTTCGCATGTGTGCATGCTCGCAAAAGCTTTAGTGCAATATCATCATCCTCTCTATCGCCTTATTGTAATCTAACCCCATCACCGTGAGTTTAGCCTTGTCTTCATTTCCTTGCTACCTTGTCATCGTCAAGCCTCTTGATCGACGTATGGTGAACCTGATCGAATCTTATGAATGTCGACCCGTTTGTCCATGTCTTATTCTTGAAAATCTAATCGCCATTGACCTAGAAGTCATTCGTGGACTTGGTCGATAGACCATTGGCCATATGTCATATCCTTGTACCATATCTAATCTATTAGTCCATCTTTCTTTTGTTTATTGTGTATCTGCTTAGTCAACAAAAGTCATTATTGAGCATCGATTTAGTTCATTGCGAACTAACGTATCTTTATGGACCCAGTTTATAGATCGAGAGCCCATATGTCATTGTCTATCCAATCAAGATAATAACTTCGTAAGAAATATTCTTTGGAATATTATTCTTTCTTTCTCAATTATCGTCTTTTCCTTTTGATTGTATTCCAAAGCTCGTTCTATTTTGTCTAATCTCCGATCTAATCCATTCAAGTCCCTAAATTCATCTAAGCCTTTGTGATCCAATACTATCCGTTCTCAATTTGGATTTTATTTGATTTATCTTTTGAGTTGGTTTGTATTTGCTTCTTCTTTAATCGTTAGACGCGTCGTCGGAAGTTATTCTAAGGAGTGAAGATCAAGAAGGTAAAGATTGAAGATCAAAGATCAAGAATCAAAGATAAAGAGTAAAGATCATAAAAATCGCAAGGGCAGGCAAGTTGTGCTTTGATCATGTTGAACCCATGTTTATTAAATTGCTATATTTGTTTTACCCTATTGCATATTATTTCAAGTATACAATTGTTTCAAATTAAATTGGGACTTAGCTATTATACCAATTTGATCTATACCCTACCTTGCCATTGTATGCCATGATCTAATTGTCACCCTAGGATGGTTAATTAATAGTTGGTTAATATTGATAATCAACATGGGCTGGTTAGACCGTCAGAGATTGCTTAGCCATGCCATGTCGTCACATGTGTTGAACCATCACCGATTAATCTTGACTAATGGAATATGGAACAATGTTATGAACTTGTGTGTCATATGTGGTCACACGATGAGATTGAGTTGTTGTGGCGAGTCATGTCACGCAACGATGTTGAATTGTTGATGGCACGTGGTGCTTGGTAATCAACTTGGGTGATAATCATTTAGATTGGGGCAAGTGGCAAGGGGCGAGTGTGCCAAGGTGGGCCCGATGGGCAGAGGGTATGTGGATGTCTTGCCCTAGTCACCCTAAGGACTTAACCTTGCAAGCCTTTGACCTGAGTCCTACTTGCAACCACATGTCTGGAATGGGACAGCCTAGCCGACTAATTTGTGATGTCTAGATTTCGGTACTGCTGTGGTGTATAGTGAGTTCCGAGTGTACGGGTAGACTCACATGGCGCAAGAGGGGGGCCCGGAGTGTGGTAACCAGTCCCTTCCGTGTTGAAACCTCAGCGAGCAGTACATGGTCTAAACAGAGCATTGTAAAGGCTTTGCCATGATTACCCTGCCGGCACACCAAAGGAAGTGTGCTAATAGCTTGGCAACAAGGGACGATCATGTCGTGTGGGTAAAGTGCATAACCTCTGCAGAGTGTAAAATCTATTCGAATAGCCGTGCTCGCGGTATTGAGCAATGCTCGGGAATTACAGTTAAGGGTTAGACTTTTGCAAAACAAAACTTGGGATGGATGGCTGGTTGCCATGGTAAGTTGGAACTTGATTAAGGATTGGAACTTGGTTTACTTGAGAAATGCTGAATCTATTTATTACAGTTATTTGTTTTATTGTCTTTACAATCTATTTACTGTAATTGTTCTCAAATGCTGCTTTACTGCAAAATAACCATGATAAGCCATTCCTTGGAATAAGCCTTGCATATAGTTATATTAGAATTGCATTTTGTGCACAACTTGTTGAGTGCTTTATGTGCTCACCCTTGCCATCAACAAAATCATCAGTTGAGGAGAAGACTACAACTTCAAAGGAGGAGAAGTTCCACGAGGGGGCGAATATCTAGGAGTTGAACCTTGTCAGTTGCCTGTGGTATATTGATGGGATTCGTCGACGTTCTTCATTCCATTGCTATTTATTTAATTTGAGTTGAAGCCACCAAGGCCTCATAAGTGTAAGTTTGACCTTAAGGTCGTTCAATAGTTCTATATTAATAAATGAAGTCTTTGTTTATTATTCATTGTGTATGATTGTGATATTTCATCAATGTTGAGACTGTGTGCACTAGCGTGATCCTGGACTAGTGCTGAATACACAGAGGGTCCGGATTTGCATATTCGGGTCCCGACACTCATCCTCTACAAAGATGGTCTCAGTGGTGGAAGAAGAGCCTGAAATGTCAGGTTTAGCTCCTGGGCTAGCCTCATCAAAAGTCACCTCACAGGTCTCTATGATCCTATGCGCATTGCAACTCCAGACCATATAGCTACGAGAAGAAGCCGAATTACCTAGAAAGATACCATCAGAAGATCAAGATTCAAACTTATCCAGGTTACCAGACTTCAAAATGAAACACTTGCAACCAAACACATGAAAATGAGAAATACTAGGCTTTCGCCCATACCTCAACTCGTGAGAAGTGCGGTACAAATGTGCTCTCAAGAATACGTGATTTGAAACATGGTAAGAAGTAGCTATAGCCTCAGCTCAAACTTTCTAGGAGTACTGTACTCGCCTAGCATCGTCCTAGCCATCTCTACCAGGGTCCTATTCTTCCTTTCCACTACGACATTCTGCTGAGGGACATAGAGATAGGAGAATTAATGCTCTAAACCAGACTCCACACATAAACTCTCAAAATAGGAGTTCTTGAACTCCGTGCCATTGTCACTACGTATAGCTCATAGGGCACCAGGGAGCTCAAAAGACAACATATGAACCAAACCCCTAAAATGGGTAAAAGTCTCATCCTTCGAGGCCATTAAAAACACCCAAGAGTTCCTCGAAAAATCATCAACAATGACAAGAACATACCACTTCCCACCCACTGACTGCACTCTAGATGACAAACAGTGTCCGTATGTAAAAGCTGTCCTGGTGCATCAGTCATCACAATAGTGACTGGGGGATGAGAAGCAGCGACCATCTTGCCATGTCGGCAGGGAGAGAAAACTAAGTCTTTGACCATTTTGAGTTTGGGCAAACCACGAATGAGATCGTGGCTGGTAACTCGGGTCAAATGATCAAATCCAATATGACCAAGTCTCATATGCCAGAAGGAGAGATCACGGGACTCTGAAGCAATCAAACACCGAAGGGAGTCTTTAGAAGAAACAAAAAAATCAGCACAGAAGACTTTCCCAAATCTAGAAATCCCGCAAACTAACTCTCCTGATTAATTGTGGATTCTACAGGCTTTACTCTAAAAACTCACCTCGAAAGATTCATCGATAAGCTGAGAAACAGAAAGAAAATTATACTGCGGCTTACTTACTAAGGCAATATCCTTAAGAATAAAATATTCATTTATGCAGATGCTACCTTTAGCAATGACTCTACCTGAAGAAGCATCCCCAAAAGTGATCAACTCATCACCGGGGGCTCAGACTAGGGAAGAGAACCAACGAGAGTCTCCAGTCATATGACGAGAACAACCGGAGTCGACAATCCAAACATCTTCCTTCCCCATCTGATGAACCTGATCAAGACACAAGAGAGAAAGATGACTCAGTACTGGAGTAGAGTGAAGATTTGGGAACCCAATACTGAACCACATGACGCCTCAGAGTACTAGCCACAGAAGAAGACTGGACTCGAGTGTCTCTCTGACGTATAACCCTAACAAAATCAGTAGTAACTTTAGTAGATGATCTAGGAGCTGTAACTGGGTTGGCCCGCTGTGGTGCAAAGGCCAGACCACCCCAGTGAGGCTACCTAAAACTCCTACCAGAAAACACCTCACACCGCTGATATCTACCTCGATGAGAAGAAAGAGGAATATCAAGAGGACGATGGAAAGACTGACTACGAGCAGCTCTAGGACTAAAACTCAACTGAACAGCATGAAAACCGAGTCCTGGACGCTGCCCAAAAACAGGCGACTCTCTAACCTATCTAGAAGTAGTGCGTGCCTTAGGAGCACTCAAGGTCTAGGGATAACCATGAATACCTCTAAGAGCAATGACATGCTCACACCGAGTGATCTTGTCGCGCCTAAAGCAGAAATCTACTAGGTGACCATCCTTCTTACAAAAGGTGCATGTGTACTTTGTCTTGCTAGAGGCAGAAGCAACAGGAGTAATGACCTTCTGATAAGAAGTCCCATGGTTAACCCCAGTAGACCTAAACATAGTGGTACTCACTCTGTGAGCTACCACAATCTCACCACTCATGGAGCCGCGCACAATGGTGGGAGGATGCGCCCGAGAGTGCTCGAAGGGGTCAAATCATAGACTCTGATTAAATCTGCTAATCTTGGATTGGTCTAGAATGAGATTGATCTTCTTCTTGCCTCCTACAAACTTCTCGAGAGTGCTCATGAGATACTCACACTCCTCGAAGAAAGAGGCACATGAAGAACAGGGAAGAGAGGAAGAAGAAAAACCAGAAAGAAAAGCTCTCTCAGAACGTGCATTTTTCTCTATCAACACGGCTGCCTCAATCTTGACGGCTTCACAAGAAACGCAAGACGCTTTTCTAATCATATGGGCTTGATCTTCTAATTTCTTCTTAAATTCGACTTGGATTTTGTCGGGACCCGAATTTGCAAATCCGGACCCTCTGTGTATACCGCACTAGTCCAGGATCACGCTAGTGCACACAGGCGCAACATAGATGCTATCATAATCGTACACAGCGAAATATAGCATAAACTTCAATGATTAATAATAACTGTTGTCTTACATGAATAATGGCTCACAGGGCTTAAATAAAAAGTATCAATGAAAAGCAGCGGAAATAGAATAAACGCAGTGGCGCTCCAGTTCGCCACAGGCAACTGACGAGGCTCGGACCCTAAGCATTCGCATCCATATAATCCTCCTCCACGAAGGGCGTAGATCCCTCCTCTTCTGAAGTTGTTGTTGTTGGGGTGAGTACATAAAGCACTCAACAAGTTGTGAACAATAATGCAAGTCTAATATTCTATATGCTCGGCTTAATCCAAAGGAATGGCTAATAAGGGTATTTTGCAATAAAGCAGCATTTAACAAGAATACAATAAATAGATTGGAAAGCAGTAAAACAAATATAGTAATTAATAAATTCAGCATTTCTGAAGTAACCAAGTTTCTCAATCCTAAATTATTTTCCACCTTCCATGGCACCTTGCCATCCCAATAGGTTTTTGTTTAACAAAAGTCTAACCCTTAACTGTAATTCCCGAGCATTGCCCAATACTGTGAGCATGGCTATTCGAATAGATTGTACACTCTGCAGAGGTTATGCACTTTACCCACACGATACAACCAAACACCACCAAGGCGAGTGATCATAACAAAGCCTTTACAATGATACACCTAGACCCAGTACTGCTCGCTAAGGTTTCAACACTGAAGGGTTAAACCACCACAACAGGGCCCCCCTCTTGCGCCATGTGAGTTAAACCGTAACCCGGGACTCACTATTCACCACGACAGTACCGCAATCTAGGTTTCACAAATTATTCAGCTAGGCTGTCCCATTCCAGACATGTGGTTGCAAGAAGGACTCAGGTCAAAGGCTTGCAAGGTTAAGTCCTTAAAGTGATTAAGGCAAGACTTCCACATACCCCTTCCATCCCTGGCCCACCTTGGCACACTGCCGCTTGCCACTTGCCCCAATCTAAAATCATTACCACCCCAGTTGATTACCAAGCACCACATGCCATCAACATTTCAATCTAGATGTGTGACCTCCTCGCCACGACAACTTGATATCACGGTGCATGAAAGACATGACACACCAATTCATAAACATTGTTCCATATTCCATTAGTCAAGATTAAGTATCAACATTCGGACACATGTGATGACGTGGCATGGCTAAGCAATCTATGACGGTCTAACTAGCCCATGTTGATTATCAATATTAACCAACTATAGTTCCACATCCTAGGGTGACAAATAGATCATGGCATATAATTGACAAGGTATGATTTAATTCAAATAGGCATATTATCTAATTCCCAGATTAATTGAAATCATTTATACACATAAATTATCATGCATAAAGTTTAATAGACAAAATAGCAATTTGGTGAAAATTAGGTGCAACATGATCAAAGCACAACTTGCCTTGGAGTAGGTGCTGGTCTTGCTCTGAGCTTGGGTCTTGAAGCGATGAATCTTCCTCCGGATCACCGAGCAGTTCAACGTCTACGCGAAACGATGCCAAAATAGCAAATAAACACCAAAACAGAGAGCAACCAAACTTCAAAAATAAAATAAAATTCACCAATAAATAGATCTTGATTTTACAAATTTTTAGAAATTTGAATCACTAAAATCTGAGTTAAAATGCAAAAGATATAGCCTTTTGAAGTTTGAATAAATACTGAAATTACAGAAAATAGAATAACCGATTTTTCAGAATTATTTTTCTATTGGAAAAGATCTTTATTGCGCAGCGGCGTCGCCAGCTCGGACCAATCAGCGCCGACCGTCGCTGGTCCATGGACTCGGTCCATGGGACCGCCTCTGGTCCACCGTGGACGTGCCCACGGCGCCTCGCGCCACGCGCCCGACACGCGGCGCACATCGACTGGCTGCAACGCCGCCCGTGCCGATGCTCGACATGCGGCGCATATCCGGGCGACGATCCAACGGCTAACGCTCTAACGCACACGCGGCGCGATCTCAACCGAACAAACCTGATCCAACGGCCGACGCTTACCCGAGCCGCATCGTTTTACCGAGGCGTGGCGCGATCGCGCGGTCCGACGAAGATCCAACGGCTGATGAAGCTTCCCGACGAAGATGGCAGCACGGCGGCGGTCTGGCACCGGAGCGGAGGATGACGACCACCCGAACGGCGTTCCGGCGCGACTCCGACGGGATGAAGTGGCTACCCCGATGCGGCTCGACGCGACGAGCCCGGATCTGGAACCGATTCGCGAACGGCGGCTTGCGGAGACGCAAACTAAAGAAAACGGCCGCGGCGCTACGAAAAGCGCGGCGAGCTCATCGCGACGGGCGACGGCGACTCGACGGTGAAGACTAGAGCGACTGGAAGCGCAAGGCGATGAGGAACCTCGGGGTGCAGCCCACGCCTTTTATAGCCTCGGCATGCGCGCTAAAACGGCAACCCTAAAATCATGCGCGGCGACGGCAGCGGCGGCGGATTCGGAAACCGAATCGGAGACGATGACTGCGGTCCGTCCGATCTGCGATGAACGGCTATGATTCCTCCGAACGCGATACGATCCGATCCGCTCTTTCCAAAATCAACGGATGCGATCAGATCTTTCCAAAACAACGCAAGGAATCCTCACCGCGCGATCTTGATCCAACGGCCGAAGGCGCTAGGGTTTCGCGAAGGAGACACCGTCGATCCGATCCAACGGTCACACGGGCGGCGTGGCGGCTGGCCGACGGGCCGCGACCGCGATGGTCACAAGACGCCGCTGATCTTTGGGCTTGGCCCGATCTTGTTCCAAGATTTTTCAAAAGCTTTTGATTTAAAATAATTCCGAAATTAGATTAATTCATTTAAGGCAATTAAAATATCAGGAAAAATCCAGGAAAATTCTCATAAATACTTTGAGACATTCTGAGCTCAAATAAAATATTTTTGGTAAAACTTTATATTAACTTTATCTATATATACATTTAGTTTTCACTAAAGGTTCAATATATACTTAATTAAAATAAATTCAAATAATTTCTGGAAAAATCCAATAAATTCAGAAAATCACCAAAATGCACATAAGTGAAATTATATGCCAAATTTTGGGATGTTACAGATTTTATCCAAGTCCCCCTCAATCTCAGCACATCGCGAGCAACTTTCTTTTGACTTATCTAGTAAGTCCTTAGCAAGTTTAACACACTTGACATTTAGAGATTTATTATCAAGTTTTAGTTGCCTACAGCCCTCACATGAGCTGACTTGGTCCTTAGAAGCATGCATTTCAAGTTCATCGTTTCTAGAAGAAAGCTTCCTAAGGTGATCGCTCATAGCATCAATTTCAGCAAACAATTTAGGGCAATTAGCACAAGAAGGAGTAAAGTGAGCATGAAGAAAACTAGCATCTATAGACATGGCACCAACAAATTCATTACTAGCATTCTACAACCTAAGACTATCTAGTTCAGACAATACAATATCATGCATAGTCCTTAGGTTCTCCAACTGATGCAGACATCCTAACAGAACATTCATCATCAAGCATAAATCGTGTAACCAAACAAGTAAGCCAAGAACCAGCTACACGAGTCCTTGAGGAAGCTGCACCAAGTAATGTATACCAAGGACCATTGACAAGAAGTCGTGCAAAGACGCCGCAACAATAGGTGACTTCACTCCTAGCAGAATTTGACTACAACAGATCTCAGAAATTTGGACTTCCCAAGAGGGAGTAATGGCCAAATTTGGACTTCCCAAGAGGGACTTCCCAAGAGGGTGACCCATACTATGACGTGACGTGGTGCATGATATATATGGATGGAAAGCTTCTCAAGTCTACTTTGCAACGCAACAAACGGAGAGTAATTTGGACATCCCAAGTGGGAGTAATGGCCAAATTACCGCAGATTGCCAGAAGCATAATGGGCTGCATGAGACTCTACGAGAATTCTCTTCGTGGTGACCTTTAAGCTACCTTATCATCGTAAACTCAAAGGACCTTTTCCACCTGACTAGAAGGGTTGTTTCTAGTATAAATATTTCTAGTGTCTCAGCAATTAGAGAATTTTTGGACAATCAAATATAGAACCCCTTTGTTCAGCTATTTGCTAACAAATTCAGAGAGTGATCTCTACCCCTTTGCTCTTGTGGTTTCCTTGCGAGATTATAGAAGCGGCCGTGTCATCGGCTCCCAATCGGTGCTCCTGGTCCATTCTATTCCAGGTTGTGTTGGTTGGTTTCTTGAGAGTGTGGTTGGGCGAATCCTCGATTCAGGTTGTCAGTTAAAGACGGTGGTTGGCTTTGAGTTTTATTTGCCAGGTTGCACTAGTTATCCAGATGATTTTAGATAGTTATCTTGGTTGTGATCCTACGTCGTGAAGATCGCGACTGCGATCAGTATCATTTGGTATCGGAGCCGTCGTTGCCACGGTAGGATTCTTTACCCTTAGCTACATATTTTTTTAGTGTTCATCCTATCCACCAAAAAGCCATAAAAATATTTAGCTATAGCCCTTTGTGTCGATCTGTTTATCTAGTGAGTTCAGTTAAGATTTTTTATCCAGTAGAATCTCTGTTTAGTTGCTGATCATATCATCCTTTGCGTGTCCTTTCATATATCTGAAAAAGAAAGAGTGTGCAACCCGAAAAAAAAATGAATGAATCGAACAGTTTGGAGAAGTTGTGAAAAAAAGAAGGATCTGTTGTTTGAAAGTGCACAATTTTTGAACCCTCACATCAATTTTTGCAATCAATTTACTATCATACTTTGGTGCAAATTGTGCTAGGTGAGTCTTGCAAACCATCCATCCCTAGCGTAATCCTTGTTTGCATCAAATCTGAAATTTCTTTGCACGAGTGTTGATCCGGTTACGTCATTCATATCTTGTGATCAGCACTAGGCATTGATCTTCTAGTTTGGATTGCTTCTTAGTTTTACAACAACTAGAATTCAGATTGTGTTCCTTGTGCAACGCTCCCTACCAAGCTCCACAAATAAGCCACCGTAAACTGAACACCGGTCGTGTATTCTCTTAACCATCACTTTTCTTTTTACCACCACACGTTATACTTCTGTAAACTGCAGGGGAATCATAAGAGCTTTGGTTGGTAAGAGAGGTGAGGTTGTGGGAACCACTAAAATTTCGTATTCCGCATACACTTGCTTTTCGCATTTCACTAACCTTGCAAGGAGATGTCAAAAGCATCAGAGATTGAGGAATGTGTCACCATGGCATAGTTCAATAAGCTAAAGCAAAGCATGGAGGAGAAGCAAGACAAATTGTCACAAGATCTTCAAGCACTTATGGCTCAGCTGAGAGAACTTCACCATGTTTCTGAAGGTGCAAGTAATCATGAAGATGAAGTTGATGAAACCGATGAAGAAGCTGCTGCCCGACTTGCAAGACAACAGTGACAACGCTGAGAGCGTGCTGCTATTCTTGCTAGGAGACCTGCTGGTCTAGATCGTGTGAACAGAGGTAATGGTGCTGGTCGTGCTAGAGGAAGAGGTCTTGGAGATATAGGAAATGAACATGCTGAATTCGAGGAAGACGTTGAAGGAGATGACCTCGGACAGCCCCAAAATAATGGCAATCGTTGCGGAGGAAATCAAGCACGTAATCAGCTCAATGAAGAGAGGTTTGGCAAGCTTAAATTCACCATGCCAAAGTTTGATGGTGGATCTCATCCTGAAGCCTATCTCACATGGGAGTTGAAGGTTGACAAGATCATTCGCTTGCATAATTATTCAGAAGAAAAGAAGATGGCAATGGCAGCCCTTGAGTTTTATCATTATGCTCTAATCTGGTGGGAGCAAGTCCTTGATGATAGAGAAGAAGCTGGTCAAGGTGCTGTCCGAACATGGGCTGAAATGAAGAGAGAAATGAGATCAAGATTTGTGCCTAAGCATTACCGCCGTGATCTTTTTGATAGGCTGCAGAATTTGAAGCAAGGAAATCTCTCTGTAGAGGAGTACTATAAAGAGATGGAGAAGGCAATGATTAGGGCCAATGTATATGAGGATGAAGAGCAATCAATTGCATGTTTCATGTCCAGTTTACACCGCAATATCCAACGCATTGTGGAATTTCAGTAGTACTGCAATCTTATTGAGCTAGTACATCAAGCAAGCAAAGCTGAAAGACAATTGCAGCAAGACATAAAGACCAATAAAGTTGGACCTTTCAATGCAAGAGGTACATCTAGTGGAAGTAAATTTACCTCAAGAAGTAGTGCAAGCCGAAGTACCATCACCAACTCAAGTGGTGGTTCACATTCAGGTGCTCGTGGTATTTCCAGTGGCAAAGAGCTGGCTGCTCCAAGTGAGAGGAATAAACCCACAAGTTCATCATCTACGTCAATGGGATCTACATCCAGGAGTAGTGGAATTCAGTGCTTCAAGTGTGGAGGTCGTGGTCATGTTATAAAGGAGTGTCCAAACAACCGTACCATCATTGTTAATGACCAAGGAGAGTATGAATCTGCTAGTGAAGAATAAGAAGACATTATAGATAAGAGAAAATTTGAGAATACCCTTGAAGAAGAAGACCACACATGCTGCGAATTTGAGACAGGTGCTGCTCTTGTTGTAGCTCAAATTTTGAGTGTGCAAATGAAAGATGCTGAGAACGGACAACGGCATAATTTTTTCCAAACAAGAGCCAAGGTCGAAGGCAAGGTCTGCAAAGTAACATTGATGGTGGAAGCTGCCATAATCTTGCTAGTAAGGAAATGGTTGAAAAGCTTGGACTAAAATTGCTGCGACATACCCAACCATATCATGTACAATGGCTGAATGATTCAGGAGATATCAAGATTGGATATAGAGTGAAAGTTCCTTTCAAGATTGGTGAATATGTTGATATAGTAGAATGTGACATGGCTCCCATGACTGTGTGTCATCTGCTGTTAGGAAGGCCATGGCAATATGATCGTTCATCTCTACATTGTGGTCGCACAAATCAATACACCATCAAGTGGAGAGGAAAGGACTTATTACTTAAACCAATGACACCGCAATAAATCCTTGTTGAGCATTTGCAAAAGAGTTCTGAAGTAAAGGTTGATAGTGAGAAAGAAAGAGAAAAAAATAAATTGAGTGCCCTTCACAAATCGGTGAGTGAGAGCCACAAGCCAAATGTAAGAGATAAAAAGAAAGAAGAGGGAGATAATTTAGTCATGATAGCCACCAAATCTGAAATGAGAGATGTGAGGAATAACCCAGACCAAGTACTCATTGTACTTGTGAACAAAGACACATTACTTTCAGTTAATGACCTTACAATTGTTCCTAGTGCTATTGTTCATGTTTTGTAGGACTACAACGACATTTTTTCGAAGGAAACACCAGCTGGACTTCCGCCTTTGAGAGGCATTGAGCATCAAATTGATCTCATCCCTAGAGTGACACTTCCTAACCGGCTACCATACCGCACCAACCCTGAAGAAACCAAGGAAATTCAAAGGCAAGTACAAGCGCTCTTAGATAAAGGTTATGTTCGTGAAAGTTTAAGTCCTTGTGCTGTCCCAGTAATTTTGTTGCCAAAGAAAGATGGATCTTGGAGGATGTGTGTAGATTGTAGAGCTATTAATAACATCACTGTTCGCTATCGTCATCCTATTCTTAGGCTAGATGATATGCTTGATGAATTGAGTGGTTCAATGATATTTTCTAAAATCGATTTGAGAAGTGGTTACCACCAAATAAGAATGAAAGTTAGAGACGAATGGAAAACTACTTTCAAAACAAAGTTTAGGTTGTATGAATGGTTAGTTATGCCTTTCAGTTTGACTAATGCTCCTAGTACATTCATGAGATTGATGAACCATGTTTTGAGATCATTCATTGGGAAATTTGTTGTTGTTTACTTTGATAATATCCTAATTTTTAACAACACATTGGAGGAACATATTGAGCATATTTGACAAGTTTTGGATGTGCTTACAAAGGAAAAATTGTTTGCTAACCTTGAGAAGTGCACATTTTGTACAGATCGACTTGTGTTTCTTGGATTTTTCATTTAAGGTCAGGTAATTCAGGTTGATGAATCAAAAGGTGAAAGCAATCAAGGAATGGCCAACTCCTAAGAATGTAAGCCAGGTGAGAAGTTTTCATGGACTTGCTGGTTTTATAGGAGATTTGTGAAAGATTTTAGTACTATAGCTGCTCCATTGAACGAGTTAACAAAGAAAGGAGTTCTGTTCAAATGGGGTGAACCACAAGAAATTGCTTTCAAGAATTGAAGAAACAGTTAACTAAAGCCCCCTTGCTTGCGTTGCCGAATTTTACCAAAACCGTTGAGGTCGAATGTGATGTGTAAGGCCCCCATTTTTTATATTAAATACAAACAATGGGTTCCCTGTGCATACCGTACTAGTCCCATGATCAGTGGCTAGCACACACAGATTACAAATTGAAATCACATCCATACACAATAATATTACATATGCAAAGCGTCTTGAGATTACATAATAGTATTACAAGCCAAAAACATGAAACTAGCAGCGAAAACATTATTTCTCTTGTAGTATGCCCATATACCCTCTGCAACAGATAAGGTAAAGCCCTAGAAAAGATTGTCACCATAACCCCCGTATCCTGTATGGTCGTACTTATCATCGGGGTACTCGATATCATCACCTAAAAACAACATTGATAGCAAGATTGAGTACATTGTGTACTCAGCAAGACTTATAGTGTATCACAGATGCGAGTATAAATAAATGCAGGTTATAGCAATGGAGAGGTTTCTACAGTTATTTTGCATTGGCTAAAGTATAATCACATACTAGATTGCAACCGAAATTTGTAAAAGAGCATCTATTGTAATAACCAAGTATTAATATAGTGACAAGATCATAGTGCAGTCTACCCGACTAATTCAATCCATTTCCATGTCATCCTCTGACATGAAGTATATTCCAAAACACCATTTCCCCACCAAATCATTTTGGAAATATTAAAACTCTAGCCATGTGATGACGTTACCAAGTGCCTTTGACCGTAGGCGCGGCTAATTAATTAGATTTAAACTCTGCAGAGGTGTACAACTTTACCCACAAGAAATGATCTGCCATTTTTGCCAGACCAGTTGACACTCTTCCTTTGGGGTGTCGGCATGTTGATCATGACATAACCGTTACATTGTCTAGACCTAACTTTGCACCAGCCCGATAACGTTGAATCCTTGTTATGGAGAAGAAACATGACAGTGATTCCCTGCCATTTTAAAGTGGTAACACGAGCAGTAATTCCCTACGATAGGAGCAATAAATCCCTGCGATAAGGGTTCCTTCCCATACCAAGGTGTACACCGTTATACCCATATGCATTTACCCACAACGAAGTGTGGAAGCCCCTCGTAAGCAAACCTAGAATGGATTGCTCATACTATCTCCCGCATACCAATGTGCAAAGCCAGACCTAAGCAACGTAATAGAATAAGGCTGCCCATAACAGCACTTGTGGTTGCACAGTTTTCTTGGCATGAAAACAACCTATAGCTCGGTCCTTAATCCGATACGGGAAATACTCCTCCCTACACTACGTACAAGTCTAACCATTGCACAACCGGCTATTGCCAATAATTGCCAGCATCTAAACCATAGTTTTATTTTGAGTTTTTAGTCAAAATATCCACAATCGACAACATAGCAAATTGTCGGGACCCAATTCTGAGAATTCGAACCCTCTGTGTATTCTGTGCAGTCCAGGATCACGCTAGCACACACAGCCTTTACAGGGTTGCACTTTGCAGACATTACAGCGATACAATAATAAATAGTGCAAACGTTTATATAAACTGAGTTGTATGACCTTATGGTCTCCTTACATAAATCAGCCACACAGGGCTTACATTATCAGAGTAAAAGGGAAAAGCGGAAAACAATAAAACTTCGTGGAAGCCTTCATCTTGCCACAAGCAATCGACTGGGCTTGCCTCCTAATTATTCGGATCTTCAACGAACTCCTCCTCGCAGGCCGGTGAAGACTCCTCCACTGATGTTGGGGTTGATAGGCAAGGAGGGGTGAGTACTCAAGGCGCTCAACAAGTACGCAAGGCTTATCCCAAGGAATTGGCTTACTTGGTTCTTTTGCATCAAACAACATTTTTAAACTAGCATCTTGTTTAGGTTAAAAGCAGTGAAACAATTATATATAATGTTAAGTTCTTCAAACAGTTTTACTTGAAAGATTCTCAGCACCCAGCCTTAATAATTCATTTTCACACTGGCACACACCACTCATTCCATATTTTATTTTTGATGATCTACCCCTTGACTGTAATCCCCGAGCAATGCTCAATACCGCGAGCACGGCTATTCGAATAGATTTGACACTCTGCAGAGGTTGTACACTTTACCCACAAGATACAGCCGCTCACCACACAGGTGATTGTCCGCAACAAAGCCTTTCAGGAACCTCTATCTTAACCAATGAACCTCTCCGGTATTGCCTTCACTATCACTCCCCTCACACAGAGCCGAAGTGTAAGACAGGCCAACACCGTTGGATGGGCACCAAGCTGTAGCACAGGTACGCTCCCCCACATAGATACACCCCCGTGTACTGTCACCCTGAGGTACCAGAGGAAAGATATCAGAACCCTAATCATCTAGGTCTGTCACATACCGGACATGTGGTTGTATGGGTGACTCAATTCAAAGACTTGCAAGGTGAAGTCCTTAGCTGACCAAGGCAAGACTTTCACACTCAACAGTGGCACACAGCCCAATGTGGCACACAGACTCACATCACTCATCAACCCATTGCCACACAGGCCCACCTGGCACAAAGCCTCTTGCCACTTGCCTCAGTCTAAATCATTTCCCACCCCATTGATTATTGTGCAACACATGCCAGCAATAACTCAACATCGGTACAGAACCACATAGGTCTCTGTACCTCAATCTCATCATGTGGCATCATCACACCACTTTCAAAATAAATTCAATATTTCATTAGTCAACATTGATACATTTTCCGAAAAAGATCATTCATGACTCGTTGCAAGGCTAAGCTTCTTATCACGGTCTAGCCTCCCGTGTTGGCATCATATTAATATCCAACAAATACGAATAACCTTAGAGTGGACAATGATTTAAAGGCATACAAATAGTAATTTCAAGGTGGCGATAACAATATGGGTTGATTAGCTACCTACCCCAAATAAATTTAAATTCATTTTTAATTAATTTAACACGCATAATTTCAAAGCAAAATACATTTAGCAGAAACTGGGATCAAAATGGTCAAAGCATCACTTGCCTTCAAAGAGTTGCTGGTCTTCGATTCGAAGCTTGATCTTGAGCGATGAACTCTTCTTCGAAACTTTCCGGCAAATTTGCGTATACTCGTAAAAATTACATATGCAATAAATAACCAAAACAGTAGACCATATAACCTCAAAAATTCAATTAAAATTCTATTAAATTCTCCATTAAAAAGAGCACAATTTTAAAAAAAAATTAGAGACTGGAATCACCTCAATCGGAGTTAAAATGCAAAAGTTATAGCCTTTTAAAGTTTTAAATAAAATATAAATCAGAAAATCCGATTTGTTTTAATTATTTTTATACGGAAAAATTGGGATTTAGGACGTCAGAATGACCTAATGATGATGTCAGCACCGAAATGGATTTTGGTCGAAATATTTTTATATATACAAAAATATTTATGACATCAGCGATGACGTCAGCATGACACGTGGCAGCCTTCTGGTACCGCCACGTCACCTCGGTCTATGGGCTCGGTCCACGGCTCAGATCGGTTCCACCGTGGACTCGGTCCACCAGCACAGTGCTTCCACGCGGCAAGATCCGAGCCGTTCTTTGAATCAACGGTTAGATCTCATGCGTCAAACCGCACTGCCTCGAATCCACGCGACACGCGTCGCGCATTCGGCGGGACTCCCGGATCCGACGGCTGGATCTCGCGCACGTTTGGCGGCGACTTGGTTCACGCGCGGCCAGGCCGCAAGATCGCAGCGGTGCGCCTGAAAGCAACGGTCGGATCTGGTCTCCGCCCCGGTCAACGCGCTAACGCGTCTGCGCGCGATTCGGCGAGGGTACGGCGCCATCACCGCCGCACGTTCAAATCTGAACGGCTCGGATCCTTAGGGTAACCCGGATCTAAACTGTACCGTTTAGATCTAATCCGACGGCGAGTTACGGAGCGGCCATCGTGCACAAGGAAACGTGGCACAATCTCAAGCGTCCACCGCAGATCTGACGGCTAAGATCTACTAAAAGACCTAATATCGAGATCTAATCTATGCCGCACATCACAGATTTAACGGCTACGATCTAATCCAAACGTAAAACAGAGAAGGGCTACGTGGACTCACCTACGCGGTGCGATGAGGATCGAACGATCGGCGAGGTTCGACGAGGTTGACACCGGCGAAGAAGGAGGGGCTGTCGGAGCTGGGGAAGACAGCGTAGATGACGGCGCTACGGTGATCCTCCGGTGTGAATAAGTGATCCAATCGACGCGGCTTCCTTCGGCGAACTCAGGATGGAGTCGGAGCACGGCGGAACGGCAGAGATGACTGCGAGAGGAAGCAAAAACAACGGCGGCGAGAGGAAGCAACTACGGAGAGCTCACACGGGCGCTAGAGAAGGTCTCGGCGTGTGTGCAAGGAGTCTAAAAGGAGCAGTGAGAAGAGCTCTACACGGCGCAGCAACCGACACTTTAAATGGAGCCTCGACGTGCGCGCAAACACCGGCAAAACAAGCGGAAACGCTCGGTGGCGTTAACTCCGGCGATTACGCCCGGTCGGACCATCGTGGCTCCATCATGGCCATCCAAGCAGCGACGATCCGATGGCGCACGTTCGCGGGCGACGCGACGCAACGGTGACCGTTGGATCTCGATCCGACGGCTCAATTGCGCGGCGGCTAGGGTTTCGGCGAAGCGGTTGCGCGGGCCGACGCCGCGCGGGCTGATTTGGGCCAGACCGAAGGGTTTCGGCCCAAACACTATTCATCCAATTTTTAATACATTTTCGAATTAAAATAATTCAGATAAAAAAATCCAAAATAAATAGCAAAAATACCCAAAAAATCCAAAAAAATTCTGGAAAATATTTTGGAACATTTAGAACTTAGATAAAATATTTCCAATAAAACTTTGCATAAACCTTTGTATGAATTTAATGAAATTCAAGTAAGGTCAAAAATGAATATATCCGATTAAATTCTAATAAATTCTCCAAAAATTAAAAATACTCCAAAAATTTAAATTAGAGTAAATTTCAGGGTGTTACAAACCTCCCCTTAATGAATATCGTCCCGAGATTGTATCGACTACGTAAAGCAGGTTAGAAACTCCTTCTTTACGTCTTCTTCGCGTTCCCACGTTGCTTCACTTTCCAAGTGGGTGCTCCACTGAACTCTGCAAAAACGCGTTGACTTGTTCCTTGTTTCTATGTCCATTTTGTCCAGAATCTTCACCGGATGCTCTTTATAAGTCAGATCTTCTTGCAGCTCGATTGCCTCTAAAGGTGTTTGCTCTTCCGGTACTCGAAGGCATTTCTTCAATTGAGACACATGGAATACATCATGTACTCCTGCCAATGACTGCGGCAACTCCAATTGTTACGTAACTTCACCTTTGTGGCTCAAGATCTTGAATGGTCCGACATATCTGGGTGCGAGCTTCCCTTTTGCATGAAACCTTCTGACTCCTTTGAGTGGGATGACTCTAAGGTACACAAAGTCTTCAGGTTCAAAGCTCAATTCCCTGTGACGATTGTCGTCATAGCTCTTTTGCCTTGACTGAGCAATCTTCAATCTTTCTCTAATCATGGCGATTTGCTCTTCCGCTTTTTGAAGAATGTCCGGTCCAAAAACATGTCGTTCACCTGTCTCATTCCAATTCAATAATGTTCGACAGGATCGACCATACTGAGCTTCAAATGGAGACATCTGTAAACTTGCTTGGTAGCTGTTATTATAGTTGAATTCAGCATAAGGCAAACACTTGTCCCAGGAAGTAGAATATGCTAAAGCACAAGCCCTAAACATATCTTCCAATATCTGGTTAACTCTCTCTGTTTGACCATCTGTCTGTGGATGGTATGCGGTGCTGAAATTTAGACGAGTACCCATTGCCTCATGCAGTTTACCCCAAAACCTTGAGGTAAATTGAGTACCTCTGTCAGATACTATTTTCTTTGGTACTCCGTGCAAACAGACAATTCTTGCCATATACAGTTCTGCTAACCGGTCCCCTGAGTACGTGGTTTTTACGGGTATAAAATGTGCCACTTTGGTTAAACGATCTATTATGACCCATATGGAATCATATCCATTTTGAGTTTTGGGTAAACCGGTTATGAAATCCATACCAATTTCTTCCCATTTCCATTCAGGTATTTTCAGGGGTTGTAATAGTCCTGCTGGCCTCTGGTGCATAGCTTTGACTCTTTGACATATGCCACATAATGCGACATACTCAGCAATTTCTCGCTTCATGCTTGGCCACCAAAATCTTTCTTTTAAATCTTGATACATTTTTGCACTTCCCATATGAATTGAGTACTTGGAGTCATGGGCTTCCTCCAAAATTAATTGCTTCAAATCCTTTTTGTTCGGCACACATATGCACCCTTTAAAACACATAGTACCTTGCTCATCCAGTTTGAAATCCTTTGCCTTACCTGCATCCATTTTGGACTTAATCCTCTTGATTTTGTCATCATCTTTCTGCCCTTCCCTGATCTGATCTTCCAGGGTAGGTTTTACTTCCAAGGTTGCTAAGAATCCTTCTGGTACCATCTCCAATTCTAATTTCTGGAAATCCTTACACAATTCTGCCTGACTTGTTTCCAACAGCATATTTATACTGTGGTTCTTTCTGCTCAAGGCATCCGCCACCACGTTGGCTTTGTCAGGATGATAATGAATTCCAATATTATAATCTTTGATTAACTCAAGCCATCTTCTTTGCCTCATATCTAGCTCAGTTTGCGTGAAGATATACTTAAGACTTTTATGATCAGTACACACTTCACATCTGTTTCCGATGAGATGGTGACGCTATATTTTCAGTGCATGCACTACGACAGCCAATTCCAAATCATGAGTTAGATAGTTCTCCTCATGTGGCCTCAATTTCCTCGATGCATATGCTATTACCTTTCGGTTTTGCATTAACACGCATCCCAATCCCTGACGCGATGCATCACAATAGATGTCGAAGCTTTGATGAACGTCAGGTAAAACTAATACAGGTGCTGATGTTAATCGTTTCTTCAACTCCTGAAAACTCTTTTCACACTCAGGTGTCCACAAGAATTTCTTTTCTTTCTTTAACAATTGCGTAAGGGGTCTCGCAATTGTAGAGAATCCTTTAATAAAATGACGGTAATATCCCACCATTCCAAGGAAACTACGGATTTGAGTTACCGTCTTCGGTTGCTCCCAATGCAAAACTGTCTCCACCTTACTTGGATCTACTGTGACTCCTTCTGCAGTCATTATGTATCCAAGAAATTCCACCTTATCCTTCCAAAAGTCACATTTGCTAAATTTAGCAAACAATTGTTGTTCCCTCAATTTCTCAAGGACTAGCCTTAAATGCTCGGCGTGCTCTTCCCTCGTCTTGGAATAGACAAGGATATCATCTATAAACACGACGACGAACTTATCCAAGTATTCCATAAAAACCTTATTCATTAAGTTCATGAAATAAGCTGGTGCATTTGTCAACCCAAAGGACATAACTGTGAACTCGTAATGTCCATATCTTGACGAAAATGCAGTCTTCAGAATATCCTCTAATCTGATCTTCAATTGATGGTATCCCGGTCAGAGATCAATCTTGGAAAAGACTCCTGCTCCTTTCAACTGGTCGAATAGATCATCGATCCTTGGTAGCGGAAACTTATTCTTTATTGTCACGTCATTGAGTGCACGATAGTCTATACACATTCTAAAACTCCCGTCCTTCTTCTTAATGAATAAGACCGGTGCTCCCCATGACGATGAACTAGTCTTATGAATCCTTTCCCCAACAGCTCTTCAATCTGTTTCTTCATCTCCACCAATTCGTCCGTGGACATCCGGTAGGGTCTCTTGGCTATCGGAGCTGTTCCTGGAACATGTTCTATAACGAACTCGATATCTCTATCCGGCGGCATTCTAGGTAAATCTTCCAAAAAAACATCTGAAAATTCATTGACTATGGAAACTTCCTCCAAATTGACAGCCTTCATGTTGTTGACCATCAACCGTCCATCTCGCACTGCTGTCGCTTCAAACTCAACCATTCGCCCTTCCGAGCTCTCGACTGATATGACTCTTCTTCCACAGTCCAACACTGCCTTGTGCTTAGTTAGCCAATCCACTCCCAGGATAACATCCAGGGTTTGGGTATTCAGGATAATTAAGTCCGCTAGGAACTCTATTCCATTAATTATTAGTCTTACCTCAGAACATCCTACTTTAGATCGGAGTTCCGATCCAGGGGATTGGACTACAAGCACACATTTAAGATTTACCATATCCAGATTGTTTTGAACAGCAAAATATCGGGAAACAAATGAATGTGAAGCTCCAGAATCAAATAGAACAGTAGCTGGTACTGAGTTTACTAGGAACTTACCCAGTACAAGTCCGTAGCATTCTGGACCTCATCTGTGGTGATGTGATTAACTCGGCCTCTCGCAGTTGCTTGAGATGGAGTTGCTGATCATGATGCCCCGCGATTCATATTTGGCGCTGGAGTCCTTGCGGGTGTGTTCCCCAGATTAAAGCGAACCGGGGTAAGACCTAACTTCTTAGGGCAGTTGTTGGCGAAATGCCCTATCTCGTTGCAGTGATAGCAACGTCTTCCCGCTGCCTGCGAGTTTCCTCCAGATTGTACCACCGTTCTGGCCGGAGTTT
The DNA here is from genome assembly GCA_036346275.1 of Otatea glauca. NCBI lineage: Eukaryota > Viridiplantae > Streptophyta > Magnoliopsida > Poales > Poaceae > Otatea > Otatea glauca. The sequence continues at coordinate 648,239 of CM070720.1, read as the reverse complement.
GAGTATTCTGGCCCACTGGACTATTTGCCGGCAGTGGTGCCCTGTCACCGCCTCTGGGCTGGAATCGAACAAATTGTTGGGGTGCTGTCCTTTGCCAATGTTGGCCCGGACGACCTCCTTGTTGTGCCATTCTGCGCTTTCTGTTGTCATCCAACCCTCGGCGCTTGTCTTCCAAGATAAGGGCCTTATTAACCAGCTCCTGGAAATCCGGAACGTGTGGGTGATCAGTCCCACCTGCAATCCGGTATTGAGCCCCTTAATGAATCAGGACTGCCTTGCCCTATCGGTTGCTACATCCTCTGGTGCGTAGCGTGCCAACTGGGTAAATTTGTTCAGATAATCGGCCACTGACTGGCCCCCTTGCTTTAGGTTCCTGAATTCTTATTTCTTCAATTCCATGATACCTTCCGGTACATGTACCTGACGGAAAGCACTAGCGAATTCCTCCCAAGTAATTTCTGGGGATTCTCATGTGCAGCATAGAAATTCTCCCACCATTCTGCGGTGCTTCCTTCCAATCAATGAGATGCATAGAGTACCCTCTCATGTCCCATACACTGGGTTATGTGCAGTTTTCTTTCAATCGTCCTTAGCCAATCATCCGCTTCCAAAGGATTGGCATTACCCGAGAACGTAGGTGGGCGAGTCCTCATAAACTCTGACAGTCTTGAGTAGGGGTGTGGACCTTGATTACCCCCTGGTTGGGCATTTGCAGCAGCTTGATTGGATATTTGATGCATAGTTTGCATCATGGTGCTCATCAACTGAGTTTGGGCAGCTAAGAAAGCTCCCAAATTCTGCAAACCAACTTGTGGTGGTTGAGGGATTGGCTCCTCATTCTAGTTGCCTGCCTGGTTAGCAACACTTCCACTGGCTCCAGTGTTGCCACGAGTCCTCACCATCTGTTGAAAGCTTCCAAGGTTAAGAAAAGAAGAAAGCATAGACAAGTAAAAGAACTTATGCGGGGAAACAGGTGTAACTTAAATTATTTAGCAATTTTATTAATATAATATAAAATAGTATGGTTGCTCACAAGTGCCTAAGGGCCATGCAACACACACCAGACACTCACAAACAGAAACAAGCAAACAAACATAAGACTCCACAACGACTCACACCTACTGGCGACTCAAAAACAAAAAACGCGACTCAAATAACTTGACTCCACATTTGAGTAAACTCTGAAGGAAAAAGAACTCTCAGTCACTAAGCCACCCGGGGTGCGGTCCTCCCGGTAGATTTTGCGGCGAGTGCAGTGGCATAGGGGCAAACTGGTCCTGGTGACCTACTCCAGCCGGTACAAACGACCCCATTGACTCGACTGGTCCCAAGGCTGCCTGCTCCTGCTCCTCCGGATCTAGGTCATGAAGCTCCAGAACTGGCTCAGGCTCAGGTCCATACAGAGCCATTTCTAGCTCATGAATCCTCTGCATAGCATGAGCTAAGTTCTCCCACAGCTGAGTTCTAGCCTCCATGACCTCGTCGCGAGCTCTCTGCAGCTCCTGGACTGTCTCATCCATGGCCTCCTCCTGTGTGATAACATATCTCGCCAGGTGAGTGATCGTGGCATCCTCCTCCAAGAACTCCATCCTGTCGTGGCGATTATCTCGGCGCGGGTAGTGACGAAAGATAGTGCCATCCAACTCTGCGGAGTAGGTGCGGGGCGATCTGCCGCATCGCAAGACGTGCCGTCTCCTAAATCCCGGCCTCGAATGAAGTTCTTCTGACGGTGATGTAGATAGGACGGCTGGCCCTCGTATGCTCTCGAGCATAAACAGTGATCTTGACATCCCAGGTGAAATCAAGCCTTGCCCGCACTACAGTGGTCCCCTGATAAAGCGCCCTGTCGAAGCCTTCGAGAAGTTGTATCATACGCCATAGCTCAGCGGCGAATCCTCCAGTGCAGTCTCCATATGTGTGGATCCTCCTCATCTGCCAAAACTGTCGGGACCCGAATTTGCAAATCCGGACCCTCTGTGTATACCGCACTAGTCCAGGATCACGCTAGTGCACACAGGCTCAACATAGATGCTATCATAGTCACACACAATGAAATATAGCATAAACTTCATTAATTAATAATAGCTGTTGTCTTACATGAATAATGCCTCACGGGGCTTAAAAAGAGTATCAATGAGAAGCGGTGGAAATAGAATAAACGCAGTTGGCGCTCGATTCGCCACAGCAACCGACGAGGCTCGGACCCTAAGCATTCGCATCCAAGTAATCCTCCTCCATGAATGGTATAGATTCCTCTTCTTACGAAGTTGTTGTTGTTGGGGTGAGTACATAAAGCACTCAACAAGTTGTGCACAACAATGCAAGTCTAATATTCTATATGCTTGGCTTAATCCAAAGGAATGGCTAGTAAGGGTATTTTGCAATAAAGCAAAGATTTAACAAGAATACAATAAATAGATTGGAAAGCAAGAAACAAATCTGAGAATTAATAAATTCAGATTTCAAATACACCAAGTTTCCAATCCTAAATTAATTTTCCACTTTCCATGGCACCTTGCCATCCCAACAAGTTTTTGTTTAACAAAAGTCTAACCCTTAATCTGTAATTCCGAGCATTGCCCAATACCGTGAGCACGGCTATTCGAATAGATTGTACACTCTGCAGAGGTTATGCACTTTACCCACACGATACAACCAAACACCACCAAGGCGAGTGATCATAACAAAGCCTTTACAATGCTACACCTAGACCCGAAGATCGCTCGCTAAGGTTTCAACATCAAGGGTTAAACCACCACAACAGGCCCCCTCTTGCGCCATGTGAGTTAAACCGTGAACCCGGGAATCACTATTCACCACGACAAGATCAAATCTAGGTTTCACAAATTATTCAAACTAGGTCTGTCCCATTCCGACATGTGGTTGCAAGAGAGACTCAGTCAAAGGCTTGCAAGGTTAAGTCCTTAAAGTGATTAAGGCAAGACTTCCACATACCCCGCCAAACTCGCCCACCTTGGCACACCGCCCCTTGCCACTTGCCTCAATCTAAAATCATTACCACCCCGGTTGATTACCAAGCACCACATGCCATCAACATTTCAATCCCGATGTGTGACCTCCTCGCCACGACAACTTGATATCATTGTGTGACAACACATGACACACCAATTCATAAACATTGTTCCATATTCCATTAGTCAAGATTAAGTATCGACATTCGGACACATGTGATGACGTGGCATGGCTAAGCAATCTATGACGATCTAACTAGCCCATGTTGATTATCAACTATAATTCCACATCCTAGGGTGACAAATAGATCATGGCATATAATTGACAAGGTATGGTTTAATTCAAATAGGCATATTATCTAATTCCCAGATTAATTGAAATCATTTATACACATAAAATATCATGCATAAAGTTTAAAAGACAAAATAGCGATTTGGGTGAAAATTAGGTGCAACATGATCAAAGCACAACTTGCCTTGGAGTAGGTGCTGGTCTTGATCTGAGTTTGGGTCTTGGAGCGACGAATCTTCCTCCGGATCACCGAGCAGTTCAACGTATACGCGAAACGATGCCAAAATAGCAAATAAACACCAAACCAGAGAGCAAACGAACTCGAAAAATAAAATAAAATTCACCAATAAATAGATATTGATTTTACAATTTTTTAGAAATTTGAATCACTCAAATCCGAGTTAAAATGCAAAAGATATAGCCTTTTGAAGTTTGAATAAATCAAAATACGAAAATAGAATTTCGATTTTTCTAAATTATTTTCTATTGAAAAGATCTTTATTGCGCAACGCCGACGTCAGCCCCGACTCGGACCAATCAGGCCGACACGTCGCTGGTCCATGGACTCGGTCCACGTAACCGCCTCGGTCCACCGTGGGACGCGCCCACGGCGCCGCGACAACGCGCCCGACACGCGGCGCAAGATCGATTAGGTCGCGACGCGCCGCGCCGATGCTCGACACGCGGCGGCGCAGATCTGCTGCGACGATCCGACGGCCACCGATCTACCCCTACGTGGCTCAATCCCGATCGTCTATTCGGATCTAACGGTTAGAAATTTACCCGAGCGAAACAACGATGAAGAAGCGACGTGGCTTGATCCGACGGCGGTTGGCGAAGATCCAACGGATGCGTGGCTTCGAGACACGGCGGGCTTGCACCGGAGCGAGGAAGACGACCACCGAACGGCGTTCGACGCGACTCCGGCGAGAAGAAGGGGCAGACTCGACGCGACACGACGCGAGGAACTCGGATCTGGAACCGATTCGGCGGGAGGATGCTCGACGGCGGCGGAATGGCGCAAAAACTCGCGGCGGCACTACAAAGAACTACGGCGAGCTCCTGAGCGATGATGGCAGCGAAACAGGCGAAGAGGCTAGAGCTACTAGCTGCGCAAGGGAACGAGGAACATCGGAGTGCGGGCTGCGGCTTTTATAGCCTCGGCATTCGCACAGGGAAGGAAACCCTAAATCACGCGGCGGCGACGGCAAGCGGCGGCGGATTCGGAAACCGAATCGGAGACGACGACTGGAGACCGTCCGATCCAAGATGAGCGGCCAAGATTAGATCCAAAGCGATACGATCCGATCCGCTCTTTCCAAATCCAACGGACGAGATCTAAACTTACCAAAACAACGCGAAGCGATCCCGACCACTTGATCTCGATCCAACGGCTCGCGGCACTAGGGTTTCGCGAAAGGAGGCAGCCATCTGATCTTCATCCAACGGTCACACCATGGCGGCGAAGCGGTGACGGGCCGACGCCGCCGCGACAAAGAATGGTCACAAGACGCACAAGGCGGGCTTGGCCCAAGATCTTGTTCACTCGATTTTCAAAAGCTTTTGATTTAAAATAATTCCGAAATTAGATTAATCTATTTTAAGTAATTAAAATATCGGAAAAATCCTTAAAATTCTCATAAATACTTTGAGACATTACGAGCTCAAATAAAATATTTTTGGTAAAACTTTTATTAACTTTATCTATATATATTTACTTTTCACCAAAGGTTCAATATACTTAATTAAAATAAATTTAGATAATTTCGGAAAAATCCAATAAATTGTAAAATCACAAAATGCACGTGAGCGAAATTATAAGCCAAATTTTGGGATGTTACAAACCTCCCCTTAATGTAATCTCGACCCGAGATTCAAGGTCGACTAGGAATAGGTTTGAAATTCCATCTTGAGTCCTCTTCACGCTTCAAAGTTGCCTCATTCTCGTAATGGTTGCTCCATTGAACTCGCAAAAACGAATCGACTTGTTCCTCGGTTCTCATGTCCATGACATCAAAATTTTCATTGGATGTTCTTTGTAGGTCAAATCCTACGCAACTCAATCTCTTCAATAGGTGTCCGCTCACTGCACCAAGACACTTCTTGAGTTGTGACACATGGAACACATCATGCACGCTTTGCAAAGAATCGCGGCAATTCCAAGCGATAAGCAACCTCCTCGACGGCTCAAAATTTTGAACGGTCCAACATATCTTGGGGCGAGCTTTCCTTTAGCGTGGAACCTTTAACTCCTTTCGGAGGGTAACCCTAAGATACACGAAATCATCGGGCTCAAACTTAGATCACGACGCCGATTATCGGCAGAACACTTTTGCCTTGATCGCGCGATTTTCAACCTCTCTCTTATCATAGCAACTTGATCTTGACTTCCTTGAGAATATCAGGCCAAATATCATACGCTCTCTGTCTCATTCCAATTTAGCGGGTACGACAGCACGACCATATAAAGCTTCAAATGGCGACATCGCAAACTAGCTCGTGATCGTTGTTATAATCGAACTCGCATATGGCAAACATTTATCCCATGATGTAGTGTAGGCTAAAGCACAAGCTCTTAACATATCTTCCAAAATCGATTTACTCTTTCTGTCGACCATCGATTCGAGGATGATATCTTTGTGCTAAAGTTCAAACGCTGCTCCCATGGCTTCATGCAATTTATCCCAAAATCTCGAGGTGAATCGAGTACCTCTATCGACACTATTTTCTTTGGTACACCATGCAAACACACGATTCGCAATGTATAGTTACGCTAACCGGTCCCCGAGTAAGTTGTCTTGACTGGAATGAAGTGAGCAACTTTGGTCAATCGATCCACAATGACCCATATAGAATCATACCCATTTTGAGTTCTTGGCAATCCGTGATGAAATCCATACCGATTTCTTCCCACTTCCATTCTGGGACTTTTAGCGGTTGTAGCAAACCCGCTGGTCTCGATGTATTGCCTTAACTCTCTCGCATACATCGCACAAGGCAACGTGCTCGCGACTTCACGCTCATATTCGCCACCAAAACCTCTCCTTTAAGTCCCGTACATCTTAGCGCTTCTCGATGAATTGAATACTTGGAATCATGAGCCTCTTCCAAAATCAATCGCTTAAGTTCTAGTCATTTTATACACAAATGCGACCCTTGAACCACATGGTACCTTGGTCGTCCACGGTAAAGTCCTTTGCTAATCCTTCATCCTTTTAGCCTTGATTGGTTGACTTTCTCATCATCTTTTGTCCTTCCCGAATTTGATCTTCGAGCATTGGCTTCACTTCCAAAGCAGCTAGAATCCTTCGAAACTACTTCCAATTTTAAATTTTGCAATTCTCGCACGATCGATCGTCCTTCTGCACCATCATATTCGCCACGTAGCTCTTGCGACTTAAGGCATCGGCTACCACATTTGCTTTTCCCGGATGGTAATGAATTCCATGTTATAATCCTTGATTAATTCCAACCATCTCCTTTGCCTCATATTGAGATCGATTGAGTGAAAATATATTTGAAACTCTTATGGTCCGTATATATCTCACATCTATTTCCAATGAGATAATGACGCCACAATTTCAAGGCATGCACCACGGCACCAATTCCAAGTCATGCGTAGGATAATTTCCTTCGTGCGGTCTTAATCGCCTTGACGATATGCGACCACTTTACCCTCTTGCATCAATACGCATCCAAGACCTGTCTTGACGCATCACAAGATATATCAAGTATTACGCTCAACATTAGGCAAAACCAACATCGGGCTGTTGTTAAACGCTTCTTTAATTCCTCAAAACTCTTATCACAATCAAGGCCCATGAAAATTTCTTTTCCTTTTTCAATAACTGAGTAAGAGGTCTCGCAATCGTCGAAAATCCTTCTATGAATGGCGATAATATCCCGCCATTCCTAAAACCGGACTTGAGTGACAGACTTTGGTTGCTCCTAATGCAACATCGCCTCCACTTTGCTTGGGTCGACAAAGAACTCCTTCGCGATCATGACATGATCGAGAAATTCCACCTTTTCCTTCCAAAAGTCGCATTTATGAATTTAGCATACAATTTGTTGCTCACGCAGACTTTTCCAACACTAGCCTCGGATGATTTGCGTGCTCGCCTCGGTCTTCGAATATACCAAAATATCATCTATGAACACAACAACAAACTTGTCCAAGTATTCCATGAAAATCTTATTCATCAAGTTCATGAAATATGCTGGCGCATTGGTCAATCCAAAAGACATGACCGTGAACTCATAATGTCCATATCTTGAAGAGAATGCGGTCTTTGGAACATCTCCCGCCCGAATCTTTAGTTGATGATATCCGGAACGAAGGTCTATCTTGGAGAACACTCAGCTCCTCTCAACTGGTCGAACAGATCATCAATCCTTGGCAACGGATACTTATTCTTAATCGTCACTTCATTAAGTGCACGGTAATCAATACACATTCTAAGGCTTCCATCCTTTTTCCTGACAAACAAAACTGGCGCTCCCCATGGCGATTTAACATGGTCTTATAAAACCTTTCTAATAACTCGTCGATCTGCTTCTTCATCTCCACCAACTCATCGGTAGGCATCCGACAAGGTCTTTTGCTATTGGTGCGGTTCCGGTGCTAACTCAATGACGAACTCGATGTCACGGTCAGCGGCATTCGGCAGATCTTCCGAAATACGCCCGATATTCACGACTCTCGCACGCCCTCTATGACGACGGTTCTCATGCTATTAACCATTAATTGACCCTTACGAATCGATGTCGCTCGGAATTCCACCTTTTCTCCTCTAGGGCTCTCAATGGATACAACCCTTCGACCACAATCCAAAACTGTCTTATGCTTGGTTAACCAGTCCATTCCCAATATGACATCTAAAACTTGGGCATCTAGAATAATCAAGTTCACTAGAACTCTACCCCATTAATTATTAGCTTCACCCCAAACACCCAAGGTTAGATCTTAACTCAGATCCCGGGCTTGTACTAGCATCACACACTTAAGATTTTTCATGCTCAAACCATTTTCGGATGCAAAAGCTCGAGAGACAAAGGAATGCGAAGCTCTGAATCAAATAATATCGCTATGGTAATCGAGTTTACAAAAACTTACCCAAGACGACGCCCGATGCTTCACAGGCTCCATCGGCGGTGATGTGGTTGACTCGCCTCGAATAGTAGCTTGAGGCGCCACTCCCGCTGCCCGGCTCCTCGATTCGCTCCGTCATCGGTGCCTTAGCAGTGTCGCTCCAAGGTTGAAACGCATGGCGTGATTCCTCCTTTCGGGACATCTATTAGCATAATGCCCCACTCATTGCAATCAGTAGCACCTTACGCGCCGATCACGCACTCCTTGAGCATTGTTACCTTGGGCGGCGCTTGATAACCTTGTCACGATGGTCGCGGTGCGGTGTTGTCGGCTTGTTAACGACTTGTGGTTGGAACCTAGCAAACCGCTGCGGTGTCATCCTCATTCGCAGTGGTTAGGGCGTCGGTCATCAAGCGCTTGCGATTTTCCCAAGCTCCTTGCGCTTATCCTCCGTAATCAAAGCCTTGTTTACCAATTCTTGGAAATCGGAAAAGTGTGGGTAATCACCCCACTTGCAGCCCCGAGTTTAGTCCTTTCATGAAGCGGATCGCTGGCCTTGTCCGTCGCTACGCCCTCGAAGCATAGCGAGCTAATGCGTGAATTTGTTTAAGTAATCGCCACCGTTGGCTTCCTTGCTTAAGCGCTACGAACTCTTCCTTTTCAGTCCATCATCCTTTAGGTACATGGTGCTGGCGGAAGGCCGTTGCAAACTCTTCCCATGTGATTTCCATGGGTGCTTCATGAGCAAGACAATAGTTCTCCCACCATTCGCAATTGTTCCTCTAGCCGATGGGATGCGAATGAACCTTCTCATGGCCTTCACATTGAGTGATGTACAATTTCCTCTCAATGGTTCTCACCAATCATCCGCTCCAAGGGATTGACATTTCGAGAATGTTGGTGGTCGGGTCCTCATGAAGTCCGACAACTTGGAGTAAGGACGAGGCCCGCCATTGTTGTTCGAGCAGCGGGGTTGTTGATCGCAGCCATATTGGTCATCTGCTGCATCATAGTGCAGATCAACCGAGTTTGCTTGCGAGAAAAGCTCCCAAGTTACGCATATCCATTGGCGGTGCTTGCTGCGGTGGTGCTCCTTCATTGGGATTGTTGCTCGAGCGCACCACTTCTCAAGCCCCATTGTTGCCGCGAGTGTTCACCATCCGCTTGATTGCTTCTTGGGTTAGGAAAGATAGATGTAGCATAGATAAGATGCAAGAATTTCTAAGGCGGGGAAACAGTTAAACCCAACTTAAATAATCTTTATTATTATTACTTGATATGGTTGCTTACAATGCCTAAGGGCTTTGCAACACATCTGCACACTCAAAGAAACAATTAAGAACCAAACTAAACATGCAACCTTAACGCCTACTAAAAGGTAAAGGCTAACTTAAGAACGCGACTCAACACTCGAGTCTCAACACAACTCTAAGACCAAATCTAACTCATCCACCACCACGGTGAGACCGATCCGTGCATACACCGGTGGGTGGGTGGCATGGGTGCGAACCTATCCCGTGACCTTTGCGGCTCCTCGGGCTCCCACTCACGCTCTTCCGGTCTTCTTCTTCCTCCTCGGCGACCTCATCCGGCTCTGGACGACCTGGTCCGCTAGCTCCTCGGCCACCGCAAGGCTTCCTCCACTGCCGATGACTCGCCGCGCGCCATGGGTCTTTGAAGCTCTCGCTCCGCCACTCTCGCCACACGCTGTCTCCAGCTCTGCGCAGTGTCCTCAGTGATCCTCCGGCGGTGGCTAACTCAAGAAGGTGTACTGCAGAGCACACTCTCCTCCACGATCCGCCGACGCTGCACGCCGCACCGTCGGGTGAAGTCGAACACGGTGTCGCTAAGCTCGAGGCGAGTCGTGGCGGATCCGTCGTGGAGCATGTCTAGCACCTCCCGAACTCGGCCTCGTAAGTGAACCTCCGGCGGTGATGTGGATCGGTCCGGTGGTCTCGCCGCACTCTCGGCGAAGATGATCGCCTGCGTAAGAACCCCGATGCACACCGCTGACGCCAGATTGCTTCCTCGGAGAGCGGACGATCAAAGCCTCCAATCACTTGAAGAACTCTCCACAGCTCCATGGCATAGCCACCCTATCTTGACTCGAAGGACTGGAAGATCGGCATCTATTCAAAACAAAATTTTGGATAAGATCTCCACTCGAAACGGCAATGAAAAGAAGGTAATTTAGCAAGGATGAGAGTAGAAGGATGAGATAAGCCAAGAGTTTCATATTAGTCAATTTTACCGTTTTCTTTAGAAAATAATTTTGGACACTCCTAAGAAATACCAACTACCTAGGGCCAAGACCTATAGTCAGTATGGCTCTGATACCACCTCTGTCGGGACCCGAATTTGCAAATCCGACCCTCTGTATACCGCACTAGTCCAGATCACGCTAGTGCACACAGCTCAACATAGATGCTATCATAGTCCCACACAAAGAAATATAGCATAAACTTAATTAATTAATAATAACTGTTGTCTTACATGAATAATGCCTCACAGGGCTTAAAAAGAGTATCAATGAGAAGCAGCGGAAATAGAATAAACGCAGTGGCGCTCCAGTTCGCCACAGGCAACTAACGAGGCTCGGACCCTAAGCATTCGCATCCAAGTAATCCTCCTCCATGAATGGTATAGATTCCTCTTCTTCTGAAGTTGTTGTTGTTGGGTTGAGCACATAAAGCACTCAACAAGTTGTGCACAACAATGCAAGTCTAATATTCTATATGCTTGGCTTAATCCAAAGGAATGGCTAGTAAGGGTATTTTGCAATAAAGCGGCATTTAACAAGAATGCAATAAATAGATTGGAAAGCAGTAGAAACAAATACAAGAATTAATAAATTCAGATTTCAAATACACCAAGTTTCCAATCCTAAATTAATTTTCCACTTTCCATGGCACCTTGCCATCCCAACAAGTTTTTGTTTAACAAAAGTCTAACCCTTAACTGTAATTCCTGAGCATTGCCCAATACCGTGAGCACGGCTATTCGAATAGATTGTACACTCTGCAGAGGTTATGCACTTTACCCACACGATACAACCAAACACCACCAAGGCGAGTGATCATAACAAAGCCTTTACAATGCTACACCTAGACCAAGATCGCCGCTAAGGTTTCAACATCAAGGGTTAAACCACCACAATAGGGCCCCCTCTTGCGCCATGTGAGTTAAACCGTAACCCGGGACTCACTATTCATCACGACAAGATCAAATCTAGGTTTCACAAATTATTCACTAGGGCTGTCCCATTCCGCACATGTGGTTGCAAGAGAGACTCGGGTCAAAGGCTTGCAAGGTTAAGTCCTTAAAGTGATTAAAGCAAGACTTCCACATACCCCGCCAAACCTGGCCCACCTTGGCACACCGCCTTGCCACTTGCCTCAATCTAAAATCATTACCACCCAGCTTGATTACCAAGCACCACATGCCATCAACATTTCAATCCCGATGTGTGACCTCCTCGCCACGACAACTTGATATCATTGTGTGACAACACATGACACACCAATTCATAAACATTGTTCCATATTCCATTAGTCAAGATTAAGTATCGACATTCGGACACATGTGATGACGTGGCATGGCTAAGCAATCTATGACGATCTAACTAGCCCATGTTGATTATCAACTATAATTCCACATCCTAGGGTGACAAATAGATCATGGCATATAATTGACAAGGTATGGTTTAATTCAAATAGGCATATTATCTAATTCCCAGATTAATTGAAATCATTTATACACATAAAATATCATGCATAAAGTTTAAAAGACAAAATAGCGATTTGGGTGAAAATTAGGTGCAACATGATCAAAGCACAACTTGCCTTGGAGTAGGTGCTGGTCTTGATCTGAGTTTGGGTCTTGAGCGACGAATCTTCCTCCGGATCACCGAGCGGTTCAACGCTCACGCTAAACGATGCCAAAATAGCAAATAAACACCAAACCAGAGAGCAAACAAACTCCAAAAATAAAATAAAATTCACCAATAAATAGATATTGATTTTACAATTTTTTAGAAATTTGAATCACTCAGATCCAAGTTAAAATGCAAAAGATATAGCCTTTGAAGTTTGAATAACATCAAACTACGTAAAATAGAATTTCGATTTTTCTAAATTATTTTTCTATTGAAAAGATCTTTATTGCGCAACGCCGACGCCAGCCCGACTCGGACCAATCAGCGCCGACATCGCCGCTCGTCCATGGACTCGGTCCACGGAACCGCCTCGTCCACCGTGGGCGCGCCCACGGCGCCCGCACCACGCGCCCGACACGCGCGCGCAAGATCGATTAGGCTGCGACGCCGCCCGCGCCGATGCTCGACACGCGGCGCGCGATCTGCGCGACGATCCGACGGCCACCGATCTACCCCTACGTGGCTCAATCCCGATCGTCTATTCGGATCTAACGGTTAGAAATTTACCCGAGCGAAACAACGATGAAGAAGCGACGTGGCTTGATCTCGACGGTTGGCGAAGATCCAACGGATGCGCAAGCTCCGAGACACGGCGGCGGGCTTGCACCGAGCGAGGAAGACGACCACCCGAACGGCGCTTCGACGCGACTCCGGCGAAGAAGGGGCGACTCGACGCGACACGACGCGAGGAACTCGGATCCGAACCGATTCGGCGGAGGATGCTCGACAATGGCGAATGGCGCAAAACTCACGGCGGCACCGCAAAGAACTACGGCGAGCTCTCGAGCGATGATGGCAATAAACAGCGAAGAGGCTAGAGCTACTAGTCGCGCAAGGGAACGAGGAACATCGGAGCGCGGTGCGGCTTTATAGCCTCGGCATGCGCACAGGAAGGAAACCCTAAATCACGCGGCGGCGGCGGCAGCGGCGACGGATTCGAAACCGAATCGAGACGACGATCGAGACCGTCCGATCCAAGATGAGCGGCCAAGATTAGATCCGAAGCGATACGATCCGATCCGCTCTTTCCAAATCCAACGGACGAGATCTAAACTTACCAAAACAACGCGAAGCGATCCCGACCACTTGATCTCGATCCAACGGCTCGCAGCACTAGGGTTTCGCGAAGGAGGCAGCCATCTGATCTTCATCCAACGGTCACACGCGCGGCGGCGGTAGGCCGACGGGTCAGACAAAGAATGGTCACAAGACGCGACGATCTCGGGCTTGGCCCAAGATCGTTCACTCGATTTTCAAAAGCTTTTTGATTTAAAATAATTCCTGAAATTAGATTAATCTATTTTAAGTAATTAAAATATCAGGAAAAATCCCAGAAAATTCTCATAAATACTTTGAGACATTCTGAGCTCAAATAAAATATTTTTGGTAAAACTTTTTATTATCTTTATCTATATATATTTAGTTTTCACCAAAGGTTCAATATACTTAATTAAAATAAATTTAGATAATTTCTGGAAAAATCCAATAAATTCAGAAAATCACAAAAATGCACATGAGCGAAATTATAAGCCAAATTTTGGGATGTTACAAAAACAGACCTCAGTTAAAAACCCAACATAACAACAGAAAATGCAGCATAGGTATGATCAAGAGAGAAAAGATAAGTCGAGACTTCATTGATATTCTTGCTCAAGTTGTTAAATTCTTAGAAATTAGTTTTATGCACCTAGGCACAACTATCCTAGTTAGAGTCAAGACCTACAGTCAGCCTGCTCTGATAACACCTCTGTCGGGACCCGATTCTGAGAATCCGGACCCTCTGTGTATTCTGTGCCAGGCCAGGATCACACTAGCACACACAGCCTTTACAGGGTTGCACTTTGCAGACATTACAACGATACAACAACAAATAGTGCAAACATTTATATAAACTGAGTTGTACAACCTTAAGGTCTCCTTACATAAATCAGCCATGCAGGGCTTACATTATCAGAGTAAAAGGGAACAACGGAAAACAATAAAACTTCGTGGAAGCATTCATCTTGCCATAGGCAACCGACTGGGCTTGCCTCCTAATTATCTGGATCTTCAATGAACTCCTCCTCCCAGGCCGGTGTAGACTCCTCCACTGATGTTGGGGTTGATAGGCAAGGAGGGGTGAGTACTCAAGGCACTCAACAAGTAATGCACAGAATGCGGTACTATTACTAAATGCAAGGCTTATCCCAAGGAATTGGATTACTTGGTTCTTTTGCATCAAACAACATTTTTAAACTAGCATCTTGTTTAGGTTAAAAGCAGTGAAACAATTATATATAATGTTAAGTTCTTCAAACAGTTTTTCTTCCAAGATTCTCATCACCCAGCCTTAATAATTCATTTCCACACTGGCACACAGCCACTCATTCCATATTTTATTTTTGAAAATCTACCCCTTGACTGTAATCCCCGAGCAATGCTCAATACCGCGAGCACGGCTATTCGAATAGATTTGACACTCTGTAGAGGTTGTACACTTTACCCACAAGATACAGCCGCTCACCACACAGGTGATTGTCCGCAACAAAGCCTATCAGGAACCTTTATCTTAACCAATGAACCTCTCCGGTATTGCCTTCACTATCACTCCCCTCACACAGAGCCGAAGTGTAAGACAGGCCAACACCGTTGGATGGGCACCAAGCCGTAGCACAGGTACGCTCCCCCACATAGATACACCCCCGTGTACTGCCACCCTTAGGTACCAGAGGAAAGATATCAGAACCCTAATCAACAAGGTCCATCCCATACCGGACATGTGGTTGTACGGGTGACTCAATTCAAGACTTGCAAGGTGAAGTCCTTAGCTGACCAAGGCAAGACTTTCATCACTCAACAGTGGCACACAGCCCAATGTGGCACACAGACTCACATCACTCATCAACCCATTACCACAGAGGCCCACCTGGCATAAAGCCTGTTGCCACTTGCCCCAGTCTAAATCATTTCCCACCCCGTTGATTATTGTGCAACACATGCCAGCAATAACTCAACATCGGTATGTAACCACACTGTGTCTCAGCCTCAATCTCATCATGTGGCATCATCACACCACTTTCAAAATAAATTCAATATTTCATTAGTCTGCATTGATACATTTTCCGAAAGATCATTTATGACTCGTTGCAAGGCTATGCTTCTAATCACGATCTAGCCTCCCGTGTTGGCATCATATTAATATCCAACAAATACGAATAACCTTAGGGTGGACAATGATTTAAAGGCATACAAAGAGTAATTTCAAGGTGGCGATAACAATATGGGTTGATTAGCTACCTACCCCAAATAAATTTAAATTCATTTTTAATTAATTTAGCATGCATAATTTCAAAGCAAAATACATTTAGAAGAAACTGGGATCAAAATGGTCAAAGCATCACTTGCCTTCAAAGATTTGCTAGTCTTGATCCGAAGCTTGATCTTGAGCGATGAACTCTTCTTCGAAACTTTTCGGCAAATTTGCGTCTACGCGTAAAAATTACATATGCAATAAATAACCAAAACAGTAGACCATATAACCTCAAAAATTCCATTAAAAAGAGCACAATTTTAAAAAAATTTATAGACTGGAATCACCTCAATCGGAGTTAAAATACAAAAGTTATAGCCTTTTAATGTTTTACATAAAATATAAATCATAAAATCGGATTTGTTTTAATTATTTTTATAAGGAAAAATTGGGATTTATGACATCAAAATGACCTAATAATGACGCCAGCACCGAAATGAATTTCGGCCGAAATATTTTTATATATAAAAAAATATTTATGACGTCAGCGATGACGTTAGCATGACACGTGGCAGCCTTCTGGTACCGCCACGTCGCCTCGGTCTATGGGCTCGGTCCACGGCTCGGATCGGTTTCACCGTGGACTCGGTCCACCAGCATAGTGCTTCCACGCGGCAAGATTCGAGCCGTTCATTGAATCAACGGTTAGATCTCATGCGTCACACCGCACTGCCTCGAATCCACGCAACACACATCGCGCATCCGGCGGGACTCTCGGATCCGACGGCTGGATCTCGCGCACGTTCGGCGGCGACTTGGTTCACGCGCGGCCACGCGGCAAGATCGCAGCGGTGCGCCTGAAAGCAACGGTCGGATCTGGTCTTCGCCCTTGTCAACGCGCACACGCGTCTGCGCGCGAATCGGCGAGGGTACGGCGCCATCACCGCCGCACGTTCAAATCTGAACGGCGCGGATCCTTATGGCAACCCGGATCTAAACTCTACCATTTAGATCTAATTCGACGGCGCAGGTTACCGGAGCGGTTTATTGTGCACAAGGAAACGTGGCACAATCTCAAGCGTCCACCGCAGATCTAACAGCTAAGATCTACTAAAAGACCTAATATCCAGATCTAATCTACGCCGCACATCACAGATTTAACGGCTATGATCTAATCCAAACGTAAAACAGAGAAGGGCTACGAGGACTCACCTACACGGTGTGATGAGGATCGAACGATCGACGAGGTTCGACGAGTTTGACAGCGGCGAAGAAGGAGGGGCTGTCGAAGCTGAGGAAGACGGCGTAGACGACGGTGCTACACTGATCCTCCGGTGTGAAGAAGTGATCCAATCGACGCGGCTTCCTTCGGCGAACTCGGGACGGGGTCAGAGCACGGCGGAACGGCTTGGAGGACGGCGAGAGGAAGCAACTATGGCGAGCTCACACAGGCGCTAGAGAAGGTCTCGGCATGCGTGCAAGGAGTCTAAAAGGAGCGACGAGAAGACCTCTACATTGCGTAGCAACCGACACTTTAAATGGAGCCTCGACGTGCGCGCAAACACCAGCGAAATGAGCGGAAACGCTCGGCGGCGTTAACTCCGGCGATTACGCCCGGTCGGACCGATGTGGCTCCATCACGGCCGTCCAAGCAGCGACGATCCGATGGCGCACGTTCGCGACGGCGCGCAGCGGTGGCCGTTGATCCCGATCCATCATTCGATTCTTGGCGGCTAGGGTTTCGCGGCGGCCAGCGGCCGACGGCAGCATGGCTGATTTGGGCCGGACCGAAGTGTTCGGCCCAAACACTATTCATCCGATTTTTAATACATTTTCGAATTAAAATAATTCAGATAAATAAACAAAGCCAAAATAAATAGGAAAAATACCCAGAAAAATTCTGGAAAATATTTTGGAACATTTAGAACTCAGATAAAATATTTCCAATAAAACTTTGCATAAGCCTTTGTATGAATTTAATGAAATTCAAGAAAGGTCAAAAATGAATAAATCCAATTAAAATCTAAAAAATTCTCAGAAATTCTCCAAAAATAAAAAATATTCCAAAAATTTAAATTAGAGTAAATTTCAGGGTGTTACAGAAATCCAACATTTTCAAATTCCCAAGAAGCAGTTTGTTTTGATCATCTTCATTGTTGCTAAATGAGCTTGGCTAAGCGTGATTATTAATCATATATACCTAAATTGACATTATGTAATGTCTACACTTTTTCTATGGTTATCAAGGTTCACATATCCACACATATCAAGGAAGTTCCATGAAATATTAGGTATATCTACCAATATTCCAATATAACATTTTTATGACAAGTATGAGCATGCATAATAGTTTTGCAAGCATTAAAAGTAATTATTTGAAGTAATAGGATCAAAATGATCAAGGGGGTGCTTGCCTTGTTGATCGTTGTTAGGTGTAATGTTCGGATCGTCGGCGAGGTCGTCGTCTACCAATTCATGTTTGTCAGAATCTACTCATCGATCATCAGGAATAACATACAATAAACAACAAACCAAAATAAGGCAAAAGGAAGATAGATAGAAAATCCAAATAAAAACTTACTCACAAAAACAGGAGTGTTTATTAGTAAGATTATGATTCGTGTTTATGTGGCTATACTTTTCTTTTTATTTGTGTTTACCTTTACTACTTTTGGAA
This sequence comes from Otatea glauca, assembly GCA_036346275.1. NCBI lineage: Eukaryota > Viridiplantae > Streptophyta > Magnoliopsida > Poales > Poaceae > Otatea > Otatea glauca. Next base: position 630,043 of record CM070720.1, on the reverse strand, counting down.
TAAATGATATCAAGTGTTTATTGCTTCATGTGAATTAATCATTTTAATTTAACGAATTCTAGATGCTAAAATTATTTAGAGAAGAAAGATTTGTCTTATAGTGATAACATAAAGTAGTTTTTCGTTAATAGGATTCAGATGAAAAGCAATGTATTTAGAGACTTTTGAATTAAACATTTATCATCATACTTCTTGCTGCCATTCTATTATGGATGCATAACATATTAGGTTATATACTGAATCTTCATGTACTAATTTTTAGATGCAGGAATGATCTTATATGAACACATACATACATACATACATACATACATACATACATACATACATACATACATACATACATACATACATACATACATACATACATACATACATACATACATACATACATACATACATACATACATACATACATACATACATACATACATACATACATACATACATACATACATACATACATACATACATACATACATACATACATACATGCTTATTATGCTTTTCATACTAGAACACAGCCTATTTGCATAAACCATTATCTATCCAATGTTTTTACCTAGCCTAACATCATATTGCCATCATGCTGAAAAGAAATATGTTTAGCAACCTTCTAAATTTCTTTTCTATTAGATCATCTATTGTTGCATAATTAAACCAATAATGTCACACTTTAATAGTAAAGACCTAAGACAAACTAGATACATACATACATACATACATACATACATACATACATATATATATATATATATATATATGCTTATTATGCTCTTCATACTAGAACACAGCCTATTTGCATAAACCATTATCTATCCAATGTTTTTACCTAGCCTAACATCATACTGCCATCATGCTGAAAAGAAATATGTTTAGCAACCTTCTGAATTTCTTTTCTATTAGATCATCTATTGTTGCATAATTAAACCAATAATGTCACACTTTAATAATAAAGACCTAAGACAAACTAGATAACCAAATATTTTTATATGTATGGGTTCCTAGCAGAATGAGGATCATAAAAAAATGGGTTCCATACAAATTCAACTTTATTTGCAAAAATTCTACATTTCGCCTATTTTCATACCTTCTATATACCTCTGTATTTAAATACTTTTCTAGAGTAGCTTTTCAAAATATTTTTGCATATTTTGGAAGCTCTTGATTTTATATGAATTTAGAAATAGGTTTCATCTCATTTGGATTTCAAATACGAAAGATATTCAAGTTTGAATCTAAATCGGTTCTGAAAAGCACGAAAATAGCAAAATACGTTTTCAGAATACCGAAAACGTCTTTTGCTTCGCGCCAACAGTTCCCATTCAAAACTAACGCAAACACTGATAGCTCGGGCCCGCATGTCAGTCGGTCGAAATAGGGCATGATCTAGGGCTCGTCGTCAGCGAGGATCCGGTGACTTTCCGGTCCAGTCGAAGGCACAACTATCATCAATACACTTTTGCTCACCTAATGATAGTACCCAATCCTACCGGCGACTAGCCGAACAACCTCGCCACCATGGCTATGCATCGGCGAAAGAGGCGACGAGCCGTGGCAGCGACAGAGAGCTCCACTGGATGAATCGGTTCCAGTTCTAGCATCAGTGTAACCTGAGCATTCCATTTTACCTAATTGGGGCTAAAAAGATTTGACAAGTGAGCTCACGACCGATCGCCGGTTTTGGAGCAGAAGGGGGCTCGGTGGCGACGAAGCTCCGGTTGATGATTCCTAAAAATGACAGAGGGGTTTTGCTGCTTTTGAGTTGGTAATGCTATAACGAAAAGCAATTGAAGAATGGTTGCTTGTACCACCTTCAATCGAACACGAAGCGAAAGCTAGAGTTCTTCGGCAGATTCGGGAAAACAAGAAATTTATAGAGCTTTGGTGGACGAGAGTGAATGGAAGTAGAGGGGAAATGATGAGCACTCTTTTGCGAACTCAAGCCAGTATTTATAGCCGAGGGATTTGCTGTAGATAAGCCAGTCACCTGGTGTGAAATCGATGGGGTTTTGTGGCACTAGAATAGGAGAAGGAATGGGCAATTATGCAGATAAACTGGGCAAGGACGGTGCGTGGCATGCTAGTAATGAGGCGGTTTCCTCGGGCGAAGCGCAGCAGCAGCGGTGGCGCGAGCTACAGCCGGCGAGCTGCTCTCGATCACATGCGTGAGCTTGGCTGTGAGAAGAGAGGAAGAAGGCGGTGGCTGCGGCTGACGGGTAGGACCACTGGAAGACCGGACCCACGCGGCAGTGGAGGAAGAAGAGAACTTCGGTTTGGACTGCAAGAAGGTTGAATTGGGTTCACTGAATCCATTACCTATCTAGTCGGTAAATCAATGAGGAATTTAATGAGTGTACTAGATCTAGATTAGAATCTATCATAAAAATTTCAGACCTATTGGACGAATGTAGAATTTACAAAAATTCTGACAGTGCACTATGCACAGATTTATGCATTCTATTTTATATTTATTTAGGTATATATATCTTATTCAAAAATTTGTAAAATTTTTGTGCAGATTTCCAATGGATACGTTAGGCTCCTGTAAAATTTTCAACTTCATATTCTTGATATTGTATTTAATAAAATTCTGACATTTATGTTGCCAAATTTTTAGCTTTTTAGTTTTTGAATTTTTATAAATATCAAATATAAAGATTATCTCCTGATATTTTTAATATTTATGTCTCTTTCTAGGATGAAGATAATATAAAATTTTTCACATCGAATTTATGAAATTTAATTTCTAACATATTTACTATTGTTAGTCATGATTAATTAAATTACCTTTCTTTTCACCTTTTAATACTTTGACATGACTTTTAAATTATATTTTATGGTTCTGGATAGCTCCACGAATTTTACAGGCATTTTACTTATTTTTTTGTTTTACAAATCTTTTCTTATCACTTATGTAAGGTTTGGATAATTAACAAAAGGGGGTTTCCCTTTAAGCAATAATCAAAGGAAATCAAGAAAACTCAGAGAAAATTCAGAAAAACTAGGAAAATGCAAAAATGAAATTTGGTTTAAATATTTACTTGATTTCTTATTTTTATTAGATTGGCAGGATGTTACATGATGCAAGTGGGGTTGGAATTGGAGGTGTGCTCATGCAAGAAGAAAAGCCAATTACATACTTTAGTGAGAAGTTGGGAGGTGCACAACTGAACTACTCTGTGTATGACAAGGAGTTGTATGCTTTGGTAAGAGTACTTGAGACTTGGCAACAATACTTATGGCCAAATTAATTTATTATTCATTCAGATCATGAAGATTTGAAGTATTTGAAAGACCAAGCTGTCGGGGATCGGTACCCTCGCCACATGTAAGCATCCCCCGGACTCGTGGCAGCTATCCACAGACCAAGTGGCTCATTCCTGACCTAGGTGATGCCCCCTCGATGGTCGAGCTCGGGGCCAGCAAGCTCGAGCTCAGGCGCCGCCGCAGGGGCAGGCACCCTCGACCTCGAAGCCTCGCCCTCGATCTTGACGCCTCGTCCTCGTCCTCGACACCCCCGCAGGCACCAAGGAAAGGGGCGTTTGTAGAATTTCTATTTTTATCTTATGTAAAACTCTCCCCTGCATGGGAATCAGCACCCTACCTGCCCCTGCGTGGGAACTAGGGCTCAACAGCTCCCGTCAAGATCTCAACAGCTCCCGTCAAGATCTCAACAGCTCCCGTCAGATTCTGAACGGCTAGCAACGACTTTCGAGCCTCTGCCAAATCGCCACGGGCCCCTGACGTCGGCCTCAGGACCAAGCAGCATGGTTTCCCGAGGGCTACAAAAGCAATAGGTCGTCTCAGCCACAAAGGGGACACACAGAGAAGAACAGAACAAAAGAAGGACATAGACAAAAGGGAAGGGCAACACCCCACACACGACACCAACAAAGAAGAACCGCGTGGCCCCCTTCTCTTGCTCGGGCCCCGTCCTTGTACTATCCCATTGAGATGCTAATACACCCTTAGCCTCTGGGCTAGACTGGAGTAGAGCTGTTACCCGACCTTGGGGGATCGAACCAGTATAAACCCCACGTCCAACATCCTTTCTTTGAATGACTTCCCCGCGACGATTGGAGCCCCCGAACGAGCGCGACCTCGGGTCCTGCTCCCAAGCTGACTACTCGCTTGCCCTTTCTTTCTTCTGCGGTTGACGGTCCCGATCGTCGACAGCTGGCGCCCACCATGGGGCCCGAGTTTCGCTCATTCGAGGTTCACCGCTTCAGTGTCGCCAGCACCTTCGACTCAATCAACGGCATGTCACCATCAGCGAGGCTGGACCCGGACGCGGGTCCTGAGCTCGAAGGCTCCATCTCCTTGTTCTCACCTCCCTTGTCGCCTCGCGAGCGCCTGGCCTTCATGGCCGGCAGCCGCGAGGCAAGCACGGAAGCAAGTGACGATGACCCAGAAGCCCCAGAGGAGGCGTGTCGGTTGGTCCGGGTTGCCATCAACTAGGCCATCAGCGCCCTCCGACGGGAATAGCGTGTGGGGCTCCACACTCGCTTGGGCATCGCAGCCCTGCTCTTCAGGAAGATCCCAACTGGGAACGCTTGCGGGCCATAGCCCGGGTCATGGACGGCCCTCTTTCGCTGATCCCTTGCCGAGGAACTTGGCAGGGCGGCCGATGAGGTCACCCCCTCGCAGCAAGGACGTCAACGACGGCCCGAACCTCGCTCCCTATGAAGCGATGGCAGTTTGTCGCGTGGCCATCGTCGTCCTCGCCGGCCGACTCCGTACCCGCGGGCCAGGAGCCCGCCGCAACCGTCCCCACCTCACCAAGGTGCAGGCCTGGTGCGCGGGCATTCCCGCGATTGGCAGGATGGTGACAGCTCTCCTTCAAGTAGCGACGCTTCAGGGGGCCTGTCTCCGGACATTCCGCCCTGGCGGCAGAAGGCTCTCAATCATCGCCGCCCTGACGATGCCCTCCCTGTCTACCGAGGCTGTCGCGGGGTGCGCCGTCGTCTCGAGTTCGATCACCTCGCTGATGGCGATTCCGACCGTAGCAGCGACGACCGTGCTGCCCCGACCTATGGTTGCCCAGCGTACTCCGTCGACCTTCGCCGGGTGCGCTGGCCGACTTTCTTCCGCTCCTCCGCGATGGAGCGGTTCGACGGGACCAAGAACCCTGACGAGTTCATCTCGATCTACTCCACCGCGATCCTGGTGGTCGGCGGGGATGAGGCTGTGATGGCCAACTACCTCCCTACTGTCCTGGACAGCGCTGCTCGCACCTGGCTTTTCAACCAGGCCCCTGGCGCCTTTCGGTCGTGGCGCCAAGTGCGGAGCACTCTCCGATCAAACTTCCAGAGCTACTACGAGTGCCCTAGACGGGAAAGGGACTTGGACCGCATCATCTAGGGAAAGGGTGAACCTCTCCGCGACTTCGTCCGCCGGTTCACCCGCGCAAGAAATTCAATCCAGAACATCTCCAGCAAAGCTGTCATCAAGGCCTTCAAGTTCGGCGTCCGGGATAGGCGCCTCATGGAGGACCTAGAGATCACCACCGACCTCAGTGTGAACAGGTTGTTCCGAATGACGGAACGCTACGCGGATGTGGACGATGCCATCCGCTAGAAGTGCGACTACGACCAGGGTAAGCTCGGCCGCATTCCCGGTGAGCCCTACCCGTCTGCCGCCAAGGCTGCCGGCTCGGACCCGCACCCCAAGAAGCAAGGGCAAGGTCGCCAAGATGGCGGTGGCCAACTGCGCTTGGTCACCGCGGCCAACGCTGGGCGCGAGGTGATGGAGGTGCGACAACCCGACCACAATGGACCTCGACCCCAGCTTGGTCAGCCACGACGTCAGCAAGCGCAACGTCAACCCCAGCCAGGGCAGTGTCGTGCCCCGCCACCGTAGGGGCAGCATCGGGCCGACCTCCGACGAGGGGACGCCCGACCTCCCGTAAATGAGGCTGGGCCGGGGTATGACCCAAACAAATTTTGTTTGTTCCACCTGTGCCGCCATGACTCGAGGGGTCAGAGGCGAAAGCGATTCAAGTGAACTCCTTCTACAATGGGCGTGGGGAGATGCCCACGCTCCCGAAGGAGGGTGAGTTGCCCGATGAGGGCGTCGCCCGTGAGGAGCCAGAGGGCCTCGACCTGGAGTTCCAGTAGGGCGACCGTCGCGTTGATATGATCTTCGACGGTTCATCTGCGTACCAATCCCGGCACAAGCTCAAGAGCGCCGCGCTGCTGTGTACCAAGCTCACGGCAAGCTCGCCGACCAAGATTGCAAATGGGCCGCATTCGATCACCTTCTCCCGGTGACGACGCCCCTGTGGATGTTCAAGGACCTTAAGACCGCCTTGGTCATCGCTCCGACCATAAGCAACACCGTGGTCAGGAGGGCCATGGTTGACGGAGGGAGTTCTCTCAACCTTCTCTTGGCCAGTACACTGGACCGGATGCAGATTCCCTCATCCAATATTAGGAATATAGTGGTCCCCTTCTTCGGCATCGTACCGGGGTGCTCGACCACTCCGCTCGGGCAGGTGGTTCTGCCCGTCACCTTCGGTGACTCGGCGAACTTCCGCACCGAGCTGGTCACCTTTGAAGTCGTAGACAACGATCTCCCCTACAACACCATCCTCAGGCGGCTGGCTCTGATCAAGATTATGGTGGCGAGCCATTACGGCCACCGTTGCATGAAGCTCCCCAGGCCCAGGGCGTCATAACCGTCCGAGGCAACCTCAAAATAGCGCACTGCTGTGAGGAGAAGGCCCTCGAGCTCGCGGGCATGCTCCCAAGGTGGCACAGAAGGACGCCCGTTAGAAAACGGCGATCCAGCCCGGCGGCCCGACCAAGATCATGCGGCTTGAGGAGGACAACTCGGGCAAATGTGTTCACCTCGCCGCCCAACTCAACCTGAAATAGGAATTCGAGCTCATCACCTTCCTCCGTAGCAGCAAAAGTATATTCGCGTGGGAACCGGCAGACATGCCTGGGATCCCGAGGGAGGTCATCGAGCATAAATTGCAAACGAGGCCTGGATGCAGGCCCGTGCGCTAGAAGTTACGACGTTTCTCTCCCGAAAAGGTAGCGATAATCAGGGAGCACCTCGACAAGCTCCTGAAGGCCGGCTTCATTCGTGAGGTCAACTACTCCGAATGGCTGGCCAACCCGGTGATTGTGCAAAAAAATGGCAGAAAGTGGAGGATGTGTGTCAACCACACGGGTTTGAATTCGGCGTGCCTGAAGGATAACTTCCCTCTTCCCTGCATAGATCAGATCGTGGACTCAACCGCCAACGCCAAGATGCTGAGTTTCCTCGACGCCTACTCTGGCTACCACCAGATCGAGCTCGCGGCAGGCGACGAGGACAAGACGGCCTTCATCATACCGTTCGGGACATTCTGCTTCACCACTATGTCGTTCGGCCTTCGCAATGCCGAGGCGACATTCCAACGGCTGATGTCCCGGACATTTGACATTCAGATCGGGCGGAATCTCGAGGTCTACGTTGACGACAACATCGTCAAGAGCTCTTCTGAAGCCGACCATGTCAGTGACCTCACGGAAACCTTTGCCAACCTAAACAAGCATGGAGTCAAGCTCAACCCCGAGAAGTGTGTCTTCGGCGCACTCTCGGGGAAGGTGCTCGGCTACATGATCGGGGGATCGGGCGTAGGCCCGAACCCAGAGAAGATCGAGGCCATCGAGAGGATGACCGCACCAACGTCAACAAAGCAGGTCCAATGCCTCGCCGGCCTTGTGGCTGCCCTCAGCCGATTCATCTCGAGGCTCGAGGAGCGCGGGCTGCCATTCTTTAAAGCCTTGTGCCAGCATCGTGGTTTCAAATGGACCCCGGAATCCCAGCGGTCCTTCGACGAGCTGAAATCATACCTCTCCAGCTGCCCGCTTCTCACGACCCCGCACCCGGGCAAAACGCTCCTAGACTAATCGGTGGTCAGAGCTCGTGCCGCCGCCGTTGTCCCCGTGGCGAGCGAGATGGTCGGCGAGAGCCGATCTACTACGTGAAGTGCTCCATGGGCCAAAGGAGCGCTACCCTGTGTCCGTAAGCTCTATGCCCTCTTCATGGCCTCACGCAAGCTCCGGCATTACTTTCAGGTGCACGTCGTGGTCGTCCCGAGTGGGTTCCTGCTCGGCGAGATTTTAAGGAACCCGGAGGCAGGAGGCCGCATTGCCAAATGGGCTATGGAATTAGCCGAATTCGACATTCGGTTCGTGGCGCGCACCGTCGTCAAGTCGCAGGTGCTTGCCAACTTTGTGGTCGAGCAGACGGCGGAGCCTGCCCCTGAACCCGAAGCCAAGGAAGAAGGTCCCTAGACCATGTTCTTCGACGGCTCGAGGTTGTTTAAACGTTCGGGGGCTGGTGCCCTCATCATCACCCCTCGGGGGGATCATCTGAAGTACGTAATCCGCTTCGGCTTTCCCGCGACCAACAATGTCGCAGAGTACGAGGCCCTCTTGGCTGGCCTTTGTGCACGCAAATCGCTGGGCGTGCGCCGGCTGGTCGTGAGGGGAGACTCTTAACTCGTCGTCAACCAGTACAACAAAGACTACAGATGCTCAGAGCCGTCAATGGCAGAGTACCTCGCCGAGGTACGCAAAATGGAGAAATGGTTCAGGAACTTTGAAGTCAGATACATTCCCAGGAAGGACAACTCCGGCGTGGATCTCCTGTCCAAGCTTGGGTCATCCGACAACGAGATTCCGTCAGATGTCATCCTCGAGACCCTAACGGCCCCGACCGTCGACGAGCCAGAAGACTCGGTGGCCTTCCTTGAGAGCTTTTCATCATGGATGGAGCCGATCGTCAAGTTCCTCGGCCTTGGCGAGCTCCCACCCCACCAGGCCAAGGGCAACAGGCTTAAGCGCCGTGCGAGCTCGTACGGGCTCGTCGACGGACAGTTGTACCGACGGGGCACCCTGGGCATCCTCGCCAAGTGCATCACCCCAGAGGAAGGTAAATACTTGCTTAATGACATCCACGCTCACTCTTCTTTCAGGACAATGGTCGGGAAGGTGTTCCGGATGGGCTTCTACTGGCCGACGGCACTCCAGGATGCTCGGGACATCATCTGCTCCTATCGACCTTGCTAGTTCCACACCCAGAAGGCTCACCAGCTGGCTTAAGCCCTCCAGACCATCCCCCTCGCCTGGCCGTTCTCAACATGGGTCCTCGACATTCTCGGCCCATTCCCATGGGCGGTCGGGGGGGAAGAAGTTCCTATTTGTCGCCATCGACACCTTCACAAAATGGGTTGAAGCCGAGCCGGTCCCGGCCATCACGGCCAAGGCCGCTGTGAGATTTCTCCGTTCTTTTATAGTTTCAAGGTACGGGGTCCCTTGCAGGATCATCACCGACAATGGGACGCAGTTCACCAGCGAGCTGTTCCAAGAATACTGCAAAGACAGGGGAACCAAGGTCTGCTAAGCCTCAGTAGGACACCCTCAGAACAACGGGGTGGTCAAGCATGCCAACGGACAAATCTTTCAAGGCGTTAAGAAGCGAGTCTTCGACGAGCTCGAGCGCCGAGGTCGGGGCTGGGTGGACGAGCTTCCCACCGTCCTCTGGTCCATCCAAACCACGCCGAGCTGGGCAACAGGGTCCACCCCTTTTGGCTCGTCTTTGGTTTCGAAGCCGTCCTACCCCCGAGGTCACGCTGGCTCGCCATGGTCCTGGGCTGACCAAGTCGACTCGAGCAAAAACATCCTCGACCGCCCGGCGAGGAGGTAAGATGCCATGCTCTGCTGCGGTCTGCACATTACCTGCAAACTCTTCGCAGGCACGCCTCCCGATCGGTGCGACCCAAAGGACTCCTTGTTGGGGACTTGGTCCTAAAGCGAATTCAGGATCGGACTGGCACCAACAAGTTATCCCTGTTGTGGGAGGGCCTCTATTGCGTCGTCTCAGCAGGCTGGACGGGTGCTTACCGGCTGGCCATGCTCGACGGTTGAGACCTCGCAAGCTCGTGGAACATTGACCAACTCCGAAAGTTCCATGTTTGAACTGTGCCTCTTACTTTCATGATGAAATGCTTTTACTTTATCATCTATGATTGCGCCGTTTTCTGTATGTCTCTTCGCACCCCGAGCGAGTGAGTATCCGGGTCGTGATCCGAGGGTTCCCCCCTGGAGGAAGTCGAGCCAGCTGGAAGCCGATTCTCATCGCTCACGACTCCTCCATAGCGGGTTCGCCCGCGATCACGCTCAGGAGCCCTCGACATCGGGATGCGATCTTGCCCCCCTCTCTCATTGTTGCTCGAACAAAACCATGGTCTCGGGGCACGCCTTAGGGGGCCGAGTCCACAGTAAGCCGACTATCGTCGCAGTAAGCCGATCGTTCCCCTGTGGTAGGGCCCGTGCCCGAGATCGCCATCGGTAAGCATTTCGAGCCAGGGGGTGATCCGACCTCTTGTTTACTGCAAGCATGTTTTGTCTTTGTACGTATAATGCTTTGCTTGCTCTCCCGCGTCCGGGAAGTCGCCATCTTAAGCATGGTCCATGCCTGCGCACTAACTGGACGGGCCCGGGATAAGATTCTTTTTTACCTGTACTAACGCCTCTCTTGCACCACAGGGGATGCGACGCCGGGTCGCATTCTCAAGGTCCGTCTTCAGTGGATCAAGTTTGCAGAAAAGTAGCCTTCGCCGCGGTGAGTCAACTGCCCCTCCCCCTGCGTCGAGCCCTGGGCCAAGGGTTTCGCCTGGTAAGCGACCCGCGCTCGGGACCTGGCCTAATGCCCTTTACGCGAAGTTCTCCTTCATTAAATACCAGCATTTATGTGTCCTCGCTCCGCGAGCAACACGACCACGAGGCGTGATCTCAGGGATCACCTCCAGGGGTTCGCAGTCAGTTGTAAGTCGATCCTCATCGCGTCTCGGCTCCCCCCTGTAGCAGAGCTTGGACCTGAGATCATGTCAAGAGCTCCCAAACCTCGGGGTGCCCTAGGGTTCCTTTTTTTAGCATTTGTATCTGTGAATGTTTTTCTTTTTGCACCCTGCGTGCCTTGGCCTCGGGTCGCGGTTTCTGGGTTTGCCTCTTGGATGTCCCGTTCATCGTAAATCGATATTTATTGGGGAAAGCTGACCATCCCCCTGATCAGCCAACCCGGAGGCCGTCCTTAGAGGGCACCCCGAGCCTGATGACGATTCCCGGGCTCGGTGGACATGTACTCTAGATTCACCTCCGGGGATGCTTCGGTCACAGTAAGATGATCTGAATCGCAGAAAGCCGGCTATTCCCCCGTCATAGGCTAGAATCAGAGACCATCCTCGGGGAAGCCCTGGACTCGATGCATTCTCGAGTTCGGCTGCCTTGACTCGACGCCCCAAATTAAGCCAGCCAGGACGCGGGCTCGGCTGTCTCGGCCTAACACCGAGCCCGATGAACTCTCGGGTTCGGAGGTCGTGGATTTCTAAAAATATCCTCCGGGGTTGCTCTATTCCCCTGTCGAGTGATTCTAATGGGAGGCCTCCCTGCAGAGGGAGCCCTCGAGCTCGGCCTAACACCGAGCCCGATGAACTCCCAAGCTCGGAGGTCACGGATTTCTAAAAATATCCTCCGGGGTTGCTCTAGTCCCCCGTCTAGTGATTCTAATGGGAGGCCTCCCTGCAGAGGGAGCCCCTGAGCTCGGCCTAGCACCGAGCCCGATGTACTCCCGGGCTCAGAGGTCACGGATTTCTAAGAATATCCTCCGGGGTTGATCTATTTCCCCCGTCAAGTGATTTTGATAATTGTTTCCCCTGTCGAGTAATTTTCATGGCGAGTTCCTCCGGGGATGTTCTAATCGCAGGCTTGGTCATCCCAACCCGACTCCTCGGTTTAGGTTCGTCCTCGATCAAAGGCACGCCCTGCGACCTGACTCTGTCGTGGGTCCTTTCCCCTTTTCTTTCAGGCCGAACGGCATCGGCTAAACTCTCAGGATCGTGCAACTGACTCCTGCACCTTGGGATCAACGGTGAGCATGCGACAAGGAGGTAGAGCCGAATGTTTCCAGGCTTGGCCACCTCAACCCAATGCTGGGGATAAAGTTCATCCCCGATCAAAGCTATACCTAACGACCTAACCTTATCGTGGGTCCCCCCTTTTTTCCAGGCCAGGAATGTTGGTCAGACCTCGGGTCATAACGGCCAACTCTGTGTGCCAGATCAAAAGCTAAGGCAGGACAACAAAGCAAAAGCCACAATCTCGAGCAGGTTTTCTGGTTAAGTCTCGAACAATCTCGAGCAGGTTTTCTGGCTAAGTCTCGAACAATCTCGAGCAGGATTTCTGGCTAAGTCTCGAACAATCTCGAGCAGGTTTTCTGGCTAAATCTCGAACAATCTCGAGCAGGTTTTCTGGCAAAGTCTCGAACAGTTTCGAGCAGGATTTCTACCTAAGTCCCGAGCAAACGCCATTCAATCTCAGATCGGATTTTATTTGGCTAAGTCTCGAGCAGATTCTAGCAGTCTCGAACAAAAGAAGAGGCTATTCACACTCGAGGCAAGACTCTCGACCAAGTATCGAAAAGACTCATACAATCGCCATCACAAAGGGAGTTTTCATTTCTTCCAAAAAAATTTACACGGTCAACTTTTACATAGGGCTCGAGTCCCCTCGCCCATTTTTTCTATCCGACTAACTTATCTATAGGTCAGCCATCTCCCGGGCGGGCTTCTCCTACTCGAGGGTAGCAACTCTCGCCCTCAGGGCCAGCGCCTCGGCCTCGGCATTAGCAACCCGGCTTCGCTCCTCCTGAAGCTAAGCCAGGGCATTCTTCCCCGCCCGGGTTGCTCGCCCTAGCTTTTCTTCGAGCTCGACCGTCTTCGCCTCGACGTTAGCTGAAACCTTCGAGGGAGTGGCAGAGAGCTCCGCGACCTTTTTGCGGAGCACTTCCGCCTCCACGCGGGCAGCTTCGACGATCTCTGTGGCCCTCGCACGATCACCCGTGAGGGCATCCTCGGCCTTCTCGCGGACATTAGCGAGGGACTCGACCGACCGCTTCTGCTTGGCTTCGATTGCCCTCGAAAGCTCGATGGCATGCTCGGCCTTCAGCTGCTCAACCTCCTCCCCCGTCCACGTTATGCTCTCCTCGAGGCTGAGGACATACTCCTCGCGTCCCTCGACCAAGGAGCACAGCACCCGAAAGCTAACGGCATGGCCACGTAGGGCCCCGAGCCCTCGGGCGACCTGCTCCAAGCCCTAAAAAGCCGCAAGAAGCAACACAAACGGCCTCGCAGGCTTAAAGCGAACCAAAGAGAATAAAGACAGGCTCGAAATCAACTAACCTCTTCGAGGTGCGCTTCGAGCCTCGCGCGGGCAGAGCGTAGAGATAATCCACTTCACTCTACATCCCCCTCTGCCGCCGGGTCGGCGACGTCGACAGGGGCCTCACCCCTAGCCGCCTCATGCGAGGCGCGGAGCGACGCTGGCAGGGCCGAGCCTACCGAAGAAAAACAGAGTTGCTTAGTGGTCTGAGGCCCAGAAACAAAGCAATAGCATAGAGGGAGTCGACGCCATACCTGATGCCCCGCCGTGTTCATCGACGCCACGAGCACCGCCCCGCCTCGCTCAAGCTCGATGGCTGCCGTCCCTACTCTCTTCCGCGGTATCGAACCGCCATGGGCCCGCCCGCCGCAGCCGACTCGGGGGCTCCGTGGTTGGCGCCTCAGCTGGGCTTCCCTCCGCAGGCGCCCCGACGGCCCCCTAGCCGACCACCCCGGCTGAGTCGCCCTCCGTGGGCATCGAGATGGGCCGAGGATGCTGCGGCCTTGCCCGGGGGACCAGGAGAAAGTCCCCCGTGTCCTCTTCCTCATCCTTGGACTCGCCCTGAACAACAATCAAAATCTGTGATAAAAAAGACCCCTAAGAATCGTGAGGAGGGAGAAGACCTACGCTCCCGAGCTAGAAGGGAAAGAAAAAGGGGACATGAAGAATACCTGCGTGACGAGCCTCCACCTCCTGGGTGGTGGGGGCGTGGCACAACGCCGTGCCCATTCACGACTGGCCGGGGAGTGTCCTCCCAGCGCCTCGCTGCTGCAAGCGCCGGCGCAGTTCGATCTGCGTGATCATGCCACCGCCCGCTCTTGTTGCAAAGAGAAGGAAGAAAGGTCAAAAAAGAAAAACACATGGTAAAACGATGAGGAACCAAGGTCGGGCCCGAGCATCCCCGAGTTCTGTAGAAGCGACTTACCATTGTGTGGTCATCCCACTCGACGTGGGGCTTCTTGGCGGCCTAGCTCGGGGCGTCCGGAGCGGGCCTCTTGGCGGTCTTCTTGCCCTTGCCCAGCCCGGGCAACGGCAACAGACGCCTCACTGTTTCCAGCAGCTCCTGGCTCTCCTACAAGACTCGCCACGGTCAAAGAAAGCCCGAACCCAAAAGGGGACCAACAGAAGAACGAGAAGAAGACTACCTCGCTGCACTGCCTCAAGATGTTCTTGGGGATGGGGTCGTCGAGGGCGTACGCGTGGGCCACCTTCCCGAACGCCTCTTGCATACGCGCCACCACCCACGACTCCGACGGGGCTGCAAGAAGACAGAATGAGATGGAGGGCGATCAACAAAAGAAAGAAAGAGCTCGCTCGAGCTCGGGAAAGCACAATGTCAAGAGGAACTTACATTTAGCACTTTCCCAAGTAGGGTCATCCCTTCCTCGGATCTCGAAGAACGGGTGCACCCTCTTCCACAGAGGGGACACCTGAGCCCGAAGGTAGTCTACGACCACGGCTTGACCAGTCAGGCCGTGCGTCGTGTAGATATGGATGATGGCGACGGCCTCTTGGTCGGCTGCCGAGTCCTTAAGCTCCGGGGTCTCGCGCTTGCTGTCCACGGCGATGCCATTGTACACGAGCTCGCCCCCCTCGCCCTTCTTCAGGTAAAAACATCTCTCCATCCACGGCCTGAGGGAGTCCTGGGTCGGGATTTGAAGGAAGGTGTAGGGAAGCCCGGTCTGCAGCCAGACATAAAGGCACCCGACGACGGGGTCCTTTGAAGTGCGGAACAAGGAATAGAAGCGGTAAAAGAGAGAGGGGTGGGAAGGACTCCAAGGAATCCCTCGCAGAGATGCGAGAAGATAGAGAGGAGGAGGATGGAGTTCGGCACCAAATTGACAAGCTCGATCTTGCATTGCGCGAGAACGGCGGCCAAGAAGTCGCTCTCCGGGGTCCACAACCCGAAGAGCGTATACTGCTCTGTGCTCACGATCTCGTCCTCCTGAGGGTGCGGCTCGACCTCTCTAGCCACCGGAAGCCGCCAGGTCCTGCGATCCAGAAGCCCCAACGACTCGAGCTCCCTCATTCTCTCGGTGGTCAAGCTGCTTTTTCCGAACTTGGCCATGGCTCTCAGAAGAATCAAGACAGATCAAGGAAAGAAAGGGACGACAAGCAGAAAGACCAGAGACACAGCATAAGGGTGAATAACTTAAGAAGTGTGTGGCTTCAGGTTTTTAAAGAAGCACGATCTCTGACAGCCAGCGTCAGTTTCTCCTTCAAAGGCGCGCCGGGGTTTTCGGGCAGAGAACGTGAAGCGCCACGGTCGCGCCTCCTCGAATTCCCCCTGGGGACCCGAGACAATGCTTCCTGTGTCTACCGCCCATCGCATCAGGACGCGATGCGTTACTGGCCGTCTCCTCGAATCCACCGCAGGAACCCGAGGCGGCGAAAATCAGATACCTCCCAAGCGCGATCCGCAATTTAATGCCGCAAAGATGAAAGGAAAAGTTCAGGGCGACCACGACAGAGGTCCTTGGGGAATTTCGATGTGCTAAGTAGGCCTCGGGGGCTGCCGTGCTCGGCTAAAGGGTTGACCCCTTCTCAAGAAACAATAAGACTCAAGGCCGCCCCAAGCTTCAGGGCCGTCCCTTGAGCCTCGTGGGCTAGCTGTTGGGGATCGGTACCCTCACCACGTGTAAGCATCCCCCCGGCCTCGTGGCAGCTATCCACAGATCAAGGGGATCATTCCCGTCCTAGGTGATGCCCCCTCGATGGTCGAGCTCGGGGCCAGCAAGCTCGAGCTCGGGTACCACCGCAGGGGCAGGCACCCTCGACCTCGACACCACGCCCTCGATCTTGACGCCACGTCCTCGACCTCGACACCCCCGTGGGCACCAAGGAAAGGGACGTTTGTAGCATTTCTATTTTTATCTTATGTAAAACTCTCTCCTGCGTGGGAATCAGCACCCTACCTGTCCCTGCGTGGGAACTAGGGCTCAACAGCTCCCGTTAAGATCTCAATGGCTAGCAATGACTTTCGAGCCTCTGTCAAATCTCCACGTGCCCCTGAAGTCGACCTCGGGACCAAGCAGCAAGGTTTCCCGAGGGCAACAAAAGCAATAGGTCGTCTCAGCCACAAAGGGGACACACAGAGAAGAACAGAACAAAAGAAGGACATAGACAAAAGGCAAGGGCAACACCCGACACACGACACCAACAAAGAAGAACGGCGTGGCCCCCTTCTCTTGCTTGGGCCCCGTCCTTGTACTATTCTACAGAGCTTCTAATACACCCTTAGCCTCCGGGCGAGACTGGAGTAGAGCTATTACCCGACCTTGGGGGCTCGAATCAGTATAAACCCCGTGTCCAGCATCCTTTCTTGGAACGACTTCCCCGCGACGCTTGGAGCCCCCGAACGAGTGCGACCTCGGGTCCCGCTCCAGAGCTAACTCCTCGCTGCCCCTTTCTTTCTTCTGTGGTCGACGGTCCCGATCCTCGACACAAGCTAAATTGAACCGTCGCCATGCTAAGTGGATCGAATTCCTTGAAACTTTCCCATATATTGTGTAATACAAGAAAGTTAAGGATAACCTTGTTGCTGATGCTTTGTCTCAAAAACATGTTTTATTGAACCTACTTCAAGTGAATGTGCCAGGACTATAGAGAGCTTGAAAGTACTATATCCTACTGATAATGAATTTTCAGAACCATATGCAAAATATACTACAAGAAAGGGATGGGAAAAATATCATGTGCATGATGGATTCTTGTTTAGAGCTAACAAATTGTGTGTTCCAAATTCCTCTGTTAGACTTTTATTGTTACAGGAAGCACATGCAGGTGGATTGATGGGTCATTTTGGATGAGAGAAGACTTACGAGATGATGGCCGACCACTTCTGTTGGCCAAAGATGAGAAGGGACGTGGAGAAACTTGTTCAACGATGCGTCACATGCTACAAAGCTAAGTCAAAACTGAACCCATATGGTCTATACACCCCTTTGCCTGCGCCTTGCGTTCCTTGGGAAGGCATTAGCATGGATTTTGTTTTGGGATTACCTAGGACACAGAGGGGGAGGGATTCAATTTTTTTTGCTATTGATCGATTCTCCAAAATGGCACATTTTATACCATGTCATAAAAGCGATGATGCCTCCCACATAGCCACTTAGTTTTTCAGGGAAGTTGTGAAGTTACACGGTATGCCCACAACGATTGTTTCAGATCGTGACACGAAATTCTTGAGCTACTTTTGGAAGACATTGTGGGCAAAACTTAGAACAAGGCTGCTGTTTTCCACAACATACCACCAACAAACGGAGGTGGTGAATAGAACACTTTCAACGCTGTTGCGAACCATTATCAAAAAGAACTTGAAGGAGTGGGAAGAATGTTTACCGCACATCAAGTTCGCATACAACAGGGCAGTACACTCTACCACTCATATGTGTCCATTTGAAATTGCATATGGCTTCAAACCGCTTGCTCCGATAGACTTGTTGCCCTTACCTTTGTAGGAACAAAGTAACATGGAAGCTTCCAAGCGTGCTGATTATGTGAAGAAGATACATGAGAAGACCAAAGAACAACCCGAGAAGAAGGCACAGTACTTTGCTGCCAAGGCAAACAAGCATCGAAGGAAGATGACATTTGAACTAGGCGATCTGGTTTGGGTGCACCTTCGCAAGGAGCGTTTTCCCGACAAGCGCAAATCGAGGTTGACGCCTCGAGGAGATGGATCCTTGAAAGTGTTGGCCAAGATTAATGACAATGCATACAAGGTTGAACTGCCTGAAAGCTATGGTGTCAGCCCAACTTTCAATGTTGCAGATTTATCACCATTCTTGGGCTTAGAAGAATTAGAGTCGAGGACGACTCCTTTTCAAGAGGGTGAGGATGATGCGTACATCCTAACAAAACATTCATCATCATGCATAAATCGTGAAACCAAACAAGCCAAGAACCAGCTACACGAGTCCTTGAGGAAGCTGCACCAAGTAATGTATACCAAGGACCATTGACAAGAAGTCGTGCCAAGACGCTGCAGCAACAGGTGACTTCACTCCTAGCAAAATTTGACTACAACATATCTGAGAATGTTATACTACCTAAATGTTCTACATTGGTAATTCTCAGGTTCATACATAAAGAGAAGGATTGCATCAAGGACGTGGAGGATTGCACAGATGCTGCCCAAGTTGAGCAAGGGTATACCACAAGATCCAGGGTTACACCGCAAGGGCTGCAACTTCTCTTGGATGGGTGACCCATACTGTGATGTGACGTGGTGCATGATATACATGGATGGAAATCTTGTCAACTCTACTTTCCAACACAATAAACGGAGAGTCATTTGGACTTTCCAAGAGGGAGTAATGGCCAAATTACCGCAGACAGCCAGAAGCTGAACGGGCTGCGCGAGACTACGCAAGAATTCTCTTCGTGGTGACCTTTGAGCTACCTTATCATCATAAACTCAAAGGACCTTTTCCACCTAACTAGAAAGGTTGTTTCTTGTATAAATATTTCTGGTATCTCAGCAATTAGAGAATTTTTGGACAATCAAATATAGAACTCCATTGTTCAGCTATTTGCTAACAAATTCAGCTATTTGCTCTTGTGGTTTCCTTGCGAGATTACAGAAGCGGCCGCGTCATTGGCTCCCAATCGGTGCTCCTGGTCCATTCGATTCCAGGTTGTGTTGGTCGGTTTCTTAAGAGTGTGGTTGGGCAAATCCTCGATTCAGGTTGCCGGTTAAAGACGATAGTTGGCTTCGAGTTTTATTTGCCAGGTTGCACTAGTTATCCGGATAATTTCAGCTAGTTATCTTGGTTGTGATCCTACATCATGAAGATCGGGACCGCGATCCGTATCACCAACTCCACAAGAAGAGCATCACACAAAGAACAATCATCAGTGACTCGAGAGGGAGAAGATCTAAGGGAAGCTAAATCCCGAGTCAAGGCACCTACTTCCTTCTCTAGCTCCATACACCTAACTCTAGCTCTAGCATAAATTTCCCTAGTTTGCAAAAAGCTTCATTGAGCTGGTCATAGAAGGGTACCTCGTCCAAGTCGCTGTAGAGCTCGAAGTCGCTGATGCCATTGGCGTCTGCCATGAAGCACATGCCGGAGAAGTCGTCGTCGCCTTTCTTCTCTTGCGGTTCATTGTCGCCATCGTCGCTCTAAGTCTCCGTGTCGGAGAGGTTGATGTCATCAAGTGCGGCGAGGACGCGGTGGAAGAGCTTCTTGTTCTTGGAGAAGTTGCGGTACTTCTTCTCAAGCGCCGGCTCGCGAACTGGAGGGTTCTTGTTGCGGTTCTTGTCGATGTAGTTGTTCTTTGCCGAACCGCCGGTGTCATTCTTTGCCTTGTCCAGTTTGGAGCAATTAGCCCGAATGTGGTTGGGGCCACCACACTCGAAGCTAGTGATCATGCTACCTCTCTTCCTCTCTCTCACCCTCTTGTATGCATGAGAAAATTTTCAAGCTAAAAGAGTAGGCTCATTTTTTAGAAAGTTTTCCAGTTGGTCATCGTTTAGCTCGCAAAGGGCGGAGAGAGAGAAACCAACAGAAAGATCAAGGGAAGATCTAGTGGGATCATTGACCAAGGCTATCGACTGAGATTTCGTCTTGCGAGAGATGACGTCAATCTCATGAGTCTTGAGACGAGAGTAAAGCCCATCAAGAGTCAAGGTCGACAAGTTGGTAGTGTCCTTAATGGTGGTCACTTTCATCTCCCAAACTCGAAGATCAAGTGCGGTCAAGAAATGTCGAGCATTATCCAAGTCAGGGTATATGCAACCGACTGCTCGGAAGTCGCTCAAAATCTTCGTAAACTTACCAAAGCACTCGTTAAGACTCTCACCAGCTTGTTGTTCAAACTTGTTGCACTCACGCTTGAATTGGTCCTGTCTCACCGTCTTGATTTGAGTAGAGCCCTCATGATAAGAATCGAGGATCGCCCAAATCTGATGAGCAGAACGAAGATGTGAAATCCTATCATACTCACTGCGGCTAAGACCCTGTATGAAGATGTTCCTTGCCTTATCATTTGCCTCAACGTCAGCCATATTACCGGCTGTGACGTTTTCATCAGCAGGAACCTCATACGAGAGTTTCACCTTCTGCCATATCAGGAAGCCTTGGGCAGTGATATATGACTCCATTCGCGACTTCCAAAATGGAAAATCAACTCCAGAGAAAATAAGAGGTTTGGTGGAATACTTGTCCATCGCCATGGTTCTTGAGACCGATCAAGATCTATGAAAGAGAAAAATCGGCTCTGATACCAATTGAAAGACCGAGATGGCGATCAGAGGGGGGTGAATGGTTGCAACTTAAAAACTTACTCCCAAAAATTATCCAAACAAACCAACGAGGAAAACACACAAAAAGAGCCGACCAAAACAGACTACTTAGTTGTCTGGCTGGTGTTACCGCAGGAGGGCCAGTAGAACTGCTCCTGGAGCGGTAGCACCGGGCTCAAGAACAGCTCAAGAACAGTTTGAAAAATCATCACGATCTCAAAACAATTTCAATGAATCTTTTGATCGGCTGGACAAAAACTCACTAAACTTGGTAGATAAGGTCCTTGGGATGTTAGGAACTTATTTCAACCTTCAATCACAAGGATTGACGTCAAAGTTCTGACCTTTTTGCTTGGGAAGGAAGAACACACCAAGTTTTGAGCAAATCAAAAGAACTTGATTCAAGACTTGCTCGTGGGGTTTTGATGATCAAGATGATCTTGAATAGCCTCCCACATGTCACAGCAAGCAAGAGAACAAGTCTAAATTCAAGAGAATGCAAGATACAAAATCACACATTCAAGAACGCAAAAACTCAACTTCTTGCAAGAAGAACGCACGGATTGCCTAGATGATTAAAACATATATGCAAGAGAAGAATCATTCATCAAACATCAACCACAGCAAAATATTCGTAAGCATGTAGAAGGAGAGGAGGCAAATCCAAATTGCATAAATGTAAATTGCAAGGAATTAAATGCGGAATTTAAATTGCGTAATTTAAATGCGTAAAGGAAATTGAATAGAGATGAAAACATTTTCATTTCTGGAAGGAGAGGTTTACAAAGCCTCATTTTCAAGTGGGCAAACTCAAAGGAGCACAAAACCTTCAAAAACCTTCAAGAAGGGGAGAGGACCCTTACCCCTCTAGTTATACTATTCTTGGGCCACCTACCACCCTTGGATGAGTCTCTAAACTCTAGAGCATTCTATCAAGGGCTAGGACTGACCCGCTCACACAGTCATGCAAAAGCACACTAACTAGACCCGCTAACCTATCAACTAAACCAAGATCCAATGGCCCTCGTTGATCCATGCAGCGTCTAGCGAGCATCTCATCCGTTTCTAGTCTTCATGGTTTGCCACGACTCCGTCTCCGATCATCTTCCTGCGATCCTCGATCATCTGGATCTTCGACGCTCCTCGCCTTGTCCCGATCATCATTCGCCTCACCATAATCTAGCATCGTCAACCTGCAACCATCAAAAACAAAGAAACTCCTTACATAGCATTGCCCACAAAGATATGCAAGAAATTCATCAAAGCCCACACTTTGAAATTCATCTTTGTTCGTTCAGGCCGGTGCTACCGCCCTCAGGCCAATAGCACCGCCCATAGTGGACCGGTGCTACCGCACTTAGGCTGGTAGCATCGCTCAGCGCAAACACCAGAAAACACCCTCTTCTGGAATTTTCACAGCGCTCCAAGGGCCGATGCTACTGCTCGCCCGGTAGCACCGCCCAGCCAGAACCATGAAAAAATGCCCTCTCTGGAAATATTGCACCGGCCATTTGGTCCGGTGCTACCGCTTGCCCGGTAGCACCGCACTGCCATGGCCGATAGCACCGGGAAAACAAAGATGACTTCAAATTGCTTCCATTCGAAAATCCAATTCAAATCAAACTCAAACCAGAGCAAACCAAGCTCAAATTTAGTCAAATACTCATCACAAACCTTGGTAGACCTCCACATGGTCTTCCAAATTGGAAATAGGGTTTAATGAAAATGTGGCAAATATTCATGGTTCTTGTTCAAATAAATTGGTAAAATGAATAGTTCGGTGACATCAGAGGTCAATCCAAGCAATCAAATAGCCCGATCTAGCCATTTTATACATTTTTGCACCTTGAGCATTTTGGTTCCAGAGAATTTGACACTACCATAAAATGTACAGGGGTAGCACCGGGCGTCGGCACTACTGGCCTCAACAACGGTAGCACTGGACCCCAGAAGTACTGACATGTATTGTGAGTATTGTCGATATTTCTAACCAAGAATCCTTCTAGACCTCTTGCTCCTTGAGGTAGTGGCAATGTTCGCAAATCCACAAGGAACGCAGGTGTTCCTCTAGGGAACAAAGGCGGTGACAGTAAGGATTCTTTCACCATTGCCATGAGAGATAAAGAGACTCAAAGACTTGTGCAACAAGAGCTTGAAAGTAGCTCTCGTGCTAGGAAAGGCAACCAAATTGCCCAAAAGTCTGAAGAGGAAGAAGAACAAGAAGAAGAGGAGGAGGTGGAAGATGACGAGGAAGAGATGCCTGATGCTGATCTCATGGATGATTTGAGGCAAATTAAAAGCGAGAAGTACTTTCAATTAAGAGATGCAAACCAGTACCTTCTCCCACAAAATGAAACTGAGCATCGCTTTCACACTAAGTTTCAGCAGAAGGTATATTATGAGATTTATAAGGAGAACTTTGTTGATCAGAAGTGGATTAACTGTGATCACATCTACAAGATTCCTCTCTTTGTTGGTGTTCCCGAGTTGTTCTAAGGAGCTGGTCTATTGGACTTTGTCAATCGAAGGAGTGACTTTATGGAGGATATGGTACATCAGTTTTATGCCACCATCTTCATGCCTGACACCTTTGACTCTATCACTTTGATGACTGGATCTTAGGTGTTCATTGCCTCCAAGGATGACTTTGAGCAAGCCTTGGGCATATTCCATAGTGGATATCCTCAGGTTCACAGAGACAGAGTCCTAGGGCTATCTCACCAATGCAATTTCTATGACCCTGTTGCCAAAATTAGAAAGCTAGGAAAATTGGCAAGACTCCTCCCACAGCGCAGTTGAATCAACAGGATCATTAGGGTTATCATTCATCCATAGAGTAGTAACTTTAATGACATTCGGGGCTACGCATGGAATTTTATTAGCAAAATAATGCAGCGACAGAAGTTTGATGTTGTGGACTTCATGATAGGGGAGATGGCCTCTTCAGCATGTGATGGTGGCAAGACTATATATTTTGCTCCCTATATGATGGCCCTCATCAGGAGCAAGACCGGGTACAACGGGTCCCTTCGGTCAGTGCATAATCCCTATAAGCCTCGTGAGGGGCTCCTCAAGTCTTGGGACACATGGCACAATAGCAGTAGCAGCAGGAGGAAGAGCATGAGCAAAGATGTGCCTCATGATTCCATCTTAGCTAGTCTTGCAAGTCTTAGAGTGACATGATGAACCAGTTTGCTCGATTGGATGAATACCAAGCTTAGACTCGTCAGATGGTGGAGGATGTCAGGGGTCATATGGATGCTTTCAACACATCTTTCTCTCAGCACTTGGATGATCTCAATGCATCCTTTTCTCAGTTTCGAGATGAGTAGACCCCAATTACTTTTTGCCACTTTGGGCGTGGCCTGCGTGCTCCCCTTACTCCTAAGTGTCTTTGGATACTCCCCGCTTTTGGTAGTTGATGCCAAAGGGGGAGAAGTGAGAAGTTATGGAGTTGTTCCTTACAGGATTAGCTTATGTTATGTGCTCTATTTGTATTCCTTTATGTAAGCTATTAAACCTCTCATGTGCTACTTTTGGATGCTATTCAGATGCATATGGATTTTTAGTTGAATACTTGTAATGGATGCTAAATGTTTTATTATTCAGTTTCTTATTTGCTATTGAATCTCATGTCTTGTTTAATGATTGAGAATATATTGTTATATCATTATCAAAGTATTTCATTTATTATATCATGCTTCTTTGGATTCAATATATAGAGAAAACTCAGTCAAAATTTTCAAAAATTCCCAAATGTGCATGAATTCATCTTATTATCTCTATGCACACATCTATGAGGAGTTTCAACTATACATTGTGGCTTTAATGGCGTTTTGTTTTCAAAAATTCAATCACTCTATTTTAAAGAAGTGAAATGCCATATAAAGCAAAGTCCTAGAGTATACAACTCGTTTGACTTGGTGTATAATAAAAAAAACTTCATTTCCTTATCTTTGTTAAGGTTACTATCAATTACCAAAAAAGGGTAGATTGAAGCATCTAGGCCCCTAATTTTATTTGGGTTTTAGTAATTAATGACAATCAAGATTAAAGGACTAACATGTTATTGTAAGTTTATAAGGAAAGGTTGGTCTTCGTCATTTTATGGAGTACATGGAGACAAAAAAAAGATTGGAAAAATCAAGCTCAAGGCAAAGGCATAAAATCATAAGGACCTTTTTAATAGGTTTTACCGAGCTCAGAGTTTGGAGAAAAGATCAGGTTACTAGAATAGGTGTCGTACTATCAAGGGGGATTGATGTCTAGTAGCTTGAGTTTACTTAATGGTCACATTGCTCAAATTCTAATTTACATCAACCGATATTTGCATATAGAAAAACATCTCTACAAAGTTCAGTGCATGTTCTGAATTTTCGGCACTATCACTGTTGTATGACCGGAACTACCGCAAGGGCAGTAGTACCGACTTTTAGATGGTGGTAGACATATTCTACAGAGTGCATTTTCTGTTTCTCTGAGCTGGCACTACCGCAGAGTACTATGGGAGGCACTACTGCAAGTACGTTAGTACCGAGTTGTGTGGGCTATAGTTATATTTCAAAAGTGCATCTTTTTCAGTAAATTGTTAGGCCAGAGCTACTGACATAGAAAAAGCGGTATAGCTGGAGATCGGTAATACCAAAACTTAACTCGGGTACGTATGTTACAGAGAGTGCTCTTTGTGAATTTTTCTCTAAAATTTCAAAGACGACACTACCACCATTAAAAGTCCGGTAGTACCACTGTTTGTGTGCCAGTAGTTATTTCAGAGAAAGGGCATTTCTTGAGCACTTTTGTGATCAAATGTCATCACTACTGCAATTTACACGTCGTTAGTGCCGGGGGTACTTTAGCAACGGCTATTTCCTACTGCATTAAATGCCAAAATCGACTGTTACCTTGGGGCCGGCACTACCACATTTTACATGCCAGTAGTGCCGGTTCTGTTGAATTGTTTTTGGGTTTCGGCCCTAACGGTTAGATAAGTTGGTGAGGGATATAAATACCCCCTCACCTAAACCAAGGGCAAGGTTAGAAATCTCATTGAACATCTCTTGAGTTCTTGCAACGGTCTCATCACTCTAGTGCATTAGATTTCATATTTGTGAGTAGTTGACATCATTCAAGTGTAAAATTCGACTTTGAGACATTTAGACAATTGATCATCCTTAAGCAACCGTCATCATTCTATTCTCTTGGAGGTTTTTGCCTCCTAGACGGCTTAGAGGTGAGATAATCGGTGATCTATTCAAAGGAGATGGTGAAGAGACTCGATATCGTGTGAAGATTGGAGCTCACCTACCCAGAGCGGGAAAGAGCTACCACTAATAATCGAGGGAGTCTCAATTGCGCAAGAAGCCGGCTTGATTCGATCAAGCTTCCTCAACATGGATTAAGGGAGACTATCAAGTCTTGGAGACCACGAAAAAAGTTTCTTATGTTCTTATTGTGGTTTGCTCATTATCTACTTTAATTTGTGCAATTTAGTATCCTAGCGATCATTGCGTTTGATTATCCCTCTAGGAGTGCTTTTCTTGCTTAGACTTAGTTTGACGATGCCTCTAGTAAAACCTAGACAATTTAGGTTTTTATTGATTAAATTCACTTCAATAGTCTTACTTGCTCAATTATTTTATTAGAGTCAAAAGAATTTTGAAAACCTCCTATTTACTCCCCTCTAGTATGTTATTCTTAATCCTATAGCGGGGCACTTCTAATGCTTGTTTACAGTTTGGGAAAACTAGAGATGGACTAGTGGGTTATGTGGATTCAGATTTTGCTGGAGATTTGGATAAGAGGATATCTCTTACTAGTTATGTATTCACTATTGGAGGATGTGCCGTTAGCTAGAAAGCAAGTTTGTATCGTTGCCTTACCTACTACAGAAACTGAGTAAATGGCTATTTCTGAAGCTTGGAACGAAGCTATTTGGCTGAGAGGTTTGTTTATTGAGGTATGTGGAAGTACATATTGTATTACAATATTCTGTGACAGTCAGAGTGCTATTTGCCTTACAAAGGATCAGAAGTTCTATGAGAGAACAAAAGCATATTGTTGTCAGATACATTACATTCGAGGTGTCATTGCATAATGTCACATTAAAGTTAGTAAGATAAGTATTCATGATAATCCAACTGATATGTTGACAAAGCTAGTTCCTACTGCTAAGTCTGAGTTTTGCTCAGACTTAGTTGGTATCACTCAATAGTGCTTTAGACTTTTGGTGCACAAAGTGTTCATGATGATTTGTTTTGAGGAGATTTGCGTTATATTTTGGCTACAAGAGGAATTTGTCTCAAGGTGCAGATTGTTAAGTTTGAGTGTGATACGAGTCCATTTTCTACTCTATCTCAATTCTACTCCTAGACGGAGTCTGTTATATACCACTATAAATATGTCACTATAGTCAATAGAAAGAGCAAGAGCTTCATTGTAAATATCTTCTCATATAGTGATATAGCCATTATACACCAGTGGCTTTTCCCAATGGATTTTCCATGTAAAATTCGTGTCTCCTATTCTTATTTTTTTCGTGCATTATTTGTAACAGATCCAATAAGCATTATATGCAACTACAATTCACTTTAGGCAATTAATATATGTCTAATCCCACCATCAATCGAAATAGACCACCACACTAATGAGACAGGAGTATTACACACACCTCCTTTAAAGTGGCGATACTCTCGGTTGCACACCGTATACATGGCAAATGGCTAGATCCCCCTGGGGAAACCTCTTACCATGTGTACACACTACTAAGCCCACAAGCACATAGACCTCTACAATGAGGGTTGATGATCTATTACTATCTGTAATACGCTGGCATAAAATCCATTCAAAGCCAGCCCGCCATACAGAAACTCATATGTGCATAGCATCTCGTTTATACTTTGGTTCTAGCTTTTTATAAAAAATATTAATCCGGAGGAATTTAGAGTTAAGAAATAAACATTCTATACCAATACAATTCACTTCAAACATAAATATGGAACTAATTTTACCACTAATCGACATAGGTCATCGTACTAACGAGGTGAGATATTACATGGTCTTTGCCTGCCGTTTTATCACCGTGCTAGCCATAGTTGTGGTAGTCTTCCTCGCGGTCGTTGTATTAGACTCCTAGGTACATCTAGTGGCGTACACAAAACCAAAATAGAGGGGGTGCTCAAGCCTAATTTATGATTCTCAAGCCTTTGCCACATGCGAACCGTACTACCCAAATAATCAATCAAAATTCAGAATTCTACGGTCCTAAAGTCCTAAGGATTCCATATTTCGTACTAAATGCTTCATGGACTTCAAACAAGCAACCAAAGTAAATGAATTGGCTAATTCTATTTCATAGTTGACAATTCTAACATATTTTGAATGGATTACTATCAATGATTCCAAAGAGGATTTTAGCACTTGCAAATTATCACACATGTCAATCATTATATGTATGTCCATAATTAGCCGAGAAAATGTCAACCAATTATTTAAATTATACAGTGTCATTTTTTCATTTTTAATATTGACTAATAAGTAATCAACAAATAATTAAAATATATAAAAATCATAAACCGTAGTACCTTACCTAGTTACCTTATCCTCTGCCAATTGCCGAAGGAGTCCTCAGTGCATCCGGCTCATTCCAAATTTCCCCTCCGACTCCGTCGCCCGGTGACCCCCTCACGCCCCCTCTGTTGCTAGCCGCAGCCGGCCGCACGCCGCCCGAGCCCAAGGGACCTTGCGCCCCCTTAGTCACCAACTACAGTCGACTGCGGGCCGCCTGAGCCCGAGGGACCTCGCGCCCCGCCGCCCCTCCTCTATCTCACAGGAGCAGCGACGCCTCGCCCCCTTCGTTGTCGCCGCACAGGAGCTGATCTACCTCCCCTCACGGCCCCACCTCGAATGGAGTGACCCCCTCCTCACCCGGCGGCGCGGCCCCATTCTCTTCGCCCGACAGTGCGGCGCGGCGCCCTGACCCTGAGCCCCTGACTCCTTTGGGGTCCTGGGGGTGCGACGGGGTAGAGCCGGTGCTCTAGCCCCCTCGCGCACCCCCACGTGCGTCCGCCACTGGGTACATCTTTGACGAGGTGTGCATAAATAAACTTACTCCCTTTCTGGATTTTGTGTTTCCTTCTTCGATCTATTCATCCCAGTTCAAGAACTTCAAAAGCCCTCCACAAGAATCGAAGGCGGCTTGGGTAGAAGAGTTGAGATTGGTGAAGCCCATCAAAGATCAACGGCTCCAACTCTCAGCTCGCCTTCTTGGTCGTAGAAATTCCTCTTCCGTCGAGCCAAATGGTGGTTGTACGGCGGGTCGACATCATGTCGATCGATGCCTCCCACTAGTAGTGCTGCTTCAGAACGCATCATCGGCAACATTGGTTCCCCAGATGACGATTGACGCCAGCGAGAGGTTGGTGGACAAAGCCACACATCGTCTACGGAGCAAGATGAAGGGGGCAAAATTTCAAATACAGACAACTTTGTACAGTATAATTTCAATTTCGAACAACTTCTTCGCGATTCTCGAAATGGCGTGAAACTCCGACTGGGCATCGGCAGCTATAGCCATAACCGGCAGCTCGCTATGCCTTAGCCGCACCCCAAAATCGGCTATGGCATAGCCGCACACCATGTGCCGCGCATATGCCTGTTGGTTCGACCGTCGCGGCGCGCCGCCGTTGTCCGCTCTTTGGCATTTCTTTGCGCAAAGCTTCTTCATCGGATGCGCATTATTTGCATGCATGCATGCACGGTTGTCGGTTTGTTTTGCTAATCACCTCGCTTTGCTTGCATGCATGCTTGGCTGTCTCTTGGACGCATTCTTCATCGCAGCATAAATAGAGGGGACGGGAAGGAGCTGGAGTGTGCGAGACAGAAGCTTGCGCGTAAGTGAGGAGGTGCACCGCAAGTAGAAGAGAAAGAAGAGCGCCACAAGCAGAAGAGAAGAAGACGACCAGCGCTGGTAAGTCTTTGCCCGAGTAATTACCCAGTTAGATTAATTATCATTGGTAAGTAATTATTAGAATAATTATCTGGTTAGATTAATTAGAGTTCGTAAGTCGTTGGTAGAGTAATTACCTTGTTAGGTTAATTAGCGTTGGTAAGTCATTGTTAGAGTAAATACCCGGTTAGACTTATTCGTAATTACCTGGTTAGATTATTGCCTCATTCATGCATCTCATTCGTTCCTCATGAACGTAATCACCGTTAGGAACTTAGTAATTATAGTCATTGTTAGATTAACTAGAGTAATTATTCGTAACTACCTAGTCAGATTAATAGCGTTGGTAATTCATTGTCAGATTAATTAGCGTAAGTATTTAGAAAAAACGTAGTTAGATTAATTAGCGTAAGTGACGAATACTTATAACAGGACACCCCTAGCGGCCGGCGACGAGCCGGCCTCAAGCACGCTCCACCAATGATCCACTCCCAGCCCACTACCGATCAAGCACCGCAAGGCCACACGAGACATCCTTCCGACCGATCGAGGAAGTGTCTCCACCAAGCGAGTGGCTCCCGACCTCAAATGGACGGGGTTCCCGGCTCCGACAAGTCGAGCTCCCGACCCCGCCATGGTCGGGATCCCCGACTCTGACAGCTAAGACAACCGCCAAGGGCTGCGTGTCAAAGCCTCTACCACCAATGCCCACGCACTTACGAACGGGTCAATCAAATAACTATACAAGGGCGTGGCTCCTTCCCAAGAAGGTTTAATGATCGACGAAGTCATGCCCACGATCCCATCGATCGGTCACATACGATGACGTAAGACACGCCTCTCTCCGAGGCAACACCCACGTCATGCGCAGCAACGCCAACACTCGTAAGGTTCGCA
The DNA here is from genome assembly GCA_036346275.1 of Otatea glauca. NCBI lineage: Eukaryota > Viridiplantae > Streptophyta > Magnoliopsida > Poales > Poaceae > Otatea > Otatea glauca. The sequence continues at coordinate 599,736 of CM070720.1, read as the reverse complement.
GAGGCGTGCGCAGCTTCGGAAATACCTAACCGCCTCGACCAACTAAGCCGCCGACCCAAAGATGGGCGGGACGAGGCGTGACCACCGCCCAGAACGAAGGACCGGCTCCTAGTGTAGGTCATCTCGTCCTCTCCCACTTCGATGTAACTGCCCCTTCCTTCCGTATAAAAGGAGGCGGGAACCCCCAGGAGATCAATCGAACCCATCTCGCTAAGCCATTAGCACTCTCGCTTGTAAACTTTGTGCGATCATCTGTACTAAAGAGAATACAACGCCACCACACGAATCGAGTAGGACCTTCGCCCGAACCAAGATACATCTTGGACTTTCGAGTCTAACCATTCTGAGTGGAACACGCGCCCCTTACACTTACAAATTTACTTGCCGTGCTCGAACGCCGTCGGTTGGCGCGCGCCTGTAGGGGCCTTTCGCCTTCATCACCATCTCCAGATTCCGCTTGCCTCCCTGATGGCATCTTCCACCTACGACGGCATGACTGCGCTGGGGAGCCAGATCCGCTTCGGCTCCCTCAACTTTGCCCTCACCTCGGCGGGAGGGCTTACGCTCATCCCCGCCACCACCGGAAGCCTGGGGAGCGCTCCGCCACGTCTGGCGAAAGCTCCCGTGAGCCCGGGCAGGTGACCGTGTCACCTCCCGCAGGCTCACAACTTGTGGCGATGGCTGGCTACATGCCGGCCTCTATCAACGAGCTGCTGGAAGACTCTTCCAGCCACGACTCCAGCTCCGACACGGAGTACCCTGCACGCGGGCGGCACTCTCGCGAGTGCAACATGGCGGGCACGGTCGATTTAATCATAACCCCCGCGGTTACGGGGGCCCCCATCCGGCGCACTGAGGCGCAGGAGGAGGAACACCAGCCATGA